>CM060839.1:69760404-70412904 GCA_030762175.1 Metallyticus violacea | reverse complement strand
ATGTCTTAATTAAATGGAGAGAAAATGCTCAGGAGGAGCTTAGAGGAAGATTGATGAAGCTAAGGGTTTTATACAAATGGTTATTAGATTGGAAAAAAGATTAATGGGGGAAGGAAAAAAGGTCATAAAAATACAGACAAAAAATTGGATTGGAGAAAGCACAACTAATATGGGAAATTATAAGAAATTGTACAAAAGCTAGAGCGGGAAGACCATCAACTGTGCTGGAGAAATGGGTGGGGAGTTTAAAGGCTTATTTAAATTCAAGGATAGTGGAATTGGATTTAAGATACAATGAGATGGCGGACAAAGGGTTTCTGTGAAGAGGTGTTGAAGCAAGTTCAGAAGGGGAAGAAGAATAAAGCAAAAAGACGGATTGCCAGTAGAATTTTTTTAGGTATGGTGTCAGAAGCAAAACCAATTAGAGTGCTTAACAGGATTAGTGAATTCAATTAAACAAACCAAGAGGAAACCCAAGATTTGGTGTACAGCTATTATATACTCCATATATAACGGTAGAGGGGTCTATTGATAAACCAAGAAGTTATAGAGGAATTGCTCTTTAGTCAAATTTTGGCAAGGTTTATATGAGCATTTTAACTGACAGAATAAATGATTGGGTAGAAAAATATACTCTAATCTCTCCATTTCAATCAGGTTTTAGAAAAGGCAGAAGAACTGCTGATAATGTATTTGTTATTAAAACAATGATAGATAAATACTGATCCAACAAACGGGGCAGATTTTACACAGTATTTGTTGACCTAGAGAAAGCATATGATTGAATTAACAGAGAGGTGCTATGGTGTAAGTTCTGGCACAAAGGGATGAATGAGGAAATGATTGTTTTGTTGAGGGAGCTTTAGAAGGGTAATATGTTCTGTGTTAGATTTGATGAAGGGATTGTAACTGAGGAAGTTACTCAAAACAGGGGGCTTAGATAGGGGTGTAAATTGAATCCGATTCTTTTCAATTTATTTAGAGACATGTAGGTTTACAGCAAATGAATATTCACAAACCAATATTAAATATGCTGGAGATGCTGGGCTTACTTTATGCTGAGAGTTTAATGGTTGCATCCATCTCAGGAATAGGTTTAAGATATGTATTATCAGAAATTATGGGGACCTGAAAAAAAGGGGCCATAAATTCATCAAGAAAAGACTAAAATTATGGTATTTAAAAAGGGAAATAAGTTGAGGAAGGATGAAAAGTGGTATATGGCCGGGGAGAAGATACATATTGTTAAGGAATTTTCCTATTTTGGAATGATTTTGAGTGCTTGGAGTCAATGGGAGAAACAGAAGAAATTTGCACCAACCAAGGGTTTACTATTTGTGAAATTATTAAAGAAATGCATGTTTGTTGTGCCTGAGCTGTTGGTAAATTGGTTGGAAATATTATATAGGGCAATAGTGGAGTCTAAGTGGGCATATGATATTGAAATATGGGGGATAGAGGAAAGCTGGAAATGGATGGATCGGCTACTTTGTGTTTGGAAGCCCTAAAATGCTGCAAATGCAGGAGCACTTTTGTGGTGATTATTGGTGTGAGAGGATGTGTGATGGAGAGAGTGTTAAAGTATGGGTTCAGGGTACAACAGATATTGCAGACCCCCTTATTGAAAGAATGTTTAATATTCCAAGAGTCTGGAATTGGTAATTGTTATTGGGTGCACAAAGTTGAGGGAGAGTTAAGAAGGAATGGAATGGGGAATCTATGGCTAAGAAGAGGTGATTTGGAGACAGGTTTCTGGAAACAGATTAAAGCAAGGTTTGATGATAAAGATGGGCAGATCTTAACATTCTATAATGCAGGAGAATTTGTTAATGTTTTATCAGTAGATAAAAGAGGAAGCGATAAAAGAGGATGCCAAAAGAGAAAGATGCATTAGTACATGCAATAAGCAGGAGAGACAGGAAATGCCATGGTTTAGATTGGGAAGTTGGAGATTAAGGGGTTTTAGGACTAGTGGTGAGCATAGATTTTGTCCTAAATGTATATGGTAGAAATAGAGTAATTATTTACCAGTGTATTCATAAAATTATTGTATTGACACGTGTTTCATTTGGCTTGTTCAGGATAATTTGTATGTTAAAAATTGTTATTATTCACCATTGTGTTTGTAAAAATTCAATATTGCTCTGGTGTAGATCTTGGGTTGAACCAGGCCATATTGTTATATAGTATCTGACACGATAAATAAATAATATATATCACAGTTAAAAAATAAATAAAACCCATAAAAAAGAATTTAATAAATTTCAACGTAAAAGCAGATAGTATGTAACATATCCTATATTACTGAATTATAAACGGCTCTTAACATTTTTTCAGTAACTTAGTAACTTAGCCAATTTATGCAATGAGAACTCAATTTGTGTCCAAGAAAACAGTTTGTTTTTCATTCTCTTTTTCCCACAAATACTTACTGACTGCTTGGGGGATTGCTGGGTACATTATCTCACGGTCACGTGACTTTCGACCTTGAGCATCTACATATACACCCAGTGTTTGAAACACTAATAGGAACTCTCCCCTTGAAAGCTCTATTGCACGCATGGCATCCACAGCACTGTATGCTAGGAATCCCAGTAACTGGTTATCAGGATGCACCAGTGCTGAAAAGAAAAAGAGCCTGTTTCATCACTGCAATTTAAAACTGTTCAGACCAAAGCATTCAAATACACAGCTATACTGTTTTGATCTTTTGTTTATGCAATAGATACATCATTAAAACAAATACTGTTACACTTAGGTAAGTACAACTGATTTAATTAAATGTTTGTAGTTTAACAGCATGTCATTTCCTTAAGTTTTCCTTTTTGACATCTCTGCTCAAAGACAAACTGTGGACTATGTGGCCCTTGCAAGTTAATGGGGTATTCTTTTTACTAAGGCAAGAACTGGCATGGCCATAACAGTAATGTATAAAATACAATTAAATGACTTGGTCACAAGCTATGTATACAAAGTGAAATGGATTATGGATGCCAGTAGATAGGTGACTTATTATAAATCACTGATGTTAGTAACATGGCAAAAAATTCAAAAGACAGCATAAATGCAAACGACTTCAGCTAACACTCTTGTTTCATGTTGCCATCTGATCCAGTTCTATAAAAAATATCTCACTACACCATAGGCCATAACTACAACTAAATGAATGGCTTATGGTAAATGCCATTAAACAAGAAGATTAATTTGCATTTTGTAAAGATCAGCTGAAATGGCTGAACAACTGGTACACATAACAACTGGTACACATACTATTAGCTTATGAGGAATGCAGCAAAAATTAATGAGCACCACCGAACTATAAGTAAAGACGAAATTAGAGCATATACATTTTTTTTTGTATTTATCAAGAGAGTTGATATGCATAATACTCTGTATAAATACAGGAGGCTCTATTTTAGGCAAGAATACAACAGTTCAAGGATGTTAGAAATTCACATGGACCAGCCAAGGACTATTAGGTTCAAGGCCCAATTCATAAACAGATATAAAATTATTTCAAAGAATCTGATATTAGTATGGTTTTTTTCTAGAGAACCAAACTTGACTGTGCTACAGTCTCATCTTTTTGTTTTGTTTTAAATGCCATTTTGTTTACTTATATGCTTCTACACTATAATCTTGGCCAGTTGCTCTAATTTTGGGGGGCTGGTAAACAGAAAATTGAAAAAAATCTGATAATCCACAATATATTTTAAATGATGTTTATCCAACTCTGACACTTGACAATGCAACAGACTTTAAAAACTAGTGCTTGACACAAACAGCATAATTCAGTGGGTTATGAAAACATTTAATTTTTCGCCATAGGTATTCAGAATTACTCAACTGGTTCATGAACTCATTTGCTTTGCAAAGCTTACAGGGGTTCATAAAATGTCTATTTTTGCACTTACAAGTTACAAATTAATATAATGTTCCATCTGAATTTTCTGGGGAAAAAAAAAAAAAACCCAAACCCCCCCCAAAAAAGAAAACAATGGCAAAACATGTATGTGATCTTTCTGTTTCATATATTCCAAAAGTTTCTCCATAAATGTGCAGCTTCCAGGTGAAGCACACAAGTTTTTGACACAATGTGATCATCTTCGCTTGTCATGAAGTCACATATTATTAGTGAACTGGAATTTGGAGTCATACTCAGAGCTCCCACTACAATTTGCCACCAGACCATGACCATATAGCATTATATCAACAATTACTACCTCCCTAATTTTTTTTTCCATTTATTTTTTGTTCTGATTTTATAACTTATGATATAAAAGCATTGTTCACATCTTCAAATCCACTGAAATACATAGAAAGCTCCTTATACCTAGATTCAAAATATCCTTTATGAATAACAATGTTGGTGCAAGTAATCCTGCTAAAGCCTTTTGCACTAAATATAGAGCTTCCTCTTAACATTCATTTTCTTCCATACACCCAGTATTAAATAATTTTCAAAAAGCACTTGAATGATAAGTAATGCCTATTGTACTATGTAATTAGTTTTGTTTTCCCCTTGAGTGTTTTACCTATCGGCAAGCATGATGGACATTAGCCAGTCAGCTGGCCAGCTGAGTCTTCGTGATTAGTGGGAGAGTAAAAAATAAAACAAAACATACACATACACAAGCCAATTTAAGAGGCTCATAACTTACCAAATTATAAAATGAGGTAGTGAAATCACACACCTTTATTCTCCACACATTTTAGGCATTTCTTTAGGAAATCAATCACTTGCTATAGTTAATTTTGAGAAATCCAAGCAATTTCCTGTTGAATATTACCTTTGAGTTCCTGTTGGTATGTGGGTTTGTCTTGTACAACTTAAGATATAGTACAGATTTATCCCTTGCAATAAAATATATCTTGTAGAAAAAACATAAATCAACTTTTAATGGCACAGCAAAATCCACTTGAATCAGACATATTTATGTACTCTACAGAGCTGTACACGCTAAGGAGGGGGGGAGAGCTGACTCTCAAAGCGTTAATTTGTCTGAGTTCTGTTCAGCTAGCTGCTCGATTCACAGCATATCTCTATGTACAGGTCTTACAGCCTTCTTTAGCTCCATTCTGTCATCAGTCACATCGCATTCTCTATGAAGATATGGTTAAAAGCAAGGGTCTAGTAATCAAGTTTAAATCCTACCCATGTATGATTGCTATTTTTTGCAAGTAAAAATAATGTTTAATATAAACATAATAATATAGATTCCAATTGCAAAGGCTTATTTTATACTCATAAAAGATTTTTGTTTTAAAAAAAATAGTAAATTTATAATTATTTTTAAATTAAATTAAGGCAAGTTACATTTTCTTTTTAGTTTTACAACCTTAGAATATTTTTTAATAGGGCATTTATTTAAGTTTTTGTATTTGAGCATAAATTTGGTTTATTTACGGACGCTCTTTAACATCTCAGATCATTAGAGTTCCATTCAATTTGGGGCATGAAATGGCCGACAAATTTTGCTTCCCTTCCAAAGGAAGCCATACTTAGGATTTTTATGCCTGAAAAAATCCATTGATTCTGGCTGGGTTTGAACCCGCAATCTTGGGTTTAGAAGGCAAGTATGGTTAACACTACACCTAGGACCAATCTTGAGCATAAATGCCTTCAAATTCAAATACATATATGTTGTCCATTAAAATATATATTATTGTTGTATTAAACATAATTTTATTTGTAAAATCAATATTAGATTTATGTTTTTGTCCATTCAGTCATCTGCAATTTCCTGTTTATGGCATAACTTGAACTGAATTGTAAAATCAGTGTCAGTGAATGCTTCTCATGTTTTCTGAATTGGATAGTTTCTGCCTATTACTCATAATTTTTGTCTAAGGGTGTACAAACCAAAACTATTATCAAAAGGCACACATAAGGAAAGCCTAAGAAAAATGATCTTGAAATTATTAATGCTTGATATCCTGAACCTCAGTAAATAAGTCTACATGGATGGCACAAATGCAGCAGTAGGGATTTACAGAGCTCATTCTCACTTTACATCACAGTTGGACAGTATGCATTAGCCTCTGTCAGGAAGGTGAGGCCATATATCAGCTCTACATGCCCCAGAAAGAATTCAGTAATGCTGTTATACTCTGTGTCAAAGGCTGCTATCCAGTTAATTAGCAATAACCTTTTTCCCTGCCTGAACAGAAATCAAGCAGATGCAGGTGCACTCAAACTACTCAAAGCTGAAAAGAAAACAATAACTCTGCAATGATTACATGATGATGGATTTAGTCAAGAAGGGAGCCAAAGTTACTGTTATATTAACAATCAGTTAAGCTGACCATTAAGCAAAAGTTCAAAACATACAACTCACTTGAAACACCAGAACATGGAAAACTGATTGTACACATCCCAGAGCAACCTAGAAGTCATGCAGTGGCACTTTTTCACTTATAATAGGACACAATACAGTCAAAAAGCATATACATTATCACTCTGTTCCGTATGCAGCCAGAATGAAAAAATGGACTGTCTCCATCTCCAATTTTGCCCAACTTTGTAAGTAGATCAGTATTTTTTTGATAAATGCAAATATTAATAATTTAAGTTTGTAGACAGCAACTACTAACATTTTAATTCAAATATCAACTACCTTTATTTTATACAACTTTTGAAAAACCTTAAGTCTCTCAGGCATTTTAGGATTATGAGAAAAAATTTCATCAAAACTACAGTTCCAATGCAGAGAGGAAAAAGGTGTAGCAGAGTTATTACAATATTACTTAGAGTTTATAATTCCTTGACATTTCTCATGCCTACATTATTTGTAGTTTACTATGCTTTCAAAATACAGTCGACAAACTTGTGGACTAGTGGTATTTGTGACTACTAACCCAGAGGTTCTGGATCCCAGTCAGGTCAAGCTGTTTGCTGAGGTTTTAGGTTTTTTGGGGGAGTTTTTTCCTTACCCTGAGAAGGTAAATGCAAAATAGCTTTAATGTGCCAAAGACTCTGAGCTCATTTGCATCATCATTAATTCATAACTACTGACTTACACTTATAGTATTCACATTCAATCTGCAAACAGTGCAAGAAGACTAATGCAGTTAAAGCTACCCCTCCTACCCAAAAAAAAGGTCATTAGATAATGATAAATTCATTGTAGAAAAACAAATCTTACCCTAAAAATAAGATAAAAGAATTTTCTTAAATAACAAAAAACCAATTTCTAAGCAGCAATTTAAAGAAGAGCTTGTAATAAAGCTAATTCCAGAGTTGTGCACTTGCACTAACACACAGCCCTCCAATGTTGTTTTCCTAAGTGTGTGGCAAGTTATATCATGCACAATTTCTCTCTAAAAATGCAAATAAAATAATACTTACACAATGGATGCTGGTCGCCCATTATGCTATATATACTAAAACCAGACTGGTAGCCTACACACAACCTTCCTTCACTAAAGATGTTTAGGATTTGAGCTTGAGTTGGCAGCATTACTTCTCGTAATCTCTTATGCCTTGTCTTTGTACGAGTCACCTCATAGATTATCACTTGGGAGGTATTCTGTTGAGAGAAAGAAAGAGAAAAATGCAGTAATTACTAGCTTTACACATTCTGCATTATTATGCTTTCAGAAGGTTTTTGGACAGAAATACTTATTTGCATCAGACAGTAAAATCTACTATCACAAGAGGTGAATGACATTTTAACCTTGAGCTGGCTGAAAAAATATCAGTGTCAAAAGACGAAAAGGAGATACCATTAGCATAAATTTAACAACTAACCACTTAATTTACATGTAATGTAATTTGATACCTATTACATTTGTATTTGAAGGTGTTAGGGGTTAACAGCATAATACATATTATATTTTTTACTTGAAATGACTGCATAAAAGAGTAGGAAGACATGGATCAGTATTTGGCCCATGTTACTTTTTGATTTAGGTTCACTACCTGCCAGAATCCAATAACTGTGCATATGACACCTTAACATTTTTACATATCATATAGCAATAAGTGGCTTAAGCAGAACACCACACAATAAATACAAGTTTTTAATAAATACATTTTGAAAGTAAGTAAATTTATGCTTCTGCACTGTGATAATATCTATGCATACCATGATATAATATAATTAGTCAAACATAAAGACCTTCCTTTTTTACCAGATTTATCTTGTAATCATTAATAAGGTCTTATATTCACATTAGGTATTAAAAATAAATGTATGAAGGAATGAAAATGTAAAATGAGAAGAAACATGCAACTATATAATGCTTAATTAATAAAGCAAATAAGTATGATAGTCTAATTAATTAAAGGAAAATTGTGATATATTAACTGTACTTGTGCAGGGTCACACCCAAGAAGGCCTGGTCCAGATAAGTGGTGGCCTTCTTCTTTTTCATTAAATTTCAATAAATAGTATTAAGGAAAAGGTGATCTAAATAATTCCAGTTAATTACACAGGAATTAGCCAATAAGAATGAAGCTGTTACAACAGTACAAATGCCAATTTCTCCATAGTTAAAAAAATATTTTATTTATTAATGAAACATTTATGGTTGTATTGCAAACTATTAACTATTTAGAATTATCATCATCATACATGGCAGAAGCCATCAACTCAGCTGAAAATCTAGCAATGTCACTTAAGCAAATAGAAGCAAATAGAATAAGGAACCCAACACTCTCTGAGCATAAAAGAATCTGACAGATGCACTTCACTAAAATAAAAGTCAACTCTACACTGTATGATGTTAAAGATAAATTATCCAGAAATGTAACTGAAAAAAATGTTGATATCCCAATTATCATTTGTGTCAATCAAATAATGTTAAATGGAAAGATGTTTCTCCAAATAGAAATGTTGTAATGACATAAGAATTCCATTTTTGATAGCCCGAAGAAGTAATATTGTTCATTGCAACAGGTGCAACCATGAAATGGGAGAAAACAGCAAACAGTGATATGTATACAGCCTCACAATGCCCTTAATATAATGCATAAATGTTATCTACTACTATAAAATTTATTTTGCTATAATACTGGAATAAGCTGTACATATTGTAAATAAAACTGTACATTATATATCAAACAAAATAATAACTTCTGTTAGTAATGGTATAAACAGTGGCCTTGAAATGTGTATCACACAATACACACAATAAAAATAAGACACACACATATCTAAACTTTTCAAAGACAAGCTTTATTCTCATAGGATTAATTATTTACAATAAATTACCTCTAGTATTTATAAATAAAATGGACATCACTGTAAGATTAAACTTAAAAGATTCCTACTAAAATACTGTTTTTATATACTGGATGAATTTATAGAAATTTGTAATGTGCTGTAAATATGGAGAGAGAGAGAGAGAGAGAGAGTGTGTGTGTGTGTGTGTGTGGGTGGGTGGGTGCGTGCGTGGTTTTTTTTGTTTTTTTTTTCTAATTTGTGTTTTATAATTGCTATTAAAATAATCATGTTTTTCTTTTTTGAATTATTTAATATTCCTTTTAAAATTGCGATTTTATAACTGGGATTGTGTTTTAAATGTGTAATTAATAAGAGACTTAATGTTGTAAATATGTAGATAGTAATTTTGCATGGTGACATGTCCAACAGCATTGTGTACTGTTTTTAAAGGATGAAAATAAAATAAAATAAAATAAAATAAAATAATAATAATAATAATAATAATAATAATAATAATAATAATAATAATAATAATAATAAAACAATAATAGTTGGCACAACCATAAACAGCAAGGCTCTGCTGCCACTGTGTTTAGATACCACTGCACATCTAACTATAGTTCATGCATAGCATATCAATATATACAGGCTCCAAATCTGCTCTCTAGTCCTTAAGTTGCATTGGTTTCTTTGGGATAATAATATGTATGGCTTTGTTGAGGTGGGAATACATATATATAATAATTATAAGCAACTGTTTCTTTTACATGACTCTAATAACTCATAACAATTATGTTCATTTTTGCAATTTCAAATGAAAATAAAATGGGAAAAGTTCAAAGTCATGGCTAAGATAAACAACAGTTCAACTTACTGTGTACCACTATAAGTGGAGAGGTCGTTAAGGCATGGATTCATAAGCGGGATGTGTGGGGTTTGATTCCCACCATGACTGTCATCCCTGATTGGGGTTTTTCCAGGTTTTCCTCAGTCCTCAAAAATGGCAAATGCCAAGGAGGTACCCTAAATTTAGGCCTGGAACGATTCCTTCCTTTAAAAAAAATCCTTTCATTTCATGTATCATCAGTGTTCACTGCCTGTGGTGCCTTAGTAGTTAAAACAGGTTTTAAAAAAAAACCTACTGTGAGAATGAATTACCATTTTATAGCTATTTTACCCTGTCTAGTCACAATGCTAACTTCTCCCATTTAAGTCTCAAATGCATGATAAGTCATGGTTGTTCTGACCATGACCTCTAATTTTTTATATTTGGTTTTAATATGAAATATATGGTTTTATGTGGAAATCACATATACATTTTTGTGATTATTAGAAAGTTAGAATTCTTACAAAAAAAAACAAAAAAAAACAAAAAAAAAAAAAAAAACCATGTTTACAAGGCGGACTGTTACACATACCTGCCGTTTTATGGCTACACAAAGGCAGTAAGCCAACTGGGGGGACCTTCTCATCACTCCTGTTGCGAAAGTAATGCAGCCTTTAGTTTCAGCCACCTTGATCCACTCTACTTCGTCTCCATCCAGTGCCCGCACAGGAATCAGACGAACATGTCTCTGTTTACCAGATAGTACCACCAATAACTGCTCCTCTACTACATATTCTAACTGGTATACTTTTTTACCTTCTCCAACACGAGCAATTTCTGGGAAAATGAAAAAGAAAGAAAAATAAAAAGGTGAAATACACCATGTACATTTGAACCTTTTATTTTAAAATTATGGTATGCATATCTAATAATTTTGTTTTCATAATGTGTTGTAAAGTTGTGGATGTATGAAATTATGAATAGTGTGATAATCATACATTCTAAGTACATAACAAATACATGACTTCATTCAGCCCAGGCTCTTCCCTAAGCCATACCATATACACAGAAAATATAAGCATAATAATTATAAACAATATACTAAAGTTAATGTGGCTTTTCCAATTATCAGCCACATCACATTAATGAAATTTGAGCTTTTAGCCATCCTGATTTTTATCATGTCACAGAACTCAGGATGGCAGAAACCTTTACTTTCATTAACCTGATGTGGCTGATAATCTGAGAAACATTATGTAATCAATGCCATGAACGAGAGCATTGAAAACATGTTAGAAATATAAAAAGCTTAGTTAAGTTCCAGTGTTATAAATCCCACCAAATATCAGTTTTATAATTGCAAATATGTACATTATTCCATTGCCTTGTAAAATAATTCCACACTTTTGTATTTAAAATAAATACCTCTGCATTCTTCCTATAGAAATAGCTGTATTGTATATCAACAGGCCAGCTATGGTATTTCATATTCCCTACAACATTTCTCAATGAGTCCCTGGGTTTAAGATAAAATATTATCCTTAGTGTTCTCTTTTATATTGTAATTACCCTCTGAACATCAGTAGTAGTGCTCCAATTTAGTATATTATATAATAAAACAGACTGTACATATTTAACGCATTTGATGTGTTTATCCTCTTCTATTACACCATTTTTACTTTGTTTACTTTCACTAGAACACTCCTCTAGCAATTCCACATGACCAGAAGTTTCACTTTTTCGCATAATTCATGAATCATAATATCTTCTATGTTTTAATATATATTTCACAATTCCAATATTACTTTTATTTACCTGTTTCTTCTGCTTCATTCAAAGCACTAGCTGAACTTAATAAAGACCTATACTAAGCATCAACATGGACTAAACAAAATGACCTTATCATAAAACCAGGAAAATTGCAGGCAAAATAATGGGGCATAATCGATTAATAAACAAAATGAATCAAACAGTACTCATTCTTATGGAACTTAATAAAACAAAAGTGCCAATAAAATTGCTTTACATATATCTCAGTGTCTATTTTTACAGTAATCTTAATTGGCAAATTCACACAACAGAAACTTGTAAAAGAACATTTTCATACTTCATCCCATAATAAACAACTTAAGAATTTTCTCACATTCAACATGGGGAGGTGGGGGAAAAAAAAAAGAAGCAAACAAACAAAAACAAAAATTCACGAACATTCATTATCCTGCATTTCATTTAGATAACTGTGACATTGTTTATTGAATCACGGCATATCTTGGACAAAGACTACCATGTGTTTACAATGCCTGTATTCATTATGTATATAGCCTATATAAATTAGATCATATTACTCCAGCATTTGAATTGTTATCCTGGCATTAACTGGTGCTAGAAGGAAATTGCACTTTCTCATTATTCTGCATTGAATTCTATGCACTTTCACTCTGCACTATCTTTCGACCTGTTTTTCACTCTTTATCTTCTCATCATAATTTTAATATCCAATGGAATAACAATTCCATTCTCTCTATACCCTTACACATAATCTCTTGCATTTCTTTATTTTTCACAGTTGTCACTGCTACTACCACCGGTGGCTGAGGTTGTTAAGGTGCATATTTGTGAGCAGGAGATTTGGGTTCGAATACTGCCAGAACCGCCATCTCTGACTGTGAAGTTTTTCCATGTTTTCCTCAGTCCTCATAAATGGCAAATGCCAGGGAGGTACCCTAAACTTATGCCTAGAACGATTCCTTCCTTAAAAACAAATCCTTTCCCAATATATCATTTCATTGCATGTATCATCAGTGTCCATTGGCTGTGGTGCCTCTGTCACAAAAACAGGTGTTAAACACTATTCATTCATTCATTTGTCATTGCTTATCTTTGGAACTCTCTGTGTGTTGTATCAAGGGCTGCCGGTCACAACAATAATTTAGAATATTGCTGAAAAAGTATTTATTTGGAGAATGCAGTATTTAAGGTGAAGTGCAACAGAGGACCTTACAGACTTAACTTTGCCTGGTTTACACAAACACACACAAAAAACCCAACACACACACACACACACACACACACGCACACAACAATGTTTATTCTGGTGTATTTAGCTTTGCTGAGACTTGAAATTCAGTTTTATAGATTTTCATTTCTCACTTTTCCTTTTTATTGAATTTACTTAATAGATACTGTGTCATGACAGTGTGTGTGAACCTCAGTGCACAATGATCTTCAAAACTTGCAAAAATTATCTAGATGCTATTCATCACTTAAATAGCTTGCATAATTAAAGTATTTTTTCAATCACAATAACCACAATAACTTGTGATCTTAGAAACACAATACCAACATGCTTGCAAATTTTTTACAAATTGTATTCCTATGAATATTTAAACAAATCTTGGTAGACTCCAGTTGGGCACCAGAAAAGGTAATGAATTTCCTTATTATAAAATAAAATTGCTAGGTTTTTAGATTCTAATGTTCTACCTTCACAGTTCTAAAACAATGACTTTGATGGCTGAATTCAACAAAAGTGAAGATTTTTGAAGTAATTTTACTATAATATCCATTATCTGACATTTAAAATTTTAATAAACATTGTATACTTAAGAAGATAAAATCATTGCTGTTAAATATTAAGGTCAATGCTCATTTTTTTAACAAAAATACAAAGTACTATTTTACATCCTGTGCACATAAAAACAATTTTCTTATTCACAAAAAATAAAAGTATTTTAACAGCTGCAAAGCCACTTGCTGTATGACAGCCTTTTTATATTGGCTGCTAGATGAGGGATGAGCTGTTTACTGAGATTCTGAAGCCTAAAGTTGCCTTTGTCTTCAGAAAAGTTCAAAAGCTTGTAAAGCAATGCAGTTTTTAGTTGGACAAGAATTTTTCTATAAGTATTTAGGCTAACAATGTTTTTCATTCATAATTCATAAACAATAAATGTTGATCTTAATTATCAAGTGAGTCGATTTGATAATCTTATGCTCCACTTACTGTTGAATTATGCAAAACTAGTTTTGCAGGCTTTTGCCTGCATCCTCAGTTGCCAGTTGGCTGTTGGCTTCATTGTTGGTTGGCTGGACTTGGTGTAGTTCTCGTGGACATTTTATGAACTTCTGGATTAATTTGTCTTCTGTTTGGATCTCAAAGTTCATAACGTTATCCTCATAATTTTTTATATAAATTTTTTCCCATATTCCCGGCTCAATGGGTTGATCTACGAATTTCAATAATTTCACTCCCATTTCTATATCATTTTTATCTCTCCAAAAGTGATGTGCAACCGCTGATTTCTCTATCTGATTGTACCTTATGTTTCTCCAGTGTTCCTTCAGCCTGATTCCAATGTTTTTTTTTTTTTTTTTTTGTTTTTCCAATATATACTTTGTTACATTCTGAACAATTGATTTTGTAAATTCCTGGCTTCTTCTCCTCTGGTATTCTATCATCACCAGAATCAAGCAGATTTTTTAGGCTAAACTAGTCCCCAGTGAACAAGAATAGTCAAGAACATAATAGTTGCTTCACTGTATTGGTTCCGACACTAAATTAAATGTTATATTTAATAAGTGTTGTATTTTTGATTTTCACTTGTAATTAGAGCTAGATTAGTGAATCCCATAATTTTTATTCCTTACTGTGATTTTGTTTATCTAAGATTTAACTCTGATGCATAAAGTACAATATTTTTCTTCTTCTTCCTTTACTGTATGTAATACTACCAACATTAAAGATACACGGAAGATATTGCTGCCTTCAAACTTACTGAACTCCTTTTCATTAAAAAAAATTATAATTATGCATTCACTAAAGTAAATTAAGTATACTGAATGATATTAGAAAAATTAGCAGATGGATTTATAGTAGAGTACAGTTCAGCATAGTTCTGGAAGTTAGATACAGGATCTACACTTTACAATATAATGGAGTACTCACCACTGCGATCCAGATCTAAACAGAACAATCCTTCTTCAGTTCCAATGACTAGGCGATCTGGATCCACAATGGCCCCTGACATTGCATTATTCAACAAGCCTTTAGTATTGTCCAATACCTCTTTAGCTCTAAAAACCTGTAAATAATGGCAAATATACATATTTCAGAACAATTTCATTAAAATGCATGTCTGCTGATACAAAGATGCTATCCAAGTACAGCTAGCCTAAAAAGTATATGAAATATGTATAGCATTTTGCAATTACAGTTGCATTTTCAGAACACATGCCTTACAGAAGCAGATGTTCAAAATAATTTAAATATAATGTGATTCTGAAAGGAGAGAAATACACAAAAGTGGACACCAATTATACAATTCTGACCATTTTACTCCCCATATGGGTGAGTATAGTGAGTGATCTGGAATAAGGGAAGAGAGACTAAAATATGACTCAGTGGAATAAGGATGGGAGTTCAAAACTATAATTTGTTCTTGAATTCCTTTTTATAATCACAGCTTCTGTTACAACTGAACTTTTATCTTAACTTCTGCTAATCTCTTAATTTATGCCAAATTCTGATTTGGAATCCTATAATCCCTAAAGAATAGTTAAAATGGCTATCTATTGCAAAAAATGCACATCACTTATTGCAAAATTAATTTCATTCACATTACCACTAAAATCCTCAGTAGCTCTTCTACCACAAGAGTTGCTAGTTGCTCCAACAAATTCGTTCATGACTTGTGTGCAATTACTGTGATAGTGCTTTAATGAATTGGTAAGATATTATGATTTTTCTTTCAAACATTAGTGTTAGTAAAAACATTTTAAAAAATTGAGTCGAAATTGTAACATACACACCACTAAAATTCAATAAAATGGAAGACTAGTTTCGGGAGCCATTGCTCCTATCATCAGTTCCTGGTCGACTGCCGGTTTCGTTGTTTGTGGTAGGTCGATTCATCTCTGGTGGAGGTTTAATGAACTTTTGTATTAGTACATCACTTGGCGGGATTTCGAAATTAAAAACTTTCTCTTTATTCTTCCAAATATAGATGTTTTTCCAGACTGTAAGTTCAGTTTTTCCTTTAATATTTTTAAGTAATTTGGGGTTTTTATTAATGTTATGTTGTTCTTTCCAAAAGTGCCAAGCTACCACCGATTTTTCTTCTTGTTTTTGGTTTATATTCCTAATGTGTTCTTTAGCTCTTGTTTTTATGTTTCTTTTGGTCTTTCCAACATAAATTTTATCACAATCATTACAGTTCATTGATATATTCCTGATTTATCTTCTTCTTGTACGTTATCTTCTTTTTGTCTTGAGTTAAGGATATTTTTAATGGAATAATTATTTTTTGGAGCCAAAACAATGTTGTATCTTTTAAAAATCTTTTGAAATTTATGAAAGGCTGATGGGTGGTATGTGAATTTTTTGTATGTTCTGTTTTTCTCTTTGATGGGAGTAAGTGTAGTGCTGTCTCTAATTTTCTTTTTATTCTTTGCTCTGTCTATATAATTTTATACAATTAGTGTTAGTATTAGAAACTTCCATCTTCCAATGTCTATCAACCTGCCAAAGCCCCACCCTCACAAACACACATGCAATTATGAGAACAACTATCTTTCCAATGAGATTGCTTATCCTGTCTCCTGCACTGCAGCCTTTTATTCCTGATACTATTCAGAGGTTTCTGTCAACACAAATCGATCCTGCATTGGAGATTTTTTGTCTATAATCTTTGCTCCTGACAATGGCCTTAATCTGGAGACCCAAATAAGGGAACCAGAATATTTACTGCTGAAACATCATTGGGTAACAATATAAGCAAGCTGCACACATCATTTATTTCTTTCTCAAGCTATCACAACCTCCAGCATTTCTGCTGTTGCTCAGCAGGTCCAAGAATTCCTAAAATTTTGTACCCATTCCACAAATCTACCTTCCAGGAAAGACTTTTATAAGCCATAATAGGCCAGAATTAGATATCTCAGATTGGTAATGTTTACAGCCATCTTCCAAACTTTGCACAACATTATCAGAGAAATTAATAGAGAAGAGCTTGGAGGGTGCAAAGCTCTAAAATACTGGAGTGCAAAAAGATCTATAATTTGTTGATAAAGATGGGTATTAGAAAAAACACATGCTACAGTCTTTGTTTCTATTTTCATTTTTTTTTTTTTTTGGTTCATTTTTAGCTGACCCCTTCATACTCCTTTATTTCCTCTTTCTACTTTTGGTATTCACAACTCTACTTCTCTTTTTTTCTTGGGCACTCTCTCTGCTCTCTTAGAATGACCATTATGTGACCAAGCGATACTGGCAGCATGTATAACAAATATGTACATGTATTCCTCACACATGCATATCCTATTACATTCTCTTTTACTACTCTCATGGTTTTTAGCAGGATAATGAAAATGGTAGTAACTTTTAGACATAACTTGTCTTAGTTTTTTTGCAGTCACCAACAATTTCCATAAACTTATTAAGATCTAATACTGAAATACAAGAATTTGATTGAGCTGCATAATATGCTTAAAAAAACCAATTTTGTTCACTATCATATTTATTGAATTGTAGACTTGTTCACTATACAACATGTCTTGGTTGTCATTTGAAGACTATGACTTTTATGTATACTACTATGTTTGTCTGCATTTATGAGTTTGCAATCCACTTTCAACAAAATATTGTTTAGCTCTTGAAGCTCTGATTATTAATTAGGCTTCCCAGGTGATTGGCCATGTCAAGTTGATAAAGTTCAAGCTTTCAGCCATTTGCAGATTTGTGGCCATCAACCAAGAATACTATTTGCTGCTTGGGATTATTTGAGATCTGAATGAAACAAGTGTAAAATGAAGCACTAGATATAATGGGTTGAGAAAATATCCAGGTATAATGGGTTTGTGAACTGATGATATCATAAATAAGTACATAATGTCTAATATTTTCTCAGGATGAGGTTAGAGAATGTAGATACTTATTAGGATGGGTGCTTGCAGTAGATTAATTTGATAAATGATGACTACAATCTTGAGACCTGAATTATGTTAACAATCTAAGTACCTATTTCTAAGATCAAATAAGATCAACCAACATCCCTCATACAATTCACTCTCATAAATGACTGAGTATCCTGAGTATGAAAGAGGAACTTCAGTTCAATTAACATAAAAGGTATACTTAATAACTCTTTCCATAGTTTCAAACAATGTTGTTTCTTCTGAAAAGCCTGGCCTCCCGTATTTAAATGTATGGTGGGAAAGCACTTTCAAGAATAAGTGAAGTTATTGTTACCACTATTAAGGGGTTAGAATTGTTTGAGTTCTCTTTTTTTTTGTATTTAATGTATATTTTATTATTGATATAATAAACCAGGACCATCCTCCCTTATTGAGGCTTTTTCCAGGTTTTCCTCAGTCCTCATAAATGGCAAATGGGAGGTACATTAAACATTGGCCTGGAACGCTTCCTTCCTTTAAATAAATACTCCTTCCTAATTAATCATTTCATCTCATATATCATCCGTGTCCACTGCCCATGGGCCTCAGTAGTAAAAATGGGTATTAAACACTATATAAAAATAAAATTTAAAAGAAAAAGGGGGAGGGGAAAGAGTGGCGCAACAAACCACTTGAGACTGTGCTGCAGAAAGAACTGCTCTCATGGCTTCTCTACAACATCAACTGGAAAAAATACTGCAAATGGTTACTGTAACTAGACTCTATTTTCTTAATAACTTTATACAACACAAATTGTACAAAGGCAATTTTCTATTTTAATTTCTACAGAGTATCTGTGCCCCAGGAAAATCCTAGTCTTTTCTTAAAGTCTAGACAGTGGACAAGGCCATATTTTTTATAAATTGGTGAGTTGCTAGTGGTTGCATTTCAGTAGATGTTAGTTTAGGATAGTATTTATGTCCTTAAACAATGGGTAGTGGTTGTCCTTTATTATTTTCATCCTGAAGAGATGATCTGACAGGTAATCATGCCGACAAACAGAATTGGACACTCCAATTTTTCTTGGCTTCAATAAGACATGTTTGAAAGTCTTTAGATCTTAATATGGTTTTCCATTAAGCTTTAGTTGGATATTTTGTTGTTCTCGTTCAATTATTAATCTCTTTATAAGTTTCAATTTAGCAGGAAGTTCTGGTTCAAAAGTTAAGTTTTAAATTTTATGGTGGCTCTTTTTTTTTTTGCTTAAGCATCAGCAATGTTATTCCCCTTTAATCCCAAATGTCTTGAAATCCATTGTAAAACTATTTCTGTATTACTGATCTGGATTGTATGATATAGTTTTCTTGTATCATTTATAGTGTACGTTAGTGGGTAGCTGTAATTCATTATACTTTGTAGCGCTGCTCTTCACTTAAGATAGTAATTCTTTTATTTATGTTAGGTCTACACAATAGATTTTCCATGCTGCTCTAGTGGCCATTATTTTGCTATCAAAATCGTTAGCATACTGTCCCAAAGCTGTATCCAGAGAGAATTCTTCACTAAATTCTAAAGCCTACTTCTCCATTTTTAAGAAACCCATCTGTATATGAGCTACACCATGTATCAGTTGGATAATAATTGTTTAATGATTAAGTTCTGTCATTTCTTAATACTTCAGGTAGGTGGTTCTTCTTGGAGACCACTGTATCCAAATTTAGTTTCTGACTGATATGTTTATATTGTAAATGATCAATTGGTATTATGGCACTTTAGTATTTATTTTTAAATATTTTTCTAAATCTTCCTTCTATATGTAAATTTTGAAAGTTTGTGTTTTTATATGATCCCGTAAGGGGGGGGGGGAGCGCGACTTCGGTCCGTTGCTCTACAGATGCTCCGGGTGGGCTCTGCGGACCCTGAGTACCCGTGGTACCTCTGACGTTACTAGAGGGAGCCGGGCCGGACTTGAGACGAGCCCCTCCCGAAAGGGAGTTGTCCGGATTGGGTTGGACTCGGCGTGGCAGTGGTTCCCGGAACTCACGGGTAATTGAGTACTCGCAAGAGCGGAGTGTCCCAGGGGAGTGCCTAAGGCGTGTACCCTGGGGGCCGGTGCGCCGGAATCTCCGTCTTTGTGAGGCGGTGGTGGCTTCCTTAATGCTGGGGTCACTCACCCCTATAAAGGAGTAGGTCTATGCTAGTACGACCTATCAGCCAGTGAAACTCTGGTAGTTGGGTGCGCTTGGCTTTTGAAGCTGCAGTTCACTCGGTGCGCTTGGGCAACGTAATCGCCTGCAGCCGAATGGCCGGTCGGTTTAGTTACAAGGTGCCGTCCTAATGCAAAATACCACGGGTGGCACAGACCTCTGTGTTACACCCCTGGACCCAGAGCCTGGTAGTACTTGAAATCACATGTCAGGAATATGAAACCTTTTATTCCTTTGTTGACTATTTTTAGTGTCTGTTCCATATTGTCGTTTTAATATCAAGTTCTCTGTTAATTGGCAGGTTGTTAGCTATGCTCTGCATTGAAGCAATTGGTGCTGCTTTTACTGCTCCTGTTATTAACCTTAATGTCCTAGATTGTATTGTATCCAATTTAGTTTTAAATTGTTTATTCTGGATATTATCTCACTTCCATAGAGCAAATTGGGTATATTGAGCTTTGGTACATGTCATTAAGGAAACTTATGGATCCTCTCCATTTGATGCCTGCTATTTTTCTTAATATATTGCTCTTTTTATTTATTTTCTTAGTTATATTGTCAAGCTGTTCAGAGAAGGAAATTTTTTGTCAAATGATATTCCAAGATATTTAGTATGTTCTTTCTTTTGTAGTAGTTCATTTGAATTTAAGTTACAAATTATTGTAATGTGTTGAAGATTGAAAAGCTGGAAAACTATCTTTTTATTATTTATTTTCATATTCTTGATGGATGCCCATATTTCCATATGCTATTGATAATTTTCTGCAATGCATTTTCTAGTTTTTTGTAATGTTCTACTTTTTTTTTTTTTTTCTTTTTTTTGGTGTTAATCCATATGGCAATATCATATGCAAACAATTCCATATTTGCCTTTGGGAAGTCAGCTCATATTTTGTTGATATAATCTAGGAATAAATTAAAATTGGACTGGAGACAGCACCTTGAAGGAGGACTACTTTAGTTGTATGCCATTTAGAGAGGGCATTATTCCATTTTACAGCTATGTATTTTTGTGATAATAGCTCTATGAACCATCTCAACATCCCAATATTACTTATTTATAAATAGGTTTCTCCCTCCTTACTTTGTTGAAGGCATTCTTAAAGTTAACAAAGGGAGTAAGCATTGCTTCTTTTCTATTGAAGGAATTTTTAATATCCGCCTAAATGTAAAGCCTGATGAATTGTTTAATATTGCTTTCTGAAACCTGCTTGAAGGTCTGAAAGGAGATTTTGAGATTTCAGATGATAAATTAATGTTGTAGTGACTATTTTGTCCATTGTTTTAGCAAGCTTTTTTATAAGTTGGGCTATAAAATCCATACATTGGTTTGGGATTTTAAACATGGCCAAAAGTAATCTATTTGGCGTCGGTCCTGGTAGTGTATGGTAACCATACTTGCCTCCTAAACCCAAGATCGCGGGTTTGATTTGGGCTAGAATCAATGGATTTTTTTGGGCTTAAAAATCCTAAGTATGGCTTCCTTTGGAAGGGAAGTAAAGCCGTGGGTCCCATATTGTACATTTACGGCACAATAAAGAACCTCAAGCCTGAAAAAAGAGGCTTCTGAGCAAAATTTGCTGGCTGTTTCACGCCCTGATTTGAATGGGATGCTGATGACCTGTGATGTTAAAGAGAGTCCATAAATGAATCAAATCCAAAAATCTATTTGAAAAACCTAATTGAGCATAACAAATTATTTGCAAACAAGCCCAATAATCTTTGAAAGTTCATTTTAACATTGCACACATGGTAAAATGAACTTTTTTCTATCCTTGGTTCATGTGCTGCACGTAATTTTTAATTCGGTCTGATCATAACCGAGTATAATGAGCTGAAAGAATGTTAAAGCTACAATTAATAGATTATTTGTGTAATTGTCAAAACAGCTAAACAAAAGTGGAACAAATGAGAATTAAAAGCAGTAAGACCTTTTGAATTTAGTATTTCTTGAAAATTAGTAACCAATTGCCTTATTATCTGAAAGATGTGTGTGACAAAAGGAAGAGGTTTACAAAGTAGTAACTGAAGTTGTGGATTAAATGAAATTGGATTGCATAAAATAAGCAATATGTATTGCTTTTGGTTTTCCTCTCCATTATCTTTACCCTATATTATTTTATAATTTAATTTATATAAAACACTTACAGTTCTATTTGGCAGATTATTTCGTTTGAGTATTCTGTGCAGCTCACTAAGAGCAACCACCCACTTTGTTTTCTCACTTTCTGTATCTGCCAACATTAGCGTATGATTTTTTAACCCTGGTGGCTCCATTAATGATGTTGTTATCTGCAGGAACAAAATGTATTTTATACTAGCCATACATATCTATCACTGCTATAAAACACCCTACACATGAAATATGTTTTCATCAAAATGGTAAAACTTACCCTAAATATACATGGAATATCTTTTTTTGTTGCATGAATCACATCAGAGTCTCTAACAGAACTGACAGCAAATTCTTCATCTCGCATATCAAGGACTTGAGAAACATAAACTGAAGGCAGTGCATTACGGTCAGCCGAAATATCATACAAGAAAAGCTTAAAATCACACACTACAACAAACTGACGAACCCATCCTTTCTTGACACCACCAGTTTTAGGCACCTTTACATATCCTTCATAAGCTGTGCCAATTCCTCTAGTTGGATCAATACCAAGAGGTCTTTTGGCTGAAAATCAGAAAAAAAGAAATGGTTTTTAATATTCATAAAATAATATGTGATCAGTTTTGTTTTCCCCCAGAGTGTTTTGTTTATGGCAAGCACACCATTCATTAGCTGGCCAGCTGGGTCTTGGTGATTTACGGGAGAATAAAACAATACAACAATATACACAAATAAATTTCAGAGGCCTGTTATTTACCATATTATCAAATAAGGTGTTGAAATGGCCCGCCTTCATTATCCACACATTTTTGGCATCGCTTTAGGAAAGTAATAATCATTAACTGTAGTTCATTTTGAGAAACCTAGTTAATTTTCCAACAAATACATCTTTGAGTTCTTTTATGGTGTGTAGGTTTGTCTTGTATATGGCATATTTTAATTTAGCCCACAGATAATAATTGCAGGCTGTTAAATAGTGAGATCAAGTGGACCACAAATCCATACTAATAACTCTGTTGGAAAAACATTGTCAATTGTCTTATGGAATTATTTGCAGTGTGAGCAGTAGCAGAGTCCTGTTCAAAAATACATAATCATGCTCCATGTTGGTTAATTCTCTGAAAGGGGTTAGTCTGGTATTCACATAAGTAACAGAATCAAATATATGCTAAAAAATATTGGTCCTATGATTCTTTCACCACTGAGTTAACACACATGAATTATACATAAAGACAAGTGGTACCATTGTAAGCACATGTATACTGTTGAATTAAGAAACAAACGGCATAACACCCTGGGAACAGCTGTGCTATGACTGCAACAGTCAGCAAGGTCAATAAATAAGCAAGTAGGCTTGCTACCCCCCTTCATAGCACAGCAAATGAGTAGAGGTTTGCTCATAGCACAGGGGAAAGCATTACTGATCGCACAGTACAAAAACATATACTGATTTATTCTTTAGTAATATAAAAAATTCAATTTTAGAGGTACTCAATGACACTGACTTGTTGACCATACAGTATTAATATCTTACTGAATACCTTTTATCCCCATTATTGCCCGCCATCAATAAAGGTACTAAACAAGTTAGCAAACATTTATAGAAAGGGGGGAAAGTAAAAATAACATTTCACACAGTAGCTTTCTCCTATTCAATACCATTTTATTACTTCTAAATAGCTATTAAATGACAAAAACAATATCTCCCCAAATTATATCTTAGTTGCATAAAGCTTGTCAGTAAATATATGCAAGTTCTATTTCAGAAATCATACACTGTTGGTTTGTTGAACTTGTCACAGTCTTAACAGAAACATTCTCAATTCATTCATTCACCATTTTTATGTTCTTTTAGGGCCTTTAAGTCATAAGAATTCATACATCTGCTGTGTTTCAGTGCCCAATTTCAAAGTTATCTGTCAGGATAATACAGTTAATGGAGGGGAATATGCATAAGTCACTAGAAAGGTTTAGAGATACATGTCACTGTGGAAAGAAAAAATTATACTGACTGTTGCAGTTTTTCAAAATACATTTATGTATTATATTCAAAATACAACTTTAAAAATCCTACAATCCTATATGGTCTTCGTTGCCTTTAAGTTCATTTTCAAGGCTGATATATCATTGGTTTTTTGAGCAATGAAGGTGTAAAACCAATTGCTCAAATGCAGATTTAGTATGGTAATGCAAGTATATAACACCAGCTAATGTGCAAATGGAGTAGATAGGTTTGAAATGGTGTGACTTCAGTAACATTATGCACATCAAATTGTGATAGAGCCATAGTGCTGGAAAATCACTGTTTTGAACATTATTCATGATGTATTCCAGTTGTGGAAAGTGTCTGTAAGGTGGATGTAGCAGTTCACTCTAGAACTGAAACAGCAATATGTTGATGGCTTTGAAGAACTCTAGCAGTGCTTTGAAGCAGAAGTTTACAGCTTCTTTGCAAGAACTGTTACTGGAGATGAACCTGGGCACATTACCATTAATCCAAAATAAAGAAATCAGCAGATAGGAGAAAAGGGGATATATAGATTACTGTGATAAGTTTGAGAGGGAAGGCCAGGCCTGGATGCAAGCAGGAGCACTATTTTTAAAGGGTTTCAGAGGAGAAAATGAGGAAAAGTGTGTTATGTGTAGAGAGCCTGAAGGAATATTTAATTGTTTATTAGAGTGTGAAGGGATAAAGGATGGAGGGTGGGTGTATGTGAAGCAAAATAGGATAAATTACAGAAGAGCACTTAGAATGTGGATTTCTATAGGAGAAAGAGAAATAAAATGATAGGGGAATACTTAGGAAAAGTATTAGAGAAATAGACTAGAATAGTTAAGAAGGATGAGAGAATTGGTTATGAATGATAAAATAGTGCTACTAAGGGAAATATAAAAGGTTGGGGGTTTCATTATGCAGATAATCAGGGGGTTGTGTGTAATGCTGCCTCATATAGATGGATGTTTGTTTAATTAGTATTATAATGTAGATTAAGTATTTTAATTTGTTAAATATTCATAAATGTTTAGTATAAAAATTGCTAAATTATAGGGTTTGTTTGTGTTTGTATCCATTTATGAATATTGTATGACCCGAGCCTGAACCTGAGACTTCAGGAAATTCCAGTGGATAATCATTGATAAACCGAAGACCAAGGTACAGTGGGTAGTTGATTGAAAATGGTTTATGTAGAGATTATATTGATAAATGAATTCAATTCAATGTTCTAGTGCAGTTTCCCATTCCTGTAGTGATTTTCTGGATAGTCTGCAAAATAGGCATCTACAATTGCAATTGCCTCCTGGTTTGAAGAAACAGCTGTTCCACAAGGAAAAGTATGAGCTTTGGAAAGAGATAGAAGTCAGAGAGAGCCATATCTAAGGAGTACGGTAGATGTTCCAACAATTCATAGTGCAGATCCTTTAGTTATGCTAATGATTTTGTGGGCAGGTTCACTGTCCTGGTGAAAGATGACCTTTTTCTTCTGCAAACCAGGTCTTTTCTTATGAATATTGGCATCTAGTCTGTTAAAAGACTTATACTTTAATATCCCAGTTATTGCTTTGCTCCTTTCAAAATAATTAATGAGCAAAATGCCTTTAACATCCCAAAACACCGATGCCATGACTTTCCCACTTATGGAGCAGACCTTGTCTTCTTTGGTGCTGAACAATTGGCTTCTGTCCAATGTTTGGATTCTAATGTGTGACGATTTAATTCAAATTTTAACCATTGTAATGAATTGGTGCATAAAACTTATTTTTCTTTTTAAATTCTTCCACGCACTGCTCAGAGCGTCTCATGTGCACATACTTTTGATATGCTATGAGCAAATGTTTCACCCATCATGTACAAAGCTTTTTTCATTCCCAATTTTTCACACAAGAATATCCCATGTGCTCTTTAGAGAATCCTATAACCTTGACAATTGACTCACAGATCCAGCAGCTTATCATGCACTTCGGCAACAATTTCTGGTATCTTGCACATTTTGGATATCCTTCACATGGATCACCTTTGAGGCAATTGCAACCATGTTTAAACTATGCAGCCGAATTTTTATTGTTCTTTATGAAGAATTTTATTACTGCAAGATATTCAATTTTATTCATATACATAAGAGATAAATCTCTTGCTTAAAGCAACCGTATACAACAAACAATGCAATAGAATGGTTTGTAATTTTACAAAAATACTTATAACAGAAGTACCAAATGAGGGGGAAAAATTTGTTGCAGTAGTGCTGCCCCTGAGAATTTTTAAGACCACCTTTGTATTTTGTAAACACACAGAAAGAGAGTTCATTAGAAGTTGCAAATGCTTGCACATCCAGATGGATCCTCAAAGTGAATTAAAGTTTCCTTGAGTTGTCAACTTCTACTATTCCTCCTCCATGCCTTTTTCTTCTAAACTTTGAATCACATCACACAAATACCTGTAGCCATGCACTACAAAAAATTCCAACCTAGGTCTTTGTTGGGCATGCTTGATAACTGTTGCATGGTTTGAATCTAGAGCACCTATGAAACTTTTGATTTTTTTATTGTTTTCATGCAAGAAAACTCCTTAGTTATGACAAGGAATTGTGGTAGGTAGGCAATCAGTAACTTCTTGGTACAAAAGTTGAAGATTTGAGGCCTTTACAAGAATCTTCCTCAGAGCAGCAATAAAGTTATTTACTGTATTCTTTCTGGACTCTTTCACAAACAAGTAGTGCAATACATGCTACTTGGTTCAGCTAGGGTACATGACTTTCAGTTGTTAGAAAACTTATAGCATGCCTGATCAGTCAGAAGAAGAAAAATCAGAAGCCTTCTTTCTTCTTCTATTCCCTCTGGCCATATCTTCATGGATGAATTACTGCATTAATGTGAAGACATTTGTTTTCTCAAGTTGGTACATCTCAAAGAGCAAGGAGGTTTCACCCTTTCACCAGATAATGGATACACCAGCACATTTAATATATATCTTTGCAGCAAATCAGTAGTTTTATCTAATATGAATCCCACTTCATGTTCGCAGACTAACTCTTTTATTTTCCTGAAAACATTCTCATAAATTGGCATTATGTAAATTTTTCTGAGGGTGCTCTCATTTCATACTGATCTGTGCATATACTTCTCAAGGAATGATTTTAATGCAAGATTGTTGATTTTGTGGACTGGAAATCCTGACTGAAGTAATGTCATGGAAAGACCTGCAATGGCTGCTGCTTTTCAAATACTGAAGTAAAGGCACTTATCAAGTAATTTGATAAGTTACGACTTTTTGGATTCAACATACTTGGCATGGAACCATACTGGATGTGATGATTTATTCTGGCTTTATTAATGATTTTCATCGATTACAATATTTACACTGCAGATGGCCCATCGAAGAATTACATGATCAGTTTTGAAGAGCATATCTAGAATTCCTCTAAAAATGCATACAACTTTCTCTTGTGAACTTTTGACATGGTAGAGTACTAGGATTGCAACAAGACAAAAGTAATCCGAGCAGAAAAACTAGATATTTGGGCCTTCTTTATATATAATTAAAACTTGTTTTGGCAAATATCTTTAATTCAAATTTGTGTTTTCCTTTGCAGGTTTTTCTACATTAACTTGGAAACTATTAGTGCTGCAAATTTATAAATATACCATTTTAAAGCTCTCATTCTGATCTACACAATGAGACATAGGATTTTACATAGCTGCTCAAGAAAAGTAAATACCATTTATTTTTCAGCCAATATTTTAACAAAACATGAAAGAAAAGTATATAAAAGGGTGCTGAAGTATCAAAGAGTGGGTGAAAAGGGAATAAACATGCTAATCTCACAAAAAGGTGCTACAAAATGTATCTATTTTGCTTCATTTCATGTCCTAAAATACAAATCTCAAATGAATGGTAAGAAAATACTATATTTTTGTAAAGTTGCTATACCTTAAAATATGTTCTTAGTTACATTTTTTATTTTCTTTGTTGCCTGGCAATGTATTGTGTTTTTGTTATTTGAATTTGGATATATAAAGAGCATATTGTAGAATGAAAACATAATTTTCTAAACTAGAAATTTTAATTGGAACTTGTACAGTGATCTTAATTATATAAGTTTCTAAATTATACGTTCAAGTTGTGCTCCATTTGGATAGACAGCAATACAGCATATTTCAAGACTTGTAATTAATCCACTTATATTTTGAAACAATTTACTACAACACATTTATTACATTAAATGATCAGTAGTTTTTATATTTTCTGAACAAATTCAAATGACAGTGAAAATCCAGGTTACCCGTCAATATGATAGAAAACAAACATCTGATAACAAATAACTCTTCTTTAAAATGTAAGCTTAGTTATGTAGGGGTATCATTTGAAATTTCAAATTGGGGTGGCTGGGGGTGAATCCTAATGGTGTTGCTTTTAAACTTCCCCCTAAATATTCAAATTGATTTTTTGTTTAAATTAAATTTATTTTAAATAGGTAGCTATTCAGACCGGTAAGTTTTGAAATGAACAGTCATGTATATTATCATATATGGCTGAATATGAGTGTTTCTTATATTGCAATGCTATGTAAGAGGGAAGGTCATTCCCAGTATCACAATTTAAATCACTCTGTGATGCATATCATACTGACAGTAATCATTAAAACCAAAATGCTGCAGCATCACTATGAGCCTCTTAATTACATTATCAAGCATATACTTCCATCAAAAAAATACTGCATTGGGAACATTATTTCTTTAAATTTTTTTTTGAAAAGATGCCACTTACTTTGATCTGAAGGTACAGGACATATTGCTGGCACTTTTTCACAGCAGCCTATGTGACAGGCAAAGCCACAGACCTCACAAACAACTCCTTGGCGAGTAAGTCCAACCATCAGAGAGGTGCAGTGGCTGCATTTAGTAGGAGAGGAAAATGTTCGAACAAGAAATTGATGAGACTTTGGTTTTGGAGGTAAATGAGGACCCAAATGGGATGATTTATTATGTAGGTCGAGTCCATGCGGTGAATTGGGATCCTGTTATCAAAAGAAAATTGGAAAAAAAAAAAAAAAAAAAAAAAAAAACCATTAGTGCATGTGAGAAAACATTTTTCATTTACTTAAATAAAACGAGTGTTGCACTATATTGTCTACTAATAAATGGAGGAAAGTGATGTTAATATACACTTTATAAAGTTGGTAATGCAGATTTAGCAAATGACAAACACAAGGATTAACATTTAAGTTTACAATTAATGTCTGTGCATTTTCATTATGTAAGTTTGAACACTAATTTTTGATGGTTAATAACACTAGCTGTTTCATTACAACTTCCTCATTATATGCCCCACAAAATGGTTGTTACATTCCTGAACATTTTGCTGTACAAGATGATCAATTTGTTAAAACAATATTGCATGGAGTTGATATCAAAACACCTCCATAAGCAATGGCAATGCACTGCATGAGCTGAAAAAGTCACCGTTTTCTTTTCACGTTTATAGAAAAGAACTGAAAGAAGTAGATATTATAGAGAAAGCAAAGAACCTCAAAATAAATAAATCCAATCCTACATTAATGTATTCAAACTGTTCACACTAACTCCATTTACTTACATAACACTGCACATGTTCCAGAAGTTAATTGCATTGAGTTATGTGAACAGTTTGAACACATTAATGTAGTATATATTATCACTCCATTGTATACATCTTTGTAAGTACAATTTATTCACTTAAATAAATAAAAATAAAAAATAAAAATTTTAAAGCTGAGTGAATTAATCTTGAAGCTGCAAAATAAGCTCTTTCTTGACTGTTTTTCCCATATAACTTGCAAGTCAATGGATTATGTGATATTTGACAAGACTTACCTTGGTGTATACGTACAATGATCTCACAAGTGCTGAAAGCATAAATGCACATGCCAGCCTCTTCATGTATGGAAGGTATTTACTAGCACATTGGAAGTCACAGTCTCAGTTTTCCTACACTTCCACTAGAGTTCATGGCTTACTGTGACACACGTTCCTTTCCTTTCCTCCAAAGAAAGAAATTTAGGAGGTGAAACAATATTGGTGATCAGAGTCCTTCAGAAATGACTATCTTGAAGTCCAATGTATTCAAAAAAAAGTTAGAACCCATTAAGTTCACTGAGCCTCTTATTTTGTTAGGTGTTTTCAATTCTTGCATAGCAGTAAAATGAAATGTATACAGCTTTGCTTTTATTGCAAATTAATGACGTGCTTGTGGTTATGGGAGCCATCATCTGTGGCAGTTTATGGGGAGGTCTGCAATCTTATTTTACACCCTTTGTGCTATTGATTTTGATAGTTTTGAACATTCTATTTCATGAACATCCAATAATGTTTTTCTGGTTTCCAGTTTCTTCACCAAATACTGAATGGAGTATATGGAGTGATTTCTGAATCCTAAACTGTGCAACAAATTATTTTTGGCACTCCTTTGTTAATGAAGTTTTCTAGTTTGTGCAGACATAAGCACATGCTGTTCTACTGTGTGCAGGTTCATACTGTATTCTTCATAACACTAAAGAATGATAATTGTTGATGATCACATAACAATAGCCCAGTCAGATGTATTACATTACTGTCAAGGATAGCAAACCACAATTGGCCTTCACAAGCATGCATGACAAATGGACTAGAGAGTTGTGCTACCACTTGCGTTGTTTTATAACTATGCTTCTTACATACTAAGGTATGTCCATATCAAGTTTCAATTAATTACATTAATTTATTTTAAACTTATAGAATAAAATTAGGAGCCAAGAGCAAGTAAAACACCCAATATAACAAAGTATGCATGCTTAATAAAAATAAATGAAATAAATAAACAACAAATAATGCAAGAGAGAAGAAGAATTCATTATAGAAGTTACCTTATCATGCTGTTATCATTGTAATTTATGAATTTTACTTGGTAAAAGAAAGTAATTTATAAACTCTGCACTTACTATGCTAAGTTCTGATAAATTGGATTTACTACTGGCTATAGATGGAGCTCTATTATCTTCAACATCTCCTTCTTCACTTTCGATTGAACCTCCATGGCGAGTTTCTTTTAGGAAGTGGTCTAAATATGACATCTGCGATGGGGGGCGTTCCAAAACTAGAAAACAAAATATTCACATTTATAATTATATTAATGCAAGAAATAAAGAGCAAAAAATAAAATAAAACTTTTCTTTACTATCTTGGAGATATAATTTCAATAGTAAAATATGTAACAAGTGACTCTTGCTTCCTCAATAAAACATTTTCCTGCATGATCATAATTAAAAATGATTTCATAATGTAGTTAGGATAAAAAAGTTTTGAAAGTTTTATTCGGAAATATTTTCTTTCATCAATAAATCCTTTGAAGCTACACTCTAAAGATAATGGTTCATGACCATTCTAGTAAATTGAGTTTATTTTGTTAGGCACTCAAGACTAAATACATTTTAAAAAATATATGCTTTATATGTGCATAATGTATCGAGTGTTCATTTTGTTTCTTCCCACACACAGACCGGTCTAAAGCTGGCAGGTCACAGCGGCACACATTGAAAGTCAAGGATGCATTGCTGCTGCTTAAGCCAGTACATGTTTAGGTTTGGAACAGTGAGTAGTTGCTGTGTTTTTGCATTTCATTTCTCTATTTGCCATGGTTCAACAATTTACTATAAAACAACTTATTTTCATTTGCTATAATTTATTATGAAATGAATCAGCTACTTAATGAAGTACAAAATTTCAAGAACATTTTCTGTGATTCCATCTACCTGACATATTTACAGTTTGTAAAATAATGCTTAAATGTAAAACAACAGGATCAATGTTGACAAGAAGATAAAATTGCAGGCATTATGTGTTAATGTGTTACAGAGGAATATCTGGATAATATCACTCCTTGATTAGAACAATCACCATGAAAATCTCTTGCAAAGTTAGCACAACAAGCACGAGTCAGCTGTACATCAGCATATTTTGCTACAAAATTCTTAAAATTTCATCCTTACACAATTACTTAAGCTCATGCCTTACAACCCACAGACTCAAGGAGAAATTTTGTCATCTGTAAAAAAGGTAAGCACATTTTCAGTACTTTGCTGATCACATGGCAGGCTGGGTGTGGACAGCTGTGCTATGTGCTCCTGGCTGCCATCCCGGTCAGCATGCAGGAAGAACAAAACAAAGACCCACATAAAGGATTTGATTGCTGTAATGTTATAAGCTTTATAGATTATACAGTCAGTTCAAATCTTTTTAAAAAATTTAATATCATATAGATATATGAATAATTCTCAAAGCTAAAGGCAATGCAAAAGCCTTTGTATTATACAGGCTACACAGGCTATTCAAGCATAGCAGGTGTTATATACACTTGGAAAACTGAAACATGTGAAGCAATTTGTTAATTTCTAATTTTTTTAACTAATGCATTTAATGTGTGAAAGGGAACATTTTTTTCCTTACAAACTAGGGCATATTATAATAAGTGATTATAAAAGAAATTTTAGCCATATTACAAGATCCGATGCCATTTTAAAGGAGTTATATATTATGATTAAATTAATTCAAATTTAACACACATTTTTGCATTAACATGCTATGCCCAAAGTTTACACAGGTTGCAATTATGGGCAAATAGAAAATGTGAGACTAGCACTTCTTGTTGTTTGCACTTATTATGTTATTTAAGCTTTCAGTAGCACATATGTCCTGTTTCTAAAATAAAGACAGTATTAACTTACTTAAATGTTACATTTTATTCAGAGTAACTTAATTGTGCCCACATGCTAATATACGTGAAATTCTTACTTTTAGGAAAAGCTTCCTTTTTTTTCTCTCTCCCTAATACAATTCTGACAAATGGAAAAATCAGTACTAAGCATTTTTAGGTAAAGTTTTCTGGTTAAGCTATCTGCAAGAGAGTGAACAGTTTGAAGAATTTCAATCTAAATTAAGCATATATGCTACAGATACATCAAGTGCAAGTACTGCCAGGATCGGTCTGTTAACTCAATATACTATCATTTCAACATATCTACTTTAAGTTGAGCAGCAATCTTTCTTTTTACTTTCAAACTGGTATTTCAAAAATTGCTACTTGCACATTATATCAAGTGTATGAGTGTGTGTGGAGGATAAGGGAATAGAAGAGATAGAGAGGAAGAGAAACCAGAGCTATCTAAAACATATGAACACATTTATTTTATTTCAGGCCTGGACTGTTATAATTTGCGATCTTATTTTAGTAGTATGTCTTGGCTTTCATTAACTTTAAATGACACACAATCAGAGAACATCACAAATTTAGAACACTGTTAATAGGGAATGTAATTTGCATTCTCCACTGACATAAATCAAGTTTACTATAGTATGTATAAACAATGAAATTGAATGAGTTCCTCTTAGACCGAAAATTCTGCATGTTTCTAAAGAGTTTATGATGTTTGCAATTTGTTTTCATCTTGTTTTAATGTTTATGATGGTGTAATCTCATAATAGTAAAAGTATGAAAAACATTTTCAACCACATTCACGATCTCTTTTATTTTACCAGCCGTACTGGGGCGTTTTAATAATAAAAATGTGATAACAGGATAGTACAAGTATAGCTGTTACTGGTGTTGTTCATGAGTGAAATTCAACAAAATGTTCAAATTATTGTATGATATGTCGAACTGAAGCACTCTTATTGCTCCACTAGTTTCAAGAACCTTTGCCCTCATCCTCGGCCATGGGTTGAATGGTTGGGAACTTCCTTGCACTATGTACGTGTGAAATTCTTCTGGTGGCTTCTTGATGAACTTGAAGTTGATGTTATCCTCGCCAGTTCATTAAATGATCTCTATACTTGTAAATGTAAATCTTTTCCCATGTAGCCAATTCTGTTGGTCCCTGTACTGCTTTCAATAATTCAACCCCCTTCTGAATGTCATGATATTCCTTCCAAAAATGGAATGCCACTGCTGACATCTCCATATGTTTGTATTTTATGTTCCTAAAGTGCTCAATCAAACGAGTGCCTATATTCCTCTTTGTTTTACCAAAACAAATTTTTTCACATTCTGCGCAATGTGGCCTCAAAACTGGTATCACATTTCATAGCAAGTAAGTGGAACAATAAGAGTGTTTTAGTTTGACATAACATACAATGATTTGAATATATGAGTGGCTTCACTGTGATAGTTCCTATATGAACATTTTAAATATATCTAACGTTATAAATACTTTCTTCCAGCACAACAGCTGTGGTATCTGCTAAGTCCCTTGCCTCTGCTGAAAACAATTTCATGGGCAGAAGTGGGGCATGTGATTAGTTTACTGCATTACACTGATTGCCATCACACAGTTTTACAGATCTATCTCTGCATCAGACAGCTTTTCAATTGTCCTCATGAAGTTGCAAGGACCCTGTACCAGATTTCCCTAACTCAGATAATTTCCACATAGGTACCAGGAATTGAACCTGGAATCCTCAATTAACAGCCAGCAATGCTGATCACTAAACCAGGGAGATAGTCCGATGGCACCAAATACTATTTTGAAATACTTTAGTCCAAATAAATGTCATTATGTAAGTGCAAATCTAGGTTTCAAGGAGAAAAAGAAGATTAATACTGGCTCTAACAATAAAGGGATGGACAAAATGGAACGTGGCAAGAATTTATTTAATGTTACATTAAATATCTTATTACTTGTGAGTTAAGAAATTGTGTCAATTGTCAGAGGCTGCCAATTTGCTCAGTGTTAACAAAGAAAAATAAGTTTATTTGGAAAAATGCTCAATCTCTAATTCCTTTGGCAAATGTAACTGTTACTGAAGAACATTTCCACAAAGCAAATGACTACTTTTTACTAGTTCAACTTTAAAGCAGGTAAGTGCAAATTTGTACATTTATCAGTTAAGAGCATCTCTTTTGCAAGCGGTATATCTTCTTGACATGAAAATCATATAATTCACTTGAAAATGCCTTATTTATATGTGTTTACTAGGCCTTATTAACCTTTAATAACCAAGAGGTTTAACCTCATCAAGATGTACTTATGTTAAGATAACAGTATTTTTCCCTATATCACATTACTTTTTTTAAAAACAAAAATTCATTATTATTCATGCTTGTCATTATATGTTGATGAATAAGTATAATTTATTACGCTATAACTGACAGAAAACTATGCAAACATATTTACAATGCAGATGATATTTCCCTATTTTATTTAATCTTGACTTAAATTATGGGTTTGACACATAATGCTATAGATAGTTTTCTGACAATGAAATAACAAAACAAAATTAACATAATTATATGAGTTGCTAAAGATCTGATGTTCTTCTGAACATATTCTATTATTAATTTAAAATTAGCAGTGCACTTTATTCTCTGATTTTTGTAAAACAAATATGAAATATTTTTCCCTCCATATGATTTGTTATTGGCTTACACTTTTGAAAATCTGCTACCGATTATTAAAAATGAAGATTAAGAAAGGAGCTGTTTTTGGGTCTCATTTATATACATAAAAAATCTTATTGTAGTTTCAGATTTTCATTCTCTAGTGGAAGGAGTTATGCATAAAAAGGACATATTAAAGCTTCACATAAAAAGGAAGGGAAGAAAAGAGCGCAAGCCCCAAAAAGAGCACCTTAATTTAATAATCACTACAATAAAGCTAAAGTTAAAAATAAAGACAAATTATTAAAAGAAAAACAGGCAAATCATTAGGGGAGAAAAAACTGTCAAACTTTAAACAATCAAAAGGCATAATGTTATTTTTATTAAAACATAAATGATAATTATGGGGGCTATCCATCAATAATGCATAATTTTTTTTAAAATAGGTGCCACTATTTTAGACTACCATACCTCCACATGCAGGATCACGTCTGCCATCACTTCAAGTGCGACATCATTCATGGACAACCCCTACATCAAAATCAAAACTGAAACTTCAAACCTTCATTACAATGGAGTGGAAGGTAATGGGTTAATAAGTACCTGGTAGAGGGTAAACTGGCCAATTTAGTAAGGAAAGACAAAACTGAACAGAAAAAAAGAATAAAAAAATTACTAGGGTAGCAGCCAGTAATAGAACAGCACCAGCAGAGCAGCAACCAGTACTTTACCAGACGGTGAGGTGGTGATAGGAACACCCTTCCCACTCCGGTAAGTTGGTCGCGCATGGTCAGAAATAGATTTTCATAAGGAGCAGAAGCAAGCCCCACAGGCAGCTTGTAACACCAATAAATAGGGGCATTTTGTCTAAAGGATCAAGAGAGAGGAACAAAAACTATAACAATAATACCAAAACATAATCAAAGAAAATCCAATACATTACTTATGGGCTAAACACCATAAGCTAGAGGACAAATCACAACACAAAAATGAAGACTGTTTCTAGCCATTATTCTCTTTCTTATTACGTCACATTTATTTGAGTGTTAACATTATTCTTTTTGTAATTTAGAGTAAAAATTATCAAAGATAAACAATATTTATTAAATGTTATATCAAGTATTTGCATTTTGCCTTAAGATTTAAATTAATACATTAAAGAAATCACTTTCATTAGCCAAACTGAATCATAAAAATGACCATTTAAATTTATTTATGGGATGCTCAATTTCTTCAAGCAGACAATAGCTTACAATATGAATGTAAGAAATATAAGAACACAGTTTGCTTCTTTTTCTTATTTTCTGAGATAGAATTTTTATGAGTGAAATCTATATTTTATTATTTTACTATCCTGTTGCCATGTTTATTTGCATACCACTTTGAGAATTACTGTTCTAATCACAGAAGGTTAAATATTAGCCAAATTAACATCATAAAAAATCATCATAAATATTAATTAGTAAAACTACCCATGCTTCAAATATATTTTTGTGCATTATATACTCTAGATGAGCTAGTGAACAGCTGAGATGCCAGTTTGAACACTGAGTTAGTATTGCAAATGACTTCAAGAAGCCTTATTAAAATCCAAAGAGAAACAGTGCTAACAATTATAATTTTTGACAAATTTGTAAGTTTGAAAACTGGCAAACACAAAATTTTAAATCTTATAAAAAAATTAAAAATATCAGCAGTCCAAAAACTACAAACAACAGCAAATATTTGTGAACTGTCTCAATTATTTCCTTAAATATGCCAAAACCCCAAAGTACATATTTCAACAAAAATAAATGTCCAAGGTACTCCACTTACTCCCGATCCTTGATTTTACTTATAATTTCCAAACTAATGGAATAATTTAGTGATAATTGAAACAACATATCTTGAAGTATGAACTGCACAATGACAGCCTCATTGCAGTGTTGGGTATGCATTAGCATTGAGACATACCTGCATATCCTCTCAATGTTATGGAAGGTGCTGACCAACACACCGAGTGTCAGAAGATCAATTTTCTGCCAAATATTTTCTTGCATTTCTACGAAAGCCTATGGCTTTTACAATACACTTTCCCATTTAGCATACCACAATGGAAGAATTCTAATGGGGTGAGGTTAGGCAATTCTTGTGATCAAAGCCCTTCAAAAATGACATATCTTCAAGAAGGAAACAATTTCAGCCATGCCGACATTGGAGGTGTGACACATGACACCATCCTGCTGAAAATCACTAGTATGGAGTTCGTCATAGTCCAAATGATTTATAAAATCATGTAACATTTCCATATAGATTGCAATATCCACTGTTTTATGGAAGAAGATGTGGCCAATAATGTGGAGTTACAGCCAAGTATACCACATTCCAATTTTTTCATCATGAAAAGTCTCATTTATGGTGTAAGCATTCTTGCTTGCCTATTTATGTATTTTCAGAACTGACCTACTTAACTGGAACTAGACCTCTCATGCACTAGGTATTCCATGTCAATATATATTGTCAATATATTACATCTGAAAGTTACAAGTAAGCCAAGAGTGAGAAAAAGCCAAGATACTAATTTTGATTCTTTTTTAATTTATAATATTATGATGCAACAAAATGCTTCTTACAAGTTGCTCAAAGTTACATAATGTATATGTTATATCCTTGCATTCTATTATGGTTATATTGGTTACCATACTTTTTTTTAACTATCCATCTGTTTTAAAGAATAAAAATTTAACCACCAGTGTGAATTTTGTAGTGTGATTAGTAGCCATCTGCCAGTGGCATTGCTCTCTATTGAAGTTTACGATGAGACAAATATTTCCCAAGGAAAATGAATTTATCCAATGCGTAAAATGGGTATTTCATAAAGTATTTCCTAATTTTATACATCCAAATAGTAATACAATGCAAGATTGTATAAAAATGGAATATAAGAAACAAGTTTTGGTTCATGGTGTTGCTAGATGGTAAGTTTACCCTTAACAACCTTACATTCGACTGTATAGAAATTTAGAAATATTTGTAAAAAAAGATAAAATGATGAGAAAAGTGTTTATCACTCATGATTTCACAAATGATATACACTTGATGGTTTTAATAGTTTACTTTATAGACAAGATATACTTTCATGTTTCTGGTTATGTTGTACCTTTGATCATGGTAAAAAAATACTAAAATATTGTAACATGCGCAAAAAAGCATATTTACAAAATCCCTTGGAATACTGCATAAACATAAATGACTGAATCAATACTCTTTGTTATTTCAATTGATAATGGTGCCTAGAATGCACATAAGCTTAATTTTGGAAGCTCCGACATTTGACTAGTTCATAATATTCTACATGGTAAAAAAAACCTGCATAGTGACATTACAAAAGATGTAAATGACTAGCATATTGCTGTTTTAATATTCCACAAACTTTCTCAATTTTCAAATTCTTGGACAAAACTGTTCGTATGCTCAAAATGCTCTATATTATATGTCCCCCTATGCACAGTGTATTTCAATTAAAAACTGAATCTGTACCATACTGATGATTTTAAAAACTCAGCTACTAAGTATGCCACAGCCATGGTGCCTGTAGTCAACTTTGCTCCCTAAAATGTGCATAAAAATGTAAACTTGTAGAAGATACGGGAACTGTCTTCCACCCTTGGTAAAACAGGTTTTATGTACAGAAAAAGCAATGATTGTAATTACTAAGTATGATCAGTTTCTATTTTCATTGCCAATGTTTTTCTTTAAATATGGAAATTTCCACTTATTGTGCTAATTTTCAGAGCGACCTTGTTGGCAAATGTTCAGCACCAATTTCATAATTTTTCTTACGTTTAAATTCCATGTTTTTTTTTTTAATGTGTTATTTATTGTCACTTTTACTGCATTGGTCTTCTGGTGACATCTATAGTTGGGATGGAATTCTGTAAGTGTAAATATGTGTAGCTATGAATTGAAATGAATTAATGATAGCATAAGTGAACATGAGAGTCCTTGGCACTTTAAAGCTATCTGGCATTCACCTTTTCAGGGTAAGCAAAAACTTTGGGGGAGGGGGGGGAGAAGAAGAAAAAAACACCCAGAAAGCTTGACCTGTCCAAGAATTGACCTAGGACCTCTGGAATGGAAATTACAAACACTACCAACAGACCACAGAGGCAGTCTAACTAATGCTGTTGCTTTTGTTTTTAATTGCACTAAACCAGTAGATTAAAATTTGTGCACAATATATTAAAAATTGCAGTTCTGGAAGGAGGCAATAAATCAGGAAAGTTCTGGGAAAAAAAAAAAAAAAAAAAAAAAAAAAAAAAAAAAAAAAAAAAAAGCCTGCCCGCACGCACACAAAAACAAAGCTAGTTTGCATTTAAAATAAAGTCTATGCACAAAAATGTATTGTTCTAGAGTCAATTGTCTAACTAACTTTGTGAATAAATATATGCTGCTGTCAGATCAGCAGGGAATTGGTTCAGAAAGCGATGACAAAAAGGGAATGAAGTTGAAGTATTGACACACCCAACTACATGGAAAATATGTAAACAAAGCAAAATTTATTTTTAATTTATGTTTTACATTTTATCATACTGTGATACTACACCCTCAATAATTTCTGTTTCCTTGTAAAATGTGTAGGAAATAGAAGCAAAACTTTAAAGAGGAAAAAACAAGAGAAAGGAAATAGAAAAGTATCTTGCAAATTTCACTAAATATAATGCAGAGTCAAACAAAATTAATAAATACTAATAAACCAAATAATTGGGGGGCTGTACTTCATATAGTTAAGTATTCCTTCTTAAGGCAATAAGTATGTGCTGGGGCATATAGTCCATTGGAAATAAGACCAATAAAATAGCTCAAAAAGTCTGCTCCTTTGGAAATATGCAGCAGAGAGCAACAGCATGCAGTTATAGTTTTTTTTTTTTGGGGGGGGGCAAAGATTATGGAAAGCTAGCTTTTAGTTATCAAAGTTTGATGAGAGATTATGCTGGCAAATGTTGTTTCAACATTATACAGGAAGGCACAGAAGATTTTAAGAGAAGTCTCAAGTCAGCCAATTTGTGCATTGCTTCAGTCCAACTCATATTGACACCTGACATTGCAAATGTTTTTCAGGAAAACCAGCAAACAACAATTAATATGGTGACTGCAATATTGAAAGCTCTTTGCTAAGAGGATATCAAAACAATGCACTCTTTGAAAGAATGTTATGTGGATGTTTGTTAAACTATTTTAATGCTTTGAAGCTGAAGGAGATGGCTGTGTGCATTATTTCCAACCTGAGACTAAGAGTAAGGAGTTGCAACATTTTTCCGTAACAAAACCAAAGAATTAAGATCATTGTATGATTGAGTCGAACTACACACTCTTATTGCTCCACTTACTTGTTTTAATAAGTACAATTATAATCATAAAATGATCTTACTTATATGATTATGTGATTAGCTTCACTGTAATAGTTCTAATTAACATTTTTAGTTAAAACCAAAGAAATTTATACAACTTGCTAGACCAAAAATTTGTGCTCACACTCTTTGGAATGGTCCAATTCTGGAACATCATAAACCCAGAGGAATTACTGTCAATGCACTGTGACCTGCTTTAGAATCATTTTAAATCTGCATTCAAGTCAAGAAGTCCTGGTTTGTTCAGTTCAGTATGCTGCTATAACATGAAATGATCTCACTCATGCTCATGCTCATGCACAAAAAAGTATGAATCTTTGTTTGGTTCGGAGCGACCCTCACATCAAACATATTCTTCTGAACTGGCACCCCGTGACTCATATTTTTGGAATCATCAAGCAGGCTTTAGATGCGAAGAAATTCAATATGGTCAATGAGATAAAAGAGATTGTGAATAAGTATTTATACAGTAAATGAGAATTTTTTTCTCTTGAGGAATTTAGACATTAATAACTCAGAGAAAAACCTGCATTGAATGTGCTGGGGACTGTTGAAATGTGATTGTTTTTAATACTGCATATTATTATTATTATTATTATTATTTAATAGTTATTATAGTAAATTTGTCAGTAATACAGCACTTATTGGTCATGGATTCTGAAACCATCTCAACCTGGAAATTAATTGAATGTTTCTCTGGTTGGAGCTTCCGATGGACAGGTTGCATTTTAAACATTATGTTTTGGCCCAATTTGTGCAGGTTTATTCAGCTGCAACATTTAATTTACCAACATCGATCAACAGTAACTAAACTGTAGATAAAAAATACATATAGCATTTTTTTGAAATTTTCATCTAGAGATAAATCCAAATAAGAAAAAATCTATTGCCAAATGTACTGCTTCATTAAATTGTTTAGACAATGCTATTTGTTTCCTTATTATGATCACAATGACATAATTACATTAAATATAACAGTTTTAATCCAGTTCCCCACAAACATGCAGTTTTAAATAGTCTTGCATACAGAATGTTTAATGTTCCAATGGACAAAGAGGAATATGAACTGGAAATGAATAATATAATGGATATAGCCATAGAAAATGGCTTCAAACAAGAAGTTGTGCACAAGAAAATGGACAGAGCAAAGAATAAAAAGAAAATTAGAGACACCACTACACTTACTCCCATCAAAGAGAAAAACAGAACATACAAAAAATTTATGTACCACCCATCAGCCTTTCATAAATTTCAAAATATTTTTAAAAGATACAACATTGTTTTGGCTGTAAAAAATAATTATTCCATTAAAAATATCCTTAACTCAAGACAAAAAGAAGATAACCTACAAGAAGAAGATAAATCAGGAATATATCAGATGAACTGTAATGATTGTGAAAAAATTTATGTTGGAAAGACCAAAAGAAACATAAAAACAAGAAGAAAAATCGGCGGTAGCTTGACACTTTTGGAAAGAACAACATAACATTAATAAAAACCCCAAATTACTTAAAAACATTAAAGGAAAAACTGAACTTAGTCTGGGAAAACATCTATATTTGCAAGAATAAAGAGAAAGTTTTTAATTTCGAAATCCCGCCAAGTGATGTACTAATACAAAAGTTCATTAAACCTCCACCAGAGATGAATCGACCTACCATAAACAACGAGACCGGCAGTCGACCAGGAACTGATGATAGGAGCGATGGCTCCCGAAACTAGTCTTCCATGTTATTGAATTTTAGTGGAGTGTATGTTACAATTTCGACTCAATTTTTTAAAAATGTTAATATTTGACACCACTGTTACAAAAGTTCACTATATTTTATACAGTCAATTTAAATGTTTTATTTATTTAATTATACTGTGTGAGTGCATTATTATTCTCTTTGGAATGACTCAAATTGAGAAAATATTGATATTTTTCTTTAGCATTGCTTTAAGACTATATTCTAAATTCGCAAATGGCAGGTTTCAATTCTAACACAATTAAATAGATTATATAAGATACATATATTTAACAGCTAATCTAAATCAAAATAATTTCAATTTATCAAATTTTCATTTTCTATTAAGAGTGAGGCTGGGTCTTTGGCACTTCCAGAATGCACTAGTTTCACTTCTAAAAATAATAATTACAAATAAGATCTTTCATATAATTGATATTTGTATGATTTAGTTGAACTACACACTCTTAATGCTTCACTTATTTATTTGTAATCTATATCTTTCATGTTGACCTTATAAAGGCAGGAAAGTAGTGATACTTTGGCCGAGTGGTTAGACTGCTCACCTCCTATCAAGGCAGCCTGGATTTTCCTGATTTTCAGAAACTATTTTACTTAAATGTTATACAGAGTTTCCTTGTGAAAAAACAAATAAATAAATAAAATTGTGGCCATTACAGTGAGTTTTAAGTTTTGCTTTAACCCCCAATCGCTTTTCAGGTAAACCCTAAACCCCCATTCCAAATCTGATTTCACTGATTTTCAGAAAATATTGTTCTAATTTTATTTAAATGGTATATGCCGAGTTTCATTACAAAAAACATATTAATGCCACTACACGGTTTTTAAATTTTCGGTGTCAAGAACCTCCCCCTTCCTGACAGTCTGATTCAGTGATTTTCAAAAAACTATTTTTCTTATTTTATTTCAATAGCATACATAGAGTGTCCCTAAAACAAATTAAAATTGGGGATGCTAGAGAGATTTTTAAATTTTGCTTTAACCCCCACTTGTTTTTCAAGAGTATACTCACTTCTATTGACCCAATTGCCCCGATTTTCAGTAAATTGATGCCTTTATCAATTTATTTTAAAAAAAATTACTGAGTTTCGTTGGGAAAAACAAAAACTGACCCTGCTAGAGTGTTAACAGATACACAAACACATACACATGTGTATATTTTTTATGGGTATGGTTGCAATAGCTTTATTCCTTCAGAATTCACTAAAATGAAAAATAATAAAGTTTAAAAAAGGATTAAAATTAAGGAAAGATGAGAGATGGTTTATAAATAGAGACTCATTAGGGTTAGTGAAAGAATTTGATTATTTGGGGATGATATTTAGAGTAACTGAAGATGGAAGGTGCAGTCTAAATGTGCACAAATTAAAGCTATGAGAGCTTTAATTAATTAATGAGAGCTGTCAGAATAAGTTTGTATAATGCCAATGAAATGGCTAGAAAGACCATATGAGACTGTGGCTGAATCAAAGATGATGCAGTAGACATTTGGCAAGTGTCAAAGGTGTGGTCAAAGATGGGTGATCACATGAAAAGTTCTGTGGGGAAGTTCTGGATTTACCAAACAGTTTGCCGAGGGGGCTCAGTTTATCAGAACTAGAAGGGAGAGGTATAATAGTGAAGAGAATTTTGAAATATTGGCACAGATGTTTATAATTAGATGAAATAATGTACTATAAGAATATCTTAAATACCAAAGAAATGTTTTGGGAAGAGAGAGTGATTTGGGGAGGTGGGAAAAATATTAGAAGAAATTGGAATGGGGATGTGTTGTGACTGGGTGAAAGTAATGTCATGTGGATTTTGGAAAGAAGTGAGGTAGAAGATATAGAGAAGCAAGAGATTTGGGCTAGCTTTGAGGATAAATGTTCTTTATAATTATATAAGATAATTAAAAGAAATGGGCATGGAAGAAATATATAGATAATTGTGATCAAGTTGGAAGAATAGTCTTGCATGCTTAAAGGAGTACTATTTCTAAAAGGATTAAGAAAAAATTTTAAAGACAGGTATATTATGTATGGGAAAGTGGAAAGTGCTTAGCATTGTCTAATAGAATGTGAAAAGGTAAAAAGGTGAAGAGTGGTATATGGGATTAAACAACAACAAGATATGATGGCAATTAAAATGTCAGATATGAGTGTAGAGGAAGCAAAGAAGATTGGGGAATTCTTACGAAAAGAATACGTGGAGGAGAAGTAAGGAAGGAGCTTGATGGCACACACAGTTATGAAAATATAATTTATTTTAGGGATTCTTTACCACACGTGTAACCTTGTGGTTAAGGTATTGGAAAACTTTAGTTTTGGTATTGCTAAATTCTTGAGATATTTTGTTTGTTTATGTAAATTTAATTGTAATGTTATTTGTTGAAATAAAAATTCATTCATACTACATAACACTTTTCATTACATACCAGTATTATTCACTATAATTTATTGTATTTGTTTTGTTGTGGCAAAGTCATTTTTTTTTGTAAAAACATCGTACATTTACCCTTGCTTATTAGGTATCCTTCAAGCTTCTACAAGTATACAAGAGCTAAGCTTGCTAAAACTGGTAACACTAATATCATGCCCTACACCAATGTGGGTGCATTCTGAGTATGTCGAAGTGTTGCCGCTCAGTTTCTGACATAGCGAATGCAGTAAGCAAATCAGAAGAAACTATGAGACACTGTAAATTATAATTAATCTGTCATCTAACACACTCTTATGATTCACTTACTTTTAAACATGGACGTACAGAATTGGACACATGGGAGAAGATTTACATTCATAAACACAGGGATCATCTTATGAATTTCGACATTATAGGAGAATGTAATACACATTTCCAGTTTATAAAGAAAAAAACACCACCAGGACGGAGCCACAGGTCCTCATAGATGTTAGTTTCTCTACCAGTCATCAAGTTGGTTGAAGATGGAGAGGATGTCTGTTCGAAACCGGTCCTACCGTATTTAAAAGTAAGTGAAGAATAAGAATGTGTTAGATGACAGATTAATTATAATTTACATTTAACAAGCTTCACTGTGTGAGTTTCAACAGAATTTTTTAAAAATGTCTTATTTTTCGAAAGTTCTTAAATGAATTGTGAGACACTGCATTTACTGATACTAAGAAGAGGGAGAAGAAGGGCTAAAGACCAAACCTTAAGTCCAGTGCTCCCCCCAGAAGATAAACAGAGAGCAGAGCAATGTGCTTTTGCAGTCAAATAAAGGCAAACCCATTTCTCCCAGCAAATACAATGCAGTCTAAACCTCCAAGAGATCTCAAGGTCCAAAAGTATTTTCATGCTATTGATGTTTACCAACGCCGATCTTCTGGAAGGGTGATACTAACTGCAATGCATCAAGAAGCATGCATTGTGTTTGCTCTAATACCTATTTCAAGAACAGTTAAGGGAAAAAGTTATTTAGTCAGATGATCATATGGTGCCCTAACAATACCTGCTATGCCTCTGAGCATACTGTTGCTATGACTAGAACTGGTCTCATTAGCTGGCCTTCTAGGGTTGCATCAGGTGTGGAAGTTGCCTCCAGGATGAACTATGAGGAATATATTAGAATTATAGAGGATTGGATGCTCCCAATTGTGCATGCAATTTTCTTACTCGGGAAATGCCTATCATCCACTTCATTCAAGATAGTTACAGAATCCACACTTGCAGAGATAAGGGCATAGATCAAATAACACTCTAAAATTTCAACCTTGGAGTGGTCTGCAAGATTCCCAGAGATCAGGGATATCATGATGGCAGGAGCAGATAACTGCAGCTCTGAGAAGTTATGTTTTACAGGTTTGGGAGAGCATTAGAAGGTAACCCCAAATATGCAGCTTCTTAGTTTAATTTTTAACAAGAAGATCAAATAAGTCCTAGACATCAAAGGGTGGTGAATGTCATATACTAACAACATTCAATCTCAAAAATTTCAAAGAAATTTTTAAGTCAAATTTTAGAATTCTTTTTCTTTCACTAGAATTTAAAGAATTTTTTCCATAAGTCTGAATTCAAACTTTTACTGTATATTTTGGAATTTTTAAAGCAATTTTATAGCATATACTAGAGATTTCTGCAGCATAAATGCATGTATATTTTAAAAATGTTTACTGATACCAATCCAATATCTAATAATTACACATCCTTTAGCTAATGCACCATCCAATCACTGCATTATAGTCCTGTGTATTTTCATTTATAATATTGGTTTTAAGACTTCTTATAAGATGTAATAAACTCTCTATAATTTCAATTTAATGCTATACCACAACGGGTGGCCAAGGTCATTAAGATGCAAACTCGTGAGTGGGAGGTCTGGGGTTCGAATTTTGCCAGGACTGCCCTTGCTGACTGAGGTTTTTTCCAGGTTTTCCTCAGTCTCATAAATGGCAAATGCCGGGGAGGTACCCTAAAACTTAGGCCTGGTACATTTCCTTCCTTAAAAAATCCTTTCCCAATATATCATTTCATCTCATGTATCTTCAGTGTCCACTGCCTGTTGAGCCTCAGTAGTAAAAATGGGTGTTAAACACCATTAAAAAAAATTATATAAGGGACACAATGTCTCTATGATATTTTTTAATTGTGAGAATATCTTTACAACATTTAGCTGCATCATTCATATCTGCAAATGAAAGCAATTTTACCCAAACAAAAAGAAAAACATGGCAAACTTAAAATAAAAATCCAATGTTAATCCATTTAGGAATCAAACACAGCTAAACAAGCACTAATCTCTTCCAAACACAGTGAAACAAGCACAAAATCTCTTCTAAGTTAAAATATTTTAAACACTCTTTATGTCTTCATTCCCAAGGAATAAAACCAGTCTGAGTTAAAATATTTGACACAACTCTCTAGGTTGTTTTACTTCACTCCCATGAAATAAAAATCAAAACATGTATCAAGGAGCAATTGTCAACTGTTAAACGACAGAGGATCATTTGTCAAAGTTGGGAAGGTAAGTATCTGTGAGGACTCTGGTGGTCTAGTGATGAACTTATACAGGATGGTGTCTACTTCTGGAATGTCAAAATTCATGAATTTATGCTCGTGTTTTTTCATAAAAATCTTTTCCCAAATGCCTTTCCTTGGGTTGTTGAATGGCTTTTAATACCTTGATGCCTTTTTGTATTTCATGATGTTCATTACAAAAATGTGCAGCTACAGCTGATTTATCTATTTGTTTATAACGAATGTTTCTCCAATGTTCTTTCAATCTGATGCCTATATTCCTCATTGTCTTGCCTATGTATATTTTATCACAATCTTTGCAATTAATCTGGTATAAATCTGATTTTGTTTTCTTGGGATCTGGAATCTGTTTTGTCTAATTTCAATAGTTTGTTGGCAATAAATTGGTTTTAAGGTGCTAGGGTGATAATATATTGCTTAAAATTGATTTTGAAATTTGTAATTGGATGGTAAGTGAACTTTTTAAAAAAAAAATTTCTCTGATAAAATACTTAAAGTTGTGATTTGTTTAATTCTTTCATTGGTTCTGGAATCTTCTAATTTTTTGGTTAATTATCTGTTTGTTGAATCCATTGACTCATAGCTACTTCTTATCATGTGCAGATATTCTTTCTCATATTCATCTTTGTTCAGTGGCACATTCACTAACTTACATATCATGCTTTTATAAGCTGCTTCCTTATGTGATCTTGGATTAAAACCAGGGGCTTTGATGTAGAGAGAGAGAGAGAGAGAGAGAGAGAGAGAGAGAGAGAGAGTGAGTGGGTGGGTGTGGGTGTGTCCTTTCTATAAATACCAAATTCCAGTTTATTATTGGACTTTATTATCTTCAGATCAAAAAATGGCAGTATATTATTAGTTTCAGTTTCAACGGTGACTTTAATTGTAGATTCTTGCATGTTTAAAAGTTTTAGTGCATCTTCCACCTGTTTTTTTATGTATAATGGCAAATAAATCATCAACATATTTGTACTACACCTTAAAAATGTGGGGGAAAGTCTTGGTGATGTGCATCTCAAAGTAGCTCATGAACAAGTCAGTCAGGAACACAATAGAGGGCTGCCCATTAATAGTCCTAATTTTTATTTAAAGAATTTGTCTTCAAAATTAAAAAAGCTAGATTTACACACAAATTTAACAAGTTCAATGTATTCATTAATGTGTGCTTCTATTTTAAATTTACTGATAAGATCCATGGGTTTTTTTAAACTTAAACTGCCAAATTTGGGAAGTGAAAGGAACTGTAAAGATAGTCAGTTTGCTAAGTGATAACTAGGAGTGTTAATGTTGTTGATTGACCTCATACTTCTCCCAAGTTTATGAATCTTAGGGAGGCCAAAAATCTTGGCTAAAAATGGATTGTCAACTTTAATTTTCTAACGGTCTGTTTTTGGGAGTAAAGTATACTATTTTTCAAGATCTCTTTCACTGATTTTATGCATTTATTTAATGGATCTTGTTTTTATTTCAACCAATTTGTTACTCTATAATAACTCCTGCATCCTTTGAGTCTGTCGTTTAACAGTTGACAATGTGGACAATGAAACATGTCCTGATTTTTATTTCATAGGAGTGAAACCATAAGCAGTGTTTCAAATATTTTAACTCAGACTGATTTTATTCCTTGGGAATGAAGACATAAAGAGTGTTTTATATATGAGATTTTAAATAATATTTTGCGAGACACAGACAGACACTACTATTTGGACTAGTAACCACTTCTCCCACTTGTAAAAACATTGCCTTGCATTATCTGCAAGCATGCTGCCTCATGATATATGCATTCTCCCCATAATAGCATGAATTGAGGCTGATTGCCTTAATGTTTCTAGAATATTTACATTAATTTGTTGTGTTATATTATTCTAGTGGATATATAATACCTTGAGTAAAATATGAATATTATAAAATGAAGCTTTTTTTTTTTTTTTTTTACATAATATTTGGGCACTTAAATGACATACAATGAAATACAATGAAGGGACAAGAAATAACTAAGAAGAGAATTCAAAAACTCTTCTTTGTTTTTGTTATAGTGCAATAGGTACTACACTTGCTCAGTAATGCAGATACAAGAAACTTTAAGTAAAATTTATTTAAGAACTTAATTTGACTTTAGCCCCTTTGGTGATGATTACGAATTATCATTTTAGAATACAAATAATCTTAAAGCGGAAAATAACATTCGATTTGGTTACTCATATTTAAACTAAAAGTAGTTTTAGAGCTCCTACATTCATTCTTTTCACATATTTAAGCTATAATAGCATCTAGTACTATCTAGTGATCCTAATGATCATATTATCCATCATTAACTTCATGTACTTTCATTTTCAGAAGGAAAAACAACTTATGACCAAACCTAACAATGAACCATTGAATATCTATACTGCACACATTTTTTAATTTCCCCCGGAGACTGACAATACAATTAGTAACTAAACAATTTCACTTGGATTGGGAAACTATGAAAGGAAATAACAACAAGGAATACTGCAGCTCTACAAAAATGTATGACAAAGAATACCAGGATTTTAAAATGCTGCAACTCTGATACAACCACTAGGCTTTTAGCTGCAACAAGCTATTTGCAAATGAGTTCAAATTTCTCACTTACTCTACAGTTGTAACGATTTGATATGAGCGCTGTCCATATCTCGGTAAACTGCTCGTCTGTAGTTGATCTCTTCTTATTTGTGCTGTAACAGTTCTTCATCAACATTAGCTAATGATTGGGTAATAATACGTTTATGACATTAGAATTACTCTCCTTTTAATTTTTGAGTATATTTTATTTAGCTTATACACGCAGAAACTTCAGCAGCCATAAAATAGAAATAATAAACAAATTTTAAAACAGTGAAAAAAATAAACTAATCTGTTAATTTCTTCTTTAAACATTTCAGAGAAGATATTTATTGAAGGCATTGCCTTAAAAAGCATTTCTTGCATCAAACTGTTTTGAATTTAAATATTACTATATTTTCCCTGGTTATTCTCAGAGCTTTAATTGCAATTGTTTGTAAACCCTGTCCAAATACTGAAATACTGTTTCTTTAAATGTTCACTGAATAAATCAGTTTTGGAAAGTACAAATAACTGATAATCAATAAAAATTGCATTTAAATAAAATAATTATATTTAAAGAAAAAGAAAGATAATGGGATATGCTGATCTAGAATGACAATGTATAACTGACTTGAGAAGAAAATGGAATAAATTTTTAATTAAAGAAGTTAGACAACAAACAGACATTATTTTAATACGAAGATATAGGGGGAATGATTTTTTTCAAAAGAACTGAGAAGGGGGAATAATTAGCAACTAAAGGGAAATAAAGGCAAGGGTTAAAAAGAATCTAAAGATATTAGCACTGTCAAAGGGAAAGAGCAATATAACTAGACAGAAAATGTTTATATAAAATGCCAAAAATAGTTTAATGCTGAGAAAACATATATATGATAATAGATAATAATTAGTATTGTACTTTGGGGACTTCGACAGAGCAGGATATTGTGGATTTAGTATAATGATATGCTGAGTTGCCAATGCTGATGGCAAAGTAGGACACTATTCAAATAGAAATGGAGTACGCAGCAAGGAAAGATCTGATTACAGAGAACCTTAAAATGTTAATGTAGAACTTTTAAGTCATAGGAAGAGAATGTTTTAAACAAGTGTTTGAAATACTAAAAGTGGATAGGTTCCATGTATTATGAAGCATTATGAGTGGCAGTTTAATTGGAGAATCAGAAAAAAATAACTAAAAGTTTTGGAAAGGGGCGAGGAGAATACTTGAAGGTATCGAAATACAAAATCTGTTTAATGGTGAGGTAAAAAAAGAGATACTATTTAATATCTCAAGGACAAATAACTGGGTAAGAAAAATATAAGAATGGCCTTGGGTGCAAGTACGAAGACATGAAGTTTAAGTGCAAAAGAAGACATTTATATAGAGGGAGAAAAGATGCAGAATATTTCATATTTGGATCAGATAGCAATACTGATGGAAGAAATATAATAACAAAATGAAAAGTGCAAAATCATAATGGGCTATGATAACTAAGCTGAAATTCACAGAAAAAGAATGTTAACTGGTCCAAATGACAAACATACACTTTATTAATCTCTTCTCAGTTGAAATATTTAGATCATTCTTTAAGGTTTCACTTACATAAGATTTACTCAGGAAATGTTTTGCAGAACATTTGTCCACATCATCTGTTAAATGACTGTTGGATCATTTGTAGAAGTTGGGCAGGTAGGTATCTGAGTTGACTCTGGCGGTCTTGTGATAAACTGGAATAAAGTGCTGTCTGCTTTTGGGATATTAAAATTCATAAGGTTTCGTTCATGCTATCTTACATAAATCCTTTCCCATGTGCTTAGTTTCTTTGGTTGTTGAACAGTTTTAATAACTTGATGCCTTTTTCTATTTCATGGTTTTCATTCCAAAAATATGCTGCCATAGCTGATTTACCTATTTGTTTTTAACATATGTTTCTCCAATGCTCCTTTAACCTAATCCCTATATTTCTCCTTGTCATTCATACGTAAAATTTTTTACAATCAATTTTTTCACAGATTAATTGTAAGCATTGTGAAAAAATCTTCGTAGGAAAGACAAAGAGAAATATAGGCATTATGTTGAAGGAAAATTGGAGAAACATCCATTACAAACAAATTGAAAAATCAGCTGTGGCAGCACATTTTTGGAATGAAAACCATGAAATAGAAAAAGGCATCAAGTTATTAAAACTGTTCAACAACCAAAGAAACTAAGCACATGGGAAAGGATTAAAAAAAAAAAAAAAAAAAAAAAAAAAAAAAAAAAAAAAACCCTGAGCAACATCTTATGAATTTCGACATCCCGGAAGCAGACAGCATTTTATTCAAGTTTATCATAATACCACAAAGTCAACCCAGATACCTACCTATCCAACTTCTACGAATGATCCAACAGTCATTTAACAGCTGATGATGTGAACAAATGTTCCACAAAACATTTCCTGAGTAAATCTCATGTAAGTGAAACCATAAAGAGCATTCTAAATATTTTGACTAAGAAGAGATTGTTAATGTGTGTTTTACTGTGTTCAATTCCAAATTGAATTAATATTGAAAATATATTTTATTATTAAAATTAATAATCATTAATCATTACTACGCTAATACTTTTCATTCAAAAATTTCTTCCACCGCTTCCCATATATTTTTTCCTCTTATTTCTTCCACTCCAAAAACTACTATATTCACCTGCTTGCATCCACCAATTTCTCCAATTTGACTATTTTACTCCTGCATTGTGCTAGCTCTCCTAATTCTCCTTTGAGCTATTTCATCTTCTGTTTTATATCTTCCATGTTGTTCATTTTATCTTCTATTCTCACCTCCCTGCTTTTAATTTCCTTAATAGCTTCTGCTATTGACTTACACATATCCTTCACTTCCTCCATTACTGGTCCTGTGTTTTGCTCTCCTCCCCAATTACTAATAGAACTACCAGCACTAGCACCTTCAAATGGATCAAGACACATGTAGGAATCTATGCAAATGAACCAGCAGATAAGACTGCAAAAGATGGCACATGCAGAACAGTTCTATCACAAAATACCCAAAAGTACCATGGAAGAGCTGAACATCATTGTTTGGCAGAATAAATGTGAACAGACAACAAAAATCTTCTTCCTGAACATAAAAAGTAGATTAATATTGAAGACCAAATTTCACTGCAATTACAATTGGACACAGGAAAATCAGAGAGTGTTTACAGAATTTTACAATAATAGAGAACTATAAGTGTTTGTGTAATATTTTGGGACTCAAATGGTGAACCATTAGATTTTTAGCATCCATTACTGCAATGAGAAATCCTAAAAAAGAGCATTTCATCTACAATTGCATGGCCAGTAAACTTGTAAAAAGCACATTAAGACAATTCCATTAGACAATACTTCATTATTAAAACAGAATTTGCAGAACCATAAGAAAAAAAATTTCATATCAATAGGAGCATATTAAAATATTTTAGTCATTTATCTGTTTTGAAGCTTGTAGGTCTATACAGGCTTTTTTTTTTTTTTTTTTTTTTAAAAAAACTCCATTTCTAGCCCAATCAAACTCTTCTATGCCTGCCTTACCACATTGTTCTATATATTTTCCCTACCCTATACTATTTTCATTTCTGTATAAAGTCTCAATGAACTCTTTTCACCTAAACTACTAATTATTTCTTGTTGTTCAATACCTTCCAATCTTAGATTTATTTCTTTCCAAAATTCTCTGTTTTGGTATATTCCCTATACTTTTCCCAAACCTATATGTTGCAAAATTTCCTGCACTTTGAAATACCATGATTCTTTCCACTTGCGTTTCTCCTGTATTCTAAAACATTCTTTAATAATATCACTCTCTTCTGATGTGGTAATTCTAAATAAATATTTCATAATATTTGTGATTATTTTTTTTTCTTAGCGGAATATCTACCCAATTCTAGCTGTACTAAACCATTTGGCAGCTAGTCTTTCAATGCATTTAGATTAAATTTTTTTTCAAATTTCTTAAATATTTTACATTTAATAAAAGAAAGTTTTAGACAAAAGTTATCTGTTTGCTTTTATATGCAAAACCAAAATGTGTTAAAAAAAATTGGGGTTCTATTTAAAAATATTGAGCTGATCTAGAAATGACATTGAAAATGTATACTAAATAAAATGTAACTAATATTGTTGTACCCCCTCAAATGAAACATTCACCATAAATTATCTTGAAAATGTGTTGTTTCCATGAAAATCAATTGGAAAGCTTTTAAAAAAACAAACAGTAGCAAAATCATTAACATGACTTGCTTAGCATGTACTATTACTTCATGATGTGAATATACAAAAGGTAAAAATATGCATACACACACTCAAATATCACACTGACTTAAGCACCCAAATTCCTTGCCACACTTCCTGTATACTGAAAGGGATGTACTTGATGTTAAAAGATTCCACAGCTATAGCCTGGAACCAAGGAGGTGGGCATGATATTTTTTTGTCAAATGAGACACCAGTGTCATTAAGTTTATTCTAATGGATAAAGTGTGGTATCTATTCAGTTCTTATTTTCTACTATTCTAATGCATTACTATCAGGTATGCTCATGCCTCCTGATATGATGGATGGTGCCTGGGAATTGGCAACTGCAGCCCATGTGATAAATTTCTTTGCTTGTGGCATGTCAACATTGCATAAACAGCAATGCTCGTTTTAGATGCATGATCTTAAAATCTGCTCAGATAAAAACAGCAATCCATTACATGATTTTTTTCTTGCTGAATTATGCTAAACCCAAACTTCACTGCCTGGAATTTTGTTTTCATGCACTCAGATAATATTACTATATAAGAAATTTGGGGAACCAAGGGCTTATCCCATTTGCCTAGGGGCCAACAAAAGTACAGCCTATATTGTATTCTACCGATATGACACATGTTTCACATGTGACTTTGAAGCAATGTATTTTTATGTAAATGCTGTTATAAATACAAATCTGCTTGTTACTTTAATGAGAAGTTTATTCAAAAGTTTCCTGGGCATTTTTTTGCCTTCCAGAACTGTAATTCATGAACTTGAATAAACTTGATAGTACTGGTTCAATGCAAAATAATAAACATAGATAAAGATATACAGTTTTAATAGAAGACAAATTAGGCAAAACTACACATATAAAATTAGCACAAGTTGGGGTTTCAGTGTTTTCTGCACATATAGCAACAAAATTATTAATACTCAAACTTTACAAGTGTGCACATGTCCATTATCTATGACAAGGTGACACCATAGCTTATGTGTGTGATTATGAGCAGTTCTTTCATCAGCGACTGAAGGATTAATTGACCTCAGTTTGTGTTCTTTGCAGATGAGGTGGGTTCCAGCAAAATGGCCATGTCAGAGTACGAGCTGAGCCTGCTGTGGTCTGTCCAGCTGCTAAGATACAAAACCCCATGTGAGCAGAAAGACATTCTTGAAGCCCTGTATTTGGATGATGCAGACCCCAATTCCTAGAATGGGCCATTGTGTACCATAGCTTTTATAATTACCTATTATCGTAAATTATGACTGAAATGAATGTTCCTCCTAAGCCCTAAAACACAGACCCAAACTAAGAAACATGCAACTTTTTTTGGAAACATTAAGTGATGTTATTTCATTATAAAGAAATATAATTCATCCATTGTTTGATCTGATAGATTTCCTCTGCCAGAAGTAATGTCGTATGTACTCAAAAATGGTTTGATTTTATATACTGTGCCAAAAATGGTAAAAAAATGCATATTGAGTTACAGTTATAAAATGACTGTTTCCTAGCATGATGAAAGCGCCCTCATATTAATGAAATTGATTCAGTATCCTTCTCTTTTTTTGTTCATGCTTGATAAAGAAATTCTTCCACTAATTTGCACATGTCAAGTTTGTCTCACTGCCCTTTGTCTACTGAAGGTTATTTATCTTCTACACAGCACTTAAGGCTTGTGGTACAAGCAGTCCAATTGAATTGAAACTTATTTCATTTATGTCTAAATACCATACATATTATAGTTAAAATATGAAATGAAACAATGCATATCTACATATTGTTGTAACTTATATTTTTCCATCTTAACTTTATCAAAAATTTTTAAAATGGAGATTAGTTGTAAAAAAAACACTTTGTGAAGGTATGATGGATGTGCTAATTCTGGTTATGGTGAAAATAAAGGGAAACAAATAAGAGAATTAGAACCAAATATGCAATCAGATGTCTGGGCTCATAGAGGAAACATTCTGATTGGTTATTTCTTATATTATGATAGAAAACATTTGGCTAGCAGAATTACCCTTATAAAACTATTTTTCAGCTATAATCCAAACAAGAATAAAACCTTCAGATTCACTCATCATATAGTAAAAGTGTTTCCATTACGAAACTGTAAAGTGAATGTATTCAATAACTGTTTTAAGTGAACTCACATAGGATCACACTCATATCAATGAAAGCTGTTTCTTACAAAAATTTGGACAGTGTTAAACCATAAGCCCAGAATAACTAAATATAATATGCCATTTCATAAAAGCTGAATTTCGTTGACAGCTATGAATCTCACAGAACAGTGCTATGGAATATTTCATAATCATGTTCAAAGAATATGAGGGGAGGGTGGGAGAGACTTTACTTTTTTGCATTTCAAGTATGTGTTGTTGAACACCACTGATCGCGGATAATTAAACATTTACTTTGCTGCAAATTCATTTTCTCTTCAGAACAAAAGCCAAACTGAACTTTTCCCATACTTAAAACAGGAGCTGACAATTGCATAAAATAAAAGTAACTGATGGTATCAATCACTAGGACAAATATAGAACTGCTAATCACTTTTGATAGTTATTTTGTGAATTTATTTCACATTCAAGAAATCATATGGCACAAAAATAAATGATACAATTATTGTATGAAAGCAAAGTAAGAAGCAAGAAGACATATTTCCAATAAATTAAGCCTCGCTTTCCTAAATATTCAGATGATCTGATTTATAGATCTACCAATATAATACAACATGTTTGGGGAAGTTACTCTAGAAAGCATATTCTAGAATACAATAAAAATGAACATAACCTCCTAAAATGCCTAAAGAAAGAAGCAGAGGCAATTAATAAAGAACATGTGGAAAGCCATAATTAATTTTTTTGCATACCGTACTAATTATTGCTTAAAAATAAAATACCTCTGCACAAATATTAACTTATACACTGAGTAAAATCTGGGTTACCATTTATTCATTCTTTTTTTTTTAATGGTGTTTAATGCCCATTTTTACTACTGAGGCACCATAGGCGGTGGACATTGATGATACATGAAATTAAATAATATATTGGGAAAGGATTTTATTTTTTAAGGAGGGAAACATTCCAGACCTAAGTTTAAGGTATTTCCCAGTATTTGCCATTTATGAGGACTGAGGAAAACCTGGAAAACACCTCAGTCAGGGAGGACGGTTCTGGTGGGATTCAAACCCCATACCTCCCGCTCATGAATCTGTGCCTTAACGGCCTCAGCCACCCTTGACAGTTTATTCATTCTGCAATCCAGTCGTGGAAATTCATAAATAACTAAAAGTTCCAGAAATCTAATCGAATTAGAAATTTTCATTCTATTCTTGTGCAGAAAAATTACATTCCATAAAACATTATAAACCATTATTATAATTGTATTCTGCTCTTGGGTGAACTGAGATATAGTTTTTATAATTTTCATTGTACTTTTAAATTTGATATTTATCCTAATTTAACTTAATATGCACTGGAATGTAATGTACACTTTATTTTTAGCCTTGGAATTGCATTAGGCCACTATCACTTATTATGGATAAATCTTCCAGTGGTCATAATTTGAGCTTTTTCTGGTAATGTATGTAATATTGTGCATCATAAAAAACTGCTATTTAATTAGTTGATTTAAAAAAGGTTAATGATAATGATGCATGATTGATGTGTGTAATGTAAGTCATTTCATCTAAGGAAAAGGGGCCAATGGTTCAAATATTGCACAACAAACATCACCTTTTCACAATACATTTGTGTTTGATGAACAACATGTGCATTTTTGGGCTACTTTTTGAGTGCTGGCATGGCCTAATGTGTAAAATCATACATTTAGGAAGAAAAAGCTCAATATTTACATTATAAAAACATAGAACCAGAGGCAGTGATGCATTTCCTTATCCTTATCTAACTCCAGTGTTAACTGCTCTGTAGGTACTGTACAGTCTTATGTCCAACAACTTTCTTGCCCTCTTGACATGTCCTGTATGAAAATCCTGTCTCCTGTATTATGATTTCTGCAAAAACTGGACTGTTTTTCAACATTATCTTTTTGATCTTGAGACATGGTGGCCTAGACCTATTACTCTTAAGTTCTATTATTAAAAAGGGAGCCTTTAGCTATTTTGGAACTTTAAAAATACCAGTATTCCAAAAGAATTTTTGCATTGTAAACACAGAATGTGTAATGCAATAGGTTTGGATGATGATAAAAAGTTACATAGAAAATATTAGTCTTACAATTAATACTAGAGCCCAGGTGTTTCTTCCATTTCATGGATTTAAATGAAGATGTGCTATTAATGTTTAAAAAGCATAAATGGAACTTTTATAAAAACAATTATTCTAATTTTCCTTAAATTTATGTTCTTTTAAATTTATAAAATTCATGTAAAAAGTAGTAAATTTTACATAAGAAATACTTTTGTAAAAAAATTGTGATTAAATACCTATATTATTCATGTCAATCAACAAGAAAATAAATATATGCTTAGTGCATTATTGCATTGTTGTTGAGGTATAATGCTATGTAATAAGCATACACCGTATTGCTCTCTGCTGCTTTAAGAAAAACACTGCAGCTGTTCTTAGGCTTGCCCTCTGCCTGCCATTTTATCTCCAAAGTTCAAAAGAGAAAGTCTAACAGAGTTTAAACTACAACACTGAATTTTGTACACTGTTACGTCATCTTTAATTTAATTAAAAAATTGCCATATTTTCAACTAATTTGTCAATTATGAGTTAAATTATTTTATTGATTTTTTTAATTTTTCTATCTTTTTCTTGACCAGATCTGGCCAATAAAAACTACTAAACCTACTGGACAGCAACATAAATTTCACAATGGAAATGGAGAACAACAAAGTTCTTCCTTTTCTGGATATAAAAATTATTAAAAATGATAACATACTGTAATTTGGCATATTCAGAAAGGATACCCGCACAGGTAATTATATAAAAAGCAACAGCCACAATCCAAAACAACATAAACTCGCTATAATCAATAGCCTCACATTGAGATTAACAAACTTACCAATAAATGAACAGAATACAAATTAGAATAACAAAAAATCATGGATATAATACAGAAAATTGGTTACACAACAAATCTGGTCAAGAAAAGGATAGAAAAATTAAAAAAACAAATAACAGAAATCACCACACTGAAAGGTTACAAAGGAGAGCAGATATATAAGAAATTTACATTCCATCCATGGACACACCAAAAATTTCACAATTTTTAAAGATGTCAACATTATTTTGGCTCCAGTGAATAAATGCAGTTTGAAAAACTTCCTGAAAGTCAACACAAAGGACAAAATCCCGCCTGCAAAACAATCAGGCATTTATGAAATCAGTTGCAAAGACTGCAACAATAAATATATCGGTAAAACAAAAAAGAACATTACCATACAGTTTGAGGAACACATGAGAAATGTAAAATATAAACGTATGGAAAAATCAGCAGTATCATACTATTTATGAAAAAAAAACCATGAGTTCCATGAACCAAAACTCTTACAAGCTTTTCAAAAACCCATAAAATTATCGGTGTAGGAAAATATATTCTTGAACGAAAACAAAGAAAATTTAGTTAATTTTGATCTTCCAAACAATAGTAACCTCATCAAAAAGTATATAAAATCCAAAGATCGACATCTTAATACCACACTGGAAAGCTGACAGTCGAATTGTTCTGACGATGAAGGAAATTTGCCTTTGAAACATGTCCAAGTAAGTGGAACAAGACTAGTGAAATTTGAGTGATTTCCTCATAAATAATTTGTTATTTGATACAAATACTTCCCTAAATTCCTTACTTAGAACTTACCTCCAAAATTTTTCTTTATTGCTATCTCAGATCTTAATTGAATCCAATTTTCTTTTATCAACTCTTTCTCCATACTATTGTTCTTGGGCACTCAAGGAAAATGAATAAATGGTGTTTAACGTCTGTTTTTGCTACAGAGGCATCACAGGTGATGGACACTGATGATACATGAGATAAAAAGATATATTGGCAAAGGATTTATTTTTAAGAAAGGAATCATTCCAGGTCTAAGTTGGGGTACCTCCCCAGCATTTGCCATTTATGAGGACTGAGGAAAACCTGGGAAAAAAAAAAAAAAACCTCGGTCTGGGAGGATGGTCCTGGCACGGTTAGAACTCCAGATCTCCCACTCATGAGCCTGCACCTTGCGGCCATGAGCCTGCGACCTTGGCCACCCGTGGCGGTGGCATTCAAGGAGAATAAGAATGGCATTTTCATTGCCCTAACATATAGTGCACATATTCTGTTTCAGGTTTCTTCTAATCCCTTTTAGCTTCCAAATTTCTAATCTAAACCATGCTAACCCTTCACTCTCTTTCTTATTGCATCTGTCAATATAATTTTCATTAATACCTTCCTCTTTTAGAATGTGGAATACCTGACATTATTTTACAAAACATATTAAGTAATTTATCTATTTCTTTCCAAATTTCCTCCCCCATCCCACATGTCTATTCCATATGCCCAACTCAATTGCACAAATCCATAGTATATTCTCTCACACCAAACTACTTTCATATTTGATGCAAAATATTAACATTTGCTTATAGAATTCATTGCCAGTCTACCTTTAGTTAGTACAAGTCTTTTTGGTCTCTCCCATTGACCCATGCTGCTAAACTTTATTCTCAAATATGTAAACTCTCTGATAATTTGAATACTGTTTTCTTCCATAAGCCTCTTTTCTTCTTTTCCAAGTTTGTTTCCTTTCTTAAAAACTGAAATTTTAGTCTTTTCTTCATTCACTTTCAAATCCCGTTCCTTACAGTATCTATTTCTACAATTATAAAAGTCCTAAGTATGGCTGCGGCTTCCTTCAGAAGGAAAGTAAAGACATGAGTCCCCTGTCATAGAATTACAGCATAAAAAGAATCTCAAGCCTGAAAGAAGGGGCCTCTGAGCAAAATTTATTGGCCATTCATGCCCTGAATTGAATGGGATGCTGATGGCCTGAGATGTTAAAGAGCTCCTGTAAATAAATCAAATAAATTAATGAAACCACATTCTTCAATCCAAAAACTGAGAAGAATATAACCATTAAATCATCAGCATATAATAATCCAGAAAGCTCTTGATTATTTATTACTGGCCTATGTTTATTGACTTTTTGTAATCCTACTAATATATCATTTATAAGCAAATTAAACAGGATAGGACTTAATTTGCACCCTTGTCTAAGGCCCCTATCCTGTGCTATTTTTTTAGACACATTATTTTCCCCACATCTATCATAGAATGATTATCCCTATTTCCCTTTTAACACACTAATCATCTCTTTATTCATTACTTTACTACAAAGTTTATACTATAAAGTTTCTGTTTGCCCTATTATATGCTTTCTCAATTCTCAAACACTGCATACAAATCTATCACGATTCTACTGCATACAATCTACCATGATTCTTTCACAAACAATTATCAATTAAAGATTTAACTATCAATATTATCAGTTGCTCTTTGGTTTCTTCCGAACCATTTTGATATGGGGATATTAATTCTCACTAATTCTATTTGTTAATATTTCTGTAAAAATCTTACCCAGATTTGACAAATAGCAGTTTGCCATGATTTGGGTATACTCCTCTTGTTTTTTTATTAAATTACGCAATTTAACTAAGCTCAGTAATCTCTCCTTATCCTCTCACCAGACTTAGAAAAATTCCACTAGTAATCCATTGACGCTCACTGCCTTATTCTTTTTTTAAACTTTAACCAGTTTAAGAACATCTTCATTTGAAAACAATCTTTCCAGATCTTTCATCTGACAATCTGTCAACTTAAAGCTGCAATTATTCAATCCCCCACTTTAAATTCAAACAATTACTTAAATAGCCATTCTATGCCTCAGGTTTTCCTGGGTCCCACCTGTCTGCCTCTTGACCACATCATAACATTCCAACTTCCTTTGCCTTCCCTTACTTAATTTTTGTATCAATTTCCAGGGCTTTCTTTTTTCCCCTCTTCCCTTCCAATAGCATCCTATAGAATCCTCTCAACTCTTATCACTTTTACCTTATCCTCCTATCTATTCTTTTCCTCCATTGAAAATCTGTTTCACTAAGCCTTTTGCATCATATATTCTTTATCAAACTAACCATCTGCCTTGCCTTTATAGGCCACCTTCATAACCATCTCATTGCCTGACAACGTAAATTCCATCAGGCTCAAAGCATGTTCACTTTTCTTTAACTCATTTGTCTGTTAATACAAATACACAGCTTTGACAATGAGGAATTCAACATTTCATAAAATTTCTTAGCATACTTTTGATTCCAGTTATACCCTCTAACACTCACATGCATCCTTTTTCATATAATTAGATTATTTCATTACTACTCGTGCACCTCCAATCAAAAATAATGGGAAAATGTGTACTATTACTCACTATATTCATTACTTTACAATTTACCACTTCAGATAATACCTCCCAACTGCACAGCAAGATCTACCACCCTTTGCTCCGGTACATTTACAAATATGAATTTCCCATTCTTATCCTCTGTCATAGAACAATTAACACCATAAGCCCCATTGTCTTCACAAAAACTGAATAAGTTTAAGTCTTTCATTTACTGACTTGTCCTTGCTCCTTCTTGCATCCACTTCATCAACCTTATCATAATAATTATTTTCCTCCTAAGTGCCACAATTTCTGGCTTGCATATTCCTAATTCTTGTATTAAAATCCTCAAATATAAAAAAACTCACTCTCTGGCATCTTTAACTTAAGTCGATTTTCAATTCTAAATGTTGAGGATCAGGTTTATGAAATTGGGAGTTTCTGGGCAGATTGTAAATAATCCCCAAACACAATTCTACCTTTTTTTATTACTAACTAATGGTCCCAACCATCCTCGATTTCTTTTCTTTTACCTCAAGTATCAATTCATTACTAATCATTGCCTATGCTCTACCTTTCCTCATTTGCTTCAAACACCTCTTTCCCAATGAATTCAAACCCTCATCCAACCAAGTTTCTGCTAACCCTAATATTTTTACATTCCTTATTATTGACCTAATGAATCCTCCAGATGTATCTCTTTTTAACCCTTCAGTTCAAGAAATCCAATCTCACTGCCCTTCCTCCTTCCATACTTTCCTATACCTAAAATCTTGCAGCTTTTTTCCCCTATGAAGCTGAATACCCTCATCCAATTCCTCTGTATGTCAATGTTCATTATTACTATACTCTTACCATTTCCTGTGCTGCCTAAACTAACTCCAAAATGCTCCACATGCTGTTGACATTACATTCGCTTCCCATCCTCTCTATACCACTCTCCAGTCACTCCTCCACAACTGGCCTGCTCTGCCAGCTGTTGTCTCATGTGATGCTGCTGGGCTACAGAAATCTTGCATAATGATGTCACTGAAGCTCACTCCATCACTAGACCTTGGGATGCATGCTGGCTTTGTTTCTTTCATTCTCCTTGTTATGACTCAGGACTGCCCTTTGATCTTCCTGTTCTCTCCTCTGTCCTTAACGTTTGCTGAGTTGTTTCCTGCTCTACCACTGCCATAAGTCTTTATGTCTTTTTCTCCCTCAACTTTTATTTTGTCGTTGATCCAGAGCTGCAAGTTATGAATATATGCCTTCCTTCCCAATTGTCACGCCTCTGTCTTCTGAGTAAGTTTTTCCTTCAACTTTCTCTCTTCAAATGATAGATCTTTACTAATTAAGATATGTCCCTTTCAGCTTCTTGATCTGTGCAATACCTTGTAAACAAAAGTCCTGCTTGTGAATTTCATGATTATCATCCTTCATCCTAGATTTCTCCCAATTTGAAAAGTGCATTGATTTCCCAGTCCATCTGATTTCATTTTCAGCTTTTGCTCCAAAATTTCCTACACTTCCTATGTGGCCAAAACACCTTGTCATTCCTCCACTTTAATGAATAGCAAACTGAAATTGCATTTCTTCTCCTCTAATTTTTCCACTCTTGTTTTCACCTCCTCCACTTAAACTTTAATTTCAGTTTTAAGCAGGATTTACCTGGTCTCCAAGTCTCTCTTCCTGGCCATCCATTCTGTTCAATATTTTCTCCAGACTATTACAACTTTCAACTGGCCTGATTTAACTGAACTCCACCAACCATTAATAGCATCCTCAGAATCAATGCCTTAATCATAAGAGTTTTTATAGACTTCCTCTACATTTTTATTTCCTAGCTTCATTCTACTTGTGGTTATAAACTTTCTTTATCTTAATTTATATTATTGTATGATTTGGTTGAACTACACACTCTTAATGCTTCACTTACTTGTCATAATATATCGAACCGGTTTCGAGAACATTTCATGCTCATCATCAGCCAGGCTGTGAACTGTCAGATAGTTCATTAAGCTGAGGGAATGTGCATTCTGCTCTGGTGGCGGTATGATAAACTTGTAGTTTACAAATATCGAAGTTCATTAGACTGTCTTTGTATTTGTAGATGTAGATTTTCTCCCAAGTTGTTAGTTCTGTAGGTCCTTGTACTGATATTAATAATTTTGTTATCACACTGCCACCAGAGCAGAATGCATATTCCCACAGCTTAATGAATTATCTGACAATTGAATTTTAGCCTGGCTGATGATGTGAACGAAATGATCTTGAAACCGGTTCTATATGTTATGACAAATAAGTGAGGCATTATGAGGGTATAGTTCTACTAAATCATACAATCATACAATAATATCAATTAATGATTCACTGTGCAATTTCCAATTTACATGTTAATTTCTTCATCTTATTCTGTATGCTGAGAGATCCATTCCCATTGTCCCTTATATTGTTTTTCCTCTAAATAACCAAGAGCTCACTCATGTTCTCTCACTTTCACTACTAGCTTAACACTCCCCCACCATTAGATACATTCTGACCATTAGAATTTAAATTCTGAAGCTCTAGTTCTAAAGGAAATAAACATTATATGTAATGACACCATGGATATAGCAGGTTACTGTGTTTTTGTAGTTCTATTTCAGTACCAACTGCAACAGAAAAGAAGTTACTCACAGCTGCAGTAAAGTATCTCAATTAAAAAATAGCCAATAGGTCCTTTTATGTTAGCATTAGATAATTAAAAGGTGTCACATAATGTTGTGAAAGTGTTTGTGAGTGACATGCTCCATATATGACTCTTTGTTATGATACCCTTAAGTAATTATATGAATTGTCTGAGCGGTGTGCCGTGTTGAACCCATAAACTTGGTCTGGTTCATAATTGCTGCACAACAATCATATTTGATTTAAGCCAGGTTGTAATGAGGTAAAATCATTTAGAAATAAGGTGCATTGCAAAAGGATAAGACCAACTGCTGAAACACATTATTTTAAGAGAGAAAGTGAAATCAAATACATTTTAACTTAAGTGCATCAAATTTTATCATATGATTGATTAGTTACAAACAATTGCATTACTGCCAAATACAAAACGATAAGACCACTTGTCATTAATATCCTTTAACTGAAACGTTTTTCAAAACAACCTAAATCATATGTTCCATTATTCCTCTCCAAGCTTCTGTTAATATAGACAGTTCAAGTTCATTCCATGCAGATATAAAATAGAGGTCTATATTACTTCCCACTGACCTGGATTAGATTCCTCTATACATTCTCCATAGGGTTTAGGTCAGGGGAATTTGTACACATTAACACTTTTGTGGCAAAACCACTCTTGTGGATGTGGCATTGTAGATGGTTACATTATCCTTCTGAAATATCCCATTCTATGTTCCAGTCCTCTTTGCAAAGGTAAAAGATGCTCTTCAAGCAGTATCTGATTGTGTATGGCTTTTATATGACCCACAGGGAATGCCAGATGCTAGATTTTCCTCTATACCCAGATCAGAGACTTTCCTCCTTGCTGCTTCTTTGCAAACACTTCTTCTTTTCTGAGGTCATGCCAGCAGTATGCCCAACTATCAGGATCATCCAAGTTGAATATCTTTTCATCGCTAAATATTATATGCTTCCATTCTTCCTTCCAGGTGATGTGTTCTTAAACCAATCAACCAATCTCTGTTTATGGTGAATCATCAGACAGGATTTCTTCTTAGTATTATTATTTTTCAATATGTTTATTCTAACTAGCCAGGATAATGTCGATTTATGAACATTGACAGTGAAATCATGAGCAAGATGCCCCAGCGATGATCCACCAACACTGAGCATTCTGATCACAGGTCTCTTTTGTTCAGACGTAAGTTTTTCAGGTAACTTTTTCATTCCATAATTATTTCCTAGCTTCTGAAAATTATTTATCACACATAAATAATTTTATCACCATGTAATAAACCTTATTGCTATTTTCCGAGATGAAAATTTTCTTCTTTATAGGCCTTAACCTGACTTTGTTCAAAGCTGGACAACCCTGCCTTTTGACCCATACTTACTTAACTGTGAACTCTTCACAAACACAACAGACACAAGACTACTCATGCTATAGCTGCAGAAAAACATTTGCATATGAAAGTCATGGGGTATCCAGCCTGGCTTATCATTTTGCAACAGGACTATTTTCTGTCCTCTGGCCTGTTTGTAACTAGTCCTACAATAGAGGGTATATAATTTGATTTACTTAAGTTCACACATATTTCATTTACATTTTTTTTTATACACGATATAATTATTTGTACTTCTTGTAAAAACTGTTCAATCACCAGTGATCACTCAGTCAGAGAATTGGTATGAGGCAGTCTTTTATTTGGATAGTTAATTAATGATATTTTCAGTTTTTTCAAGCTATAAAAATGAATATTAAAAACTGAGGTACAAATTTTTCCAAGGCATGACAAACAGATATGTAGACAGTATTTATTCCTTTAGTAGAGAGTCATACAGTGTTAGCTGCTACTTATAGATCCGAACATCTGATTTAATTTTTGCTTTATCCCAACATTTTAAAAGCATAGTACATATTATTTTGACATAAACAAAGGATATTATCCTCAGGTAATTAGCATTCTTTAGAGTGAACTGCATGTGGAGATGTATTTGCAAAACAACTCATACTGCAAGAAACAAACAAAAGCAGTATTCAAATTGTAAGATTTTTGTGCTGTACATTATAGCCAAAAAATGTTACTTTGAATAACAATGAAATAGAAATAAAACTGAAAAAAGTCAGTCTTTAAAAAAATACCACATCAAAAAAAGTGTAGGAGCTATGGCTTTTTTAAGAAAATTACTGAAACTCGATTAAAATAGAATGAGAAGTGTGAAGTGTATTTTGGATGTCATTCAATTATATATAATTGCCATGTATCATCCATTTCAGCTAACTTTACCACTGAGAGTCAGACTGCTAGTGTAGTTGTCGAGAAACACAGGTGATTACAGAAAGTAACATCTCAGTGAGGTCGAAAACATGTTATAGTCACATCACTATGTTATAAACAGTGTGTTGCCCAAAAAGCATTACAGAAATAAAATGTACATATAGGAGTCATGAACATCAAACAATATACTGAATAACAATCATAATCTATTAGAAAATTAATTAGAAAATTAATTTTTTTCTTGGTTGTTTAATGTACTGAATGAGACAACCACTATACTCACTAGTGCTTCAAAGAATAAATTTTTCTGCAGCAATTATTCAGGGAATAACAAGCACCAAATTATTGATTTTTTCCTCTTAAAGTAACAGGTAATACAGTTTTTGATTTGATTTATTTAAATGACTGCTAAACAATATAGAAATTGAGTTTTATCCCCCTACACCATACTATCCTTGATATAAATGCAAGTTAAAGTTTAAAAGATTGTAATATAATGATATTTACAAGGCTTTCATTTTTACAATGCATTTTCTGTATTCAAAGCATAGGAGATTTGTATTTAAATTTTTTTTAGGTGTGAAGTGTTCAAAATACTTAAAAAGTAAGGTAATACAAATACAGATCTACTTGATGTGTGGAATGTATAAATCTAAGCTGCCAAAATTTCAATACAGCATGCAAGGAAATGCTAAGGATTTGAAAACTTAACAAAATTTTAATATAGTTTACATGCAAATAGTCGGTTGGAGCATTTATCAATTTTTTTCTTCAAATCTAGAGTCAACTTTGGCCAAAATTAACGAGTGAAACCATTTGGTTTCAAGTCAATGGCGGCTCACAGCCTAAACCATAAATGAAATTCTTTCTACGCAAAATATGTCATCCAACTTATCATTTCAATGATATTCTGGTTCTTCTCGAGCTGTTTTAATTGTATCATGCACTTGAGATGTTAAACAGAATGTGAATGTTTATGCAATGACCAGTTGATATTCAGTATGTCACAAAAATGTTAGAGAATTCCACACTGTCTTTTTTATTCTAAATGATACACAAGGCCAACGAAACAGTTTCTGAATCTAACAATTACTGCTGAATCACTCATATTCACTCTACCATAAAAAAACTTTAAAAATGTCTGCTGTAGCATTTCACACCTTTCCTTTCCGCTTTTTGTGCTGACACATTAAGAAGTGGCTTTAGTCTCCCCATTAGTAACACATCCCTTTTATCATCCTCTCCATCTTGAAAATGTTGTTTGTAGCAACTACAAACTATGTCATTTTGCAGTTTCATTGCAAATCACTAATAAATTTTTAAAAATTAATTTATTGACAATGCTTTAATTCCACACAACACATAAGCAGCTAACTTTAATAAATACACCAGTAACTCTATACATTCTGTTTTCATATGCTGTACGGAAGTGAGAAAAAGTGATGATAAGAGGCGAAAAACATTGCAATATCCAAGGGGAGGGGGGATTTGCAAGGTTTGCAATAGGTTTCAAGATTGTCAATGAACCACTGAATACCCTCTCCTCCCAAAAATTCAGGGCAATTAGATTCACCATAGCCTCGAAGCAGGTAATGTAACAACCAAATAAAGCCCAAGCTTATTTGGTTGTAATGGCAACAATGCATAATCATGCAGCTGAACATCACGGCGCAGAAAAGAGCTGCAATGACCTTATACCTGCTCTTGGAAAAGAGGCTTTAAGTTTTGAAAGAAAAGAAACCTTTTGCTCTAGTAACCATCTCTTCCCTTGTCAAAAGAATGTTCCATCTCTGAAGTTTCTGTCCAGATAACTTCTTCAGGTCTAACAACTTTCATTCTCCACATTGTGATTCCAAAAACATGTTCCTGTATGAATACTAGGGTGTTTTAATATAAAAAGATTAAAGTAGAAACCAAAATTAAGTTCAAATGTATCCAGTTAGAAAACAGGTGAAGTGGTGCTTCACCAGCTTCACCTGAAGAACTGGCAAGCTTGGGTTCTGTCTATGCAGTAATCAAATAATTTTTAAATTAGTGTGAAGGATTTTGAAAATCTGTGTACAACATAATTAATGTATTTGCAAAGAGTGAACAGTAAGCTTGGGTCCTAATTTGAACAGAAAAGAGTTCATTGCCATGGCTCACAGACTAAGTATCTGCTTGTTTACTAGTGCATCCGGGTTCAATTCCAGCTTTGAACTTTGAACAAGAATTTCTCCAAAGAAATAGTAAATACCACATAACTGCATGACCATGAGCCCCAGAATCACTTTTGCCTTCATTAATTTTATCAGGCACACCAATAACTATGGCGCCAGCATGAAATATTACCAGTTTTAAGGTACACATTTTATACACTTGTTTTAGCTAGCAGCTTAATTTTATCTTCTTTTTTTTTTTTTGTCTTAAATTTTAGCAGTTAATAAATTTATGTATATCTATTTAGAAGACTGCCTATTAGAACAACTTCAAATATAAGATAATTATATATAATGCTTTATAATTCTATCAATTATAAAAAATATCTTCAATTTTATTATTACTTCCTTATTAACATTCTTAACATATGTACCCTTTTTATTTTATTACTCTAAATGTTAAACATATAATATTTTTCAGTATATAATAGATAATAACTATTAAGAAAAAATGTTAACATTAATACAAGGAAAAAAAAATCTATATTAGCCTAAGAAATTAAAAATGTACATACATCCTTCTCCAGATTCCAATCTTGATTGCAGCTCTTTTATTTGCATTTCTTTTCTCTTTATATCAAGAGATAAGCTTTCAAATCTTTGTCGGAAATCCCTTAATTCTCTGTAAAATGGAAACAGAAGATATAAATGTAGAACATTGTATTATTATTCTAATTAGGTATCAACATATCTATAACAGTAAAAGACATGCAAATTTTTTTACTGCTACATCAGCACCATCCAAACATTGTTTAAGTGACAATAATGTACACTAGTCATATGTGATAAAATGTTTAAAAATTATTTCTTTGTGAATGTGCTTATAATTTAGGTAAAAAAGCACAAATAACTTCAATAAAGATATTGATGATTCTTTATAATTATTAAATAAGGTTGTTTTAGGGCATTTAACCTGGAGACAAAACATTCTAAAGTGAAATGAGAAGAACAATCAAAACAAATAAAAATATAAAAAAATCAGAAAAAAAATATAAAATTCATAATTAAACCTAGAGAGTTAAATGGGAGTTTCAATAACTATATTAAATCTAAGGCATTAAAATATCTTACATATAAGATGTAAAGTAATTTACAGTTCAAGTGTTGCTGTGAAACCTAAATGCTGTCATTTGGTATGCATTAGAATATTTGAGTAAATGTACAGTGTGTTCAGGAAATCAGTGTACATTATATTGACGGTTATGAAGGGACATCCATGCAAGTGCTTTGATATGATGCTTATTGGAACTGAGATGCATTCTTATGGTACCAACAATAAATGCCAAATGTAAACCGTTCAAAATAATTTATGTTGCTTTTTACAAAAATGGTTAAAAAAGACTGTCAACCTGGATGCTTTGCACCAAGGATTCTTGAATTGACACAGCACATAAGGCTGTTCTTTGATTTCCATGCCTGCTACAACTCTGTTTCCTGTTCACCGGTCTTGAACACAAGTTACTTCAAATGTTCTTCAGAGAAACAAACTCAATATTACAAGATTCAGGGACCTTAGCAGTCATCAAATGGCCCTCCCCTCAACTGATCTACTATTACCTTCTAATTATTTACAGGAATATGTGACCTGGAAATTTGTATTCAAATATGCCTTGATCATAGTTGTGAAGATGAGGGAAGAGGACATTATCATGCCTAGAATCCTCTTCTGCAGTACAGAATGAGATGACATCAGTTAACAATTCTGGGAGCAGCACTTCTCAGAGTAACACCAAATAATGTTGCCTGTTTAATTTAGAAGCAGTAAAATGTCAGATATTAACTAAATCTCTTCTATAACATGAGCATTTTTATTGTATGCAGATTACTGTTTTGTTGTTAAAAATGCTTTTACAAGTAAATAACATGATGGAATATTGAGTTGTTGCTAACAGAGCTAATTGGCAAACTCATAGAAAAAAAGCTATCATAGCCTCCTGTGAGATTATGGGATTAAAATCCCTTGCCATTTGAAATACCTACTCATAGTCCCTAGCAAATAGCAGCAATCACATGTGCTCAAACAGTATTTAATAAGATACTCTGCATAGGATAGAGTGCAGCATTTTTCTGAATACAAAACAAAAATCATATTTCTACATAAGTAATTCACATTTTATGGCTTGTCAATCTCTTCCATTAACTTTTGAAGAGCATCTTCAATAACAAGTCTGTGTTAATTACTAAATTAATATGATTTTTGCTTAAGAATTCTGACAAATTATATTTCATGTATAGCATTTAAAATAATTGTAGATTAACAATTTAATGTGGCATAGTTTGTTTATTGCCTCTTAAAAGAAGGTGAAAATGAATTCTGAGGATACATCCTTTGTAGTATTTTATAATGGTTGTATTGTCAGACAAGTCTTTGCTGACAAAGTTACAGCTACTGATGAAGCTCTACAGAGACATTTTAATGAGCGTCAAGAAATGCTTAAAAGACTGAAAATATTTTAACTAAGACTATCTCTCCGATGTAATTTTTTAAAAAATAATTTATAAACATTAAATAATCAATGTAATAAATATTGTACTTACGAAGCTGTTGACAATGGAGTGGTAATGTATCATCAACTTGGGTATTCATTTTTTTACACTAAACTCCATTTACTTACATAAAAGTAAGACGCGTTTCGGGAGAAACTCTCCCACCTTCAGTTCCTCACCAAACCGCCGTTACTCCCTTAGTAGTAACTTAGGAGTAATGGCGGTTCGGTGAGCAACTGAAGATCGGAAAGATTCTCCCGAAACACATCTTACTTTTATGTAAGTAAATGGAGTTTAGTGTAAAAAAATGAATACCTAAATTTAGAATAAATCAATGTAATGTTACAGCTACCTAACTCAATCAAACCCCCTAATCAGCAAGTTTTAACAGAAAGGCTTTTCATAATGAATATATGATTGCTTGCTGAATCACAAATGTCAATCTGTTTTGCGACTGCACCTAAAGCCCCCCTTACTGTGCTTGAAGTAGTGCAGTTTCTTGTTTTAGCAAGATATTTTAAAACTATTAGATTGTGAATACATTTAATGTACTTTTGCCCTTTAAATAGTGTTACAAAACAGTGTTCAAGAACTTGCATTTTTCTTGTTTTAACATACTTTATAACCAATTAATTGATTGATTGATTTGTTTATTTATGGACGCTCTTTAACATCTCAGGTCATCAGCGTCCCATTCAACTCAGGGCGTGAAACGGCCGACAAATTTTGCTCAGAGACCTCTCTTTCAGGCTTGAGGTTCTTTTTCGTGCCGTAAATGTACGACACGGGACCCACGGCTTTACTTCCCTTCCGAAGGAAGCCATACTTAGGATTTTTACGCCCGAAAAAATCCATCGGTCCTGGCCGGGTTCGAACCCGCGTTTTGGGTTTAGGAGGCAAGTATGGTAACCACTACACCACCAGGACCGACATAACCAATTAAGATATGTCAATTAGCAAGATTGATTGTTACTAGTGATTGTTCAAGTGAATATACAGGCAAAATTAGAGAGTTATTATATTTAGTACCTGTAACTTTTTTTTAAAAATGATGCAAATAAAACCACTAAAACTAAATTTTTCTAAATGTCAAGAACTAATGATTCAGTTGTGTTCAATAAGTGTGAAAATTGTAATGTTCATGAGTACAGAAGTTTAAAAGACGAAGGAATTGGGTGCTGAGATATTGTTTCTCTCATTCAGAAAGCATACAAATTTGCCCAAAAGAGCAAGAAATTTAAATTACTGCCAAAAGGCCTAGATAAAACATTTACTTATAAATTTTATTATGAAGTGAATTTCCCACAGCCAAGATAACACTTTCACTCTGAGAAAAAATAGCATACAAAGTCTCTTTCTTCCACTAACGGACTACTGAAACATAAAATTGTACCATGAATGTGTTTTTTAAATTGAATCTTATAAAATGATGAATAGCTGAACAACAGCAAATGACCATACCTTCTCTAAGCCCCTTTGGTTCCATCCAAAATAAAAAATATTTTTTTTAACTAAAATTGTTAATTTGAACATTGAACAATGAAGCTAATCATATATTAGGATCATCGTGTGATTTGAGTCAAACTAACACTCTTTTGCTGCACTTACTTGTTTAAATACGTAGAATCAGTTTCACGAACTGCTTACAATGCAAAGGAAGTGTTCACGAAACTGGTTCTACATATTTAAACAAGTAAGTGGAGCAAAATAGTGTTAGTTCGACTCAGTTACACAATAATCTAATATATTTATTTTTGTTTTATTATACCAAATCACCTTATTCCAGTAACTTCTAGACTTGTTTTAATGTTTTTTAACAAAATTTAATCTTACTTTCTTTTTCTTCTTATTTAACAGCCTTTTCCTTGGGATTCTGCTGTGATATTCCCAATGCCATAACATTTGATAAACAGCAATTGGTACACACTTCCCTGATTAGCTTTCCAACAAAGCATAATTTTATAATAATTTAGTTTAACATTTATTTAACATGTTTTACAATAAAGCGTTCACCTCCTTTATATATAATTTTTTTTAAGTATTTTTCAAAAATTTGTATGGGCCATTATATATAAATTTAGTGACTACATAACTTACAACTAAATGCAGTTCATTCACTACCTATGTCGATTCTGGTGGTGTAGTGGTTACAATACTAGCCTTCTAAACCCAAGATCGCAGGTTCAAATCTGGCCAGTATTGATGGATTTTTTCGGGCATAAAAATCCTAGGTATGGCTTCCTTCAGAAGGAAAGTAAAGCCGTGGGTCCCGTGTTGTACATTTATGGCACGATAAAGAACCTCAAGCCTGACAGAAGAGGCCTCTGAGCAAAATTTATCAGCCATTTCATGCCCTGAATTGAATGGGAAGCTGATGACCTGAGATATTAAAGAGCATCCATAAATAAACTAATTAAAAAAAATTCACTACCTTACTAATTGAGACTTCTGTGAGAGAGTGATCTATGCCAAAAATTTTCAAATTTAGTTATTGGCACTTTCTTATAGTAAATATGGTACAGCCATGGGTGGCCGAGGTCATTAAGGTATGAACTCATGAGTGAGAGGTCTGTCTTTGAATCCTATCAGGACTGTCCTCCCTGAATGAGGTTTTTTCCAGGCTTTCTTCAATCCTCACAAATGGTAAATGCAGGGAGGTATCCTAAACATAGGCCTGAAACGTTCGTTTCCTTAAAAAAAAAAAATCCTTTCCCAATATATCATTTCATCTCATGTATCATCACTGTCTACCACCTGTGGTGCCTTAGTATAAAAACAGGCATTAAATATTATTAAAATAAAAGGTTAAGCTTAAATTTTGCCTAATTTCAGTGCAAATATCAGTTTTAGTTTACAAAATTACACCGAGTTCCTCTGATTTTTTTAAGTGTGTTTTGTATGCCACTATTAATTTTTCTTTCATTTTTTTTTTTCTTCACAGTATGACCTAAATAACTTGAACAGTTGTACTGTGAGGTCCAGATTTTCAAAGTAAAGCAATTACATTCTTGTTGGAAGTAATGATTAGGTTTATGAGAAATGCTTTGTAAATGTTCACTTGTTAGGTCCCTTATCTCTATGATCAGCTTCTTAGATCTATTGTGGTGTAAGCCCATTTTTTTCCTCCAAGACCTGACACTTCAGAATTTTGCACAGTATATCCATCATCATTTACTATCCTTTAAAGAAATTTATCAAAAATTAATGATAAACATGTGCATTATCACAATTTTTTCCCCTATTCAATTTAGGATCAGCTTCCCTATGAATTCTAGCTGGGTAATTGTCTTTAGACATTATAAATATGTATCTTGTTCAGAATGAATTGTCTCCAGAATGAATTAAGTGCTCCTTTACACATCCCTTGAAAATAACTGGAAGCACTTGTCTTTACAGCAGTTACTCTCAGGAGAAAATTATTTTCCCTTCCCAAAAATGCTAACAATTTTAACCACTATGTCTGGCATTTTTTTAGTTTTTTTTTATTTATACATCTTCTTTTCACATATTTCTTATTATTTCTAATGATTCATTTGTAATAATTTTCAAAAATCAATTAAACATATCACATTTTCTGGGAAAAATATAAATAATAAAAAAAATATTAGCAGAATTTAATTTTGAGTTCTCCATAAAAAGAATTCATTGGAACATGGACCATTTTCCCCACTACTCCTCAAGCCAGGTAAATAATTCTGAAATAAAATCTTCACAGTTAATAATATGTTTGCAGTTTTTTAGTTATTTACAATTGAGAATATTGTAATTTAAATCTAACACGAAAATAAAATACTGTGCAAGGGTCTAAGATCTGCAGAATGCCTCATTTGCATTTTTCATACAATGGCTATCTCAGTAAGATACATAAGTGATATTAAAAAAGGAAAAATGGGATGGTTCCCAGGTTCCATTAAATGCAATAAACTATCCCTTATTAATTCTCTTTTTCTCTCTTATGCATACAACTGCTACCATTTATGTTTAACTACTCTCATAATAAGTTTCAGAATAATATTTACTATTACAAAGTTTCAAGGTACTAAAGGATGTCATTTTCTTCCACCAATGATATAGTGATGAACTTGTACTCACTTTTGGGAAGCTATAAGCTCGGATCTGGTTTTACTCAATTCTTCACTAATAGCTTGTTTAGCCTGAATTTCTGATTGAAGACTACTTTGTAAATTTAGGAGTTCCATCTTTTCCAACTTCTGACTACGCCGGTTTCGCCAATTTTTATCCTGTAAAAACAATTACCAGTCAACATGTGCACAAATTTATAAAATAATCAAAAAAAAAAAAGGGGGGGGCACACTAAAATACAATAAAATATTTTTATTTATACTTATGCTCCTTGATATAAAAAGCATTCAATTCAGATATCTTTTCACAACTTATTTCAGAGTTTTTTTTAAACCTCTTCTCCTCTCTACTCCATTCTTAGATTATGGCTGCTAGAAGGTTTTTGGTGTAAATTTTCTTCCAAAATAAACTGTCATGTTCACTCATATATGTATTAGATATACCACATTTTCAGGGCGAAGAAAATAAAGTTAAAATTTTGCATACCAGATTTCCAAAATAATTTTAAACACCTAAGCAACAGAATTTCCATACACTACTTTACAACAATGAAAAATAATGATGTGTTTCCTATGTAGTGGTTATATTCTGCTTACTCTCAGCATATGGCATGTTTTGTTTTCATGTTCTGGAACTTTGCCAATTTTGCCTGTTCTTCTGGAGCCTTTAAGACCTACCACTAGGGCCACCATGGCTTTCCTACTCCTTTCATTCCTCATTGCTTTCCTGAATTTGGTAGGCTTTCACGTTTGGCTGATGTAACTTGTTTGTTACAGGCTAGCTCTTGCTCCAGGCAACTGTTTGGTTGGGTCTCATGTTACACCATTCCGAGATGGCTAACACTAAAATTTCTTTTGAAACCAGCCTCTTCTCCATTTTGAGAACCATGACCTTAGAAACATTTATTGTATGCATAATTTTATTTAAAGCTCTGGAGTATTTTATTGGAATTATATGCAAGGTTTTAACTTATATTGCTGTTTAATTGTTGTGCTACACATTGGAGGTGTTTTAAAAAATTAATTCTTCTGCCACAATTTACTTATGTGGGGAAGGTTTGTACAAGAATTTATTGTGATAATATGAACATTTAATGTCAGAACAGTGCCTGTTTATCAGCTGGTTATATTTTATGTATAAAAATTTCATTCACTTATAATTTAATTTATTCAATTTATATTCACAAACTATCAATATTTTATTCAAATGCCAATTATTTATCTTAACTTTAAGTTTCATATTATTCAATTATATTGTTGTGGAAGTTTTTTTACCTTAAAAATATGCAAAAATTATTGATAGTCATGCTTTATTTTAAAAAAAGATGTAGATCTAAAATCTGTCACATAATCTTTGATAAGAGGTTCGGCATCTCATTTTCCACCGAAGAGAAATTAAACAGAGGATGCCAAAAACTGTATGCACACTTCAAGTAGGGAAAAAACTGTGTTAACATAACAAAACTGAAATTGCACAAACAGAAAATGATGAGCAGTAATCATCTTAGACTTGTACAGTTATAACAGTTACAACCCAACTGCATCGATATGCTTATGAGTACGTTGAACTACTGATTGAGCAACATTTGCAAAAGTGTCCTCAGTGATTACAGCACATGCTGTTTCAATTTCTTCCTGAAGTGCTGCTAGTTTAGCTCTTTTTCTATGGCATACAACATCCTTAGGAGTTCCCTATAAGTAGAAGTCCTACAGAGTTAGATCCGAAGAACGCAGTGGAAACTCAATTGAACCTCTTCGTCCTATCCATGCCTAGGATAGTGCCTTGGATCCAGTGTGCGGGACTTATTGCTGTGCAAGGTCTTTAAGATCTGCCCTTGTGAATATCGTATATAGAACCAAGAGTTTCAAATTTGTCTTGAATGCGCACAATTGTTACTCACATTGGCAGTTCTGTTCTGTACACATGTCTCATTGTCTTTGATATTCAACATTCTCGGTTTTCCAATACCACTTCAAAATTGCTTTCCACTGTTCAAATGACAATCTTCACTCCATTTTGTTGTAGCAACACCAGCATAACATAATGTGAGTCACATCTGTTTACAGAACATCAAACGATAATCTTGGCTTCATTTGTTCACTGTTGATTTATGATAATCTTGGTTTCATTTGTTCATTGTTGATTAACCGTCACGTAGCAATGCTATTATAATGTATATGAGTCATATCTGTTTACAGAACATCATACTACATATTACTGTTGTCTGTCGGTCCTACTTTTAAATGTATTAAATAGATATCTACTGTGAAAGTGTGTATACATTTTTTTGGCACCCTTGGTATATAGTATGGTCAGAAATAAAACATACTGAAAATTTTGGCCTTATATTGTAAGTTACAACAGGTATATACCAGCTAACTGCAATCATCTCTGTATCTGTGCTGGAGGTTTACAATCACTGCAAACAATTGTGTCTGGTGAAATTGAAGCAATGCACATTTGATGTTCTTTACCAGTGGGAAATACAGAGAGGCACTACATTATGGTAGCCAGTTCTTTAATAACACCTCACATGCAGCTTCATACTGCCGAACCTGATTGTTGAAGTGTATATTTTCAAACAAACCAAATCAGTTTGACAAGAAGCTCTCTATATTTTATATGATTGATAATAAGCATTCATCATCAGTAAAGTAGAATCCAATGAGTCCATGGCCAGAAATTACAAACTAAATATTAAATTTCTGAGAATGTCAAGGATGTGTAACTCTCAGTAAATTATTGAAAGCAGAGAGGTAATTTTTTTAATATTAATTCAATTTGGAATAGAACACAGTGAAACACCTGTTAATAATCTCTTCTGAGTCAGATGTTTAAAACACTCTTTATGGTTTCACTTAATGAGATTTACTCAGGGCTATGTTTCATGGAACTATCATTCACATCATAGGTGTTAAACGACTGTTAGATCATTCGTAGAAGCTGGGTAGGTAGGTATGCGTTTTGACTCTTGTGGTCTAGTGATAAATTTAAATAAAGTGCTGTCTGCTTCATTTAAGCGAAACCACAAAGTGTGTTTTAAATATTTGACTCAGAAGAGATTATTAGAGAGGTTATTTTAATCTTCATACACATTTGCTCTAATGCAAAGAGAGAACACATACCTTTGGTTCTTTCTCACTCTTGTAATGACTGGCAAACACAAGTGTGGGAACAAAAGTTGGATTCATATTCAGCTCTTTCGTAACACGCCACTGATTTTTGATTGGTGATTGCAGCTGTTATTCAACATAATCCCTGTATGCTTGTAGGTTACCAGACATTCCAATTTTAAGGGACAACCCTATATTTATGGAAAATGCCCTGTGTATCCTGCAAACAGTTTACAGGACACAAATTGTCCTGCATTTTCAAGATTGATAAAAGTTTCTATTTTACCTCAAATTCTATAAGAAAAAGATTTGACTTTATTTATAAGGTTTTAGCATTCATTGAGAATTACAATGAAACCTCAATCCAACATTACCAAAAGCAAATTTTCTCAAATCCTATGTTTGATTTAAGTAGTCCAGATGTAATTTTATTACAAACAACAAGGATAATCCTGCATTGATTGTTCCTCAAAGCATGATTTACTGGATTAATTGAACATATTTTTTGTTTTATATAATGTATATCCTTCATTGATCATTTTTTTAAATTACAACAAGTACAATGTTTTTGAAAAATACTGCAGCAAGGCACACACTGTTTCCTCATATGTGAAGTGGCAAGAATGGAGTGTGTAAAGATGAAAGATATCGCACATTGGCATATGTTTACAGTGGAGGGTAAGTGCCAACAGATGAAGGATGTACAAGATAGGTAACAAAGCTGTGAATGAACTTTAGCAGTAGGTGGTCTCGTTTTTATGGTCCATTGTAGGCTCTTGCAATATATACACAGGACAAAAAGGAACCTAAGGGTACAAAATTCATGGCACAACATATCAAGCATATGAGGACACTTGACAAAAGGTTATTTTAGACCATGGGCATCACTATGTATGAGACAATGCAATATTTTGTTATTTTAAAATGAATATAGTTGCATATATCTGTCTTCTGAAGGCTTTCTTTATTTCAGTTAATAGGCCCTCCTACCCATTTTAACATACCAGAGATACCCATGCTTTAGACTCCTTCCCTAGTCCATCGTTTTCATGCATTTATTATTTTCCTTTGCTTACCCCATGGAAAACAATGAATGTGAATTTAATTGTATTATTGGTCTCATTTAACTATAACAATTTTGCAAAGCATTGCATGATACAAATACCATTACTTGTCAACATATACCTTGAATATTTCAGTAAGCATTACATTTTAAAAACAATGAGAATTATTTGAAATGCTTAAATAAAATTTTTACATATTAGCTATGTTCATGTTAGTAGAAAGCTTATCTTACAAATATGGACTGATATTAGAAGAAATAAGTGTTCACTGATTCAATGAGATCTCAGTTGCACATTTCCATAAATTTTTCCATGTTTTGTAAAAAGTTTTGAATGAATGATGGTGGCTCTAGCATTGCTTGATAAACAAGGTGGTCACAATGTAGGCATGATTTCAATATTAATTCAATTTGGCGAAAAATGGACAAAAATGACAGAATGTCTCATTTTCGCCTTTTTGTGCCATAATTAAGTTTAAACCTTTGGCTTTAATTTCCATGTATTTATTTAAAGATATGCACCTTTTAAATGGCATAATGGGGGGGGGTTGGCAATTTAAATGCCCAGAATTGCTTGAAATTTCTTTCAAACTCAAAATTGATTCTATTTATGTTTAAATTACATGATTTTTTGCAGCAAATTTGCTGAAACACTGTGGAAAACTGGCCTAAGTATTTGACAGACATCTATTGAAAAAATGATAAACTTCTTTCTTTGTATGGAGGGAAAGATCTGAGGTCTAACCACGTGGTCAAAACTTGTGTTTGCTTTTTGCTTTGTGCAGGTGTTTTGTGTGGTTTTACTTCAAAAAAAGGATTAGCAGAGTTTTATAACATAAGTCAAGTATATAATAATGAGTTATTCTTAAGTAAAAACATATAGTTTGTTAATAAAATATAGAGGTTAGTAGTTGGTGATTTTAGGTAAAGGAAACAAAAGTTATTGCGAAGCTTAAGTTTCATATACAATTTCCTGTTAAATGGTTTCACTGACATTTAAACTATGCTTAGAATAAAGGGTAAAACAGTTAAGAAACAGCCTTCTAAGAGGGTTTTAGCTGATGGAGCAAATGCTTTGTACAATAAAGCAACTGTTATAGAATATGATGATAGGATTGTGAGGGTGATGTAAATGAAGGAAACAAGGAGATTGCTGCTACCAGCAAGAAAAATGATGCTGAGAAAATGAATGAAACTGAGAAAGCAAATGCTAGTAGTAGCAAGCTGTCATTGTTCACTATTGACAATGAAGAGTGAAAAGCAGGTCATGTCATGTGAGTTAGTCCATAAAGATACTTGGAATAATATTTTCAACTCATTTAGATGCAGTGAATGTGGTGCTGAGGATCTGAATACAGTGAAATGTTTTTCCTATGGTAAGGTTTTAGTTGATAGATGTATTAGTCCAAGGAAGTTCAGATGCTTCTTGTCCACCATTTGCAGCAAGTCAACAGATGGTAGAAGCCTTTCTGGTACTGGGAAAAGACCATGCAGTTTTGTATTGCAATGGTTATGAAATGTAAGAGTGCATCTACTTATAATTCTCATCCTAGATTCTCATGCAGATAGTCAGCTTTTGCAAAAGAGGGTTTTGAGTATGGCACATAAAATATTATGTCAAGCGCATACAGAAACTAATCCAGAACTTAATAAGAATGATATTATTGATATATCCATTTCATATGATGCGACTTGGCATAAGATAGGACATACTTCTAACTATGGGATTTGAAGAGTAATAGATGCACTCACAGGACTAGTTATAGATTTTCAAATTTTTTCAAAATACTGTGGAACATGTACTGGTAAAGAGTGTCCTGAATTTATTGAGTGGCTTCAGAATCACAAAGAAGTGGTAAATGTGTAGCTAATTAAACTGGATCCTCCTATGTAATGGAAGCAGTTGCTGCTGGATCCATTGAGCTGTTTCAGATGTGATATACTACTATAATTTCTGATGGTGATTTGAAGACCCATTTGGCATTGAGAAAATTAGATGTTTATGGTTCAGAAATCCAGATAACTAAAATGAATGTCTGAATCATATATCAAACCATTTAACTGGATTAAGAAATAAAGTACAGGAATGTAAAGCAAAAGTAAAAGTTCTTGGTGGTAAGCTTTGAAGTAGCCTAACAGAAAATGTAATAATCAAACTCGGACATTTTTACAGAAGTGCAATATAAAAAAAACCCCAAATGTTGAGCAAATGAAATCTGATGTTTAGGCTACCTTTAACCACTGCATGTACGCAGATGATCACCCAAAACATTTTAAATGTCCTAGAGGGGAAATGGAAAAAGCCCAAAAGAAACATTTGTGTTAAAAAAATAAAATTGAAATTGTTTCATATCTGCTGTTAGTGAGTATAATATGGGTTGTGAAGCTTCACTGCATATCAAACATGAAATGCAGGGTAGAAATTCTAGTGTAAATGGAAAGAAATTAAGTCAAGTTAGAGATAAGTATCAACTGAAGGATAGTGCTACATATTCAAAAAGTGCATCAGAGCTGCTAGAAAGCATTTGAAATTTGAAAAAAACTGCTAGAGAGCAAGCTAAAAGGAGTTCTGAAGATCCCACATATGGTGCAGGCCAGTTTTAATTAAATGTAAGTTTCGTTATGTAGTTGCCAAACTTTAACTTCATTTTTCTCCCCCTTATGATTTTCTGACACGTGAGTATGTTCAAAATGTTCCTTGGACAACAGTTTTGCAGATATTCTCTTGAAACTTAGCACACACATTGTTTAAACCATAATCATTAACACTTACCTAAAACCTTTAATGTATCTTACAAAAGCTTTTATTCCAACCAAATTTTGCAACTTTAGTCAAATTTTCAGAAAATTTGGATTGTATGAATTTATAGAATTTTTTTTTTCTAAACAGTATAATATAACAAAACAAAATTTGGTAGCTTTTATAACCTTATATCTTATGAATTAACTGTAAAATTTTAAATGCCTTTGGTTAAAAAGCATGTTTCAAGGAGCATTTTCACATTAAGCTTATAAAATTCATACTTTTTTTTTCAAAAGTATTCAAGATATCAAGTTCAAATTCATAATTTCATTTTAATTCTGTGTAAGAAGTGTATACTGAAAATTTGAAAAGAATTGGACAAAAAATAAATGATTTTTCAAATTTCACAGATGGGTTACCTTAACACTACGTTCAAGTGAAATAAAGTTTCAATAATTTGCCTGGCCCATGCAAATACCTTGTGCTTCAGTTCTTTGATACACCATAGGACTTACAAGTGTCAGAAGTAGCTTCCTCTTTACCACAGATATGTCACTCTTTTATCACTTGGCAAAACAACTTTTACAGCATTTTTTCTGTGTTATCAGAAATGTTCATGCACTTTCAAAATGTTACCAAAATCCTGTTTGTTTCAATGTCATATTGCCTCTATAGCATGGAATGTAGGCACTTACAATTTAATAGGAATGATGAATATGGACCTTACTTAGCATTTCTACAATAACAGTAAATTACTGGAGATCTCAGGATATATTTTGGTGTGTTAATAGAGGTGTTGGGGAGCATCATTTCTACCAAATTTGTAAAATTGAAGATTTTAGAAAATTAAATTTGAAAATTTTCATACACAAACATATATTATCACATTACTGGAACATTGGGGACCACTTCTACTGTGGCAAATGAAAGAGTATTTAATGTAGTTTCAAACAGTATATATATAATTACTCCAACTTAACCTCAAATACAAATATTTTAAAAGAATTGCATCATTATGCAAATTTTATGCCTAGAAAATACAGCTTTTGCACCCCCATATCACAAATACTAAAAACAAGAAAACCAAATTGAGGAGGTATTACCTAACAATGGGTAGAACATTTACACCATATTTTAATAAGAATATGAAATGGCGATGGTCAAATTTGAGTCTTGGGTGTGTTGGTTTATCATGAAGTGACTCAATTTCAATATTGCAAAACTAATAATAGAAAAATAAATGTTATTACAATAGCCATGCAGCACCATGAGGATCACTAAAAATAAGATCATTATTATCAGCACAAAAATTACATAACTCACATTTGATAAACAGCATATGTTACCAAGACATCTCATGAAAAAATAAGTTCAGAATTTAAGCAAATTATACATAAATATCAATATTTATTACTAAGTGCTGTGGTATTTTTAGAATATTTTGGTTAAAGCAACCTAGCTGAGACCAACAAAGTAATTGTCTATCTTTCACCTACGTGTCAATAAAGAAGAGCTATATTTAGATGCACATCATAAAAATAATAATATTTGATACCTGAAGCATTGCATGAAACTTGCAGTTTTAATATACAGTGGACTCTTTTTAATTCCAATAATAAGGGGATATGAAAAAAATTGAATAATTCAACATTTGAATTAGTAAAAACATATACACACTATTAAAGAAAATCAATAAAACAAGTTCAATTTTTATGAAAATAATTAATTTGCAGTGGAACTAATCTTAAATCTACCATATACTGAGTTCCATTTATTGCCAGGCCATAGATTGCATATATACATAGTTTGCTTTCACTTCAGTGACCTTGGTATTATTCCAATAGCGCACTAGCAGTGAAAGACTCATTCAAGACTACATTAATTAGCTGTGTTATACCGTGTCAGTTGCTGCCTTCTGTTTGAGCTGTAAAGACTAGAGCTTGTTCATTGTGCATCTCAAAAGTGAAAGTTTATTCAAGACATCTGTGTTGTGTGTGAATTATATTAGATTAATCTTATTAGTCTACTGAAATGCCTACTGAAAAATTCAAGCTTGAATAAGAATTTTTATGTACAATACATATGTAAAAACTGAATCATGTAGACAGGTGTGTAGAAAATTTCAGATTTCCCAGTATTCCAGTTCCAGGTAGAGAAACTTAGATTAGATGTCTGAATAATAAGTTTAGGACAACGGAATCGCTAAACCTAAGCGAAAAAGAGATGTTCTAATTGAAGAATGCATGTGAATGGAAATTTCATCTGAAGATGGTAGGAATGTCTGAATGCAGATGGATATTAGTCCACTGAAATGCCTACCAAAAATTCACTCTTGAACAAAGAATTTTTATATATGATACATACATAAAAATTGAATAGTAGACAGTTTCAGGAGAAATTTCCAGGTAGAAAAACTGTAACACATCTGGTTAATAAGTTTAGGACAATGGGATCGCTAAACCTAAGAACGGAAAAAGAAATGTTCTAATTAAGGAATGTATGAAAGGAAATTTCATTCGAAGATACCAGGAATGTCTGAATGCAGATGGACACCACTTTTAATGCTACTTATAACAAGGTTAGTAGTCATTATAATGCATATTACTATCACTCATGAATAAATAATGCAGGAGTTTTAGAACAGAAAACCCCCAATGTAACAGACAATGTGAAGAACCTGGCTACTTGCGATCCGTTGCCTGGTAATATATGGAACCCTCTGTAATCATAAGGCAAGACAAAAATCCACTCACAATATCATTAAGCTAGCAGTAAATTAAATTATTCTTAATGTAGGCTGATAATTTATTCAATAGTATTCCATAGTCTTTAGGGATGTCACATTTTTTACTTCTTTTACAATGCACTTCTACTTTTCCTGTAAAGTTAAGCTACAATAAGTGGCATGCTTCGACAGTGCAAACAGCATACAGACAAATCATAGCTGACAACTGTAAACCAATTGAAATTGCATTATTCCGTTTTCTGACTAATCACCGCTAAAAACTCTTGGAATTAATAATTAATACCTATTAATACAGCATAAACTGGAATTCAGGAATAAGTACTGTTTTTTGAATAAATAGAATCCTGCCTTCAAATAATCCAAACAAAAGTTCTGAAACTCATATTGAATAGGACATTTTAACTTATTTCAATAAGAATTTCGAGGGAAACAATTGTCTGTTTGAACTATCCATTAATTGAATTATCCATATTTGAATTAAATGGAGTCCACTATAACAATGATGAGTTCTTCCTTTAGATTAATTTTTTTTTTTTTTTTAGTGAAAAGGTTTTTCACTAAATTACTTACAGCTGCTGGAGTAGTTGCAACTCCTGAATGTTTCAAAAACTCCAATTCTTCAGTCATCTTTGTTGCAAGAGCCTGAAGATAGCCTCGTGCATCTTTTTCATCATTCACCCTGTGTACATACACACATTTACTTATTTAAGCTTAATTAAGTACCCTATATGTAATAATAAACTTAAATTATATGCCGTCTGCAATTTCCAATGCATGAAAAGCATACATACAAATATTTTATTATATTTATTAATCGTAAATTACATCCATTTTCTTGAGTAATATATTTGGGAATGTGCTGTCTAGCATTCTTGTTATATGGTGTTATACAACAAAAATGCCAGACCATTCAAGGCCACAGAGCTAGAGGTAGACCTCTCCTCAGATGGCAACATCAGTTTCAAATTTATTGAAGCTGGAGCAAGGTCTGTACTTGTAATAGAAGAAGAAAAGAGCAATGGTGTATTTTGGGTAACTGGGTATCTTCTAAGATGAAGAACTGATATTGGCAGTAAATCTTAGGTTTAAACAATCATATGAGTACTGCTGCAATTGATATTCACAGAGAGTGAGGTAAAGAGAGGGTGAATTGCATCAGCTCAAATCCATGGCTAATTCCAACTATCACTTTATTTGCTTTGAAGAAGTCTTTCTTATTTTTCTTTTTTTTTTAATGGTGTTTAACGCCCGTTTTTAAAGAAGTAGCATGTGCTCATTCTACTATATTATCAGAGTTTGTATACACAAGTGGAAACTGACTGACCTTCAGCAGATGCACAATTCCCAGTAAGGCTGGTATTAAAGTTTTGCTGATGCAGGCAGTTGAGCTTACTCAATCATTTTATCATGCCAACTATTTTGTTTGCACTTCTGTAAAAAGCACATTTCATACTTTTGCTGTATATTTGTGTATGTATTGTGAGTATGCCAAAAGTGAGATATGCACTAGAGCAAAAAAAATGTTGTTTTTATTTATTTGAATGCTAAGAAAATACAAACTGCAAGGGGCCTCCATCTATCTGGCCCAGGCCACTTTAGATGTACCCCTCACAATTGCAATTTTTATAATAATTAATGATATACTAATGCCTTAATCTAAATTCCAAATAAACAGAATACAAATTAAGTAAAATGTAAATTGGAACTTGCACAGTGAAGCCAATCATATAATTGATATTACTGTATGATCAACTAAATCATACAATAATATAGAGGATACAAATTGTTCACCTCTATTGCATCAGACCCGTCTCCGGTTCATCAGCACAATGTACTGGAATTCCAGGGGACCTGGCTCTGACGAAGCCCCAGGTACCAAAATGATAGCTAACGTACTCTGTCTATACCATTATTTTATTGACTATATTTTATTATTTGTGTGAATTTTCTTCTTCTCTCTTCACTGTCTATTTCAACTTCTGTTTAACTTTAAATAAATACTGACCCACACTCCTGCACTCTGTTATGAATGTTTCCTTTGTTGTTATATTATTCCTTTTAAATTTTACCTTAATGAGTTTATTTCTCCAGTTTTCATTTTCCTTATAATCAAACACTATGTGTTCTAAGTCTTCTTTTCCTCCAATTAATGGACATTCCCCTTGTGCAAAACTCCCTCTATCACCTTTTAACTTCCACATGTCTGCTCTCGCCTTCTCTTCTCCTTATTTATTATATCTATGTAAATTTCCCTTTCCCATGCCCATTTCATCTTAATATAAAAGTCCAGTGATGTCTTCCTAGTCAAATTACTAAATAGATTTTGTATCTCTACATCTTCAAAACGTCTTCTTGCCTCTTTCCAAAAACCTCTTAACATTTGTATCTCTTTTCCTCCAATTTAAGGTTGTTATGTGAAAAGAAATCACCTAAGTACTGTAGATAATGTTGTGCTAAATTTACAAAATAAACATGTTCATTAGGAAGCGCAATTTTCAGATTGGTGAACAAAGTTGGAGCCCAAGGCATGATCATTGATAAAAAGCCAAGACCAAAAAATCAGGTTTTTAACTGAAGAGAAACTTCATGAAATGTGCTGCCGATTAGAAGCTTCTCCTAGAAAGTATTTAACAGAGTTAGCCCAGCATGTTAGTGTATCTGTTGTTAGCACGTGTAAAGCCACTTGGTTATTGCACCTTATATTCACATATAATTACTGCTGTACCTGATATAAAACCTATGTAGGTGCAGAAACAAAATTTATAATATTTGGAAAGATGAACTGCAGCAAGTGTCTGAAAATCTTTCCAAAAGGATTTAGGCATGTCTCAGAACTGAGAGCAGGCACTTGGAGAATCTATTATGATGGCGAGTACAGTATTAATTACTGTTAATGGCTAATAAATAATGAAAGAAACAAAAAAGTGCACTAAAGTTCTGACCATTCAACATGATTTCCCTTGGTAAGTGGCGAAGCCACTATGCAGTAGCTTATGTTTTTAATTTTTTGCCATGATCCCAGAAATGAAGAGGAAGTGTTTGCAAAGAGGTAGCAAGAAGGAAAGTCTCTGATGGTCTCGGGCATTCGCATATGGAGGGAAAGCACATTTTGCATTCCCTGCAGGTCGTAAGAAAGCCATACACTGCTTGAAAAGCACCTTTTACCTGTTGCAGAGAGGATTGGAACATTGAATTAGATATTTCAGAAGGACAATGCAACCATTCACACTGCCAGATCCATAAGGAAGTGGTGTCACCACAAAGTGTTAAGTATCATGGAATGGTCCCCAATTTCCCACATCTAAACCTTATGGAGAATATATGGGGAATCTTATGCAGATCAGTTATTGTGATGGGAAGCAATATGCCAGTGTCCAAGACTCTATTATATGTGCATGGAATGAACTTGAAATGTGTTACAGAAGCTTGGAAAGGATATGACAGATCATGTGATTTAGATTGCTCTGAAAAAGGGTTCATTTATATGATATTAATGACAAGCTGTCTTATCATAGCTGTAACAGACTGTTTTTTGTATTCAGCAGTCTCTGAAAGGAATGCATTTCTTTATAACTAATCATATGATAAAAATTATATAATTTATTCTACTTAAATTACAATATATTTTATTTCAATTTTTCTCTTTACATTAAGAGTTTCGTCAGTTGGTCTCATCATTTCATAATAAACCTTATATGCTAAAGGACTTCCCATGTTATTTGCTATGTTCATACTATTATAACTTACCACTGAATGATTTCACTAATTTGGGCCTCCCATTGAGCAATGGCATCCTTTTTACTCCGAAGTTCTTCATATTCTTCTTCTAATTTATGCCTCTCACTTTGGATTCTTTCAATACTTTCAGTTAACTAGAAAATACCAAGCTCATTGAAAAACACAGTAAAAAAAAAAAAAAAAAAACACTCTCTAAACTGCCTTTAAACACATTCATGCAATGATATCAAGCTTCAAGACAGATAAAAATACCATGGTATAAACAAGTGACACATGATATACTACTTCAGAAAGGTTTAATATGAAAATAAAAATGTGGTTCACATTTTCTGTAATATGCTTCATTTTCTCCATACATTTATTTAAATTTACCAGAATGAATTATTTTTAAAGCATGTTTTATTTTCCTATTTTACCAATTTCTTTTTTATGCATGCAGCATGTTTTATTAAAGATCAAGGTATTGTTTTAATTAGTAAAATATTTCAAATGATTCATGAATATTACAACATGAACATAATAGCAATCTACACATAAGAGAGAAATTGTACCATGATATACGTAAAAAAATACAAACTACAGTATAGTTAGACACGAAGACAGATATTACTTTCAGTGATGCCTACTAAGGCCAAGTACATAGTGTAGTTAAAGATATAGAACACATAAAAAGCTGAAATCATTCAAAATAATTATTCATGCATTTTAGCCCTTAAAGCCCCAAGTCAGGAATGTGCTGTAAAGCAACAAAACATTCTATTATTTCATTTGAAATGCCCACAAAATGTGTGCACATTTAGGCACAGCAAGAAAGCAACATTTGCACAGTAAAAACAAAAAATACATACTGAAAATACAGTGATTCCTTAATAAGAATAAGTGAAATCTTTACAGTGCTCCTTGCAAGCAAAGACTAATACAGTGTCTAATGAGGATAAAACAAAGCTTCTAAACAAAACATAGGAAAGGAAAATATTAACTGTGTAACAAAAAGCTATGTTGTTTTGTTCCTGCTAACTTGTGAGTGTTATGAACATGGTGAGTTAGACTGCCCATTGCATCATCAGCTATCTGTTTAGAATGAACCAAGACACAGAACAGAGAATGATTATTGAAACTACACTAACTGTATCTAAATCCATCATGAGCTTCTTATTGTCCTCAAGGAGTAACATTTTTTCACGTTCATGCCTTCTCTTCAGTTCAGCAATTGTTTCTTCATTCTCTGTATATTCCTCTAAACGAACTGCATCAAGTTTATCCTTCAACATCTGCACCTGAAATGATGCCAGGTAACCATAACAGGCTATTCTTCCTAAACTTAAAAGTGCAGTCTGCGTATAGATGCAACTGAAAATGTCAGCTTCTTTCAAAGGGAAGATATTTAAAGTAACCAGTGACACTGAAATATGTAGTTTTGCTTTCGAAAAGGGCATGAGATGAAATAAATTATATTTCAAATTTATCAAATGAGTGTATGCCTATTCAATATATGTCTAATGTGAAAAATTTACCAATAATAATATATGTAAAAATTGCTTCCACACAACTACATAAGAGATTAAATAACTAGTGTGTAAAATTATTGTATGAAGCAAGTGGTGAGAACTTTACAATAATATTGACAGCAACTACTTTGCTGAAGATGGGAGAATTCTTTGAACGGAAAAGCAGATATGTGGAAATAAAGTGCTTAATGAGTAAACCTACATTGCCAGGGAGAAAAAAAAAATTTGCTGCTACATAAAGAAAATTACTGAGCTTAAATGTAATATCCAAAATTCATTAATGCACTCAGTACCAGCTTCTCAGCAGGTCATTTAAATGCATGGACTAGCTATTTTAATGCCACTCCTACACTATATACTAGTTCATAAAATTTAGCATTACTACTGAACTACAAGTAAAAAAAAAAAAAATGAAATTTTGTATATATTTTTCACTTCTAGTCTGCCTATAGTATCAGTACAGACAATGTTATCACTAAAATGAAGGAATGTGGAGTGTACGAGATATAATTTTCAAAAAAATTGGAGATTCAAAAACAGGATCTGCAGTCCAGTACATTTTTAAGTCTGGCTTCTGAACAATTCCTGTGATGAACATCAATTCCATAAATATTTTTAGTTCAGGAAAATATAATGGTTTCCATGTCTAATCAATGAGTTATGTTGTGACAGGCCATTGCACCGCACTTATCAATTGACTTGAGCACAGATTTCTGTTCACACACACATTCAAGAAAATAATAAATATTATATTATTACATAATAATATTCAAGAGAATAATAACATTACCCATGATTTCACTTTCATTTTATAATTGAATATTTAGGTATGAATTAGATTTAAATGATGGGATATTCGAACAATAACTAGCATGTTTGTATCTGTCACTTGACTTTGTTCTTCTGGCCTGCCGGGTTCGGGAATCGGAATTTCATTGTCACTGCTGTCAGAATCCAATTTAGGAATTAATTCATTGCCTAAATCAACATTGTAGACAATGTCTAAAATTTCTTCCTTTATAAGAAACTTCTTTGTTTGATAAGCCATGGCTATAAATCCACAACTCTACATAGAAATGCTGACATTCACTGCAATCTCTAATACTTGACATTGACCCAAGATGAAGCCGAGATATTTATTCTAGAACACCAGGAATGAACCAGACTCCCTATTATAGATAGATATTTATATGGTAGGAGAATGTCAACTCTACTTCCATCTATAAGAATCAACATTAACTAAATCATACTAAAGCCTGGGCATGGAATATAAATGGAGTTATTTCAAGTGTGGCATTAAATGTTATGTGCTGTCCACAGCCCATAGCATGAAGGGAGATTTAAATGTTGTTTGCAGTCTACAGTCCTGAATGTGTTAAGCTACCCTCTATTGTATTTCTAAATGAGAATAAATTCTGCAAAAGCTTCACCAAAAAGGATTATTTGAAAAGATGAAAGAGATAACTTTTCACCTTCTTTTCAATGCACTTTTACCTATACTGCTTAAGTACTTTCATCCCTTCCCCTGAAGTCCATTCCTGGAACATAATAACTTTTATTATTGCTACCGGTTCTTAATTTGATAAAATACTTGTCGCCAAGGGGTATTTTTTCCTCCCTTTGTTGGGAACAAATGAAATCTTTATAGTGCTAAATCCTGAATGAGGCAGCAATTCAAAGTTTAACACATAATAATGCTTTTATGGGACTGTGCAATGTGTTGATAATAGTTTTTTTTGGGAGGGGGATTTCAGTTAGTTCAAAAGTTTTGAATAGTAATCTTTCAATATTGCTTGATTCTGTGGTATGTAATGTAGTTTTTCCAAAGCATCCCAAAAAATTGAAAGAACAAACTTTCCTACTGATAAAATACTTTTGCCTTTTGATTTGATGTGATATGTATATTTCAAACATTAATTAAGGATACATAATTTAAACAGATTTTGAAACAATACAAGAAAATTTCAATTAGTCTTAAAATATTACCTTACTAATTCAAAACTTAAATACAACGAACTAAGTGACTATTAGTGCTCCACTATTGCCCAAGCTATAGATATGGTGAGATCTCTCTTCTGGGCATCTAGAAGGAGGTCTCCCTATCTCAAACTAAAACAGAATAAATAACCGTTCTAAAAACCCATCTAAATACCTACAATTAGTCAGTAACTGAGCTGCTTTACTACACAATCCCACTTCACCTTAACATTTTGGTTATTGATGCTTGGCTATTATGTACAATACCTTTATTTGTTATTGATTATTATATCATCTACGTCATTCCTTCTCTTATTACTCATATTTTCCTCATCCTATTTCCCTTATCTTCCTAAATATTTCATGATCTTTTTAATATTTTCTTCTCTTGTCTATTTAATACTATTATTATTATTTATTATTATTTCTAGCAGTAAGTTATCCCAGCTTTTCTCCCATATTTCCCCCCTGGAAAACATAACTTCCATACATCTTAATAAACAGTGTATCTTGCTATTCTCACCTATATTTATAAGGGTATATATCTACAATGCCATCTTTTCTTAAACCTCTCAATTTTATCACAGCTGTTCTTGTCCATACCAATCCATTTCTTTCTAATTTGTTATTCTGTTTTTAATTCTCCATGCAGTTTTAGGGAACTTTCTTTCCTCCAAGTATTAAATATATTCTGTCTTTCTATATCTTTGTCTTATTTCTTAACAAAATTCCTTAATATAAACATTCTCTCAGACTCCATATATGTCCCTTCCAATTCCTTTTAAAGTTGCTTGTAATCTGGTTGTCCAATTCTCCTTACTTCTCTTCTGAATAATTAAGCAGTTCCTCATTATATTATTTCTGTCTAGTGTTAGTATCCTGTGCCAATATTTAAGAACTCTTTCTATTACTTTATCTTTACTTCCAACCCTTGCTGATACAACTAGTGAAACTCCAGAACTAATCTGCAAAATGATCCATTTATTAAGTCCATATTAATCCATTAATCATCTATTTCTGCCCCATATGCTATTTTTGCATAAAATGCATTGCATTCTCTTTCTAACAAAATACTCTATTTCTCTAACTTTACTCAGCTCTTCCTTTTCACTGGTGGCACAAGACCCCCATGACTGTTTTTGCTTTGGGCTGTAGCAAACCCAGGTACAGTCAAAATCAGTGCAGCCTTTTCAACTCTAATTTTCTATTAGGATATGATATATTCATTGACCTCATAGATGCAAATATTTGTAATTTGACAGCTCCTGTAAAACCCATGCATTATGTGCATGATTTCTTCTGCCAAAGTTATTTTCAAAAGCTCATAATGAAGGATATCTTCATATGACAAAAGCCACTTCTTTATGATTATGTATAAAGGTGCATTCCTCTCCTTTTGTCAGTCCTGGTGGTCTAATGGTAATCATACTTGCCTCCTAAACCCAAGATCATAGGTTCAATCCCGGCCAGGGTCGATGGATTTTTTTCAGGCGTAAAAATATAAGTACGACTTCTTTCTGGAGGGAAGTAAAGTCGTGGATCCACGTCGTAGATTTGCAGCATGAAAAAGAACCTCAAACCTGAAAGCAGAGGCCTCTGAGCAAAATTTACCGGCCATTTCACACCTTGAATTAAATGGCATGCTGAAGACCTGAGATGTTAAAGATCATCCATAAATAAAACAAATCAAAACTGTGCTTTATATACATTGCATATTGTTAAAACATTTTGCAATAAGTATTTTTACAAAGAACATAATTACTGCACCAATTATGTCCAAACAGCATTATTTAAATAGCTATGAACTAAAGCTATTAATGCAATCAGTCAAAACTTCAATAGTTATTCAAAGATAGATTGCACTTTACAACATTTGAAAAATGTTTGGCTTAAAAACCCTATCTTTATGTAAGGCTGTGTAACTTTCAAATGGCCCTGGTACTTGAAAGTTAAAATTCCAACTATATTGCTTTAGAATCTGGAATGAAATATTGTTTATCCTCTTTTTGAATTTTTGATTTTTTAGATAAAACATCTCACTACAACCACTACAAAATATTTTTACTTAATATATACTCAAACTAAGTCAGTTACCTTAAAAACATATGAACACCAATCATATTACTTCCATGTACAGTATAACCTTGCCATTCCAAACTAATACAGGCCAAAGCCTGTTTTGGATTAGCAAAAATTCAGATTAACAGGGTTAAAAGTTAACTGTATGCAGTTGTAATTTGTAGTATTATTTTTGTGAAGTGAATGCCATTGTTGAAAGCAAGCTCGTGAAGGTTATTCGCACTTCTGCATGACTCATGGGTTCCATTATGTTTGTTCTGAGTTTCATTTAGCTACAGATACAGTATCAATTGCAAAATGCTGTGAAAGCTTTGGATTTACTACTCTGTCAGGCTTAGTTATGTTTTTAATTTTTCTGTTTGATTAAAAATGATAGGCAAGCGAAAACATAGGTTCATTAAGAGATAAAATTGAAGTCTTAAAAACACTTATATAAAGCAGCTGAATTCGGTGTCAGAAAAGCAATGATAAATGGTTGGAAGAAAAATCAAGTAAAGATGAAAACATTTTGTAAAACTGTGACTGAGAAGGTAATCAAGGAGTGACATACATAACAATTTTCAGACTTTGACGAAGTTGATAAAGTTGTTTATGGTGATTTTCACAAGAAAGAAAGCTGTACCAAAGGCCCTGTAATCCAAGGAAAAGCACTGCAGCTTAGTAATAGTTATTCCAAATTTACTGCTAGTAATGGCTGGCTGAACTGATGGAAAATCAAAAAATCCATGAGCAGTCAAATAACACCAATGAGAAATGCTCTTCCTGTCTTCTACAGGAATCAAACTAAAGCATGGATGACCCGTGTAATATTCACTGAAGGTTTCATAACCAAAACCAATTTGTGCCTTCAGTAAAAAGGTTTAATGAAGAAAATGATTTACCATTCAGGGCATTACTTATCATGGATAATGCTCCAGCACATCCCTCAACAGTGAACTGGTAAATGGAGACATGAGTAATTTTTTGCCTCAGAACATTAATGCCATTGTTACAACTGGTGGACCAAAACTTGCTATAAAATATGAAAGGTGCTTATAAAAGATGATCCTAAAATATTTAATTCAAAACTAAGACACTTCTAAAACCATTGCCCATGTCCTCAAACAAGTCACTATCAAAGATGTGATTTATTTAGTAGCTGAGGCTGGAAAAATGTCAAAAAGCAAGCAACTGCTTAGAAAGTAATGAAAAAAGTTATGGCCAACTCTATCATAAAGCAAATCCCAGGCTGTGAAGAAGCAGAGGAAACAGATTCTGTGTCAGATGACACAGAAGATAAGTTATGATTGATCAGGAAAATAGTTTCTCTAGTGTCAGTCAGATGAAGGTACAGTAGATGCAGCCCCACTATCAGGAATTACCCATTTGGATGCAGCAAAAGATTGGGGACATTCCTGAAAAATGTAAGCTACAGCAGTGGGCATAATATTTATGAAGGTGAAGGATTGCTTCATCCTCAAGATTTTTGTCTCTGTATCAGCAGAAATTGAATTTTTGTGTAACAATGAATGATGTTACTATATTGTTTTATCATCTTTACTGTTAAATTTGCTGAGCGCTAAATCTGCTGATCTGTACCATAAGTACATGATTATGTACCATATTGTATTATTTTTACAATACATTTGATGCTCTAATGTGTAACACAAGGCCATTTTAATCTGAAGTATTATTGATAATTTTCCTTTCACAAATTTTTAGGTTTGGATTATCCAGGTTTTCAGACTGGGGGTGTTTGGATTGGTGGGGTTGTACTGTAAGTGGTATGATTATAATACTAATAAAAAACATGCAAGAGTTTAGTACTCTTTCATTCTTTAGAATCTTGGCAGTCTTGATGGGTGATGAAAGGGAAAAAAAAAAATTTAAAAGTGATGTGAAATTGAGATAGTATTTTGTATGCTAAACTTCAGAAATATTACTCTAAAAGTTTAAAATGTAAGTTTAATTGGGTTTGTTGATGCACATGCTGCTGATATGCTATGGTGATGGCTATCTAGTAATGTACAATTATAAAATTGTTTGGAAGAAACATAATATATGAATTTTCCTAGATGTTAATTCCTTCCTAATAAGCATTTTTCACTATTTTATAATACCATATGAAATTCTAAAGTGATATTACAGAAGCACGTGAAATTTTACCGGCCTATCAATGAGCTGTAACTGCAAGTTTCATAAATACATTTTTTCATAAATTGTGGATAACTTCCTTTATAAAATCCAAAATGTACTCCAAATTCTTGATAAATGAATAAACAGAAAATGCTTACCTCCCTCTCAAGAGCTTCTCGCCTGCTCTCAGCTTCCTGCAATTGATCCCTTAAACTTGCAATTTCTAATTTGTAATGATTTTGCTGTTGAGCCATACTCTCATTATATTGAACTTCTAGTTTTTCCACTTCTGCCTTTAACCTAGCTATTTCCTGTGAAGCATGAGACTGGCTTGCTGTGGAAACATCACTTCCTACTGCCAAGTTCCTTTGTCTCAGCTTTTCAGTTTCTTCTTCCATCTGCTTACAATATTCTTCACTTCGTTCTCTCAGTTTTCTTTCCTTGCCAGTTTCTGCCATTGCTTCTTCAACACGTGCCTCTAACTCACGACGCAGTTTTTCAGCTTTGCGAATATCATGTCGGAGATTGTCAATTTTTTGCATTGCCACTTCTAGTTCTTCTTCTTTATCTCTGACTTGCCTGGAGAGCTTTTGTTTTTGCTGACGCAGTTCTGATAACCTGTGAAGCAGATATCATGAAACAGTTTAATCATAGATTTTATGCATTTAGGGATAGAATTCCTTCTTGCACTCTTAGAAAAACCGATTCATTTAATGTATGTATTTATATGGCTATTAATATGCAAAATAACTAAAACTATAAAAACATATATAGTAATAAAGCATAACAAATATTTTTTTATATTTTATGCTATGTTCAGAGATGTCCTTTAAAGTGGCTTGCTTTTTTTTTTATCAATGAAATAAATGCAAAATGGCTTGGAAAAGATCAGTAATATCCTGAAAATGTTTATTTAGAAAAGGTTAACTGGATCTTTGAATCATTACCCTTAGATAAGCTCACATACTTTCACTATTTTAACTCAAAAAGGCAGGTTGAGGCCATCTATCCTATTTCCTTTGCAATGTATGGTTATGCCCCTTCCTACTGTTTCCTTAAACAGCAAGTTATATGACAACACAGCTGGTCAGTGGCTAGGGAATGAAAGGTGCCCCCTTGATTAGCACTGGCAGAAAGGGAGGGATGCATGGAAAGGAAAATTCTGTGACCAAGACCTGCTTATTTTGAGTGAAAATATTACAGCCAGCCATTGTATGATATAAAACAAAGAACACAAATTTACACACAGTGATAAACACTATGAGACATAATGCAACACTGCCAATAAATGCTGGAAGTAATGTCACATACAAATTGTAACTACATTATGCATGTTTCATGTTGTGTTGTTGAATTGTCATTGTCAGCAGTAGTTATGGATTGATACTGTGGAATACACTGTTCTTTTCCACTTGTATGAGGGGCATTCCATTATTTACACTTTTTTTGTTTATTTGTTTGCACTTAATCAGAACTTTTATTAGTTCAACAGAAATCAATCAATAAATCAATAAAACCTTTATTCATTAGACAACCACAGGTTGCAATTGACTTCATTTACAGCAATATGCAATATTAGATAAAATATAAATTATATAATACAGTAAAATATTAAAAGTAGTGCAATAACTCTTTACATTCTCAAAAATCCATATAAATGTCAAAATATATAATAGTAGATATTATTCATTTATCAGATTCAGCATTCCATATGGTTAAATTTTCTTAAAATTTATTAATATTACAAATAAATGTTGTTAGCAGATTATATTTAAACTAATTTCTAACATGATTCATTTCTATATTTCCAATTACCGATGGCAGCTTAATAAATAGCTGAATTTCAATTTGTTTATAACTTTGCAATTTTTTATGAGGAAATCACACAAATTTCACTAATTATGTTCCATTTACTTGTTTATAGCTTACGATTATAGCTGTTTTAGCGTCAGAGCGAGTCTAATAAATATCAATATCATTTATATATCTAGTACTATGAGTAATATGCATTTATATATATGTGTGTGTGTGTGTGCGCGCGCGTGTGCGTGTGAGGTAAATAGTCATAAATATAAAATGCAGGTAAAGTCATAATTTTATTAATTTAAGAGCTTTTGAAAAATAAGACATTTTTTAAAAATTCTGTTGGGACTCACACAGTGAAGCTTGTTAAATGTAAATTATTTCTAATCTGTCATTTAACACACTCTTATGCTTCACTTACTTTTAAATACAGTAGGATTGGTTTCGAAGAGACATCCTCTCCATCTTCAACCAACTTGATGACTGGTACGAGAAACTAACATCTATGAGGACCTGTGGCTCTGTCCTGGTGGTGTTTTTTTCTTTATGAACTGGAAATTTATATTACATTCTTATGTAATGTCGAAATTCATAAGATGATCCGTATGTTTATGAATGTAAATCTTCTCCCATATGTCCAATTATGTATGTCCATGTGCTTCTTTAAGTAACTTTATTTCCCTTTTATGTCGTGATTATCTTTCCAAAAATGGTGTGCCACTGCTGACCTAGCAATCTGTTTGTACTTAACGTTCTTGAGATGTTCCTTTACCTGTGTTCCTATGTTGGAAAAACTACAAGGAACATAGGAACACAGTTAAAGGAACATCTTCAGGAATGTTAAGTACAAACAGATTGATAGATTAGCAGTAGCACACCATTTTTGGAAAGATAATCACAACATAAAAAGAGAAATAAAGTTACTTAAAGAAGCACACGGACATACAGAATTGGACATATGGGAGAAGATTTACATTCATAAACATAGGGATCATCTTATGAATTTTGACATTACAGGAGAATGTAATACAAATTTCCAGTTTATAAAGACCAGGACAGAGCCACAGGTCCTCATAGATGTTAGTTTCTCGTACCAGTCGTCAAGTTGGTTGAAGATGGAGAGGATGTCTCTTTGAAACTGGTCCCACTGTATTTAAAAGTAAATGAAGCATAAGAGTGCGTTAGACGACAGATTAGATATAATTTACAATCATGATTTTATATTGCACAAAAGAAGTTCTGCATATCTGCAAAGGGAAATCCCTAGTACACCTTATAGCTATCTTCTGCCATTTAATTCTATATTAGCTCCTGTGATCTTGTGCTATAGTTACATGCATACAGAAGAGGAGTTTGAAAAAAAAAAAAAATGCATAAGTTGCTACAATTTGCTTTTCACTAACAGATCTTTAAGTTTTATAAGAAGAAAAATTACTGTGGATAAGGTATGGGAGAATGGTAAGGAACCCCTAAATTAAATTACCATTTTCACAACTTTGTGTGTCCTCAAGCTCCTTCCTTATACTCCTCCTCTACTTATCCCTTACTTTTATTAAGAATTCCCCAATCTTGTTTATTTTCCCTACACCCATGTACGATAACATTTTAACTGTCACTATATCTTGTTGTAGTTTGTCCTATTTTTCATCCCAGATACTATCCCTACAACTTTTTATCATTTCACATTCTATTAAACAATAGAATACATTATCCACTTTCCCTCACATTATGCATCTTTCTTTATAATTTATTCTTCATCCTTTTAGAAATAATACCCCCGTACACATCTATGGAAGAGCTATTCTTCTATTATCTATATATTTCTCCCTTACCCAATTTCTTTTAAATAGTTTTGAATAGTGAGAATTTTCACAGTGAATTATAGTATAATAATTTGTAATATTCTTTTAATTACTTTATATAAATCTAAAGAACATTTATTCTCTAAGTTAGCCCAAATCTTTTGCTTCTTTATATATTCTACCTTCTTTTTTTCTCTCTTCTTTCCGAAATCCACTGACATTACTTTCACCCAATTGCCATATATCACCCATTCCAATTTCTTCTAGTTGTCTCCCCACCTCCCCAAACAAACACTCTTTTCGCAGTATATCTCTTTGGTACATAAAACATTGTTTTTTGCACATTTTTATTATCTAATTTTAAACATATTAGCCAATATTTTAAGATTCTCCCCACTATTATACCTTTCCTTCCTACTCTTCCTAGTTCTGCCAAACTTATTCCTAATTTTTTTTCATTTGTTTTATTTACGGATGCTTTTTAACATCTCAGGTCATCAGCGTCCCATTCAATTCAGAGCGTGAAACGGCCAACAAATTTTGGTCAGAGGCCTCTTCTTTCAGGCTTGAGGCTCTTTTTCATGCTGTAAATGCGTAACATGAGACCCATGTCTTTACTTCCCTTCAGAAGGAAGCCATACTTAGGATTTTTATGCCTGAAAAAATCCACCGGTCCTGGCCGGGATCGAATCCACAATCTTGGGTTTAGAAATCAAGTATGGTTACCACTACACCACCAGGATCGACTTTATCCCTCATCAGCAAACTTTTTGGCAACCCAGAACTTCTTTACAAAACGTTTATGTACTATATCAACTTTTATCCAACCCTTTGAAACTCCCAAATTTTTACTGTACACGTCATCTTTGAATCAACCACAGCATCATATGGTCTTTCTAGCCATTTTATTTGCAATGTGGGAATTTTATACAAACTTATTCTGATAGCTTTCATAGCTAATTTATTTTACTTGTGCACATTTAGACTGGACCTCCCACATTCCGTTACTGGAAAATCTCATCTCCATATAAACAAATTCCTTCACCACCTTTATTTATAAACCATCTCTCATCTTTTCTTAATTTTGTTTCTTTTTTAAATATTATTATATTTTATTAGTTATCCTTAGACCCCATTTACATAAATTCTATTAATTTCATCAATGGCATATTGTCATCCTATCATGGTTATTGTTCCCATTATGAGATCATCAGAAAAAAACAATCCTGGTACTTCTTCCCAAAAATTGGACAGAGCCTATTGTTTTTCATGATCCTATGATTAATATCAGGCTCAATTTACATCCCTGTCTTAAACCCAAATTTTGAATTGCATAATCTGCAGCTATATTACTTTTACATCTAACATAAAACCTGCTTCCTTCACATCATTTTTAAGGCTTAGAATAAATTCAGTACTGACTCCCATGCATTTCAATTGTATGCCAGTGCATCCCTATTTATTGTATGGAATGCTTTCTCAAAATCTGCAAAGAAAATATATACTCTACTCCTTTATTTTTTAAATATTTATCCACTATGGTATGAATTATCATTATATTATCTATTGCTGTTCTTCCTTTTTTGAAACCTGCTTAAAATTCTGATAATTTACCTTCCATTTCAGCCCACTCATGCAACCTTCCAGCTAATATGCCAGAGTATATTTTACCTAAAATGGATAACAAACTAATTCCTCTGTAACTGCTCGGATTATTTATATCACCTTTTCCTTTATATAGTGGTACGATCATGCTCACTTTCCAGTTCTAAAATATTACCATTCCTTCCCCTAATTCTATTTAATAACTCTGTTAGTAACCTGCTACCTCATTCCATTTCTCCAAATGCTTTCCAAAATTCTCCTGGAATTCCATCTATTCCTGAAGCCTTTTCCTCTTCAATATTTTGATCTGATACCCACCTCATTCATAATAAACTAACCTAAACATTCTATTCTGTTTACAGTGACATCTAAATTTCCCATCATCTATCAGATTTCTAAAGTTATTTTTCCATTCCATTAGGGTTATCTTATTTTCTACCCTTTTATTCCTTGAGATATCCTTCACAAATGATCTGATATTAATTTATTATCTTTAGCTGGCACAGCTTCTTTAATTTTCTACCATTCTCTGTTGCACTCTTTCCTTTTATTCTGTACTAGGTACTTATATCCCCTTTTTTTAAACAAAAAAATCGCCTATCATCTTACTCTTCTGACCTTCTCCAACTTATTAAATTCTTAAACACTTCTTTCTTTATATAACAAATTATTTATAAGGAAGTCACTCAAATTTCACTAGTTTTATTCCACTTACTTGGACATGTTTCAAAGGCAAATTTCCTTCATTGTCAGCACACTTCTTTCACTTCTTTCTTTGCCTTTACACACTCCCCATCATATCAAGCATAAACTTTTATTAAGTGTACTTACGAAGCTGTTGACAATGGAGTGGTATATATATATAAACAATGTAATACAGTTTTTTTCATACTAACTCCATTCACTTACATAAAATTTGGACATATGTTTTGGGAGTAATCCCTCCCATCTTCAGCCTGTAGATAAACTGTTGTTATACGTGGCGGTTCGGTCTCTTGATGTTCTTGTGGCAGCATCTGTTGGTTCTATTAGGAATTTGCTGAATTGCTGATTTATCAATTTGTTTTAAGTGAATATTTCTGAAGTTCAGCAATAGCAGCGCACTTTTGGAATAAAAATCATGAAATTAAACCAGAGATAAAACTACTTAAACAACTTCATAATGGAATAGAACTTTCCACTTGGGAAAATATTTTCATTACAAAAAATAAGGATAATTTGATGAATTTTGATTTCCCTCCATTGGATGAACTCAGGAAATTCCTTATAGAACCAACAGATGCTGCCACAAGAACATCAAGAGACCCAACCGCCACGTATAACAACAGTTTATCTACAGGCTGAAGATGGGAGGGATCACTCCCGAAACATATGTCCAGATTTTTATGTAAGTGAATGGGGTTAGTGTGAAAAAAAACTGTATTACATTGTTTATATATTTATGTTTCCTCTTTGATTCACTTCCATCTTACTTCCTGCCCACCTTACCAATGACTCCACCCTTTCCAGTGCTTCCTCTTTCTTTCATGCTTTCAGTGCCTCTAAAATTTCATACTTTCTTATTTCCCCTATTTTGGATACAAAATTATCCCAAAAATACCCTGCAAACTCCTCTTTCCATTTAATGCATTTATATATTTCAATTCTATTACTTTTCCTTCCCTATGGCATTCCCCTATTTTGGTTACCAAACTATCCGAAATACTCTGTATACTCCTCTTTCCATTTAAAATATCTTATATATTTAAATTCTATTACTTCTTCTTCCCCTAAGCTCAACCTCATTTTTAGTGGAAAGTGCCCATTGCTTGTTATAAAATCCAGCACCTGATTGATTCCTTCACTGCATAGTATATAGTCAATCAGACTCTGTTTGTTCGTATTCATAAATGTGAATTCTCCTTCTTGGTCTTTTTACCTTAAACCATTGCACATAATCAAATCTTTCAACCCACAAAATTTGATCAATTTTCTGCCTTCCTTATTGAGCACCTTATCTCTACTTTACTTCATAATCATAATTTTTCCAAACCCATTCTTATGTCATATTCACCTACTCTGGCTTTGAAACCTCCAACTATAATGAGCTCCATACTAGGGTACATTATTATTTGAATAAATTCATGTGATATATGTGTACTAAACACTCTTATAGCTTCACTTATATGTGTGATATTTGGAACCAGTTTCGAAGACCTTTGTCTTCATCTTCGAAACTGGTTCCAAATATCACACATATAAGTGAAGCAATAAGAGTGTTCAGTATGACATATATCACATGAATTTATTCATATGACTTGGCTTCATTGTGTTAGTTCCATATATATTTTTTAAAAGATATGTTTTAACATTATGATTTGTCCATACTATCATTTAGTTTTAAATACAAGTTTTCATTGTAAAACTCTGATAACTTAGATGGGTTATACACTATATCCAATCCTAAGCGTACTTTGACTCCATCTTATATATCTTTAACCACATTACTTACCCTTCTTCTGTAAATAATACTTCACTCACATTTACTTCACAACCTTTATTTATGAATAACCCTTATTACTAGAAATCTTCCCTTTATTACACTTTCTTGTAACATGCTCACCTTTATAATCATAACTTTCCACTTATATACTTTCATCTTCGACCAACCAAGCTCAACCATTACTATCATGTCTCCTATCTTTAGCACTTCTAATACTTTGCTATTTATCATTTTTGACCTTAGACTCTCCACATACCATAACATCACCTTCCTGTCCAAATCCTATCTTGAGCCACTCTGTCTTCCTCTAAATTTCTCCAACTTTGCTCTATACCTAGCTCTTCTTTTCACTCACAGCAGCATCCTCATTATCAGTTATGTCCATTATGTACCCTTGGGAATTGACACCATTTTAAGCACAGTGCCACTAACACTACTGTGTATTCCCCTTTCAGCTGATGATAAGGCCTTTGATTCTGCTCTTTCCCTCTCGTTTGCTGCGACACACTTCCTTGGTAATGTCACATAGGTTTCCTCTTCTTCTTCCCCTCTCTCTTCTTGCCATACATGTCTTGCCAGTGTATCTTCTATTCTTTCCTCATGTTCGGATACCATGACTGCTTCTGTTTCTGAATATTTTGCTGAATTGCCATTTCTTGATATCTGTTCTTTCATGTTTTGCCACTGACTCAAATCTTGCTTCTTCCCATTGATACATAGTTCCATACCTTTTACATGTGCTTTTTTTCCCTCTTCCCTGGTCTGTTTCATTTTCTTTAGTAATGAATTCCTGATATCCCTCTCTACATTTTCATAATCTTATTCTATAAAAATGCCTGTTCCTTTCAATTTCCTTCCATTTCTCAAAATTGACATTTAATTTTATTTGTTGCTAATCTAACTACTATTGGTTTGGGTCTGTTTCCTCTATTCCTGATGCTAAAATAAGTCACAATTTTCCACCCAGCCACTTTTAATCTCCAAACTTTTCAAAAATATCTCTTCAATCATTTGCAGCAATTGCTTCTCTTGTTCCTGCTGAACTTCTGCATTCTTTCTTTACATACATGAAGCTCTTCATGCACTTTTTTGCCTTTAACTTCTATTTTATTATCCAACTTCATCTCTGTCCCCTTTTCTATTTTATTCAGCTCAACTATATCTTCTGAGATAATTTTCAATTTAGTTATTATTTGGCTTATTTCTTCAGGGCCTAGGTTCAATTCAATGCCCCCAATAATCAACATTATGGCTAGTATGGCTAACAATCACAACTGTTCATTATTCATTTGTGTACCTTTCCCTACATTTTTCTTTCCTCTGTTTACAAAACATCCTATTCTGGCACAGTGTATTTCCGGATGAACACCCATCTCCCCCAGCTTTATAACATATGCAGCATTGTGCACATCTTCTCGCTACTGCTACTAGTGCCAAATTCCCCATAACTATACAGCCAATTCATTACCAAGATATCTATCTGCTCTTGTTCACATTTATAGTCTTCTATTCTTCTCATTAATCACTTATTCTCTTCCATCAGTCTCCTTATTTCACTAATGGCATCATATAGTTCTCTCTTCATAATCTCAATTAGTTTATAAAGTGATGATGCACATTCACCACCTCCATCATATGTAATCTCTTTATCATAAGGATTTAGATGCATATTGCAATTTCCACATCTTTCTCCATATTGTGTTCAGCTATCATTACAACACTCATCGGAAAAAGCTTGTGAATACATTTTGATTTTGGGCTTAACTGTTGAGTTTCCATTACCTTTATTTACTACAAAATTCGCTGAGCAATTTCTACGAACTCTGCCATGTTGGAGTTACACCAGTTCACTTTCTCAAATTAGTCCCACTTGTACCAACAGTATGACAACTTCTAAGCCCTGCTTAAATCTCTCTTTCAGAGTATGTCACATTCCCATCAGAACAAATGCTTGCAATTCTTCAAGGTCTGCAAAATGTCAGTGCAGAGGTTTCTTCAAAGTTTGGACAAAGACTTCTGGGTTCTAGCTGTGGATTGTGGGAGAATGCTGCTCACATCCTCATGCTGTTGTTTTTGTGCTGCAGTGGGATTTTGGACATGTTCCCCATTTTAAAAGTGTTTATGCACAATGTAGTACAGAGTGATTCTGGTAAGTCCCAAAGATGCCTCTATTTCCAAGAACATGTTGCATCTAATCTGTGGGATAAGACACACATCTTAAGATGTTCATTGGGTTTGTCACTGCCACTTTTCTTTTGGTACTGGTTCCTTTCTCCATTGATGTGCAGTCTTCTTATTTTCAGCCATCTACCCAGTTGTGCACACATGTACACTTGCATGCACATTGCCATTTGCATCTCTGCATTTGTCACATCTTTCACTAAGTTTTCAGCGCTGTCCCTGATGTTTGCTCTTCGTGCTGTCTGGTAATGTATGAAAAAGGATGAGAAAAGCCACTGTGATTTACAAGGATATTGTTCTGCCAAATGCAACTGTTATGACAAACCAAACAGAATTGCAGGCTATCCAAAAGTCTATCAATTTCTTTTTATTTCTAATCTGAATACAGCAAGCATATTTTGCATAATTATTTCCGACTTAATAAACAGCAATGCAAAAAAGTATTTTCCTAAGTTAAGAATTAACAACTAGGACTATTATCTTCTAGCTTACATCAGATTCTTTAATATATAGCATATACAAAACTGCTGTTTTCTTGTTTATAGAAAGCTTCAATATGACTAAAATTTTGAAAGACCTACATACTGCATTTAGCAAGATAATGCAATGTTCATTTTCTCATCAGCTTGAGCCAGTTTTCAGTAGAGAATTTTGTGTTTAATATGTTTTAATACAAGAAACTCCTGTTTCACAATACTCAGTTTCTACATGAAAAAGATTATCTTGAGTAAAATCTCATAAAATGATCAGCAATTATATAATAACATTGAGATTTACAAGGAAAAAACGATCATGTATAGCTCACAGTGGTACCATCATCATCACCAACATCAGTTACCTTAAAAAAAACCACACTATTGAAATTGTATTTACGAACCTATTTATTCTGTTCAAATTTATTAAATATGTTCACACTAACTCCACCTACATATACAATGTTTATGTATATTGTATAGGTAAGTGTTAACATATATAATAAATTCTAATATAAAAACATCACTAGCACCATAAACATTTCCACTACCCTCACAATGAAAATTATTTGAAGATAATATGTTTTAATCAGGCATATCAAGCACTGCAGCTTGAATCCTGGCTTAAACTCTGCAGTACATAAAATACAGGTTCCATAATATAAATTGAGCAAGGAAAAAAAGGCCATTTGTAACAAAATTCAAAAAAGAACAGTAGCACTACAAGACAGAAACTGAAGAGCTTCTGTATACTTTTTTTTTTCAGATACACGAAACATTGACATGATTTATAACCAGAATCAAATTCAGTCCTGTCATTAGAATCCTCCAGTTTCTTACCTAAAAAAATGTTACTATTAAGTGACATTTAGCACTTATGATTATTGCTTGTGAATGCTACAGTGTGTCTCTGGGGCCTATATTAACAGCAGCAAAATACAAAATATTCCTACATAGATTTGTACTCAAAATTATACCCGAAAAGTTTATTTTAATTTTCTTTCTACATGATAATGTGCAAACAACATATTTCAGTTACAGTATTGCAAATTTTGGAAAAATATGGAAATTTTCCATATGATTATGACAAGCTTCCAGAATTTAACAGACTTCTCCATGAAAAAAAATTTTCTAGCACTGCAAAGATTTTTAATTAGGTGGCCAAAATAATCAAATACATAATTAAGAAAGAGAATCTCAATGGAATAACATTCTTGAGTAAATGTTGGGCCACTGAGATAGAGCAAAATGGAGATTACGCTGAAGGCCCAAAAATGTATTTTGTAAAATAAACCATTACTTTAATTGAAAACCTACAAGTACAATTCTTTCAAAATGACCCTCATTTGTGGATTACGGAATAAAGCCACTAATAAATATTAAATGCTATAAATCAGTACCTACAAAATGGAATTTCAATACTATTACCTATCTATAACTTCTGTATATTCTGCCATAGCTAATTTCTGTTGACTGAGAGCATCTTTCAATTCTTTGTCTTGGAGCTTTAACTTTTCTTGAGCATCCATCTTGTCCTATGAAAAGAAACAGTGAAATCATATCAGATATTTATTTTATTATCATTAGGGATGACCAACAACAATCTGGAAAGAACAGGAAAATCAGTTTTTAATGTTTCATTACTCTGCACAGTTATTCTAGAGGAATAAGCTACATACACAGAAAAGAGTGCATTAATACTGATACATAATTTATTTATTTCTTTTCTTTAGTATTTATAAATTTACTGTCATTTATGTTTGTTTTTCATTCTTTAATTTTGCAGAATTTAAGAATTACATTGTACATAATAGAAATAAAACTCTGTGAGGGAGCAATATTTTGTAATTTTTTTTCTCAGAGCCATACATGAATAATTTTAAATAAATACTTCAATAGTAAACCTTATTGCAAATTCTGAAATATATTTTTAAATAAAGTAAATGCAAATTGATGCTTTCAATTCATAAGAAATTGTCTTGTAACAGAATAACCTACTTTTGGCGCATTATGCCAAAATGCAGGCATACATTGAATTTCTGATCTTCTCTAAGTTTATACATAACATTTAAATGCTCCCACTTCAGAAATTGATGGGAGATGCTTCCTTCTATTAAAAGTTCCTTGGATGCAAAATAGAAGAAAAACACTTGGTGACTTTTAAATATATTATGTTGCAATGCTGACTAACAATTTTTTTACTCCAGTGGAAATTAGCAGTGATTATTTTGACTGTGGAGAGTTTTTACTTAGGTGGGTATCAACATGCTTCCTAAAGTGACAAAAATTCACAGACTTGAGACTTGGGAAATGAAGAAATATTCTCCAAAAGAAAAGTTAGAAGAAAGAAAATGGATTAAGAGTAGTCTGGTTTTGGAAATAAGAAAGGAATTACCTTAGAAAAACTATACTGTGAGCCCATGTTTGTACATAGGAGATTCTAATTATCCAAATATAAGATGGTGCAAAATATCATATTACATTAAACACATAAAGAAATGTATATTAGGTGACAGTATTTTTCACTAACTGATTAATTTATCAGAAAATGTTTCAACAGCTTTCACTCTCATCTTCAGCCTAGGACCAACTAACACTAACAGACGATGATGTGGCCTCTGGTGGTTCCAATATAAAGTGAAACAGCCCATTGGCTGGATGCCAAAGTTCATAACATGGTGCTTATTTTTTAAAATGATAATATTTTTCCTTAATGCTAATTCTTAATGCTAATGCTAATTCTTTGTTTGTTGATTGTTTTCAACAATTTGGTTTTTGTGATGTTATGGTTGTAAGTCCAAAAATGATCTGCAATTGCCAATTTATCCCCTTGTTTATATCTTATATAAAGTGTTCGTATGCCTTTGTCTCTGAATTTCTTATTCCAACCAACAAAAAGGCAAGAGTGTACCAAATTGTTTGGATTGTGATCAAATATACATAACAGCAAAATAAGAAATTTAGGGAAAACGGCAAAAGAACACTTAAAAAATGTAAGATACAAAGAGGTGGATAAATTGCAATTGCAGATCTGATGTAAAACCATAATATCACAAAAGAAACCAAATTGTTGACAGCTACCAAAAATCTCAAGGTATTAGCAATATGGTAGAAGATTTTCATTTTAAAAAAAAATACTCATTATATTATGAACTTTGACACCCTGCCAATGGACTTCCTGCTTTACTTTATATTGGTGCCATAAAAATTGGAGAGTGGGAATTGTGATGCCAAAGGAAAAGGAGATATTAGGAACACAGCAAATTATATAGAGGAATTAGTTTACTTTCAATTATTGTGAATGTTTTCACTGGAGTGTTATCAAAAAGGCTACAAGAGTGGGCAGAGAAGGAAAAAAGTTCAGTATTCCAATCAGACTTTAGGAAAGGCAAAAGAACAGTTGATAATATTTTTATAATTAGAACATTAGTTGATAAATGTCTTAGTAACAAAAGAGGTAGACTCTATTTGTTGTTTTTGGGTTAGAAAAAGCTTTTGACACAATTTCTAGGAAGCACTTTGGATTAAACTGAGAAAAAAATAGGTAAGAACTTATTTATAAGGAAAATGAATTTTGTATTAAATATGAAAGGGGGAGGGTTATTTATAAAATATTAAACAATGTAGGTCTCAGGCAAGGATGTAAATTAAGCCCAGTGCTTTTCAATCTATTTATTGGTGATGTTTTAGAAGAAATTAGTAAAAGTAATGTATATTCACCAAATACAAATAACATTGAGATGCTGGGTCTGCTCTTTGCAAATGATTTGGTAGCAGGTTCTTTAACGAGTATAGGATTAAAATGATCACTTGTAACTATAGAGTACCATATTGTACAGAATGCGGTTTCAAGAAAAACTAAATCTAAGATTATGGTGATTAAAAAAACATTTCAAATTAAAAAAATAGGAGAAATGGTGGTGGGAGGACAGAAATTGAAGTTGTCAACAAAACTGATTACCTGAGTGTTAAGACTATCTAATAATGGGAAATGGAGTGATCAAAAAAGAAAAGTATTAGCAGAAGGAAAAGTGACCATGAGTGTAATCTGATAATCTGTAAAATAAAATATCAAATATGCAAGTAAAATGGTTTGAGAGTATATATGAACCAATACTGGAGAGCAGAATGATGTATGGAATAGAAATTTGGGGGCTACATGGAGGATGGAAAGCAAAAAATGTGACAAACAGATTATTTTGTAGAATTGTCCTAGGCTTACCTAGACCTTCACCTAACGAGGTTGCTCTAATGGAACTAGGAGGAACTGGCTATAAAAGCAAGGTCATAGAAAGAGTACTGAAATATTGGTATAGAATAAGGAGACTAGAAAAGGAGAATATCATTAATCAGAGTTTGGTTGCACAAGGAAAAATTAAGAGGTGAGAAACTCCAAAACATTCTACAAGAAGTGGGCATGGGATCAATATAGTATAAGGGGGAAAGAATGGGAAAAGGATTTTGGAAAGAGATAAAAACAAGAATTTAGGATATTGAAAAACAGGAAATATGTCTAGTCTTAATGTCAAAAAAGTTCTGAAATTATGTAGCACACTAAAAGCTATGGGGAAGAGAAAGATATATTGAAACCTGCGATAAGGCAGGAAGGGAAGAAATGGCATGGTTTAGAACAGGAGTAATATATTTAAATGGGATAAGAAATGGATATATTAAAGGGATATGTTCTATGCATGAAGAACCAGGTAATACTTGGCATGTATATTAGAATGTAAGCAAACCAAGTTTTGGAGAGAATAGCTCCTGTTACGAAAGTAGGGAAAACTTGCCAAATGAAATAAGATGCAGAAGAATTTTAAATCTAAAATCGACTAAAATATTAAGAAAATTGGAAAATACACAGACAAGGTGAGACAAAAATGGTTATGGAAGGTGGGCAAGGCAAATTGGAACAACAATGTAGACAATTGCACTATCTAGGAGTGAATATATATCCCCATTACATACTCAACATGGTGTTAATTGTAATGGGGTATGGAAGGAATACAACTCCTGAAAGTGAGGGTGATTAAATGGGAAATTTAATTATTTTAATAGTAGTAAGTTACATGTAATGAGAATATGGAAATGTAAATTGTTCACTTTGATTTTAACATTTTATTTGTTTGTGAAAATTGCATGAAATTGATTCTATTTATATGTTAAAAACATTAATCTGCATGTAAATTAGAAATTGGAAGAAATAAATTCATTCATTCTTACCACCAGATGTCACATTGTTACCTGCAGTGCTAGTCAGTCCCCAGTTGAATATGAGAGCAAAAGCCTTTTAAACATGTTCTGACAAATGAATTAGTTAGTGAAGTATAGTGTCACCTAATACAAACTTCTTTATGTGTATAATTAATCTATTTTATGTTTCTATCTTCCTATTACATTCCCAATATCATATTACATGTCTGAAAATAATCAGAGAATTTGACTGTATAATAAGATTGGCATAAACTTCATTGAACATAATATTGAAAATTTTTCAAACAAGCATATTTAAACACCATAATCATAAAACAAAAAAACAGTTCATTAAAAGAGTGAAGAAAGAATGTTAGCCCAAAAATAATGTTATGTTCTTGTAGCAGGTTCTGAAGAAACAAGTGCCTTGAATTTTCAAAAAAATCATGCCCAAATGCACATCACTAAGAATATAAGATAGTATGAATTTGGAACATATGAATAAAAACATTATTAACTGCAAACAACTGAAGATATAGATCAAAATTAAATGTATATCTTGTAACAATACTACAATATCATGAAACTAAACTATTTCAGAGCTTGCAAACTTTTACTTATCATGTTCCATCCGTTACTATGATCATCTCCAGGCATTATAGTATTTCTAAGGTGTAGGTTATAACGTTATCACATGCACAATTACCTTAAATGCCTCTTCTTTCTCCTGCTTCAGCAGTCTGATGATTTTTTCTAGTTCTCTGATTTTCTGAGCACTTTCTCCTTCCACAGCCATTATTTCCTTTTTTATGTCTGAAGGTTGATTCTCCATAGTTTTTAATTGGTTTTCTAACTCTGAAAAGAGATAAATCACACTGATCAGTATATGCTTTAAGATCTTATGAACTTTATTTGCTGGTTTAGATCATATCTAAATCAATGCAAACAATAGATGAAGTAGTACAAACAAATGGCCATAATCATACATCTGAAGTGTATAGATCTGATACAAAATGTGTAACTTGTGGAGTTTCCCAAGGTTCAGTTTTAGGGCCCTTTTTATTTTTACCATACATAAATGATTTAGTAAACTATATCCAAATAAGATTGCAATGACACATCCGTAGATATAAATGTTGGTGATAAAGATGTTGAAACAGACATCGATTTTAGAACAAAGAATGCAGGAATAGTTTGTACAAAATAAGTACATAATTCATAATAAATAAGAATAAATATATAACCATCATGTTCAAAATGCTAATCCTAATAAGCTGCAAATAAAATTAGAAAATGAATCCACTGCTAAATTCCTAGGTTTATGGATTGATGATCATCTGAAATGGAGAGTTAAGTCAGCTTTGTTTTATGTTTAGATCTATCAAAAATATTGTAAACATGAATACCTTGAGGAATCTATACTCTGCGCATTTTAACAATTTATTAAAATTTGATGTGATATTTTGGGGTAACTGTAATAAAGAAAACATAATTTTCAAAATTAAAAAACGAGCAATTAGAATAATAATAGGGCAAGAAACAATGGGCTTCCTGTTAACATTTTATTCCGAAAACTCCACATGTTACCACTTCCTTGCTTATATGTATTAGAAAGTTATTACAAAACACCTGGCATACTTTCAGATAACTGTGAAAAGCATAACTATTACACAAGAAATAGCCATAAATTAAGTATAATTAAACATAATACTTTATAATTCAGCAAAGCATTGGACATTATGGAATTATATTACACAACAAGCCACCTGATAATGCTAAACTTACCACCTCAGAAGCTATATTTAAATGCAAAGTGAAAGAATTGTTATTACAACACTTTTTTTATTCCAATGAGCAATTTATAAATTACTTTCTGACAATTACGATTATATTTATTTCATTTTGTTTTGTTTTTGATCTAAATATACTTTATATATGCACATATGTTTAAAAATAAGAATTAAAAAAAGTGCTCACATTTTTTATGTAACTGCTATATGATCTGTATTGAAAATGATTGTAACTCATGTATTGTGTTTATAACTATTATTCATTTCTCTTTTTTTAACTAATGTGGTAATTTAATATGTATTTACATTCATGAACAGGTATGGTACTTTATTTTCTGGTAATTACAGGGATGATTTATCTGTTCTTATGTAAACTTGTTTTTTGTTTGTCATTTATACAGTGTAAGATTCCCATAATTGGGTGAATAGTCCAGATAACTTCTGTTATGCATGCAAAGTAAATCTGCTTCAACTGTAACATTAGGTACAATTACATACAGAGTGTTTCACTCATGAGAGACCATGAGATAAAAGATACAAGATGGGCAAACTTTATTTGCAGTATATTTCTTGAGAGATAGCATTTTCACAAGCATAAGGCTCACACTCCAATGTTTGCAAATGTCCAATTTGCATGGCATCATTGCATGGTCACCAAATGTGCTGATGTTCTCTTTCAATTCCTAGACTGTGCATGGTTTATAGTATACACCTGCCTGCAACATATCCTGTAAGAAGAAGTGAGTGAGGCTTAGATATGGAGGCCTAGGTGGCCAAAGTCATTTAGCAATTGTGTAGTCTTGAAGCAGCTGGACAAATGCCATAGACCTCTTGGACTGGTCATTATCTTGCTTGAAACGTATATCATTTACTTGTCTGTAGAAATTTGTTATTAATCTCACAGTAATGTCCGAGTTCACCATTATTTAAAAAAATACATGAACTTACAATGCTTATGCACAACAGTCCAATATACAAGTATACTGTGTATTTTTGTTTCATAATAAGATTTGCTGTGATCCAAAAGTACATATTCTGAACAATGCCATACATATTAGGCAAAACCATGCTTTATCTGAGAATGCTTTTGCAAAATCAGAACCACTATATTTCCTTACCAAACTATAATAATGCTAACTTTCAAAATATGTTTTTCATTTATAAGGATTTTTTTTTTTTGAGTAGTGTTTAACGCCCGCTTTTACTACTGAGGCACCACAGGCGATGGACACTGATGATACATGAGATGGAATGACAAATTGGGAAAGGATATTTATTTATAAGGATGCAGATGCACTACTTTTATATAACATACAGTAAGCAAAGTTCTAATTGACTGGCAGCTAATTTTACTATCATGTTCTGCATCACTTATTGAGAAAACTAAAGATGTTAATGCACATGCATGAATCAAGCTGAACTTTGCTCACCCATTAACACTGATACAGAGTTGCTTGCACGAGCACAAAGAGGACAGACGTGTTGAGTGAAAGCTCTTAAGTGTGGGGAAAAAGGATGTCATGTTGCAATTGTAAAGAGCAAGGAGCAGGCAGATGAAAATGCAAAAGTTTGGATAAAGAAAAGGGCCTAAAACAATAGGTTTCAGAAAGGTACTAATGTTGGCAGATCTATTAGAATTGGAGGAGTGGATTAAACCCAGGACCAGTAATGGCGGAAGTGAAGGCTATGTTCAAGACAATAACAGAAGGAAATTAAAAGCAGGGAGGTGAAAATAGAAGAGAAAATTGTAAAACAAAAGATTGAATGGCTCAAAGAAGAATTAGGAGATTTAACGGAATGCAGGAGCAGTTTGTTTGTTTGATTTACGGATGCTCTTTAACATCTCAGGTCATCAGCATCCTATTCAATTCAGGGGATGAAATGGCCGACAAATTTTGCTCAGAGGCCTCTTCTTTCAGGCTTGAGGTTCTTTTTCATGCCGTAAATGTACGACACAGAACCCATGGCATTCTTCCCTCCTTTTTTTTTTTGATTGATTTATTTATGGACGCTCTTTATCAGCTCAGGTCATCAGCGTCCCATTCAACCCTGGGCGTGAAACGGCCGACAAATTTTGCTCAGAGGCTTCTCTTTCAGGCTTGAGGTTCTTTTTCGTGCCGTAAATGTACGACACGGGACCCACGGCTTTACTTCCCTTCCGAAGGAAGCCATACTTAGGATTTTTACGCCCGAAAAAATCCGGGGTTCGAACCTGCGATCTTGGGTTTAGGAGGCAAGTATGGTAACCACTACACCACCAGGACCAACGCTTTCTTCCCTTCTGAAGGAAGCCATACTTAGGATTTTTACGCCTGAAAAAATCCATCGACCCTGGCCGGGTTTGAACCCGCGATCTTGGATTTATAAGGCATAGTTACCACTACACCACCAGGACCGACATGCAGGAGCAGAATAGTTCAAATGGGTAGATGCAAGCAGAAAGCTGAATGTAGTGAAATTTGGAGGGGAAGAAATATGAGGGAAAAAAATATGGGAAGAAATGGAAAAAAAAATCATGTGGTGGCTCTGTAGCACAAACGGGCATTAAACACCATTCATTCATATTTATTTAATGATTTCTCAATATTCATTACAGGTTCAAGGGGAGTATGAAAGGCCTAATCCTTGTAATGTTAAATTTACTAACTTCAGTTCCTATTTTCTGAAAGACTATTGTCAGTGTCCATTGCCTGTCCAGATTGGAGTTCCTTTGTATTCTCAAGTGAATCTGTGATCTGTAAAATTACATAGATAAAAATGCCCCAGAAACCAAATTATTTTTGCTAAGCAGACAAGTTTATTAAGAAATTTACCACAATTTCTCTTGGTGAGTACATTGATTTCATCTTGAAGTTTCCTCATTCCATTCACTGTTTCTGAAGTGGGTGAAGTTCTTTCTATACCAGAACCTCCAGCATATGGACTTGCACGCTTTGCATCTGAAAGAATAAATGGTATTTGTATATAGATATATACTAAACATAAATTCAGGTGAATACAAAATTAAACTGACAATTAGTATCTCTCTTGGGTATGCTAGATGCATAGCACATTGTGTTTAACAGATGCACAACGTGAAAATTATTTCTGCATTTCAACTCCATACCTGTTTATTGCAACAGTATTTCAGTAACGAATGCATCTTCCTTTGTTCTTTCTGCTTAATGAAGTACTAGTTGCTTAATGTCAATGACATCACAGCTTCACCCAAGCATATACATTTTCCCCAATGTTTTTAGAAGAAACCTTTTGACCACTCTGTATTTTGTAAATGTCTCCTATCTAATTCCCCTCAAAGCATGTTTATTCCCTAACCCTTCCGTCTTCCCACATGTGGTACATGTCCTTTATCAAATTTTCTTTCAGGTTTATTATCGCAATGTACACTTTTATCACTCCATAAGATATATTTAGTACCTAAATCATTTTAGAAGAGAACAGAGGCAAATTCCGAACCTTCTGGTAAATCTCACAAAAAGCAGAAATAACAAATTTAAAATTAATTTCACATTGGAACTATAATACAGGGAAACAATTTATTCTTACACCTGATGTTTCTCCAGTATTCCTTTAGATTAATTCCAATGCTTCTTTTTGTTTTGCCAATACATCTACACACCAAGTTCATCCAACCAACAACAAATCCAGCAGAACTCTCAGCTGATGATGTGGCAAATGCCTGTGAAACCTGTTCTGTATAATTCAGTGGTAAGTGGAACAGAAGAGTATTAAATCGATTTGCTAAGGCACGCATTAATGTCCAGACCCACCAACTACCTTCCAATTTACCAGAATCTGGTAATGTTTTTCCAGCTAATGGAGATGTAGCTGTATGGTTTCTACATTGACATTAAACTGCTGTGCCACCAACTACCTTCCAATTGACCAGAATCTGGTAAGTATAATAGCCATACTTCATATTTCTGCTTCAAGCCACCCTGATTGCATGAATGACTGCATCAGACACCAGAAATGATTTCTCTGCGGCATAACGCAACAGAATACATAAGATTCTCTGTGTCAGCCTCACTATGGAGCATGCGAGTATGGCTATTAAACTCGATCACTGTGATTCACATGAGGGAAAAGTGGCTTAAGTTGGTATCTGTTTTGTATTGTTGTCATGTCAGATTCTCCTTGTCACTCAGATACTTAGAATATCAACATCCTGAATCCTCTCCCTGGAACTTAGAAAGTTTTCAGTGAAGTTTCTCTTTTGCCTTGCTATTCATTTTGTAATCTATTCCATCACTCTTCTGTAAATAAACTCTTACTAGAAATAAGTCAACATTGTGTTTCAACACTTAAGTGATGAACTTATTCAAGCATCCTTTGATGATTTACCACTTGGCTATCCACACGTCCCTTGGCCTCTGTCGGCACCAGTACAAGATGTCGTTATTAAGTACTTATAGAATATACCTCAAAGCACTGTTAATGTGAAAACAAAACATAGAAAACAATTCAATCCAAAAAAAAAGTCCCTTAATTTAGGTTGTATGTTCATCAGGAGCATTAGATTTAATTCAATGCTAATGCAAAAATTCATCGATTAAATGATAAACTGTTATTTTAATTCTGTTAGGTGTTTAATATCCCATGTCAATTGCAAAGGTCTTTGAGATGAATGAAATGAATAAATAAATAAATATGCGGTCCACCAACACCTACATTTACCTGTTAGCATGGGAAAACTCTGGGCACTATAACTCAAGCAGGTTTTGAAAATGCACTGTCTGGTTTTGTAGCTAGAACAATATACTCGATGCATACTGATGGTGGTGGCAGCAGCAATCGTGATGATGGTGGTTGCTATCATATAAGGTGGCCAAAGCTATCATGCAAAAGAAAATCTTTGCAATTAATGACAGCAGATTCCTTAGTTTTCAGCTTCCCTTGGGTGTTTAGAATGTGTAATGGCTTCAATGTCAGACCTGCTGGCAGAAGTTCACTCTACACAATCTACCATACACAGAGCTCAATCTTTTTATTGGTGCAGTGGTGGTTTAGGTCGTTTGGGGATAAATTCATGAGTTGACAGCCACTGATGATGGCATTTTGAAGTTTTGTAGAGGATCCACTTCTCATTGCAAATCAGCAGCATATCAAAAAGGATCCTTCTGCTGACATGACAACAATACAAAACAGATGCCAACTTAAGCCACTTTTCCCTCATGTGAATCACAGTGATCGAGTTTAATGTTTTTCCAGCTAATGGAGATGTAGCTGTATGGTTTCTACATTGACATTAAACTGCTGTGCCATATCCCAGCAAGTGTGGCTGTTGTCCACCTCAATAGTTAATAAGAAAGTATCATTATTTATTGTTGTTGGTCTTTCTGTCCATGTCTCATTCTGAAGGTTTTGTTGCCTTCCTGATACTTTGCAAAACATTTTTGCACCATTTGCTCAATCACAACACCAAAGGCCTGGCATATTTTCCATGTTGCTGCAACTGCATTTCCCCCCGTTTAAATTTATAGAGAATATAATGAGCTTGTATAATTTCTTTGAGGTGCTTATGTTTGAGCACACTTCTTTAAATGTTGCTTAATGCTAGGAAAAATGTAATATATCTGCTTAACTGTCATAACTCTCAACAACAATTTGTTCCCACCTTATTGCACATTTAATTGTTGCCAACTCTTGAAATTCGAGCAACATGAAAGAACTGTGTAGTCATATTGCTTTCTATATCAGTTACAATTATGATGGTAGTTATATGCTTTTAGAGCATTAAACACCATAACAGGGATCAAATGCATATCCCACTTGCACTGAAACCATATTAAAGCTAAAGAGAACTCTCTTATATGAAAGAATTACCTGAAGTGGTGTATTGTTTCAGAAACTGGAATAAGAATAATTATGTTTAATTTAAAATTTATTTAAGAAACTAATTGTAATATGCAAAATATATTTGTAGGGGTTGCATGTAAGAATGGACAAGGCCAAATAGGTGAAGACCTCTTATAATTATTTTTTGTCTTATAGCATTTCAATAAATATTATTAAATATTATTATTAAAGATTGAAACAGTAAAAAGCAAAAACAAAATAAACCAACAGTAACTAAAAAGAGCTAAAAGACAATTGTGTGAGTTTGAAAAACTATTTGGGGCACTAGTTCAACAGTAAACAATAAATTCTTAATAGCAGATTACATGTCCTAAAATGGGAAAACAAAATAATGAGGTTCGGGTACATCTAAATAAACTGTGAAAATCAAGAACTATAAAAGCAAACTGATAATTAAGGTAACATAAGAACTCAGTAATCGAGAGCTAGTAAACATCATGATGATACTAGGGACATCAAATGTATTATTTCTGGATTTCTTATAAAGAGCATGATTACTATGAAATCTAAAGGCTTTACACAGTTTCCAAAGAAGTGAAGCGTTATAAATGACATCATCATATACAGTGTGACACGTGATGCTTTCCCCCACGGTGGCAGGTTAAGTGGCTAATGAGCAGCATGGTTGCCCATAGGCAAAACACACAGGAAAACAAAACTGATTGTACAGTAGTTTTTTCTCGTGGTGACATAAAAAAGCTTCATAAATGGCATGCAGCTGTAATGGAAAAATGCAGATTTAACTCCTATAAATCATAAGTACAATATCTTTATTAAAAACAAAAGCACATCCTACTTAGTCACCACCCCTTGAGCCATCAGTATAATGAAAAATGCTGACCTGAAGTCAAGATAACAACTCCAAGCAATACTGCTGTATAGCTGTACTAGGAGCTGTCAACTTCAGAAAGTATGTATGTTAGCTTAAAATAGAAGGACTTTGTATGGAACCAAATGGGAAATGTATTTCTGCTTTAGGAAGTGTAGCAGACACACTTATACACTGCTTACATAACATTATCAAAAAGGAACATCCATGAAACTTCAAGACAAGGAGCTAAAACAATATTAGGAGTTCAGGAAACCACTAAACCCATGAACAAAAGGATGACCAGGCACTGTTTACATGTACATGCATAATCAGTACACTCAGAAAAATCTCTTGTTACTTCTATACAGAGATAATGAGCTAATTGGAAATGTACCAATTGTTCGAATGGTACTCTGATGTGCACCAATACTTAGACTGGTGCCCTGATGATTGGAAGCTCTTTAGATGATGCACAACAACATGCATGTAAAACACAACTCTAATCAAGTTTGAACTTGTTCAATGCACACTAAATGCATAACAACACTATATGATCAATTAGCTACGATCTGCCACTCAAAATATGCACAATATTCAGATAATTCCGGCATACTTTCAATATAGGTGGGCGTTCATCACAAGAGCGAGGCCACAACTATTTGAGATGATGAGTAATACAAGTTAATATAGTGCTTTAACTGTTATGATCAAGTAAACTGAAGTGAGAATAAATGGCTCTTTGCTATGGTTGAGTGAACTGAATTTCAATTTTAAATGCAGCTATATTTCAGTTTCTGAAAGTATTTGAATTAGGCAGGATTACACTGTCCTATGCTAAGATTACTGAAAAATTCTAGGGTCTTTCTACATTGTGGTACATTTTACATATGAAAATGTGAGACAGTGTAATTCAAATCTAGATATGTGGAAAAATGATGCAGAGAATCTAAGGTTAGTAAAAATGGCTTTATAAACTGCCAGTACTTTCCCATTGATGTGGAAATTAAGTTTTGACCTTCAGATTTATCTAGAATTATCAATAACAATGATTATGGTTTCTTTATATTCATGCTAAAAGTGATGATAGTATAGGTGGCCAAAATTATTCACTAATACATCCTCCAAGGAGAACCCATGTTCCTCCATTTTGTTCCAGTGGCACAATGGAAATTTCAGTCCTGCAGTTCATCAGCTCAGTATTGATAATTGAAGTATTTTACTAAATATAGTCTTCTTTTCCAAATACTTTCTCCTAAATCATGCAACATGTTACAGAAAAATTAGTAAATACTGCCTTATGAATATAAACCTGCATAAAAATAAAACAAAACATTTTATGTAGTTTGTTAAAACTTATATACAATAAATTTGATTTCAAATTAATTGATTAATTACCAAATTAATTTGGACATTCCTAAATAAGCAACATTTCTGTACAATGCCTTTAGTTTCTTAGAAGAAAATATTGCTAAAACCTCTGAATTTCAATTAGCAGCTGTTCAAATAAACATTAGTGTCTTCTTATGGTCAACCTTGTGTTACCAATGTTATTTTTAATGTTAAAATAATTATTTATTGAAATCTGAATCATCTACAAACATATGCATTTTAAACAATAAGTTATATTGTTTGTTGTCCAGTATTTCATATTTTAAAAATATTAATGATTACAAAAATAGTTCAGCAGTTAAAAGACTCGAGTCCTGGAACCTGGAACAAACCTCTGAACTGAATGGTAATGCCAATTCACAGGCAGACTCTCTATTCATTGTAAGTTAACAGTAAAATGCGAACCTAAGCATATGTATTAGAAGTACTTGTGATTGGCGTTGTAACCAAATTATCTTGCACTTTAATAGCTTGCTTTTATCCTTGTGCTCATATGCATATGAGTCATTCCTTGTCAAACCAGACAAATTTAAAGGAAATTAAACCTTCATGTCTAGGATTTTTGTTATACCTTTTATTCAATTGGATGGATGAAAATATGTATGTGTATATTTATTTTTTAAAACTTAATTTTTTTTTCAGTTATTCATAGTCAAAATTTATGTAATAGCACATGTACTGTTACATTAAAATGGATATATCTCGCTCCTATCTAATGAAATTAATTCAATTTTAGCTCATATGTAGCTTATAAGATGTACTTTTATCATGTATGCATTTTATACAAATATATACCACATATCATCTGATTAAATAGGTAAACACTTAGATGGTTAGCTGAGGATGAGAATAAAGACCCATTAAACATGTACTTAATTTAAACAAGTGGAGCAAATAAGAGTGTGTAGTTCAACTCAATCATATAATGATATTAACTATATGTTAGCTTCACTGTACAAGTTACAATTAGCATTTCAATGTAAACACTTATTTGACAAATAATTATTGATGTAAAATTCCATAAAATGAATTTAAAATGCAAAAATCAACAGGAGAACTGAAATGTAGGCTATTTAAGCTACTCAAACATGTGTTTATTTTTGTAGGATAAAGAGAGTTTTTAATTAGTACTTCACATTTTGATGCTGGTATGAAAACATGTAGTGTTCTCATGCCACTTAGCATTTTTGTCTTTTCATATCAAGACGGCAGTAAGTCACATTCATTTTTATAGTCATTGTGTGTCACAAACAAAAACTTAATTTGCTACAACATTTTTTTCAGCCTACTCAATTTTGCAGATCTGTGTCTTCATGAAGATGATTTCAGTGCAAGTGCTGAGTGGCACTTTTTTGGGATTTCAAAAGAAAGGGGCCCTTGCTTACTTTTGTTGCCAATTTTTAGACAGTTATACTAATTGCAATTTGTTTCACAGGCTATACAAAGTCCACAGAATTTTCAACACAGTTCACAAAATTTTTGAAAATTTATCTTTAAAAGCCCAAAATATTTATTTCAAATTTGACAATAGTAATTTTTTCTCCTTTTGTACTTTGTGTTCATTTTTTTTATAGAAACAAAATTTTTCTTTCACACCATGATGCGGCTTATATGGTCATTGAACAGCCTTCAAGTAAATTTTTTACTGTGGTTGTATAAAGTTTTCCCATTTCTAGTTTCTTTCATTGAGAGAACTTCTCTCTCTGTTTCAAAATTCTTTGCAACATTAATCATATGATTTGATGCATCAAAGTATATGGTCAGTCTTCAAAGAAAATTAAAATTTGAATTTTAAGATTTCTGTCATTAGTATTCCTGAAACACTAAGTTAGCTTATTAATTATGGCATAGCTACTCTTTATCTCTATTATGGTTTCTTCTTCCTTTTCTTCGCAAAAACATCTTTTCTTTAAGTGTCTATTAGGCTTTCTGCAATTTCTGTTAGGGATACTTTTTCTTATGATAATTTTTTCTTTTTAATTTGTGTTTCTCCCATGAACACCAAACTTTCATTAAACTTATCTATGTCTATCACTGAGAATTCTGAATTGCTAATGCACTAAATTATAATTTTCTGATGTGCTTGTTGTTTCTTTTGTAGCCAAGTTCTGATAGTACTAGGACCAGCCATGATATTAACATTGCTGATTTCAACACTGTATTCACCAACATCTGATATTACAAAAATTTCTTATTGCAATTATGTAAATTTGATAAGAAATCACTCAAAATTTCACTAACATGCCCAAGTTAGCAAAAAAATTAGTGAAATTTTAATGATTTCCTTCCATATTTACATAATTATTATTAAATTTCAGTGTGAAAATTTCCAATACTTAAAATGACGTATCTTATGACACAAAAATTCTTATATTTGTATGACACATTAGTGCGTTGCATGTTTAATTTTTTAAACATAAAGGCAGTAATGCACTTTAATTATTCTTTCTTATATCTATTCCAGGGTGCTTAGTTTTAAAGAATTAAAGTCTTGATCACATCTTGTTTTACAATACTGATTGTGATTAGTCTATACATTAATTACACAAATGAAACTGACACAAAATATGTCACACATGCAGCAATATATTGCTATCATCACCCAAACAATTGATAATGTTGGAACAAACAGAAAAGAACAATGCCTCCATATTCAGAGGTGATTTAAGTACATTAAGTTTTAATGTAATAACAAGCCATAAACAATGAAGAGATTGGTGCTGGTCTCGTTTATAACCATGAAAAATAATGCAGTTGCAATACATGTTATACTGAGCAGTAAGTTTTTGGAATAGCATAATCTGCATTGCAGGATGGCTACATGCAAATTATTTTAATTTCTTACTTTATCATTTATTACTGTTCAACTCTGAATTTTTGCGCTTTTAAAGAGAATTAAATGGAGAACATGCTGGATTTTAAAATAGGCATTCCTTTAGTACAAACATTATGAAAATTCACACTTATATGATAATTGGAGTGTAATATGCTTTGAATATGTTTATAAATACAAACTTAATACAGGCTAAAAGATGTTTAAGCTTCTAAATGAGATTAATCTTGATTTTGTACAATAAACTTAATGGGAGAAATGAGCATTTATATGCATTAATGTGCATGCTTTTAGCAGAATTTTGATTTTATGTAAATTCTAAAATAATGAAATTTGATTCTAACAAACCTATTTGAGTATCTTAAATTTACTATTTGAAATATATGAGTTTCAATCAACTTTGAAAATATAAGGTTGAAAATATAGGGCCTTGCTTGTCATTTGGCTGGAATTATTCATATATGAATTTAATTATATGTGATATAAAATAAATATATTTCACAGTGTTGATGTGATATCACAAACTAATAAAAATAATATCTGACCATTTACATGTTCCGTATTTTTTTTTTATAATCAGTTCTAATTTTTATGAGCTCATCATTTGTTTGTTAGTATTGTTTGTAACTAAGTATAATGACAGGTCTGGGAGCTGGGCTTAGTCATAAGAGTTCTATTAAAACATCCCAAAGGCTTAAGAAGTGCTGATAAAAGAATGAGCTCAATGTGTCCAAAAAGTGTGATGAAAAATATCTTGCATTAACAGTAAGAGAACTTATGGAAATGGCCATGGGATTTGCTGGTGTTTCCAAAAGCACTATTTATAAAGCCTTGGAGATGAACTTACTAAAACAGGAAAGTTAGCAAAACCTGGGAAAAGTGCTTAGAAAATGCAATAAGTTTGTGAAATGTGCTATTCACGGTATAGTGCATAATTGTTTCCTGCAAAATATTACTGTAAAGAAGTTTTACAGGTTGCCAATAACAACTATAATTTATCTAATTTCAAATGAATCAAAAAAGATCATTAATGTTGTTAGGAATTAAGGGAATCTATTTAAACATGGTTTTCAGGGTAACTGGTTAAATTAGAGCCTGGTAGCATCATTGTTATGAACAATGAGCTATATCCTATCACAGTGTGCTTCTTTCCTGTTGACCAAACTTCTCATGTTGTAAACTGATTGTTGATTAGCTTAAATAAAAAACTGAATTTTGAAGAAAAGAATATGAAGGTTGGCTGGTTGGTTGGTAGTGGCCATTGGGAATGCTGCTATTTATCACTTTTTTGCTAGTTTACCAATAAAGAGCTTACAAATTATTTTTCATTTGTTAGTTACTATCAAGTAGGCTGCATTTCAGCAGATGTTCTTTGTTTAAGTCAGTTTGAATGTGTTTACACAATGTCCTTTATTATTTTCATCCTGAAAAGAGATTCTGAAAGGTAGTCATGCCTGACAATTAAGTGGAATTGGAAAAATGCAATTTTTCTTTATTTAAATAAAAGATGTTCAAAGTTTTTTGATTTCATATATTTTCCTTTAAGTTTTTGTTAGCTATTTTGTTGTTCTTGTTCAGTTATTAATCTTTTTATGAGTTTTAATTTAGAAGGAATTTCTAGTTCAGTGGTTTTAATTTTGTGTTCCTTATTTGGTTCAAGTATCAGCAACCTCATTCCCCTTTAATTCCACTGGGCTTGGAAACCATCTTAAAACTATTTTTGTAATTCTGAATTAGAATATATGATATATATATATACACACACTTTTCTTATTTCATTCATATTGTATATTAGCGGAAAACCATAATTCATTATACTTTGCAGTGCTGCTTTAGTCACTTAAGATAACAATTGAAGGTCACAAGGGAAAAACAATCAAAGTTCACTTTTTAACTTTTTTTACAGAAATGTAATTTGAAGTTTAAAAAGGCTACAAAATTAAGCACATTAGATATATAGAAATATACATTTATAATAATTCTTAAGTTCATTTTATGACAGACCATTCTTTTGAATTTAATGTCACGTGTTAATTGACAATAAAAAGTCAGAATATGCATACTTGTAGATGAAAACAATCAAAGTTCAATTACTATATTATGGAATGTACCAAATTATACACAGATGGTTGCTAAGGAAAATATAAACATTAATGAAACACTATTAAAATAATCACTCATTCAAAATTATTCATTGCCTATTACAGGTAACCTTGAAAAAGTAGAGCTGAGCATTTTCAGAACAGAATCTCTTACGGCATTGTAGGTCGTCATATTTTGCATTGGAAAGTGGATTTTAACTTGATAGGAAGGGGCAGCCTGCTCATCACTCTGGTATGGTACAATTTTGTCAACAATAACATTGGATCCCAGGAACTATTGTAGGTTGTTCTGACTGGTTATAGTTCTAGAAGAGGTTTTGCCAGCCTCAATTTTTCATATTTCTCTTATCTTCATTGGACATGTATTCTTTATTAAGAAATGAAGACCACGATTAAAAAATATTCTGGGAATGCTGAATGATATTGAAGGGAGATGGTTTCATGCAGCATCTTCTGATGTGCTCATTCCAATCACTGGGTATTTCAGCACGGGTTTCTTGATTTATTAAACGCATATCTTTGTCACATTCCGTATAACTATGGCCTCTATTGGGATGTCACTTTTATTGATTCAAATCTGTTGTGCTTATGAATCATAGCATGAATGTGGCAAATAATTGTGCAATTTTTATTTTGACCGGGGGACGAATCAGAAAAAATTTGGAAATTTCGAATTGATGGGTCCAGGTAATGAAAAAGAAAGTCAAAAATATTGATGTAGATTTAAATAGTGAGGATTTTCACAGTGAAATATAGTAAAATATAACAAATTATTTATGAGGTATTCACTCAAATTTCACTAGTTTTGTTCCACTTACTTGGACATGTTTCGAAGGCTTTTTGCCTCCATCATCAGCAAAGTTTCACCAATTTCATCAGTTCCCTTTCTTGCTATGGTGTCATTGTAGGAATAAATGTATACTTCTCCGGAAGTGAGAAAATGTACCATTTAGTAGAACATTTGGCACTGAAAGGTTTTTCATGAAATCTATGGATATTGCTTCATTTTCAAGGGTTTGCTAACTTTAGTTTTGGCTCCATGCTTTCTTCATAGAATACTTCAGTCTTTTTATGTAATAAACTAAGAGTCTCCAACCACGTCACTTCTTTATCTACTTTCAGCTTTTGCAGTATGCATTACGCCACACAAGCAGTTAAAGAGCTTCCTCTAAAGTAGGCTACATAGTGCAAGAAGGCAGCTAATTGATGTTCAATGTCATACTGTCAAATGGTAGTTCAAAATTGGAGGGATTTTTATGGCATTAAAACTTGAAAAAGCTGATAACAAACTGCAGAAAATTGACATTTCTATGATTGCAAGGCAGTTTTAAAGCCATTTTAAAACAATTTTTCACCCAGCTTGGTTTTAACACCAACTTATCAGCATCTAATGAAAAAATGCTCAATACCATAAAACTTTCAACTTAGGTATTCATTTTTTACACTAAATTCCATTCACTTACACAAAAGTAAGACGCGTTAAAAAAAAAAACTACCCACAAGTTTCAGGCCTAGCTATGGGAAACCCTTCGTCACCTTTTCTAGCAGAATTATTCATGAGCTCATTTGAAATACACATCACAAAAGCCTTCCCTTTAACGGTATAGGTATGTGGATGACATTTTAGCATTAATACTGAAGAAACACTCAATAGATGCCCTGAAACTTCTTAATTTGCAACATGAATACATACAATTTACTATAGAAGAAGAAAGAAATGGGTGGCTACCATTTCTAGATTTAAAAATTATAAGAAATGGAGATTGTTTGAATTTTGGAATTTACAGAAAAGAAACACACAGAAAACTACATAAAAATGAGAGTTATAACCCCATTCCACATAAATATGCAATTTTTCACAGTTTGGCACACAGATTGATGAATATTCCACTCATAGAAGCAGAGTACAAAATAGAATACAAACAAATAATAAAGACAGCTATAATCAATGGTTTCAATAAAGACACAATGATAAAAATTATCAATAAATCTAAAAGACAAAAAGGGATAAGGAAAGTTTCCACACTGAAAAACACAAAAGAATACAAATCCAAAAGTTTCACCTACCATCCAAGTTCAAGAAAATCTTCAAAGAACATGGAATAATGTTAGCCCCAAAGAATAGATACAACATCAAGAATTTATTAGGTTGCACAGTAAAAGACTCCATACCAACAGAACAGAAATCAGGAATTTACGAAATAAAATGTGCAGATTGTGAACAGAGCTACATAGGCAAAACAAAAAGAAATTTGGAAATTTGGAGGAAACAACATTTTAGGAATATTCAGTTTAAACAGGTGGATAAATCAGCAGTAGCAGCTCACTTTTGGACCAAAAACCATGAAATAAAACCAGGAATTAAACTGCTGAAACATCTTCACAACCCATTGGAGTTATCCACTTGGGAAAATTTTTCATATTAAAAAATAGAAAAAACCTAATGAATTTCTATTTTTCTCCTATGGATGAGCTCAGCACCTTCCTACTTTAACCAACAGAGACCACCACAGGAACATTCGTTTGTCCAGCCATAATTTCGAGTAACAGCGGTTCAGTGAGCAACTGAAGATGGGAGAGATTCTCCCGAAACGCGTCTTACTTTTGTGTAAATGAATGGAGTTTATTGTAAAAAATGAATACCTAAGTTGAGGTTATATTGTCACTCCATTGTCAACAGTTTCGTAAGTACAATATTTACTATAAAACTTTGTTATGTTTAGTTGTGGACCATGCATTGCCTATGTTGTTATATTGTCACTCCATTGTCAACAGTTTCGTAAGTACAATATTTACTATAAAACTTTGTTATGTTTAGTTGTGGACCATGCATTGCCTATGTCAAATTGCTTAAATATGACATCATACACTCTCTGAAATTATTTTCGTGTAGTTCATTAACACTGTGTATATTTCCACTGCAGCAATCTACCAATCAAAATGGACTATTGCTAAGCAATACCTATAATTAAGTTGCTCTTTTCTTACAATGAATAGAATATAGTGCCTAAAATATGAAACTGGATACAATGTACTAGTTGTAACATTTGCACTATTACTTTACAATGCAATGTAACTTGTATATTTGCACCTTTAAACCAACATGCAACTCATTCTCATTCCAGCAATTAGTCTCAAACAAGAATATTCTCCTGTGAAGCACAAAAAGGTCACAAATATATGAAAAAGATTTACATACCAGCCAATTTTGTTATAAGCTGCTGATTTTCCTCTTCAAGCTGTATTAATCTTTTATCATTAACTGCTAATAATTTACTGGAAGACATATGATCAACAGGAATGCTGCCTAAGTCAGATATGCAGCTGCAAAAGAAGGTTGTACATTGATAAAATAATATTTATTATTTAAAATTTTCAGTCCTCCAATAACTTCACATGTATCATACCTTCCTTGAGTAAATGTGAAACCAACAAATGGCAGATGAAGTGCAGTAAATGCAGAATTTGCTGTGGGAGGAACAGCATCTGAAGTTCGAATGTCTGTGTCATCAACATCAAAATTTGATGTATCTGTGGGACTACTAACTTCTGGTTTATAGGGAGCAACACTATCACGAATTCCACTCCAATCTAGATTCGTAAACCATGCATGGTTCTGCAGACAATAAATATGCAATTTCATAAATCATTTTCTTCTACCATGTCAAGTAATCATTTTACGTACTATTGTCAAAAATGTAGCTATTACCTTGAAATCTTCAATGCCATGCTGACCTAGCCGAAACTCTGAGGTACAAATAAGTCTTTTCATAAGATCTTTGGCTTCCTGAGATACTTCATATCCTGGATCACTTGGAAAATCAAAACAATTCTGTAAAATAGCAAATTGTGGTACTTAATATACACTTATTTGGAAATCTTGGACATGTTTCTGAATAATACATAAAGGTCATAGGTAACAATTCTATTTTATGAGGGTAGCAAATACTGTTCTAATGGGGTAGTTTTTCATCTAAAAATATACTAAGACTATATAAACATATCTAGTAACCTCATTATCTGTTAAGTCTATAAATGATAAAAATGCATTAGCTACCCATGTTCAAAGTTCGTACCATTTGTCTTTTTTATCCATTTTACCCACATCTTTTAACTTCACCAATGATATATTTTCATTAAGTTCAGCAAACAACAAAACAATTGAAATTATAATTTCTGAAATTAAACAGTGCAGGATTAAATTAAATTTCTTAAAGAGTGGTTTTTGGTGATACAAATGTATACTCACTGAAACCTTGCACTTGATAGTTAACCTTTACAGTTGGCAATTCTGCAGATTAACAAATTAGAAATGGTATCTATTCTGAACCAATCACTATGTAGCTTATTGGTCATTTGCAGAGTGATTTGTGAAGTAACACCTAATCCTTTGTATTGAGGTGTTACACAACTTGACCTTACCCGCAGTATAAATTCTTGAGCTGAAAGAGTTCCATGCGACAGCAGAGAGAGCCAAACCCCTCAGTTACAAACAGCAGAAGGTGGAAACTCCAATGTTGCCTCGTGATTACATAATCTGCACATAACTGTTTTTGTTTCACGTGATAGGCCTACAATTGCTATCTTTTTTATAAGAGACGCTTTCCAGGTATGCTATAGAGACATGCTTTCATAGATGTTTATTGTCCTCAAATTCCCTACCACATTCCAGGTCTGTAAGTAATTGTTTTCATTTCATAGTGATAGTCATACGATTGCTCTCTTTTTTACAAGAGGTATGAAAACATTTAAGTTTTTTGGGTGTACTATAGAGAAGCTTTTCTATATGTTTATTGTTCTCAAATTCCCTACCACAATCCAGGCATTCCAACTGGTGATGTTCAGAAGCTTTCCAATACTAAATTTATTTTGTGCAGCCAAACGTATATCATAATTTTTAAAGATTTTCATGAATGCCCTGTTTGCCCAAGGATGATATGTGAATCTTTTAAAAACCACATCCTTTTTTATTGTGGAGAAACGACATACTTTCATTCGGCATACATAGGAAACCTACACATACAGATAATTACATTTCAACCCTAAACCACACCAACATGCCATTATAAACAGCCTTGTCCATAGATTGGTAACCATACCACTCAACAAAGAAGAGTATTCAGCAGAATACCGTTATATCATCAAAACAGCCCTCAACAATGGATTCAGCAGCTCTTTAGTTGGTAAGAAGATCAGACATTTCGAAAGACAGAAAGATATTAAAAACACAACTCTCCCCACAATAATAAAAGGACTTGGTTTTTAAAAGATTCACATATCATCCGTGGGCAAACAGGGCATTCATGAAAATCTTTAAAAATTATGATATACGTTTGGCTGCACAAAATAAACTTAGTATTGGAAAGCTTCTGAACAGCACCAAAAAGAATGTTATTCCACCCTGGAAGAAGTCAGGAGTGTACTGGATAGATTGTTTGGAGTGTGATCAGATATATATAGGCAAAACAATAAGAAATTTGGAGACAAGGATCAAAGAACACTTCAGAAATTTAAGATATAACCAAGTGGGTAAATCGGCGGTTGCAGATCTCTTTTGGACTTACGATCATAACATTGCAGGAGAAGCCAAACTGTTAAAAGCTACCACCAATCCCAAGGATTTGGCAATATGGGAAAAGATTTATATTTTAAAAAATAAACACAGAGTTATGAATTTTGACATTCCACCAATGGACTTCCTGTTCTGTTATCTAATGGAACCACCAGATGCCACTATGTCACCTGATAGAGTTAGTCAGTCCCCAGCTGAAGATGAGAGCGAATGCTCTTGAAATATGTTCTGAAGAATTAATCAGTTAGTGAAGTTTTAGGGTCACCTAATACTGACTCATTTGTATATGTAACAACTTCACTGTTCCTAACTTCTTTTAAGATTACAATAGATATGTATGTTTTGTCCATCATTAACTAACAAAAAGAAACCATGTCATCCTGCATCACAGGTCTAAGATTTCAGATTATTTTAACATATACAATCTTGTGTTCCTGGTGGCAACCACCTGGTGGAAACTTTCTTCACTTTAAGATCTTCATGAACATAGATCCCATAAATATAGAATAAGCTTCTCACATTTGAATGACAGGCCTCCATAAACTTGCATTTGGATCAGAAAGTGCATGGCAAAGGGCTATTTTGGTTTGTTCACTTGTACATTTTGAACTGGCTTATACTGTCATGCTCCAGAATGTTTACTTTTCATGGCCATTATACCTCCATATTTCATTTCATTAATGAAATGCTACTGATTAATGAAGTGCCTGTGTGAGACAAACTGGTCTCCTCTCCTACTCCTAACACCCCCAGACATTAAAGGCATGTGGGCATATGCACAAAACAAAAAGCAGCATTATAATTAGGCTAAAGGAACACTGTAAAAACATCAGGTACAATCAGAGAGATAAATCAGCGATTGCACATCATTTTTGGAGAGATAATCGTGATATAGAAATTGAAATTCATAGATAGACCCTTGGAGCTGGGAATATGGGATAAAATGTTTATAAAAATATGAAGATAATGCTATGAATTTCAAAATCCCAACAGAAGACAAATTAATCCAAAAGTCCATTCAACCAACAACGAATTTGCATTTCAGCTGTTGATGTGGGTGAAGGCCAGTGAAACATGTTCTGTATAATTCAATGGTAAGTGGAGCATAAGAGTATTAAATCAACTCGCTACCTAATTAAGAATAAATTAAAGGTATGTCTTCCTCTGTGCTACTCACAAGTGGTAAAATCAATTCTAGTTTATATTTGACAGTAGCTTGCATGCTTGTCCAATGTCTCTAGTAACACAAATGGTTCAGCATCCTTGACCAGTTTTCATACCTTTTGGTTTAGTGTTCACCAATCTTAAGAGGAGTTTTGTCTCTTTCTGCCCCAATTTGTTTCTGATTTGCTTAATGGAAATAGCAATAAGCAATTGTAGTTTCCCTTATATTATAAATATTGTTACAACCTTTTGACATACGATTTGCAATAGGATTTGAAGACCAAAAACTTCTCTTGCAGTATATTATATTAGAGTAAATATATTTTTTTAAATCTTTAGTGATTATAATAGCCCCTTTATAATGTAGGGAAATCAGTTCAGTTTCTCAATTCTTAAAGTACGTGAAATTTAGTAGAATGTCTGTTAATCATATTCTCCAGATACCGCCACGGGTGCCCAAGGTCATTGCGGACTCATGAGTGGGAGGTCTGGGGTTTGAATCCTGCCAGGACCGTCCTTTCTGACTGGGGTTTTTTCCAGGTTTTCCTCAGTCCTCATAATTGGTAAATGCCGGGGAGATACCCTAAACTTAGGCCTGGAATGCTTCCTTCCTAAAAAAAATATCCTTTCACAATATATCATTTCATTTCATGTATTATCAGTGTCTACTGCCTGTGGTGCCTCAGCAGTAAAAATGGGCGTTAAACACTACCCCCCCCAAAAAAAAAAGTTCTCAAGAGAAGGTTGTGATGTGGCTTAATAATAACTCAGATACATGAACAGCTTTACAGAGTCAAGATGAGGCTGACTGAAGAAGTAATAGCTTGTATCAGATTAAGCTATATTCACTCAATCATGGCTCATGAATCAAACATATAAAAATATCAATGCACCATGTTCTAAAAATGATCTAAGAGTGAGAGCTAACCAGATTAGCCCACACCTGAAGCAGTGCAGAGGATGAAATCAAAATGACTTTTCAGCACTATGCACAGAGTACTAAATAATTATTTTTAATGAAAATATATTCTAAAATAAATAGCCTTTCAAACACCAAAACAAAATGGTTTATGCTGCAAGCTCAAGAGAAGCTTATGACAAAGCTCCAAAAATCATCAGGAGCCATCATCCTTCCTCAGTAATTATTTGATGGAGTTCTCAAATTTTCCTCAGAAAGGGTTTAAAAAAAAACTTGGGCATAAGTCTAACAGGACATGGTTATTATAAAAGCCTAGAGCAATTCATTCCTTAATCATACTAGAGATTCCAGTAAGATTCGGTACCATCCTACAAGACAAAGTTTGCCAAGAATTGGCTTTAAAGAAATGTACCAGGTTTTATTCCCCAGTTGATTGATTTCTAGCAACGCAAATTTAAATACATGAACTAAGTTGTGGGAAGCAGTTGATATTTTCTGTAATATAGCCACATTTATACCTTAAACTCCCTGGCAAATTTCCCACACAAAACAATCACTGAGTGACCATAATAGCTTAATGACTATAGTCATTTTGAACAGTGATTAGTGTTTAATGTTCCATATGCAAGGGAATTAAAATATAATTAAGTTTATGCTGGCATTTCACTAAAAATCTTATAACACTATTTACTGCTGTAAAATACTAAACAAACAAACCAAATAAAATTGTTGATAAAATGAATAAAAATAAAAATTTTAAAAATGCCAAAATTACTTAAAATTATATTAAGGCAAAACATTTTCCTCAAAAAAAGATGCCCTAAACTTATACATTAATGCATAACTGAATTACACTTTTCACATTAAATTTGACAAAAGAACCATACAGAAATAACTAAAAAGAGCAAATTATTAAAATGGTACCTCAGAGATGACTTGGCCAGCTGCTGGACCACAAAATTGTTGAAAGAACAACAAGTGAAGAAACTTTAATGTAACAGTTTTTGATAAAATCCAAAATTAGAATTAACAATGTATGAATTAAATAAGAAACGATTATGAGAGTTTTGGAAAGAGAGCTTTAGATAATGTTCAAAATTTATGAAAGATCCTTAGATTAATTATGATGAATGCTGAGATATTGCATATACAACTAAATTAAATGCATTAAGAGCAACAATTAGGTTTTTAGACAGTCAGTATGGGCTTGCTTGCCTTATAAGAAGTGAGAAATGCTAACCATGAGCATGTATATAGGCCTGTACATGTTTTATTTTATTTTCAAATGCTTCAAAGTTCTTGTTGTGAAATGCTTCATCTATGTATTTATTGCAGTTAGCAGTTCATTCAATGTGCATGAGTGATCTCTAAACATATCATAATTTGCAGTTCCCAACATATAAAAGAATAATATCAAATCTGGGAAGCACTGGGGCACACATTTTTAGAAATGATGCTTTCACCAAAATTCTCTGATCACTGTTGTAAAGACCATCAGTTGTGTATGCAATGGTGCTGTCTTGTTGGAATCATGCATATTTGATTTCCTCTTCTTCAAGTTGATCAACGAAATTTCACAGAACATCAAACCAATTACATTCACTACTAAATTCTTCATTAAAGAAAATAAGATAAAATTTGTTATCTGGAAATGCCAATCCATACCGAAAAGTTTTTGATCTCACAGTGACGTGGCCAAATAGTAAGTATTATTTGATGACCACATTTGTATATTTTGTTCATTGATATTGAAAGATGAAACCACACCTCCGCATAAAAGCTAACATTAGCACTACATTTTTTCTATCAAGTATAAATTTGAAAACTTTCCATAACTTTTATGAGCTTTGCATCATTAGAGCCATTAAATAAGATCTGATGTTTCTAGAATTTAGTCCAAAAATTTCTGCTTAACTAATACCATATTCCTACTGCCTTTTCAAACTGTTTGAAATACATGTCTGATAAGAACAACACATTCTCACAAGCTTCTACTCAATAGAAGGTAAAAACTGTAGAAGTTCTATCATATATTGATGAGTCTAAGAATTTTCAATTGCTAAAGAGAACCGAGAAATCAACATTTTATTTGCAACTACAGAACTATACCTTGCAAAAGCAATTATTTCTGCTCACTGTTTTTGTGAGTGGAAGTGCACAATGATTTTTCCAAATATCCCTTGAATTAAAAGAGCTTCTCAATTATTTCTGCTCACTGTTTTTGCAAGTGCAAGTGCACGATGATTTTTCCAAATATCCCTTGAATTAAAAGGGCTTCTCAATTATTTCTGCTCACTGTTTTTGCAAGTGCAAGTGCACAATGATTTTTCCAAATATCCCTTGAATTAAGAGTTTCTCAATTATTTCTGCTCACTGTTTTTGCAAGTGCAAGTACACAATGATTTTTCCAAATATCCCTTGAATTAAAAGAGCTTCTCAATTATTTCTGCTCACTGTTTTTGTGAGTGCAAGTGCACAATGATTTTTCCAAATATCCCTTGAATTAAAAGAGCTTCTCAATTATTTCTGCTCACTGTTTTTACAAGTGCAAGAGCACAATGATTTTTCCAAATATCCTTGAATTAAAAGAGCTTCTCACATTTTAAACTTACCTTATGATTCATGATTTTTCCATAGGTTTCCACAAGGGATTCTGCATAAAAAGGTGTTTCACCATACAACATTTCATACATACACACTCCAAGAGACCACCAATCACATTCAGGCCCATATCTTCCTTGTCCATCTTCCATTGCCTAGATAACAGATTAAACTTTTGCTTTATACAAATGTAAGATTAAGAGGAAGACTTTGAAATAACATTTGGTTACAAATGTTTTGCAATCTTAACATTCTGCCACAAATTAGTTTGTTGAAACTGTCATAATATGTCTGTAATATTCTGGCTGAGGGTAATCACTAATGTTTACAACTTAATACTGATACCTCTATCTATGTAATATGAACTACAGAGATTGGGAGGGGAAATGGGTGGAGGAATGCATTGCATCACTGAATTTGAAAGGAGCAGAGAGGGGTTTGCTCAGTAGTTAATGGAGGGTGGGAAGAAGAATATAATAGAAATCATGAACAAAATTGACATATTATATATAATATAGGTGTAATTGTACAGTTAAGTCCCCAGTTTGAAATGGCTGTATCTTCTGTTACATGTTAACAGTTTCATTCCATATAAATACCATTATAATTGGAGGATTTTTTTTTTTTTACCCATAAGCATTTGTTTAACTTTTCATTGCTGCGGTAACTATGGCATGCTTGTATAAACAATTCTGGTTTAGAATACTGACAGCTACTTTCCAACAATAATTTCTGTCATATTCCAAACCAGAAGTGTTTATACAAGCATGGTACACTTATCATGGAAATGAAAATTAAACAAATGTAAAATAAAAAAGAATGGTAAATATATGGAACCATTTGTTAACATGCACAGAAGATACAGCCATTTCAAACTGGGAACTTACTTTTACAATAACTCTATATTATATATAACATGAAATATTTTGATATTAATGTGATTAATTGGCTTCAATGTATAAGTTCCAGTTAATATTTTAATTTAATTATGAAATATTTTATTGGTGGTTTCAATTATATTCTTCATCCCCCACCTGATTAACTATTCAATCAAACCTTCCCATTCTATCGCAATCCAGTGCAGCAATGCATTCCACTCCCCACCTCTACAAGAAGGACAGATCGTATTACACTAGGTAGAGGGATTTGGTTTGTAAATACTATTGATCATGTGAATAAGTTTCCCAAAATAACTGCTTGAGCAGAGTTTCTAACAGCTGTACATACATAAATATGCATGCAAAACTTAACTATTCGTTACTTATTCTCAACCATGGCATATATGTGCTAAATTAGTGAGCCATTTGAAATCAAGGGTACCAAAAAAAAAGTTAAGACCCAAAACCCTCCCTAATACAAGATACTTGCAATCATATGCCATTAAAAGTATGGCAAAAACTTTGTTTTCTTCTTTGGGTAGGTGGCAGGCTACTTTAATGCTTAACAAAACTAACTTACAAGCAATTTATCTATAGATGTACATAATTAGAATTGATAAGTAACTTGGAGTTATATTTATGCTATAATATAAATGAACTAAAATGTACAAGTTGAACATTTTTTTCACCTTAATGCTACTGCTTGATTATTTATTTAAATACACAAAGGAAATGAATTGGCTACTTATAAGCAAAAATATAAGTCAATAATCTCTTCTGAGTCGAACTATTTAGAACACTCTTTATGACTTCACTTATTGGAGATTTATTCAGGACATATCTGGTAAATTCCATATTTTTTCTCTTTGGGCCTGGAATCCGTTTCGTTTAAGTTCAATAAACAGTTTTGAGGTGCTAAGATGTTTACTTCAAATTTTTTGAAATTTCTTATTGGCTGATGGGTGGTAAGTAAACTTTTTAAACATTTTTTTCTCTGCTACATTACTCAAAGCTGTGATTTGTTTAATTCTTTTTGTTTCTAAAAATTTTTTTTTTTTTTGTTTATCATCTGCTTGCTAAACCCATTTGATTTAACAGTTTCTATTATGTGTTGATATTCATTCTTGTATTCTTCTTTGTTCAATGGTATATTTACTAGTCTATATGTCAAACAGTTGAATGCTACTTCTTTAAGTGATCTACGATTGAAACCATGGGCTTTGATGTAATTGTCAGTATCCATGTCCTTTCTCTAGATGCCAAATTCAATTTTATTACTATATTTTATCATCTTCAGATCCAAAAATGGCAACATATTATTTGTTTTGTTTCAGTTTTGACAGTGAACTTAATTGTAGGCTCTTGTGGGTTTAAAACTTTTAATGCATGTTTTTTGTTTATTATCGTGAATACATCATCTACATATCTATGTCAACTTTAGAAATATGGAGCCTTAGTGATGTGCATGAATAGGCTGGCTAGGAAAGGTGATAATGGGCGGCCTATTACTAGCCTTGCTTTCTGTTTAAAGATTTTGTCTTCAAATATAAAAAATGTTTGATTTAAGCATAACTTTGATGTGTTCTTCTGTTTGGTTGGCTGATTGTAACCATTTTCTTAAAAAAACTAATAATTTATTCTGTAGTATGCTGGGAAACAAGACCTTGACTTCAAAAGAAACAGTGTATCATTTGGTGATAATTTTTGGCCTTTAATTTTGTCAACATCCCAGAAGCACATATCTCCTTATTTAAGTTTATCACAAGGCCACTGGAGTCAACCTAGACACATACGAACTGAACTTCTATGAATAGTCCAACAGTCGCTTAACAGCTGAGGATGAGGACGAGCGTCCACGAAACATATCTGGAGTAAAACTGCAATAAGTGAAGCCACAAATAGTATTATAAATAGCTCAACTCAGAAGACATTATTAATGCGTGTTTCACTGTGTTATATTCCAAATTGATTTATATTGAAAATATAAGCCAACTTATGCGAGTCGGGGCACATTTGCTTTTTGTGTCCTTATTATCTTTCATTTATGCATCAGTTTTTATTACGGTGAATTTCCAATAACTTGTCAACCACCAACAATATTATATTTATATTATTTCATTTTGCATTAGCAGTTAAATCATGAAACTAAGGTAAAGAGCACACCTCCATTCCATTTTCCAATGGTCCAGGTAATGCATGTGGTTTTCGACAATGTTTAAGACAGAAGGATCTGCATAACATGTGCTACTGTTTGTGACTCTCCTTTGTACCTTCCTAGAGATTCTTGAAGGTCAAACAACTGATGCTATTTTTTCATTCTGAGCTTTTCTATTCTGTGAGAATGAAAGAATATTGTAAAATTCAAATGACACTGCTAATTCTAATTTATCTCAGATTTTTCTTCAAGTTTGATTAGAGTAAATGGGAAGTGTCATGGTGCAAGAAGGTTATATTAGTGTATGTTGGGAAGTGCAGTGAAAATATCAAGCCCAAAAAAAAAAACAAAAACAATACATTGGAGGTGAAATTAGATGTAATGCCACATAAAAGTTGGTTGGTTGATTGCTAGTGGCCATTGAGGATGCTGATACTTATCATTTTTTCCCTAGCTTTCCAATAGTTTCCAAACCAATTTTTAATTTGTTTATTGCCATCAAGTTGGCTGCATTTCAGTAATGTTCTTTGTTTAGGATAGTATTCCCATCCTTACATAATGGGCAGTAACTGTCCTTTAATTTCTAATTTCATCCTGAAAAGATCTACTGTCAATAAATCATGCTCAATTGAAACTTCAATTTTTCTTGGTTTCAATAAAAGGTGCTTGAAAATACTTAGCTCTTCATATGATTTTCCTTAAAAGTTTTTGTTGAATATTTTGTTGCTCTTGTTCAGTTAGTAATCTCTTTATAAGTTTCAATTTAGAAGGAAGTTCTGGTTCAAAAGTTAGTTTTAAATTTTATGGTGGCTCCTTTATTTGCCAAAGCATCAGCAATCTCATTCCTCTTTAATCACATGTCTTGAATTTCATTGTAAAACTATTTCTGCATTTCTGATCTGGATTGTATGATATAGTGTATGTTGGCGGGTAGCTGTAGTTCATTATACTTTGTAGTGCTGCTTTAGAATCACTTTAGATAACAGTTCTTTTATTTATGTTATGTCTATACAGTATATTTTCTAAAGTTGCACTAATGGCCATTATTTTGCCATCAAAATTGTTAGCATACTGTCTCAAAGGTGTATATTGAGAAAATTGTTCACAGTATATTCCAAAGCTTACTTCTCCATTTTTACGAGATTCATCTGTATACACTCTAAACCATGGTAGAGTGTATACAGATGAATAGTTGTTTAGTGTACTAAGTGCTGTCATTCTTAATACCTCTTGGAGACCAATGTATCCAGATTTAGTTTCACTCTGATATCTATATATTTATTGTTAAGGATCAGTTTGTATAAAGTTTGTCTTAGTACTTATTTTTAAAATTTAGTCTGAATCTTCTTTCTGTATGTAATTTTTGAAAGTCTGTTATGGTTTTAATCATTGTGTGCTGTTAGAAATATGAAACCATTTATTCCTGTGTTGATTATTTTTTAATTTTGGTCCCAGTATTGCTGTTTTAATATCTAGCTCTGTTTTAATTAGCAAGTTGTTAGTTATGCTCTGCATTGAAGCAACTATGTTGTTTTTATGGACCCTGTTATTGTTCTTATAAGGATCTAGATTGTATTGTATTCCAATTTAGTTTCAAGTTGGTTTATTTTGGATATTATCTCACTTCTTGGGTTTTATGAATCTTTTGTACGTGTCATTAAGGAGACCTGTGCATTCTACCCATTTGACCCCTGCTAATTTTCTTAATATGTTGCCTTCACATTCACTTTCTTAGATAGTGTCCATCTGCTCAGAAAAGGAAAGTTTTTGTGCAGTGTTATTCCAAGATATTAAGTGTGTTCATTATTGATTTTAAGTTGTACATCATCAGTGGTGTATTGAAGACTGAAAACTGGAAAGTCTTTTAAATGTCGATTTCCATATTGTTGGTGGATTCCATGTTTCCATGCAACTGATAATTTTCTGCATTTCATTTTCTAATTTTTTGTTATGTTGTTTATTCTGCTTATTTTTTTTTAGCTAATCCATATGATAATATCACCCGTAAACAATCCCATATTTGTCTTTGGAGAGTCAGCTAATATTTTGTTGATGTCATCTATGAATATTAATAAGAATTGGGACTGGAGACATTACCTTGAGGAAGGCCTACTTTAGTCGTTTGCCATTTAGTGAGGAAGTTATTCCATTTTACAACTATGTACCTTTGTGATCCATGAACAATCTCAACATGTTTCCTCTTATCACAAAATTAATCTTCTTATAAATAAGCTTCTTTCTCCATACTTTGTCAAAGGCATTTTTGAAGTCAACAAAGGGAGTAAACACAATTTCTTTTTTGTTAAAGGAATTTTTAATATCCTATGTTAAATGTACAACCTGAGTGATTGTTAAATATTGCTTTCAGTAGCCTGCTTGATGCTCTGTAAGGAGATTTTGAGATTCCATTTTCTCCATTGTTTTAACCAGTACTGAAGTTAAGGATAGAGGCCTATAACTGTTCAACTCGTCTGCTGGTTTGTCTTTCTTCTTAATTGGAATGATTAAGGCTTTTTTTTGCATAAAACAGGAATGCTATCTTTACTGTTCCAGATCTTGTTGAAAATATTCAACAGTACCTTCTTGGTTATGTGGACCCTAAATTCTTGATGTATTCACTAAGAATTTCATGTGGTCCAGGGCTCGTTTTGTTCTTCAGAAATAATATTGCTTGGTAAAGTTCTTCAATTGTAAAGTCGCCTTATAATAGATGTTGTTAGATTGTAAATACATTGGGCTTATGCCCTTTTAATATTTTCTTTAATTTCCCATATTCAGTTTATGTGCAATTTTGTAATGAGTGACTATGTCTTTATTGTGAATAAGGACTTTGTTGTTAATAATAAGAGGTTTCTGTTTTGTTTCTGGGACATTGTTTTAATGTATTAATATATTTATGAACTTTAGCGCAATTATTTCTATAATCAAGGAAACTAAGAATTTTATTAAATTATGCTTTCATAGTATTTATTTCTTTGTTTATAAATGCAGTTTTGTTTCTTCAATCTCTTATTAAGTTAGAATTTTTTGTCACTTCTGATATATTTCTAGTGTTATCTCAGTCTCTTTTTAATGCAGATAATCTCTGATTCCAAAAAAGTTTGAAACTGGTTCCTCTGAATATTGTTATTTTTGCAGCATTAATCAGTTTTTGTTAAATTTGTGGATTAGTTTCAGTATACTTTCCTTCATGTTAGTATCTTAAATTTTTTGTGAGTGAGTTTCCAAAAAGTTATCCCATCTGCTTTTTGCAAGATCCATCTGTTCAGTCAACTATTATATGCCTCATTTATGGTTAGATGGTTTCGGTTAGAATGACTCTATGGCCACTACCTATATCTTCCAATACTCTTCTAGAGATGTGATTTGCAATATTTGAAGATAAAGATATTCAAATAAAATTTTGATGGACTTATGTGTCAGATGGATAATGATATATGAGAATATAACAGATTATTCTTTCATCTGCAAATAAGTTGTTATACCTTTAATAAAAATTACTTCATTTTAAATAATTTTTTAAAGTTTGAAGCTTATGGTATATTACTTTTCAGAACCATTCAGTATTATATGCCATGAATAATCCATCCTGGACTCTTCAAACTAGTCATTTTTCAATAGCTCGTCACCCTCTAAGTGTCAAGTTTGCAGTACCCTACTGTATGATTTATTTTTGCCTTACCTACTTGAGAGTGTACTCTGGGGTAAACCCATAACCTATTATGAAATATGTAATTTTTTTTATTTTCTATTGCCCTTAATAATACAACAATTTTACATGCACAATTATACCAAAAATCCTGAATTATGCACTAGAATATTTTCTATAAATAAGCAGTTAAAAGAAGGATAGTCCTAAAGAAGTATCCCTATTTTTACCCCTGAGTACTAGCAGAAATGGTGGCTTGACAATATGCTGTGATTACTCTTTTGTTTTGTAATATATGACCTTCACTGCATAGGCGGCACTGGCACAGTTCTTTGTTATAGAAAGAAAAACAAAACAGTGAGTGCATTCACGGTGAACAAATATTTATTGGAATTATGGACAAAAAAGGAAGTGTGGGCTGTTGTTCGATATGAATAGGAGTATGGACTTTGGTATTGAAATGCATAGCCATCTGATGGAAGTGTATGGTCCTGACATAATATCGAACCAAATGGTGAGGTGATGGTAACAGCAGTTCCACAACATTTTAAAAGGTGTTTTGGGATGATGCGAGACCTGTGCAGCCAGCAACAGCTACTGGAAATGAAAACATTACCAGATGAGTTCAAGCATTAAATCAAGGAGAAAGGCATGTGACTATGGAAGATAATGCCACTGAAGTTGGTATTAGCCATGCATCAGTCCACAATCATCCATGATATCTCGCAATATGTAAAGTATTACTTTTTGAGCCAGCTCATCTTATGGTATGTTTCATCTCCAGTAGCTGTTACTGGTTACCCATCATTCAAAACACTCCCATGCCTATCTTGGAACTGCTGGTACCATTGACACACCATTCCACATTGCATCAGGGCCATATGCTTCCACCAGACAACTATGAATTTCAGTTCCAGAGTCCCAAGTATTCACATCAAAATATAGCCTGCATTCCCCCCTTTGTCCAAGATTGCAATACATGTCTATTACCCGTGCTTGCTGAGCGATTACTATTAAGTTTTCTTTTCTTTAACAAAGCACCAGCTTTGTGTACTATGAATATTGTACATCACAAAACTAAAGAGGATTGATGCCTGTATATTCATTACATATTTTAAACTCGCCATTTTCATAAATTTCAGGAGAAAAACTAAGGAAATATATTTTCTAGCTATCCCTCATAGTTGCGGCCATACTTTCCACAATAAACAACATGTAGCCAAAAGAAGGGTATCCTTACTTCAATTTCAGTTTTTATTACTACACTTTCTTCTCTTTACGTTAATCTGTAGAATAGTGCTTAGTTTCTTTTTAAATAACAAATTTAAAATGTATGGAAAATATTCCATTCCCAAAATCATTAAGGGAAATACAGCAAGTAGAATGCTTTTCACAATACCGAAACAAATAAATTACAAAATAAAACCTACCCGCAGGATTTCAGGTGAAATGTAGTCGGGTGTACCCACTGCTACGTTGCTCTGTACAGTGCCATCTTCAAATAATTTTAAACAGGAACCAAAATCTGCTAGGCGTATGTGTCCATTTGCATCTAAAAGAACATTGTCAGGCTTAATGTCTCTATGCACATATCGCAGATCATGAATGGAACCAATTGCTAAAACCATTTCAGCTATGTAGAAACGAGCCATATCCTCTGGAAGACGATCTTCAAATTTGCTGAGCAGTGTCAGAAGGTCACCTCCACAGTAATAGTCCATCACCAAATACTGCAGGTAAAGTGGTCATTGTTTGTTAAATATCAAAACAATAAGTAATTGTACATAACTTATCTAGAAGCTTACTCACATTGTATGTTAACACTTAGTTACAATTTATTAGGCTTGATGAAGATGTTAAGAATAAATAATTCTTTGCAATTACCCGTTGAGACACTATTTCTGCTTAAAATCACAAAGACCAATGATCAATAGTTTACTCTAAGGTCAGAAGAGGTTTACAACAAACACAGAAGCAGCACAAATAAAGCAACAATGGGTTGTATACACTTATGATATAGAAAGCAAAACTCTTAATACAGTGAAACCTTGATTTATCGTTCCCGGAACCATCGTTTTCCGGATATATCGTTCAATTTATGCGGTCCCAAACGTGTAAATGTAAATCAAATCCGCATTCATCTATCCTCGAAGCATTGTTTTCGCGCATTATTCATTCAAAAAATTCAGTCCCAAAGAAATTCTATCTTCGAATAATCTTTACAAACTGGAATTGTGAAGCAGTGATCGTCTCATGTACAGAGTTGCGTCACGCTTGATCCGAGAAAGCATGACTCGAACTCTCTCTAGTTGCCGATACGTTTCCAGCCGCAGGATGATATAGCCGATACGAAGAATGGGCCAGTTGCCGCAGCTGTCAATTTTGATACTTACGAGGCAGTGGACGAAGACGTTGTCACATGTGGCGTTCAAAGTGTTTATAAAGTGTGCGACGAAGTGGGAGGAGTTGCAAGTGTTTTCGAACTTATTCAAGCAGCTAGCGAAATTCTCGGAGCTGCTAGAGGTACATTTCCGAGTCACTGCTGAGCGGTAGCAGAGAAAGCCGAAGGTAGTGCGATTTCCACAGACATAGCTAGATAACAAGACCAAGATAGCTCCATAGCTCAGATGGTTAGAACGTCATGCTATAATTGTGAAGATAATGGTTTGAAATCCTCACGTCCTGGTGTGTGTGTGTTTTTCCTGCCGGAGTTAAAGGAGATTTGCCACCATTATAATCATTTACTCGCTAACGCACATAATCCGTTATAAATTTATGTTCACAGTTCTTTTTTCTGCTGCAGTCAAAGGAGATTTGCCACCGTTGCAATATTTCACCCGCCTACTTAACAGCACACAGCCCCCTTATATTTACGAAGAGGCGAGCGTTTGCCGTCTGGCCGTAGCCCGCCGCAGCTAACTACCGGGTCCACCGGTTTCTAGGATTTACCCGAGATTAACTTTAGGGTTAGTATGTGTGTATATATGAATTAATTGCGAATTCCAATAAGACAATGCGTGGTAAAAAGTGAAAAACTTGGTTTTGTAATAAGGAACAATTTTTGCAGCCAGAAAGTTACAGAACACAAAGCATTGGTTACATTGCATTTAACAAATAAATAATAATAATAATAAGCAACATTTACACTTTACAAGTGGCCATGCAACAGAAAAAAAGTACATCCCCACTATTCCGCTTTCTCCCATTCAGGGCTGAGGAGTTTTCTCTCCGCTGTAGCTCAAGATTGCAGTTCTAGCAGCTCTGAAAATTTTGCTTGATATATGGATTAAGTGTTTTCGTCAAAGGGATGGGAGTGGGGAAGATGACGCAACATCCGAAGCTGTGCCGAGTTTTGCCGAACCTCTAAGTGAATGTGAAACTACGAGCTAATGTCTGTACGGAATAGCAACAGAATGCTTTGAATGTGAAAAATTCGTTTCGCATGAAAAGCAAATGTCAGTTAAGGAAATTGTTCAAAGAAAGTGACAATCATTTTGATTTTGGTTTATTTTTTTTATTTTTTTTTTTTTTTAAATTTACATGCTCGTAACTTCTCAGGTCATCAACATCCCATTCAATTCAGGGCTTAAAACAACAATAAATTTTGCTTACAGATCTTTGCTTTCAGGCTTGAGGTTCTTTTATGTGACATAAATCTACAACAAGGACTCTCGGCTTTACTTTCCTTCCAGGAACCATACTTAGGATTTTTACGCCCGAAAAAATCCATCAACTTGCGAACTTGGGTCCTACGAGGCAAATATGATTACCACCAGAACCGGCAATATAGTGTAAAATAGGTACACGGTAACATGTAAAATTGACGCAAAATATAGTGTTTGCTTATTTACTGGCTTTATTTATTTTTGAACAAGATTTATACACTTCCTGTATCTTTCGTTTTCCCCGCATCCATCGGTTTTTTAACTTAGTCCCTCCAAAAATGATGACTAGAGGTTCTACTGTAATACCCTAAAAGTGGGCCCAATGCTTATAAGTAAATAACAAGATCAAAAAGTATATATATTCTCTCATACTATGTAAAATAGTGAATTAAAGATTGTGCACATCTTATATGTCAACATATTGAAAATTTACTAACCAGATTATTTTCATCCTGGAAAGCGTAATGTAGGTTTGTAATCCAACGTCTATCTCCATACACCAAGACATCCCGTTCCTCTTGAAAACATGCTGTCTCTGCACGTTTTAGCATTTCCCATTTGTTTAGAATTTTCATTGCAAACACCTTTTCTGAACCTTTCATTTTCACAACACATACTTCACCAAATGCTCCTCTTCCAATAACCTTTATTATTTCAAAATCATCACGGGTAAGACGAAGGCTTTTCACACACGTTGCTACGGGTTTCACTGTAACATACAAATCCTCACTAAGTAAAATATACTCAATAAAAATATATATATATATATATATATATCTTTTTTTTTTAAAACTGTTACTGAAAAAGTATAATATTAAAGATTTAAAGTCATATAAATTGTGAGGTGAACATTTCATATTCATTCTAATGACTTATAATGGAGGAATAAATATGTTTATTAACAGCATCTTCATTACATTAATAGCATACAGATATGGAAAAACAGGACATATATAGATACATAATTAAGGATAGTTTGCTTTCTTCAAAGTGTAATTTTATCATATACAAGTATTTTATAAACTTTTGTTTTATTCAAAAGTATCACTTTAGAGATGATAAAAATAAAAATGATTCTGCGGCTAGTACAATTTCATAATGAGGAAAACATATTTTCTTTTCTAATTACTAATCAAATTACATTTTTAAAATTTCAAGTTTCATTTTTGTGAGGATCTGAAAATGAAATTTAATTTATTTAAGAAAATAAAAAGAAAGAAAAATCACATCTACATGGGCATATTGTGCAATCATCGTTATTGTCTATATATTAACATTTCTCTTTGGTACTGGTTGTTAATTTATCCTGAGTAGGATTTGTCTTCTGTTTACTATGAATTAGGTGAACAGTGATTTGTAAATTGCTTACACATATGGCTTTCTGTGATGTTCATTATTGCAATTGCTAACTACAAGCACATATACTACTTCACTATATCATAGGAGGGAAGTCCATAAGTTTCCAACCTCGCCCATAAGGATTATCACCTTCACAAAGCCTTATCTGGTGTCATATGCTATCTATTAAGTAATTGCAGCTGCAACTTCCACTCTGCTGTGTTCAGTTGTTCAGATATAGTTGCAGAAAGAAGGCTATGTGTAGAAGATTGTGACATGTTCAAAATGGAGTATTGAGCTGTTATTAAGTTCTTCACAAAAGAAGGACTTACACCAAATGAAATTAAACAGCAATTGGACGGCATATATATGGGGAAGCATCCCCCTCATATTCTACCATAAAAGAATGGGCCAAACTTTTTCGAATGGGTCGAGAAAGCATTTAAGACATAGAGCATGCAGGTCGGCCCTTGGAGGTGCTCATTCCTGAAAGCATCGCACTTGCAGAAGGAGAAATTATAGAAGACCGGCAGTTCAAAGTTACACAAATAGCAGTAAGGTTGGGCCTTTCTAAAGCAACAGTCCTTTGAATGTTTCATGAACATTTAAACATGAATAAGGTAGTGCAAGATGGATACCTAGACTTCTTTCCTCAGACCAAAAGCAGCAATGAGTCATCTGTTGTCAGGCATTTTTGGATCTCTGCTATGGCAACAAGATAGAATTTGCATACCATTGTTACAGGAGATGAAACTATGGTCCTCTACTATGATCCCTTATTCAAAACAGAATCAATAGAGTGGCGTAAACCTGGCAAAGCACTGTCTCTAAAGGCCAAGATCAACCAGTCAAACAAGAACATCATGGCCACAATCTTTTGGGACTGTGAAGGAATACTCTTCATTGACTTCAAGGAGAGAAACACCATAGTATATGCTGGCCTAATGCAGAGACTACATGCTTCCATTAAAGAGAAAAGATAAGGAAAGCTGAGTGGTGGTGTGCTGCTTCTTCACGACAATGTGCCTGTAGATAGTTCTCATTGCAAAGGAGGCTGTGAAGAAATGCAGCTTCAAGGAAATCAACCATCCACCTTACAGCCCAGATCTAGCTCCCTTTCCTCTTCTCAAAACTCAAAAAGGGCCTTCAAAGAAGGAAATATAAGCTTGACGAAGAATTGATGGATGCTCTTTATGCCCATTTTGCAGACAAGACTTCTATTTTGGGGGGGAGGGGGAGATTGAAATGTTAATTCAAAGATGTGAGAAGTGCATTGCAATAGAGAGTAACTATATTAAAAAGTGAAATATAGTTTTTGTCTTTATCATACCTAGAAAATGGTTAGGCCAGAAATTTATGAACCTACCCTCGTATATACTGAGAAAACAACCACTATGAACAATACTTAAATAACACAGATGAATAACACTTCCCAAAATAATCCACTTTTAGCTTATGGTAGAATAGAAAAGAATATTTATTTCACTGTCATTATAAAAAATTTAACAAATGCGTTCACATCTTTACCTAGAGTATATATTTTTGGGATCTTATACATTTAACACCCTGGTTATTTATGTATTAGATCCTACTTTCCTTAGTTCCTTCCTTATTTCCACATATAGTTCCTTCCTTATCTTTATATATTTACCTAGCATGGGGTAAATACCTTTAACATGATTCTAACTAATTACGAGATAAAAATGTTAGCAGACTGTGGAGTAGAAAGAAGTATAGGAAAAGGGATGTATTTAGGAACAGCGCAAGAAAAATGGATTTGGAAGGTTAAGAAAATGAGGCTGAATGGGAAGGAAATGTAAAATATGCTGAAAGAGGATCTAAACATGTTGATAACCTTGAGTGTTGATATGACAGGTCCTGGAATAGTACTGTGCTAGATTATACAGGAAGGTATAAGTTTGTTGGAATTCATATTATAGGGTGTATTGTTAAGTTAAACTAAGTCTATAATTGGAAATGTTAATTGGAACTTTAACAGTGAAGCTAATCATATAGTTAATATCATTGTAAGATTGAGTCAAACTGCACTCTCTTATTATTGTTCACAATTACCCATTATCCACTTACTGAATATAACATGTAGAACTAGCTTCAGAAATTCTTTGTTCGCATCATCAGCTAACTGTCGACTTCTGGTTAATTCGTTGTGCTGTGGGAATGGGTATTCTACTCTGGTGGAGGTGTGATGAACTTAAAGTTTATGTTTTCATTCCTGGAAGAATCGAAGGTCATTAAACTGTCTCTGTATTTGTAAATATGAATTTTCACCCATGTTGCTAATTCTGTAGATCCTTGTATTGACTGTAATAATTTTGCTTTATTCACTATGTAATAGTTTTCTGTCAAGAATTTTAGATGCTACTGCTGATTACTCATATTTTATGCTCCTGAAATGTTTTTTTAACTGTGTGACTATGTTACTCTTTGTTTTTCCAATTTAGATTTTTCCAAATCTGCACAGCATGATTTTGTAAATACTTGTGGTATACTGTATATTGTATTTAACATTGTCTATCAGAAGATTTTTAACATTAAATCTGTTTACAGGTGCCAGCTTGATATTATGCTCTTTTAGAATATTGCACATTTCTTCATAGCCCATGGATGATATGTAAAGTTTTTAAAAATTATCTTCTCTTTTACTGCTGAAAGTGTTATGCTTTTTTAATAAGTTTTTGCCTCTTGAATTTCTGTACTTTTTTGTGTACAAGTTCGTTCTTAAAATCATTTTTAACCTGTGTTCTTTCTATTTGTTTGTATTCTTTAAAGTATTCTTCTTTGCTAATTTATAGGTTAACTAGCTGGTATGTTAAGCTGTTGATCACTGCATGTTTGTATGTTATGGGGTTAAAACCATCAGCTTTAATGTGATTATCTGTGTGTATTCTTTCTTATATTCCAAATTCCAGGCTTCCTTGACACTTTATTATTTTAATGTCCATTGCGAATGGAATAATTAAAGAGCTATATGTAGGTTGCATAAATCATAAAAATGCAAACGATGGTAGGTGTGGTGCTGCACCAAGAAGAAATTAAGAGGACCCAGAATTGGAATTATCTGTTTAGAATTGATATTGTTTAATGTAATAAAATTTTTAAGCACATCTTACCAAATTCAATGAAGTCAGACACTGTCTTTTCTCTTCGTAACGAAGAGTTACAGCATTCATCATAAAGCACCAACAAGACATCCAGGAGGGTTTCGATGCTGAAACATTGGCCCTGTCCCTGGATAGGCCCACCCAGGAACAGGGCTTCTAATTGTCGCAATCGCTGCTCCCCTGTTAGCCCTGTGGAGGGGAGAAAAACCCATTTCAAATGTAAAATGAAATATCTTATACATGCTTACAAAGACATTTGTTACATGACTGTTCCAGAAATCTTTTCATAATGTATTATAACATTGCTTGAAATATAATATATGCACAAATCTTGTTAAAAAAATCAACACATTTTACCCATAATGCAGAAACTTATTGTTTTATATATATATTGCTAGGCTTAAGGTACTTTAAAAGTATTACAAATAATTTAAACAATACCCTGTGAAACAACCACCCCGGAGTCCTGTTGTGCTGCTGGTTTCACTGCTGTCTCAGACATTGGAAGGCATTACAACGCTTCATATGGCCGCTCAATTCCTTGCTTAATAAAAGAACCAATAGTCGAAAAATGCAAGATGCTATGATTCACGCTCATTTTTTCGTTCGAGTCTGAAATTGAAAGGGAGTTAACTGTAACACAAGTATAAAATCTTTGAGATAAAGCTAAATATATACAGTAAATGCACAGTATGAATTAAATTATGGGAATGCAAATACAAGTCATTCTGCCTCTCTTAAAATTATTCATACTATCCTATTTCCTTTTCAGTATGATTATAGTATCTGAAATTTTACTTTTTTTTAAATATGTACATATATATTTTTTCCCCATAATATTCTCTTTTACATCACCCTTCATGTATGAGTGTATTTTTAATCCATATGTGTGTTTTTCCCTTTCAAAAACTATCAGCATTTTCATATTACTATAATGCAGCTATCACCATATTTTCAGATAATCGTGCACTAGCATACTGAAGAAAACATCCACAATAAGTCGTCAAGTTCATTGAAGATGGAGAGGATGTCTCTTCGAAATCAGTCCCACCATATTTAAAAGTAAATGAAGAATTAGAGTATGATAGACGACAGGTTAGATAGATTTATACCTTTGAAGGAATCCACACAGTAAAACGAAAATATAACTTCTTTGCTTTAAAGGAGTGAAACGCTCATGAGTGTTGATTATTTTAACTTTTTAATAAACAAAGAGGTTAGATAGAATTTACATCCACAATAAAAGATGTTGATAACACAAACTCTCAGCAACATTTTTTGCTGTATGCACTAGCATATGGAAGAAAACATTCAAAATAAAATTTGTTGATAACACAACCTCTAAGCAATACTTTCTCTCATTCTGGTACTATTTTCAATATTTTATGTTGCCTATCTTTGCCAATATTGATCCATTCTGAAACACCTGAAGAATATACTCAAATTCTATACTAGTAACACATCATATACTGCAAATTAATTTTAAGTTCATTAAGTTAATTTCAATTAACTGTGAATACTTAATTCAAGTCTCCTATCAACTTCTTTTAAAAACTGTGCCTTTTTGAGCTCAATGGTGATGAATAATGATGGAACATTTTCTACCATGGACAAGAAGTTGCCTTAGAATAAGCCATACAGTTCATTTGTATTTATTTATTTCTCATTTGAATGTTTTACTATTTCACAGTACCATCAATTAATTAATACAATAATATAAAACAAAATACATAAAGCTTATAATAAATTATAATAATAAATTTGATTGATGTCATAATTATGATTTATTGCAAGAATCTTACAACTTAACTTTGTCACCTTCAAAGTACTCCCCTTCTCTGCCCATGCACCTCAGCATATGGATCTTCCACTGTACATAGAAATGCTACAGGTCATTAACTGTCCACTTGTACCTTTGTTGTTTTTGCTTTTACATCTTCCATGGATTAAAAATGAGTTTGCTTCGAGACCCTTCTCACTTTGGAGAAGAGAAAGAAATTGCATGGGAACTGATCTGATGAGTATGGGGATGTTCAAAAACTGGAATGTTTTTTATCAATCAAAAATGCCCTCACAGCAAGGGCATTGTGAGCTGGTGCATTGTCCTGATGAATAACCCAAGTGTTATTTCTCCAGAGACCTGGCAGCTTCTTCCTCCCTCATTCTGAGTATTCTCAAAGCTTCAATGTAACAGAGTTGGTTAACTGTTTGATCCTCAGGCACCCATTTAATCATAACAATACCCTGAATGTTGAAGAAAGAACAATCAGCATAACCTTAAATTTCAACTTGCTCATTCTTTATTAAGATCATTGTGTGATTGAGTCGAACTAACACTCTTTTGCTCCACTTGTTTAAATATGCAGGACAATTTCATGAACCCTTCATTCTCATCTTCAGTCCATTGTCTATGGAAATGTGTAATCATCTATGATGGAGGTATGATGAACTTGAAGTTTATGTTTTCATCACCTGAAGTGTTGAAGTTCATTAAATTGTCTTTGTACTTGTAAATGTCGATTTTCTCACATGTTGCTAATGCTGTAGGTACTTGCACTTATTTTGATAATTTTGTTTTATTCAACGTGTCGTGGTTTTCTGTCCAGAAATTAGATTCTACTGGTGATTTCTACAACTGCTTGTATTTTATGTTTCTGAAATGTTCTTTTAACCATGTGCCTATGTTTCTCTTTGTTTTTCCAATGTAGATTTTTTCACATTCTGCATAAGTAAATGGAGCAAAAGAGTGTTAGTTTGACTCAATCACACAATGATCTTAATATATGATTCACTTCACTGTGCAATGTTTCCATTAACAATTTTAGTTTTAGTTGCTCATTCTTGCTTTTTTCATTCTTGGAGAGCCGGAATTCTACCAGTGCAGTGATCTTTGTTTCAGAATTATACTGAAAGATCCAAGTTTCATTACATATTACGACACTTTACAGAAAGCCTGGTTGCTCTTGGACATGATGCAAGATGCCAGAGCAAATTTTGTTGTTCTTTTGTTCCTGAGTGACAATTCTAAGCATTATTTTCAAACACACCTTTCTCTTGCAGTCTCTTTATCAATATTTAACATTTGTGTTATCCTGCTGCTCAATTTTTGATCTGCATGCACAATTTCACTAATTTTCTGAACGTTTTCATCAGTGTTTGATGTGAATGGATAACCCAGATGCTCATCTTCCACCTGCTTCCAAACAAATTTGCTAATCACAAAGGAAAGGAAATTGCTAAGTTTGACACTATTTTGAATGAAAGATAAGTCAGCAAGCAAGAATAATTGTAAAAATATCTGCATTTTCTAATATTATGATAATTACAGTGTGTGTAAATGTCTTTGTTGAAGGCAGCTTGTGCTGCAAACTGTTAATTTAGGAGCCATTAACATTTCCATCACATGTTACATCACAAAATCAGCAATTTTTCAATTTTTGAGAATAAATAAAAAAGGAAAAATAAAACTCATACACAGAAGTAAAAAACTAAATGTAATTGATGACTAACCTCAAATAATATAAATAGATTGTTAAGTTAGTTGCATTCCTTACTGTAATTGGAAAAGTGCTAATCTTTAATCTTATGCATATTAAGGTTAAAACCAATGATTTGACAGGTAACTTTTTTCCATTCATAGCTGTTCAGATGATATACGCTTCAACAACAGCATCTCTCGGTGCAAGAAAGAAAGCAAAGGAGTTGAACAAGATTGAGTGTAAAAAAGAAAAGGTTACAAAGAGAAAATTCTAGAAAACTAATGAAAGCACTCAGACTAAAAAGAAAAGGTTATAGGAAAATAGTGAAGAGAAGCAATGCAGTTAGGAAAGCATGAAATGAGAGCTTGAAGAAAGGAGGCTTTAGAAAATAAGTTTTCACCATCTGCAACTGCGTCACATATAAGATTATGTTCACTGCAACTTACAGAGGAAAAAAAAAGGGGGGGGGGGAATCCCAAAAGCCCTTTTAATAAGCCAAAAGAGTGGCTGCTGATTTTTACAGAAATGATACATCTCTGAACAGTGCCTAGGAGAAATGACTCATATCTAGTATCCAGATTTTTTTAATAGTGTTTAACGCCCGTTTTTACTACTGAAGCGTACACTGATGATACATGAGATGAAATGATATATTGGGAGAGGATTTTTTTTTAAGGAAGGAAACGTTCCAGACCTAAGTTTAGAGTATCTCCCCAAGATTTGCCATTTATGATGACTGAGGTAAACCTGGAAAAAACCTCAGTTAGGGAGGCCAGTCCTGGTGGGATTCGAACCCCAGACCTCCCGCTCATGCAGCGTTGTATCCAGGTTGAAAGGATGTAATAACAGTTCATGATTCAGAAACAATACAACACAGAACAAGGTGAATAGATGTAAACATAAAAATAGGACTGTTACTGTTCTGTGAGTTGCGCTCAAAAGATATATATAAAGAAAGAATAATTCAGTATTAAAGTATAATGAAAAAGTTTTGTTAAGTGCAATTAAAATATGGCTTAAGATTTATATTGGCTTTTCCTGTTTTAAAATGCACATTTCATTTCAGTATCTTTGTTTTTTTTAAGGTTTTTGCTACATCTCACTAAATTAATTTCTTCTTATACCTCATTCTCCTTTAAAATAATCTCTTTTGACATAATTTTCCAATTTTTTTGCTTATAAGGAAAATGTGAATTCCAAACAATATATTCAAATTTATAAAAATGATCAATGTACTAATAAAATACAAGACCAAGCACAATCAGGAAGCTAAATACTTCTGTCACCTTTCTCGACGATAGAAATTGCTCCTGCTTATATCCATATGCAATTGCCCTCTCAAAGTGAAAGATTAGCTTGAGTATGGATAAATGCATAATAAAGTATTTAAATTACCATTATTTCAGAGAAATAAAACAATACCTATTTAGCAGAATGACAATTCACTTTGTACATTAAAAACATGAATTTATTAAGGTACGGACATAATCTAATTCAAAGTATGCAATATATGGCAAAGAGCTGCTTTTTCATCTTTCTTCATTTATGAGGGTAGGCTCTTAAGTTTCTGACTTTGCTGATAAAGATTATTGCCTTCACAAAATCATTATCTGGCGTCATACCTTATCTGTTAAATAAATTATTGCAGTTGTCACTTCTGCTCTGCAGTGTTCAGTTTTCGAATGGGTCAAGAAAGCAATGAAGATGAAGAGCGTGCACTTCGGTCCTTGGAGGTGCTCACTCTGGAAAACATCTCTCTTGTGGGAGGAGAAATTATGGAAGACTGGCAGCTCAAAGTTACACAAGTAGCAGCAAGGTTGTGCCTTTCTAAAACAACAGTCCTTCGAATTATTCATGAACATTTAAACATGAATAAGGTTAGTTCAAGATGGGTGCCTAGACTTCTTTCCTCATTTCAAAAGCAGCAACAAGTCATCTGTTGTCAGGAATTTTTGGAACTCTGCCGTAGGAACAAAAGAGAAGTTCTGCAAACCATTGTTACAGGGGATGAACCTGTGGTTCTCTACTATGATCCCTTGTCCAAAAGAAAATCAATGGAGTGGCATAAACCTGTCAAGGCACCTCCTCTAAAGGCTAGGGTCACTCAGTCAACCAAGATCATGGCCACAATCTTTTGGGACTGCGAAGAAATCCTTTTCATTGACCTCAAGAGAAAGGCAACAGTAAATGGAGAGTACTATGCTAGCCTACTGCACAGACTACGTGCTTCCATCAAAGAAGAAAGGTGAGTAAAACTGAGTGGTGGTGTGCACCTCCACGACAAAGCACTTGTGCACACAGCCCTTGTTGCAAAGGAAGCTGTAAAGAAATGTGGCTTCAAGTAGATGGACCATCCCCCCTACAGCCCAGATCTACCTCCCAATGACTATTTCCTCTCTCAAAACTCAAGAAGGACCTGTGAGAAAGGAAATTTAAGTGTGATGAAGAATTGATTATGCTGTTTATGTCCATTTTGCACACAAGACTTCTAATTATTTGGTGGAGGGGAGGTTGAAATATTAATTCAAAGATGTAAGAAGTGATTGCAATAAAGACTAACTATACTGAAAAGTGAAATATAATTTTTGTCTTTATCATATCTAGAAAATGGTTATGCCCGAAACTTACGGACCTATCCTCACACATGTCACTTGAAACTTTAATACTTCACAAGTATTTTACATCCATTTATGGAATAGAAAGTTACATGTCCATACTTTACAAGTTGTAAAGTGTTAGACCATACTTTTGTGAAATAGGGCCCTGGTGATTGTGTCATATGACACTAAGAGAGAAGCTGTGACTATCGACAACATGGGAAGAAGAATGAGTGTCAGTTATGTGCAGAAATCCAAAAGGTCATTATTTTGCATAAAGAGACAGTCATTGTCTATAGCCGAGGCTATTTATAGAAGTCATTTAAATAAAGGATTAGTGATATAGTTACTAAATTAGCATTTTATGGTTTATAGAACATCATACTGTATATAATTTAATTCTTTATTACCATTATCATGTTCCTATCTGTTACTTATGTTATGTTAGTCGCATCATAATGTGCATACCAAAATGGGTGACTAATGTTGTTAAGGTGCAGGCTTGTGGCAGGAGGTTTGGGGTTTGATTCCCACCAGGGCTGTCTTCCTTGACTGAGATTTTTTCCAGATTTTCCTGTGCTCATAAATGGCAAATGCCGGGGAGCTACCCTAAAACTTAGGCCCGGAATGCTTCCTTTCTATATTAAAAAAAAATTTTCCTAATTTATCATTTCATCTCATTATTTTATCTTATACCTTATCATCAGTGTCCACCACCTCAGTTGCCTCAGTAGTTAAAACATGCATTAAATACAATATATATATAAATGCATATAACATTTAATAATATAATTGATCATTGTTTTTAATTCTTGAAATTTTGCCAGTTAAATCTTCCATTATTAAGCTCAGTTGCAGAAAAAAAAAAAACATAATATATATGCAATAGACATTGCTGTTTTTCTGGTCTTTATTTTTTTAATGTATTAAATATGACATAAAATGTTACATTAGTCACAGATTAAAATAATATTTTATCAAAGAGTCTAAAATGTATTTTAATAATGATAACCTTTATACAAAAGATTAGGCCCAATAATTTACCCAAGATATCTATATATTTGTTGTTAATATTAACTCTGTGCATAAGCTTTGACACACTGACACCGTACTTCAGCTTGTTAAGCTAGTCACTATGGAATGGCTATCATAATTAACAACATGATAATTATAATAATGACTTGCTAAGTTACTAACAGAACATAACATCGAGAACATGAATGTTCATAATCACAATGCTTAAGACACTATGTTTGCTCACTTATTTCTAAGCTAAATTTTAACATTTACTATTGCAAAGAAATAGATATACTTAATTTATGTAAACCTAGGGGTTTACTGCTTTAGAGGATTGACCCAATATGCAAACAAAAGAACTGGATGTACTAAAGTGCATAGCTGGTAACTCTGCAACTCATATAACTTAAAGCAGATACAACATATCTTCCACAGAGAAGAACCCATTTTTGCATTATTACGGTACCTTATTTTTACTCCTTTCCACGCTAACTTCTCTTTCCCCAGAAAACATGCTAACTCATTTTCTATTAATGCACTATTTGAAGACGTTAACTGAAAACTGCAGGAGAAGGTAGGCTATTACTGATTTGATAAGGATTGTAGAGCAATGAGAAAGATAGCAATCAAAATGCATACAAGAAAAGAATGTTAAAAATAAATGAAGGATGCAGGAATATGTTAGAGGTGAAGAGAGAAAATTGGAGTCTAGGAAAAGCAATTGAAATTAAGAAAAAACTAGAATTAGGTAAACTTTGGTTAATATGGCGAATTGTAAAAGTATACCTCAAATTCTGAGCAGAAGATAGTGATATAAAACCAAAAGAGCAGATGAATTTCTTTTATGAGTTTATTTAGCACACAAGATGGTCAGGGTTAAAACTTTAATTCAGAACTGAGATCTAATTATAAAGAAAAATTGATAGCAAGATATGAAAACAGGTGAAAAACATGAAAAAGGAATAAAGCTATAGGTATATATGATTTACCAGCAGGGGTGGTATAAGAGTTCAGTCATATTGAATCAATTATCACATTTATTGAACTATATAAAATGCAAAAAGGGAATACCAATACCAGAGCGTCATCATATGAAATGTAAAGCAAAACCCGAACAATCACAGGAATTGCATTGTTATCCAATCTTGGAAAAATATTTTTACATGATATTCATGGATTTAGAAAAAGCATACCGTAGCATCAACAGAGAAATTTATAATTCAAATGATTAAAGAATGGGAAAAGTCAAAACAGTAATTACAGGCAATTTATAAGAAAAATACATTTTTTATTATATGTGGGGAAAGGAAGTTTGTCAAAATTGGGGTCTTAAACAGGGCTGTTAATAGAGCCTCATTCTTTATAATTTATTTATAATTAATAAAATAGATCAACTGAAGATTATAAACAAACATGCCAGTAATTGGTAGTTTAGAAAGTTTAGGGTTACTCTTTGTTGATGATATGGTGGCTATTTTCATTTCAGTGGTTGGTTTAAGTCATTTAATAAGCAAAGTAGAGAGATGCCATAAGGAATGGGGGCTTTTAGTAAATCAGAATAAGACAAAAGTGATGATGTAAACTAAGTAAAGAGGAAAGTTGATACATGTTGGATAAAAATATTCAAATAATTAGTTATTTCTTCTATCCCGTTTAAAATTAATTTGCAAAGGAAACTAGGATAAACAGAAGAAATTTGCACCAAAGGTAGCCTGACAATGAAGTTAGTGTACAGATCCAGTGTTTGAATGCCATAAATATGTAGAGAGATGCCATAAGGAATGGGGGCTTTTAGTAAATCAGAATAAGACAAAAGTGATGATGTATGCTAAGTAAAGAGGCAAGTTGATACACGTTGGATAAAAATATCCAAATAATTAGTTATTTCTTCTATCCCGTTTAAAATTAATTTGCAAAGGAAACTAGGATAAACAGAAGAAATTTGCACCAAAGGTAGCCTGACAATGAAGTTAGTGTACAGATCCAGTGTTTGAAGTATGATGATTTAAAAGGATTTTATATTGCTCTAGTAGAATCTAAATAAGTTTATGGCATAGAAATTTGAGGTATAGAAGAATACAGGGAGCAAAATAACAAAATAGCAGCTACCTGGTATAAAATTGTACTAAATATTCCACAAAAATGTGCTAATGTGGGTGCTAGGATTGAGATGGATATGTCTAAAGTAAGGAGTATGATTATGGAAAGGTTATCAAGTTATTAGTATGGGATTCATATCTTGAATGTTTAGAACAGTCCTGTCCAGCTTGGCACTCACTGGTGCTATGTCGCCTGCGATACCCTTTTATGGCACCCTTCACAATCAATCTCCAAATTAAATTTAATTAATATTTAAAGACAACATTTTGCATTTGAATAAAGATTTTCACTTATCTTCAAAGCACTGTCCTCCTTAGTGGCGTTTTTATTCTGCATGAAGAATTATGTCACTATACCCTTCAAAAATTATAATTCTGAAGAATTAGAAATGGAAATTGTAAGCCTTCAGTGTTTGGAATCCTGCTATGCAACATGTGGCAATTTCCGGACTCTGGTGGACAATAAAAAATATTCCATTGTTTGTAGGATTGCTCTGAAAATGTACTCTCTTGTTTTCATTCAACATATCTTCATGAAGTTGCATTTTCCACTATGAACAAATAACAAAAAATTCCGATCCTACCGGGCAGATTCACATCTGGATGAAAGACCAATTAAGAGCAGCCTGTTCTAGTTATACACCAAATCCTTAATTTGCACAGAGCATGTAGTGCCAAATTTCACACTAATTATGTGAATAAATATAATTTCATATGTTTGTTAATTCTAGATTATTATAATTAGTCATTGTAGTACTGGTAGCAGTAGTGTCAAAGTAGTGGAATCCTAACCTGCCACCCACATATCCCTAGCTATCATGCAACTGTGCCCGAGTACAAATGATCTGGGAAGCCCTGGCTCAGAATATTAAGTGAATTGCTAGAATTATATTTATGGAATAAGAAAGATCAGAAATTAGCTATGGAATAATGGGATGGGAGATGTTTGGGTTGAAAGGGAATATTTGCAAAGATGATTTTAAAATATGGTAAGGTTTTGGTCAAGAAGTTAAGACATAAATAAACAAATAAATATTGTTTTAGTCTCAAGATAATAGGTAGGAAGATAGAATCTATAGTAAATGCCAGAAAATGATTTAAACATGAAGATAGTGTAAGAAATTCATTATTTGTGTGGAAAGAGGATCTCTGAGCAGAGAGTACATATATAGCAAAAGGATGAATTGGGAATTTATTCGTAGTTGAAAAGGACCATCCCCATGGTCCATGTTTTCCAAATAACCAAAGACATGGTTCCCAATTTGATTCTTGCACAAATGGAATCAAGTCCAGATATTAGGTAATTTTGAAACAGAAAACGTAAGAAAAGAATAAGATTCGAACAAACTGAAATGAATCTTTGTGTTTTTGTTAAATTATTTTCTTTCTTTATTATGGCTTGACACAGAACTAATGCTGAAGGCAAGCCATAACATATTGTGCTTAGCACAATAAATAAATAATAAAAAAAAAATAACTGCAATCAATTAACCTATTTAGACTATTTCAATGATGGCCATTTTTCTATAACCTTGAACTTTGATATTTTCTGATGGTGTTAAAACTATTGCATGTATAGCCATGTAAATATGACAAAATCTATAGAATTAATATATGATATCTATAACAAACTGTATAGACCATTGAAATTTTTTTTCTCAAAGATCTGTTAAATATTACCTTACATTCATACAATGGAAAATATATATACAGCTCTAGCTTTTGCATCATCTTAAGATGAACTTAACAATACAAATAAATATTTAGTCATTTTGTAACTAATTATTTAGATGCTATAGTTTCTAGAGTTTATTACATTTACATAATTTTCAGGTTTTTTGAGAAATTTTGGCCCAAATTCTTATGCTACATTGACTAATTTTTATGTTGGTTCTCTTTAATGTTTTTCAATATGAAAAATATATAACTTTTGTTTCAAATGTTTTGCAATACTTAAATTTGTCCCAAAAATAGCACATTTGGTCTCTTCTTATTCCACAGATAGTTCTATTAACATTTTACATTGAATAATTTTTATGTGGGTTGTCTTTAATATTCTTCAATTCTTCAATTTATATACAACTTTTGTTTCAAATGTTTTGCAATAATTAAATTGGTCCCAAAAACAGCACATTTGGTCTTCTTATTCCACAGAGAGATAGTTCTATTAACTTTTTACATTCTAACACAATTTGTTTTCCCAGTCCTTTTACTTAATGGCATGAATCCTGCCATTGCTGGCATTTCTCTCCATCCAGTTACAGCACAGTTACAAGGAATTTCCAACAAAAGGCAAATTAGTTGTGAGCCATGCATTATTCAGGTTAATATAGTAATGGTACTGTCGTGCAATGTTGAGGCATTCACTTCATAAGAGTATACATTTTAAAGACATACATAAAATGCAAGAAATTGTGGCAAAAAAATTTAAACATAAATTTCCCCAATGATCAGTTTCATCAAAATAGCTAGTTTAGTTTAGTTCCTGGAGCATTCAGTGAATTCGTGAAACAGTCACAGAGACCTACAAACATAGAATTGTCTTATGCAATTACCACAGTAGCACACAATCTAATTTACTAAAAATTTGTGTACATCTACATAAATAGTTAAAATAAAAATGAAAAAGAACACCTAGAACAACTCAACCAAACAACAAAAACAGACGGTCACTTAATCATACAAATTTTACTATATACAAATTAACATATGCATTGATATAAAATCATTGCAGTGTTTTTAACTCAGTATAATATTGCCACTGATATATTCCTTTACAGTATAATTGGCCTTTTTACATAGGTATTTTCTAAGAGCAGATTTAAAGGAATTATCATTGTTTATTACGGCTTTTAGACCAGAGGGAAGAGCATTTTGTACTAAGATGTATTCATAAGAAACGCCTTTTTGATGGCAGGAAAGTGCTGAAGCTGGTCTATGTAGATTTGCTTTTTGTCTAGTATTGTCATGTATGTTTTGATTTTGAACATTTTTTTGTTTATTTCTTATATAAAAGTTCATGAGGAATAATGTATAACCACAAGGAAGAGTTAAAATTTCAAATTGCCTAAAGAGATTTCAGCATGAATGTCTGCTATATGTACCAGTGATTATTCGTATGATTTTTTTTCTGTATTAGGAAGACACATTCACTTTTAACTGAATTTCTCCAAAATATTAGAGCATATTTCATTTTTGAGTTAAAATAAGCATAATAAACTAGTTTTAAAGTCTTAATTGACTCCAACATTACTAATGCACATATTGCATAGCATGTGCTGCTAACTTATAAGAGATAAACTATAAGAGATTTTGTGAGTAAATTTAACCAAAAAGGTTCTGTGAAGGTCGTAAAAGCAAACAAAGAAGTTATGCACTCACAGAAGAAACACGAAACACTTGATGAATAAGGAAATCATTAGAACTTAAGCGGACTTGGAATATAACATGACTTAACAGTTTGTAACTTTTATCTCTGGGGAATTTTGAACAGTTGAGTGTATGCCACTAATCCTCACACTCTGGCCGAACTTAAAAGAAAATGTTAAAATAGAAATTATATCCATTAGTGCCAAAGAATTGACCATTAAATGGTAGTTTCTTAAAATGTATATTGTGTACCATACAAAATTGGTAAAGCTTTCAGTAAGAAGAGTAAGCATACAGAATTAATTTATTTTATTTGTTGTATCCAAATTTTAAACATGGCACCGAAAACTAGTGACTGCAAAGAATTTCACTGATAAGTGCAAACTGACAAATGTACCTTATTGCACCTTAGGGTTTTTATATGTAATTCCATTCAATATTAATATGCATACTAATCTCTTTGAAATCTGTTCTAATAACACAGATTTCAAAGAGGTTCGGAAACATTGTATGGGATAACATAATCAGCACAGCTTTGGAACATATACAGTATCTGGTAAACAAATAAGTCAGCAATTAGAAAAGAAAGTTTAGAAATCTGTCAAAAACCTAAGAAATCTAAAAATCCAGAGGCTAAACCAAATTACATAGAAAATCTATCCAAAGAACATTTCAAGAATGAGAATAGCATTTTTAAATAAAGGCCTAAAAACTGTGTCTAATACTGCAACAAAATAGAAGATTACTTGGTAAATTTAAAAGTGGCTATTGAAGGATTACGTCATAAAGAAAAAGAAATAATTAGAATTAGATCAGAAGAGGTTTTAAAAGAAATAAATAAAAATAAAACACTAGTAAAGAAGACATATATGAACACAAATTCATTAAATGATAAAGATATATCCTAAATTAATGTGTTCAAGTTGTTAACACTAACTCCACTTACTTTTTTAAAACTTAGGACTAGTTTCGGAGAGGTCCCTCCCATCATCTGCTGCTGTTGACTGAATGCCATTATTTGAAATGGGGGATGGACACCCGTTTCAAACAATGATGGGAGGGACCTCTCCTGAAACTAGTCCTAAGTTTTAAAAAAGTAAGTGGAGTTAGTGTTAACAACTTGAACACATTAATGTAGGATATATTACCACTCCATTGTCTACAGCTTCGTAAGTACAATTTTACTTAATGATAAAGATGTACTTTATACTAAAGTGAACAAAGGGAACAGAATAATAATATTAGATAAAGAAGATGAAAATGTTATGATTGGAAACTAGTTATACTAGACACAAAATTTAATGGCATATGAAGATCTCTGCCCATAGCGACAATGCTAAAGTGAGTGTATATGTGTGAACGTGCATCAGAACAAGTTTCGCAATAAGAATGAGCAATTCTTGTTTGTGATAAGTTAATATGTACAGTTGGGACAAGTTAATTTATTTTAAAAAACTGCAATCATTTTTCCTACTTTGACTTCACAACACTTAGCATTTATGCATAGAGAAATCATTTGTATTAGCTTCTTATGACATTTTAAAAACAAACAAATAGAGGCATATACTAATACACACTTATTCTATTGTAATATAGACATTCTGTTTACATATGAATTTTGAAAGTGCACTACATCCCCCCTCTTTGCTTAGCCTGTATTGAATAGTAAGAATCCAATGTGAATCAATGACTAATATGTCAGTAACTACGCAGGATACAAACCAGAGACTATAACATAGACATGTTTAGAATTTTAAGCTTATCTGGCTATAATATTCCCACAATTGTATTTTCAATATTTCTTTTTAAATTAAATAGAAATACTGCCTTCTAAAATATTACAGATAACAGTATGTATGTCCAAGGTGAGAGTTGACTCTCAAATAGTTAATTTGTTTACATTCTGTTTGGCTCAGTGCTCAATTCTTGGCATATCTGCACTTGGTATTTAGCCCCATTCTGTCATCACCAGTCACATCAAGATCTCCAAGGTAGAAGTGTGCTGATAGCTGAGCAATTCAAAGCAGGGCCTAGCAATAAGAATTACCGAAGTTTGAATCCTACCCATGCTCGATTTGTTTTATCTTTGCAAGTAAAAATAATGTTTGGTGTATATAATACAGCTGATTTAAATTTTAGGAAATTGATTCACAAGAAAAAAGGTAACACTTATTTTGAAAAATAAGAAGATTACTTTATTTCAATATTCTGAGTCAAAATATTTAGAACACTCTCTATGGCTTCACTAGAAGTGAATTACTAAGGACATATTTCTTGGAACCTCGTCCATATGCTCAGCTGTTAAATGACTGTTGGATCATTCTTATAAGTTGGGTTGGTAGGTATCTGAGTTGACTCTGATGGTTTTGTGATAAACTTGAATAAAGAGTTGTCTGCTTTTGGAATGTGGAAATTAAGTTTTGCTCATGTTTCTTAATATAAATCCTTTCTCATATTTTAATTCTTTTGGTTGTTGAACCATTTTCAATAAATTGATGACCTTTTCTATTTCATGGTTTTCATTCCAAAAATATGCTGCCACTGCAATTTCTCTATTTGTTTGTAATGGATGTTTCTCCACGTTCCTTCAACTTATGTCTATATTTCTCTTTGTTTTTCATAAGTAGATTTTTTCACAATGCTGACAACTAATCTAGTAAATTCCATATTTTTTTCTCTTTAGGCCTGGATTCAGTTGCATTTAATTTCAATATTTTTTTTTTTTTTTTTTTGAAATTTCTTGTTGGCTGACGGCTGGCAAGTGAAATTTTTAAACTTTTTTTTCCTCTGCTAAATCACTCAAAATTGTGATTCATTCTTTTTTTGGTTTTGGAATTTTTAATTTTTTTTTGTTAATCATCTGTTTGCTGAACCCATTTGATTTAATGGCTTCTATTATGTGTAAATATTCATCCTGGTTTTCTTCTTTGTTCACTGGTATATTTACTAGTCAATATGTCATGCTGTTGAATGCTCCTTCTTTATGTGATCTTGGATTAAAACCATTGGCTTTAATATAATTATATATATGTATGTCCATTCTCTAAATGCCAAATTCAAATTTATTATTACATTTTATTATATTCAGAGCTTATAGGTTTAAAAGTTTTAACGCATCTTCCATATCTTTTTGGTTTATTATGGTGAATACATCATCTACATATCTAAGCCAAACTTTAAAAACGTGGGGGAAAGCCTTAGTGATGTGCATTTCAAAATAGCTCTTGAATAGATTGGCTAAGAAAGGAGACATGGACTGCCCATTACTAGCCCTGCTTTCTGTTTAAAGATTTTGACCTCAAATATAAAAAATGTTGATTTAGCACATTACTTAATGAATACAATGTACAATCAAGCCATGAAATAGAAAAGGGCATCAAATTATTGAAAACGGTTCAACAACCAAAAGAATTAAACATATGGGAAAGGATGTATATAAAAAAATATGAGCAAAATATAACAAATTTCCACATCTCAGATGCACAGTACTTTATTCAAGTTTATCACAAGATTACCGGAGCCAACCCAGATACTACCAACCCAACTTCTGCGAATGATCCAATAGTCATTTAACAGCTGAGGCTGTAGATGAGGGTCCATGAAGCATGTCCTGAGTAAATTTCCCATAGTGAAGCCATAAAGAGTGTTCTAAATATTTTGACTAAGAATAGATGATTAATTTTTGTTTCTCTGTTTGAGTATAAACATCTTAAAATTAAAATATTGTCAGTAAAAATACATGATTGCCATGAATTAAACATCAACTTTACTTGCAAAAACCAACAAATAAAAAATTAAAACATGAGGATTTTAATCTAGTAGTTCTTATACTATGCTGTTCATTAAGCCATCAAGCACACGATCTGGGAAAACACATTTCCTGATTATGGCAAATCTTGAACATGAACTGAAAGCAGCATTAAAATATGTATTGTAAACCAAGTGTTAGCGAATGCTTCTGACGTTTCCCGAATCAGACACAGTTTCTGCCCATTGCTAATTTTTTATCTGAGGTTGTGTACTGTAACTAACCATACAGTGGGACAGAGTTTACACATGATTGGATGCAGCCTGTAGTATGCTCCACCTTCATATGTTAAAATAAAAACTTTTGGGCTGTTGTGCCATGGTCTTCGTTTTAAAAACTGAAACATAGCTTGCTCCACACGACACAACATACTTCACAGTACACTGATGAAGCCAGTCATAGACAGCCAGCAAAAGCTCTGTTTTAGTTTTTAAAACAAAGACTATGCCACAACAGCACAGAAATTTTTAATTTAACATTATGAACACTGGTCATTAAAGTTTAAGACATGTTATACACCTTCATATGCCATTCAATTCTGCACATACTTTAGATTCAATACTATTTGCTGATCATATAATAAGCACAACCTAAGACCAACTATAGTTAGCTACAGATAATTCTAAATGCAATCAAAAATATTAAACAGATGTGCAAGTCAGCCATTTTAGAAATGTAAGATTTTAGATTTCATTCCATTTAAAAAAAATATTTTAAAAATAAATTATCTTATTGCTTCAGTTTATACTGTTCCATTAATTATTTAGGACTTATTTCATGCAGCACCCATGCAAGTATGCCAACCTGCTCAGGCCAGCACATGTCAGTACCATTAGCAATTAGCAAAATAGAATGGATACATAAAAATTTCTTATAAATCAATAACATAATATATAAATTGAAGCATTAATGAATAATTAGAAAGACCTAAATTTGTAGAATCATTTTACAAGTTAAAAATTGTAAATCTGCCTAAAATGTTTACTTCTAAAAAGATTTTAATAGTGTTTCATGTATATTTTTACCTTTGAGGCATTATAAGCAATGGACACTGATGATACGAGAAACTGTGAAAGGATTTTTTTAAGAGAAAGGAATAGTTCAGGCCTAAGTTTAGGGCATCTTCCCAGCACTTGCATTTATGAGAACAGAGGAAAATCTAGGAAAAAACCTGTCTGGGAGTAAGAGGATGTTGGAAATGTTAGTACGTACTATAGCATCTAAGGAATATTTATGCAAAAATATGATCTGAGTTATAGTACCCTCTTTTTCCTCTTTTAAACTGTCCCAACAAATAAAACATGGCAGTGTTAGATCTGGAGATTGAGTTAGTCACAACTATTTGCTAATTTGTTTAGATTTTACAATACCTGTCTAGTACAAAATGCTTAACATTTTCCTTGAAAAATTAAGAATTTTAAGCACATTTACAATTTTAAAATTACAAAAAATTCTACAAACTTAGACCTGTCCACTCAACTGTTAATACTACAATTTATCTTGTAGATTCTTAAGTTAAGTATTGATCTATTTTGCTATACCTATCAGCATAGTAGAATTACTTATCCTTTAGCAGGGTAGTGTGGTGTACATTAAATGAATGACATTATTTATGGAACAATAAAATGTGAATAGTACCATTACTTACCCTTTAGCAGGGTAGTGTGGTGCGTATTAAATGGACGACATAATATATGGAACAATAAAATGTGCTTTAAAAGACAAGTTACCAAAATATACTGCTCTAAAATGTTTGCCAGAACTGACTAATAGCTATGCAAACTGAGCTTGGTAATTATTTGAAAGAGATATTCCACTTTATGTTCACTAAGTCATTTATACCTGTTTATTTTTTCAGCAGTTGAAATTTAGGGTGAAAAGATAAGTTTCATAATGGTGATTTTAACATTTGTTGATATGTCAGCCATCCTATATCGTTGGCAGTTTTACAATTGGTGTTAGTTTTAATACCGATATATATATATATATATAAATGAAAAATAATGTAACAGTATTTAACTAAAATAACAATAACTAGAAAAACAGAGAAAAGGAAAAAAACTTAAAAAAGTCAGATTTGTAAGCGCTATATTTCGAAATGACTGCTCGAGTTCTTCTATGGCAAGAAGACATGTATTTATAATTATATATATATATATATATAATTATTTTGAAATGGTGATTGGTGGTAGTAGTTATATTTCTAGATCCCTGCTCTTTTCATTGATTGTCAGTTGGCGGCAAACTGCAAGTTCCTACGGAGCTAAGATATGTGATTTTGTCCAGGTTTGATTGTACTTTGAAATCATAAACCATAACCATGACAATATAATGCAGAATTTTATGTCACAACGTAATTAAGCATCATATGTAATGTCCAGTTTGTGGAAATAAGCTTATATTAACTTTGGTATGGGTTTTTTCCATTTTGCTCACCAGGAATTTTTGTAGGATGAACTGCAGATTATCTCACAGTCATGGATTGGTTTCTTTTTTGAGCGAGGTTTTCTGTTTGACCTTGTCTGTGTCAATTACTATGTGGAGATGGCCATGTTGTTTAGTTGGATGAGGAGAGATTTAGTGGTGAAAATTTGACAAATGTTGTATAATTGATGGGTTATGGATTTTCTGGGGTCATTCATTGATCATGAAATTCATGAGACATTTTTAGTTGCTGTACCTTGTAGAAATGCAGTTTTTTAGGGAAGATTTTGCTAGAAAAAACTAAAAGTAACAGCATGATAAACTTAGATGAACTGGTGGAAATGGTATAAGGATTTTGAATACTGTTTTGAGCATTTAATTGTCAATCACTCGATGACTTTTGTCAATCCAGCTACTGGAGTTTGTACTCTTTGAAGTATTTTCATAATTTATGGAATTTCTTGTATTTTGTGATGCCTTTAAGAAGAGTTTGAGTTTAGATTAGTGTAGGATAGCTTATCTTATAAGGAATTTTACTAAAACTGAAGCTTTAATTCATCTCTGAAACAAAAAAATTGTTGATTTTGAAAATATTACTACAAATTCTATACTGCAGCTCTTCTAAATAATTACCCCGAGCTTTAAATATGTTATAAAAGAAGAAAAGAATGAGCTTGAAATTAGTGCTGCAGATTAAAGTCACCTCACTAACAGTAATTAAATATCTTCTATTTAACAGGACAGAAATTATAAAGAAAACATGAAATTTTAAGAACGACCAAACTTTTAACTTTTAAAATGTATATTATAATGCAAGCCAACTAAAAATATTTATGATGCTAAACTTTGATGAGCATAATGGTGCTTTAAAAGCCATTCCTTGAAAATGGGAGATGGAGATGGTTATGAAGCTTTCTGAAATGTGATGAATGCTGCTATCATTTTTGACCAAGGATGGCCAATGCCACACCAAATCACTGCGTGCATTGCTTCATTTCTAAGTGACAGACAACTATCCAGGGTCAGCCATTAATCAGCAATGCACCAAGATCCTTTGCTGCTAGATTTGTGGGCATAATTAAGATTTGACTCGGCATGGCCACATTGAGAACTACCAAAGTAATTTTATAAGTATAAGCCAGAGGTGTAGATTAGGCAACAATAAATTGTATCAGCGTGGAAGCCTATAGCTATACTGAAACCTATGGTGTATACATTTGTAGCTCAATAAACTTGTTAATTCCTCATGTTCCTTAATTTGATGCAGTAATACTCTGTTTCAGGTTCTAAGAGTCTGCTTGTGAAGATTCAATCCAATGGGACAAGATATCTATGTGAGGTTTCATCCAGTTTCTTCTCATTCTAAAAAGATTAATACTAGATAGCTTCAGACAAAAACAGCCTTCAGACTCATTTGAGACCTTTAATGACAGTTGAATTATTGAAAACTAAATAATCAAGATGAACCATTATCACCATTTGAATGCACTATCAAACAAGTTTGTTATGCAATTAAGTACAAATATTATTCATACCAGCAATAATATCAAAGGGCTTCTGCTTTAATCCACATACATAAAGTATCAACATTCTGCCTATACAAGGGTATCCCGAGGTGTGTTAATGTACAAGTGCACTCAAGCGAAACAAAGTAATTGTCAGCGATGCTTAATGAAAACTAAAAGGAAGAAAAAAGAAATGAACAAATCTAATTTAACATGCATGTACATTATTAAGAGGTGACAGCTCATAGATGCAAAAGCAGGTAATATTCAGTAGTAGGGAGATTGTGCAAGCAAGCAGGCAGTGTAATTGCAGGTTGGTACTGATAGAAGAACTACACAAAAAAATGTTGGAATTAGATGTTACCACTTTCACAGCATGTAGAACACTGATTCATCACATCTCTCATTATCTATGCGGATTAACAAATACAGTACATCTCGAGAATAGGAGTGCAAGATTGTCAGAAATTACACATACAGTTCCTTGCTGTAATTACTAAAAGTTGATTGTCTTCATTTTTTTCCCCAACAGTTTTTATACTCCTTACCCCTATTTTCATCATAAAATATCTATGGAACTATAAATGAAATCAAATAATGAGGCAGAAACTAACATGAAATCTTGGCTCCTTAAATTAGCACATATATCATTTCTCAGGACAAATATATCTCTGAAACACAGCATGTGCTAGACGAGTTACATAAAAGAAAACCAGTCTTTTAGTTTGTTGATTTAAACTCTTACATATGCACTTCAACATATTAACTAAAAATAAATACTTGAAATTTATATGCAGCACATACCTAAAAGATTATGCTAATATATAAAAACTATCTATGTATATAAATTGTCCACACTAATACTTATGCTGCTAAAATTATTTCTGAGTGAAAATGTGGCAAACAGTTTGCAATTATACCAACTGGGAGCGAGGTTTACTTCATAGATGATATCCATCACCATTGCTCAGTGCCAAGTGCTAAGTTGGTCTGCTTGCCAACTAGCATGCCTGAGTTCAATTCCAAGGATGAGATTTATTTTTGTTGTTTTTCCTCAACCTGGAAAGGCAAATGCCAGGTTAGGCTGATGGATTCTGGATTCATTTTTACCATCACTAACTCATTCCATTCAATATTACAAAAAACAAAACAACAACTGCCATGGTATATTAAGCACTTACAAGAAAGAAAGGAAATGAAAACTGATTATTTTAAATATTTATGATAAATTAAGCAAAATTCTTTTACATTAACTGCAACAAAACTTTAATGATTAACATGTCATGTACATAATGCCAATGTCACTTCACATTCTGAGCTGTCATTAGCGTTTAAAATTTTGTTTCAGTGCCTTAACATACACTGATTGTAGTGTGTCAAACATCACTTTGCAAAACTACATCAATCATCTGATCTGAATGACTGCCAGTTTATAAAGCTACAATCATGCTTGTGCCTGTACACTTACCTTTCTAAATGCTTGTACTTCACATCAATATGCTAAATATTAATATTATCTAGACCTTAATCAATTTCAATCTTTTAAAATGCAATTTATTCAATGTTACTTGAATCACTGCTCTTAACACTTTCCTAATGTTTGTAATAGGGTGTTCCTATTTGACCTGGCTAAATTATGCATTTTCTTCGTTTTCTCCGTTTTTCAGGCATTAAGCAAGCGCAGTTTGTTTAAATAATGTTTTAAGCGGCAAGCCTTTGACGTTCTGGCGATAACTGATACACATCAATACGCCTAATTCGTTTGCAAGTACATCCTTGCTATATATTTATTAATATAACTGCTTGGGCATGAACATGGGACTACTTATACAAAATAAATCTAAGACCCAACTTTTACTCTGCCGCATTTTGATTCTTTCACAACACAAGGTTATCATCAATTGACATATAATCGTGACATTTTTATGCTGCATCCATCCTGATATTTCGTACGTCATTATGTCAAAATACACATTTCTTAATCAAATGTTAGGTGCACTAGGCTGCGTCTACCATACTCAACTATTTAAAGCTCCAAAAGGGATTTGACGCTTAAAAATTCGGTGCTTTAATCGATATTGGTTGTATTTCTGTTAAATATCCCAATTCGTTGGTTAACCTATCAGATGAGTGTTCAAACGATTGTCTTTTCTTTATAGTAAGCACAGTTACAAATACAGGTAATACGTAAAAATTAAGACTCCAGATAAATTTTCTTACAGGCTTACCTATTTATACTTAACATTAATTTTCAAGCCACTTCATCGCTACACAACAGCACTTCAATCCCCCTGACCCCCTGAACGCACATCAAAATATGGCTGCCACACCTAGCCACCAGAGGAATTCTGGGAGTGTGAAAAGTAGAGCCCAAAAACAATATTGCCAAATCGGCTATAAATTTAAATTGCTATTATTATTTGTGAACGGTATAAAATGTACACAAAACTTAGAATTCAGCAATTGAACACCATTCCAACTATTTACTGCTTATTTGTCAAATGTAATGGATTCTGGATAAAGTAATTAAAATAGCACTATCTGATACGCGACTTTTTAGAATAAGACACACTTTATATTGAACATTGCAAAGTCTCAAGTATATATTACCGAACTAATTGTTAAACTTAATCATATTCCAGTCATAATGAGAAAATCCAATTGTCAAATCTCAGTATGAATGAAATGGGACAGGAAGCTATATATTTGGCAACCCTGAATTCTATTCGTTCAACCCGGATGCCAAATATACTACCCCAATCAAAAAGAAGTAAACACCTAAAATAATTCATTAATATATAATAATGCTCAATTTAATAGGAATGTCAATTAACAATGTGCAATGATGTTTGCCGTAATATGTATTTTAAATGCTTTGTATTGGAATACAATAAATTATCAAACTGAACAGCATTGTTACTGTTTTGATAGCAGCGTCATATAGTTCAAGATGGTTGATTTACGTGAATGTATGGGAAAGTATATAAGTAACATTAATGTGTGTTAAAATGGAGGATGTGTAAGGTGGTTTTTTTTTCCTTGCACTTTTTCAGAAGATTAAAATTAATGCCTTTAAAAACTTGTGAACGATGAGCATCAATAATGAATCAAATGGAAATTTTGCAATTATGCACAATGAAGCTTACCCGCCTTGATTATTTCGTTCATGAAATCAAAAACTAGGCCTATGACCATAAGGTAAACTTAATTAAATTAAGCATGATGGCTTATTGCAGTTTTCGTAAATATATCATCTCTCTAGAACTTCTCACATGTAGAAAATGAAATGAGAAAAATAACCATACTAATATTATCTGTTTCAGAATCCCTGATTTACTATGGAGAAGGTTTATGAAGCAGTTGTTACAGGATAAAATGATAGCCAATATGCAACTTTTTCTGTGGCCGCAAGCATTGGATCTTCTTTCTTCAAGAAATATAACATGACATGGTTTTTAGTTTTTGTTGATCATAAAAGTAGTGTTCATGGTACTTAAAAGATCTGTACCACCGGTGCCAATCATGGATGAACCGGTAAAGAAGAAGCTAAAAGTAAATGAAAATGGTATCAATGATGATGAAGGGGATGCCTTAGATCAGGAATTGGTAGCAATACAGCAACATTTGCTAAACCAGTGCTTATGTCCAGTGTCAGAGAGTAGTTTAAGAAAACCATTTCAAGGAGTAAGATTGGTATCAGATAATCAAGTGGATTATCACGTACCAACTCTTGCAGAGTGGAGTCGTGATCGCATATTACTGTTTGTTAGTACATTACAACTGCTGTGTGAAGTTGCAGTAAAGCAGAATGCAAAAGGTCTCTTGTGTACAAGAATCAGTGAAATATGTGATGCACTTGTGCGAAATGAATATGGACTTATTGAGCAACTTATTGAATTTTCATCACATACTGACCCTTTTATATGCTTTACAGCTAGCAGAGCACTTTCAGCATTTCTAATAGTATCAAAATCCCACGTAAATCCTAGTTGGTTAGAAAGCTTAACGGAAAATGCATTAGTGACAACCCATCCACAAAAAATTTCATTTTCGTTAGAGGTTATAAAGCATGTGGTTGAGTGGAAGGACCTGGATACCCATCCATTAGAAGACAGCCCTGATGATAGACCTCCAAATACATGTGTGGTAATCAGTATGCAAGATCCGGAAAGCTTAGATACCAGCCAAGTGAAATGCCTTTGTATTAAAGCTCTAGAGGCAAAGTGGCCTGCTATTGTGAAGAAATTTGATGGAATGATAGGTGCATACTCCAGTGAACATGAATCGACTATTGTGACATTTTTAGGTCTGTGGGAAGCAATAATTTCTGTGAAGGCAAATTTGTCAGTTGTTGATACAAAGCCATTTTATGCACATCTTGACAATTTTGTGGTGCTATTAAATTCTACTGTTCCTCCAGGCATTTGGAAACATTTGCTAGGATTATTTAATGAGGTCCTGTGTTATGGTAGCACATTAGCATTACAAGATATATTAGCAGAAGAACCTTGTGCTCTAGCTCATTTGGTTGTGCGTAGTGTAAAGGATTGGCATCTTTTGGATACACTTCCATATAGAGGGGGCAGTGGCAGATTTGGGGGTGGTGCTGGAGATGGAGATCGACCTCTTCTGCAGAAAATTGTTTTATTGGTTTTGAAGAGTGTAGCAGTGACTGTGAAAGAAACACGTTGTGATAGTTCAAGTGACAGTTCGCTTGGTTCAGAGGCAGAAGATGTAGATGCTGATATGGCAATGATTGAACGGAGTATTCGAGAAGTGCTCCGGCAGCTTGATAACTGTGTTAAGACGTTACTGCCTTTTCATCCAGAAACTCCTTTAGCTCAGTGGGTGGTTCAGTTGTTTGCAGATCAGGATGATGCTCTCATTGAAGGCATGGTTTGCTGTTTGGATGTAGCTGTAGGATTGTTCTTTCGAAACACAGCCCAGCTTGATCTCAGGCACACGTTGAGTCCAGCAATGACATTTGTGCAGTTTTTACGGGCAGTATCCCATGACCCAGATGTCTTGTTGGATCTTTTAGTATCCAATGAGACTTGTTTCCTTTTGTACCTGTTACGACTTTTAAAATTTGTCCGTCGAAACTGGGAAGAATTTAAGGCTTGTTGTGGCCGTGAATTAGATGATACTATGACTGTATTAATAAGATTACGTCTTGCTATAGACAGGCTGGTGTCAAAGGCTCTTTTTCCATATAATATTAACCCAGTACTCAGGTTGCTTGAAAAATGTGAACACATGTATGAACGTAACAGTGATCATTAAAATTTTTATATATGTACAGTAGAAATGTATTTTGGAGCAGAAGTTAAGAATTGGGTGACCAAATTGCAGGACATTTAAACTGTATAGTACTGCACTTCTGGGAATGGTTCAGGTTTTTATTACAAGAAATAATAGGAAGCAATATATCATGTTAAAGACTTAAGAGTTTTATGAGTATCCCACTTCCCTGGTTTATATATAATTGAATACTCTATTTCCATTATTTGCTCAATCATCTTCATAAAAGCTAACTAGTGTGTAAGACCTGTACAAAAGCTTTTTTGTAAGTACAAATTATAAATCACATTTTTTAACCGTACAGGATGCAACACAGAAAAAACTGGTTATAAGGGTCAATACTTTTACAATTCTGTCATGTTAATGGATGTACTTGGGAAGAGATAAGCTTTTGTAAAACACATTGGTTATGCATATGTCTGTGAATTAATTAATATTTGTAAACACATTACTTTGCAGTGAAGAACCTGTAAACTTGGTTGAGATTTATCAAAGATGGTTCCATATGTTATGAACAATAAGATTTATTGCTAAAGCCTGTATAAGTAGTTACTCTTAGAAATGTTCAGTAATTATTTGTATTAATATTGTATTTGCTATATTTTTAATGCATCTCTCAAATGCTCATACTGTTTGTGGCCTATAGGTATACTGAACACGTACTATGGCAGGCAGCTACAAAATTGTAGGCTAAAGACATGACTACAAAACCAAATTTACAGATTAATGGCATAATATTTTACTTATTTCAATGCAACAGCAACATTCTTACTCTGTTGTTTCTCATTCTTCTATCATATCCAAAGTAACTACAGAAAGAAATTGGAATAAACTCACTTGTATTGGAAACAGCATTACTTTGAAGTTTTGTTACTCCAGGTGCTTTGGGCAAGTTTGTAAATGTGGTATACATTGAGCTTGTTAAGAGAAGTTACATGCAAAAAAATTGAGTTTTGTTGCTTCTTGTGGTTTAGTGTTACAACTATATTTGCCTCATATACCCAAGGTTGCAGATTCAACCTTGGCCAGGATCAATAGATTATATAGGGTGTAAAAATCTAAGTATGGCTTCCTTTGGAAGGCAAGCAAAGCCATTAGTCTGGTGATGTAGATTAGCCTGAAAACATTTATTGTCTGTTTCATGCCCAGAATTAAATGACGTGCAAATGACCAGAGATGTTCTAAGAGTGTTCTTAGATAAACCAGATAAAAGGAAAAGTTGAGTTATTTTGTATATGTTCAGTGTTTATTGGCTGATAATGAATCCTAAATCAAATGGTACTTCGGTGCAGTTTAAGATAACTAAACCTAGTACAGTAAATTTGGTTTTTCTAAACCATACTATAGGACAGTCTGCTAAGCTGAAAATATGGGCAACTAGTTTAAGTTCATTGTCTTGTGACAAAAACAGTTTTGAATTGGTAAAATAGGATAAACTTTAAATAATGACTTTTTCTTTAATTTTAAAAATTGCATTCCAAATAAAGGGAAGAATCTGTATAACTTAGCAATTTCCCTTTTTGTGCATTCAGTATAATGCAGTTAAAAGATTTATTACTGACTGTAAGCTAAAATAGATGAAAAATTGAACATATCATTAGTAAATTATAAGCAAAAGAAAGCATATTGCTAGTGTTGAATGAGAGCTTCCTTCTATTTAAAGGTGTGTTTGCTTATTTATAAATCATTTTATTTTTCAGTTACTGAAAACGAATGTATGCATGGAAAACACTTGAGCATTACACAAATAATAGTTCATAATGGATGATTTGCATTGTTTACTTTGAGGAAATTCATGGTATATTTCAATTTGAAATAGCATACAAAAATGTTTTCCTTTCTCTTAGCACAATAGCCCTTAAGAACCTTGGCCAACCGCTGCATCCTGTACCTCAGTCTTGTTACATAGGCAGAGGCACATTGCAAGTTAAAGACCATTTACATATCCTAGAAATATTTAGTCTTCTCATAGTTAAGGCTAGCTATTTTATTATTAAAGTAAATTTAAGCTGCTTTATATAATGAAAAAAATCAATAAAATAAAGCTTGAATTTGCCAGTAATTTTAAACAATCAGAAGTAATGTTTTGTTATATGTAAACTGGAATAGTTTTTAAATAACAGCCTAACTATATGAAAACCTGTAGTGAAAAAATGCATATACTTATCATTGTGTTTTTAATTTAAATAATTTATCAAATATTTATGCTTTGTCAAAGCTCTAAAAAGTGCATTTAAAGTACTCGTACGTCTTAAACGCATATACCTTTAGTTAGCAATGATGCTTTAAATCCATAGATATTCAACATTTCTGTGAAACTATAGTGTTTTGAAGGTAGCTTTTACTATAATAAAAATTCTCAAAATACCAATAATGAATATATAAGAACCTTAAATTAATTGCATTTAAAATACTAATGTACCCTAAGAAATGAAATGTATGTTGAACATTTAAACATGTTTATTTAGCCATTCTTCATTTATGCTTTTGTATTTCAAGTACTTAAAAAATGAAACAACATTCAGAGGAGTCTGTATATGTCCTGTTAAAAAAAGAAATGGTCACCAAATCCTTATCTTGCTCATAAGAAATGACAAGTACTGGTACATTGCTGTAATGATATTAAAATTACTTTTATAATAAAAAAATGTATTATTAGTGCTTGCTGATACAAGAAATATGGTCAAACAGAGTTTGAACTGCTACTTCAATTATTTTTATACTGCTCTATTTTAAGAACTGTAGATAGTTTTGTATTGTATATTTGGTATTTAATATTTATATTAGTTTTCTTAACTCCAAGTTAAGTAGTACTGAAAGAAGAGCTGCACTTAATAGTTACCCCTTTTGCTGTACAAATTCCCACTCATTAAGTTATATTTATCTACCAAAGTCACGATGTACTAATTGCCATAATTCTCTGTACAGATCAGATTTCAATGAACATGATTACTCAGAAATGTGCAGTTGTAATTTGTATATAAATGCTATCAGAATGTAACAGTTTTTTTATTAAATATAATTTTTGAACTTATTTGGAAGTGAAATTCAAACTTATATTGTTATAAACAAAATTTATGTTGCAATTATATTGAGAGAAAATTGAAATATGTGTTTTCTAATAATCCTTTCCTATCACCATCTTTGAGAATAGTTGCTCATGTCTCAGGTATACTTGACTCATGAACCGGCAGAGTGCAGCGGCATACTAGGAGAAGCCAGCTATAAAATTCATATAATGCATTTTCAAATAGCTTTTAGTTTGTTTGAGGAAGACTTTGTCAGCAAGCTGTTGTGTGTTCAAGTTTTTATACTGGGTGAATTAAAACTCTACCGACAAACTTTCACAAGTTGTTCAGAGATTTTTTTCTGAGTATTTTGATATAAGACACCCATGGTCTCTGGTGGTTCATTACTGGGTAATTTCATTCACCGGAGACCGTGGGTTCCTTACACTCAGAAAACATCCATGAACAACTTGTAAAAGGTTTGTCAGTGAAGTTCTGATACACCCTGTATATGTACATATATGAAAAGCTAATTTTTGCACAGAAGTAGTAAGACGATTTGCAAGGAACTCTCCTGGCAATCATGTTCCAGGTAGAGAAACTGTTCACCAACTTGTTAAAAAAAATTGAGAAGCAGGTTCTCTCAATGACAAGAAATGTATGTCGGTCCTGGTGGGGTAGTGGTTTTCCATACTTGGCTCCTACACCCAAGAACCCGGAACCCGGCCGGGACTGAAGGATTTTTTCAGGCGTAAAAATCCTAAGTATGGCATCCTTTGGAAGGGAAGTAAAGCCGTGGGTCCCGTGTCGTACATTTACGGCACGAAAAAGAACCTCAAGCCTGAAAGAGAGGCCTCTGAGCAAAATTTGTCGGCCGTTTCATACCCTGAGTTGAATGGGATGCAGATGACCTGAGATGTTAAAGAGCATCAATAAATCAATCAAAAAACAAAAAATCAATAACAAGAAATGTATTTGCCTTACAGAAGAAAATTTAAATGTAATACAGAAATGTCATATGCAGCAATACTATTTTAAACATCTCTTATAACACTGGTTAATACTAATCACCAGTTTTAAATACAGTATCATTTTTTGTTTTCAATAAAAACAAAAACACTAACTTTGTGCTTGTTCTGTGACTCAAATAACCTTATTGTAGTATGTTGTACTTCAGATAGTATGAAAACTCTTGCTGTAACATAAATATGCATATGATGCTGAACAGGTTCAGCTAGTCAGCCATTCCATCCTTTGAATATGGCATATAATATGTAATTTAAGTGCGGGCGATCTAAAATCATATTAAGAGTAATTACTAAATTATTCAACTTTGGACTATGTGATTGAGGTACCAGAGTTGGGGCTTTAGAAAGCATAAAAAGGGAATGTGAATAGCTAAAGGAGCTTATGGTCCCCAGCAAATATTACATGAAACAATAGCAAGTCATCTGTCCTAAAGCTGTACACGTAGCATTATCAGAATTTTGTATGAATAATCGGAATTTATGATCATGTGACAAACCATGAACCCATACCATCACAAATGCTCTTTGCTGCAATTGAGGCCAACAGCCTTTACAGATAAAATCTATGTCAGTTATGTTAAAGTATTAAAAACTCAGATTCCTCACAGAAAAACATCTTGGACTAATTGAGACAAAGTAATGCAAATTAATCAAAATTCACATTATAGAAAAATTTATCAAAATAATATATATCTCAAGAAAAATATTTAAACAATCAAAATTCTAATGTTAAATGCTTTAATGCATATATAAATGTGGTATTGCCATTTTAGCTTCATGTTTGCATGCAACAGAAATACAGGGAGTTTTTTTTTTATATTGCTTTCACAATAGAACAAGCTGTGCAGGTCTAGAGTCATGTCAGTTGCTGACTCCATAAATGAACAAGTTCCCCTTGCATTTCTACATGCGCAACTTTGATCAGCATAATTTTTATTTTTTTAAAAGTACTAAACTGCATTAATAGGAGTTGTTTAGAATGGTATTCATCCAGTCTGATATATCTTAATATTTTTAAAATAAATTTGCATTCATTTACCTACAACTGTTCTTACTTTCTCCTCAATATATGTTATTCTATAGTGTAGGAGTTATGCCTGTAGAATTTATTTTTTCCTTGTTCTAGTGGTAACATTTCAGTACAGTACACAACAATAAAGTTTACTTTAATAACACTAGCACTCCCAATAGCACAAAGATTTTAGGTAACAGTTTTTATTACTTTGGAAAGGATTTTTTTTTTAAAGTAAGGAAGCGTTCCAGGAATAAATTAGTGATTCTTTCCCAAAATTAGCCATTTATAAGGACTGAAAAAACCTGGAAAAAGTATCAGGGAGGATAGTTCTGACAGGAATCGAACCCCAGACTACCTGCTCACAGTCTGTTCCATAACAATCTTGGCCACCTTGTCAATACACAGAAATTGAGTTATACTCATCTCATAACCACAGACTGAGCCATAAAACACAATAATAAATAATGCCTGCTCTTGTAACGCAAATTTCAGCTACTACTCATGTTAGCCATCATCTTGGGAACTGCTGGTTATTATGATCTTGGCCCAAAGTGAGCTGTGCTTATCTTCAAATGAAGGCCAAAGCTAACCCTTGGCAAAATAGAATTTTATTATTGGTGATTATTACAACAGAAAAAAATGCAATAACCACTAATGTAATGAATTAATTGAAAAACATCATTGGAAATCAAATGCTTTTAGAAATGAAATAACTGAAAAGTGTTCGCAAGATTTTTCTGAATTTGTAATACACTAATATTTCTGTTTTGTGCTTATTTTATTGAAATGAACCCATATACTGTTATAAGGCAGGAAACAAAATGAAAGTGTTTGAGGGGAGGTTAAAAGTGAATGATAGCTGGTATGATAAAGAATGTGCAGATACAAAAAGGGTGCAGAGGGAGCTAAAATGCTGGAGACAGATAGGGGCAATTACCTTGTCGAAAGATGGGGATACAGGTGCTTATTAGAGGTAAAAAAGGAAGAGTGGGGAGATGAACTTGGCCAGAAATTAAACGAGGCAGTGAAGAAGAATAACAACAAGGCAATTTGGGCAATGAGAGGCAAAATGCACAAAAGAAAGGGAAGAGATTATGTGGTACCACCAACAGAGTGGTATTAATTTTTTCAGGGCCTTTTGGGAGTAAAAACTTTGGTTATTCAAGATAATTTGAATATTGATAATTTATGGAAAATAGGCTTGTTAGATAGCAAAATTACTTCAAATGAAGTTTTGGAACAAATTAAAAAGTTAAGACCTAACAAAGCATGTGGAATAGATGGAATACCAGGGGAATGTTGGAAAGCTTGGGTAGAAGACCTTAACGGATTAAACATACTGGGACAATTACTGAACATAATCTTTGAAGAAGGAAAAATACCAAAAAATTGGAGAATGGGAAATGTAACACCAACTTATAAAGGTAAAGGTGATATTAGGAACCCAGCAAATTATAAAGGAATTAGTTTATTTTCCATTATTGGGAAAGTTTTCACTGGAGTGTTAGCAAAAAAGACTACAAGAATGGGCACAAAGAAGAAAATTTCAGTATTTCAATCAGGCTTCAGGAAAGGTAAAAGAACAGTTGACAATATTTTTATAATTAGAACATTACTCGATAAATATCTTAGTAACAAAAGAGGTAGAATCTATTTGTTGTTTCTGGACTCGGAAAAGGCTTTTGACACAATTTCTAGAGAAGCACTTTTGGTTAAACTGAGAAAGAAAGGAGTAAGCCAGAATTTTATAACAGGTAATTCAGAATTTTATAAGGAAAACGAATTTTCTGTTAAATATGAGAGAGGAAGAGTTACAGAAAAAATATCAAACAATGTAGGTCTAAGACAAGGATGTAAATTATGCCCAATTCTCTTCAATCTGTTTATTGATGTTTTAAAAGAAATTAGCAGAGGTAATGTACATTTGCCAACTATAAATAATATAGAGATACCAGGTCTGCTCTTTCAAGATGATTTGGTAAGAGGTTCTTTAACAAGTGTAGGATTAAAACAATCATTAGAAACTATAGGCACATTTTGTAGAGAATGGGGACTTAAGATAGATAAAAACAAATCTAAGATTATGTGATGAAAATAGGTTTCAAATTAAAAAAACAGGAAAAATGGTGGTGGGAGGGCACAGAAATTAAAGTTGTCAAGAAATTTGATTATTTAGGTGTTAGATTGCCTAGTAATGGGAAATGAAGCGATCAAAAAAGGAAAGCAGCCAAGAGTGTAATCAGATCTTGTGTAAACAAAATACCAAATATGCAAGTAAAATGGTTAGAGAAAATATATGGCTCAATAGTGGAGAGCAGAATGATGTATAGAATAGAAATTTGGGGGCCAAATGAAGGATGGAAAGGTATAAATATGATAAATAGATTATTTTGTAGAATTGTTCTAGGCTTACCTAGATCTTCACCTAATTAAGTTGCTCTAACGGAACTAGGAAGATTGGGCTTAAAAAGCAAGGTCATAGAAAGAGTATTGAAATTTTGGTATAGAATTGGGAGACTAGAGGAGGAGAATATTATTAATCAGTGATTGGTAGCACAAGGAAAAATTGACGACGGACAGAAACTTGGTTATCTAAAATCCAAAATATCTTACAAGAAGCAGGCATGGGACTAGTATGGCATGAGAGAGAAAGATAGGGTAAAGGATTTTGGAAAGAAGTAACAATAAGAATTGAGGATATAGGAAAACAGGAAATATGGGCAAATCTCTGAAATTATGTAGTACACAAAAAATATGTAGGGAAGAGAAAGATATATTGAAATTTGTGATAAGGTAGGTCCGGAAGGGTTGGGATGGTTTAGAACAGGAGTAAAATAAGTGGATTAAAAAATGGACACACTAAGGGGATATGTCCTAAGTGTGCAGAACCAGATAGTACTTGGCATTGTATACTAGAATGTAAACAAACTAAGTTTTGGAGGGAACAGTTCGTATTACGAAAATGGGAAAACCTACCAGGTGAAATAAGAGGTAGAAGAATTTTAAATTTAACATCAGATGAAAACATTAGGAACTAGGAAAATACATAGGCAAGGTAAGACAAAAATGGTTATGGGTGTAAAATACTTGCGAAATGTGCATGAGAATAATATTGTCAGATAGTGAAAGCAGGATGAAATGAGTAGCGGAGGGAATGTGATTAGTTATCTAATATTAGTTAAACAGGATTCTTATACACCAATAACCAGGGTGTTAGTGTGTATAAGGCCCTAAAGAATAAGCAACTCTCAAGGATAGAAATTTGGCCGAATGGGTTTAATTAAAAAAGAAGGAAGGCTTAGTATTATAGGAAATATAATTTAATATTGTATTGAATGTATAAATTTAATGTTGTGTTTTGTTTTTTGTTGGATCAAAGCCCAGTTCCCTGGATATTCCAGTAGGTAGCTGCTGATGAATTGGGGACTGGGGGGCTGAGCCAATCAAATTGGACTAAATTTTGATTGGATTCAGTGCCTCTGGAATTGCCAAAAGCACTGTTCCTAATTGTTGTGTTTAAAAGTAATGGTTTTTTTTATTATTATTTGTGTCTATTTTGTATTAAAAAAATCTGTAGGTGATGCATGAGATATAAATACTACTTCTACTGGTACTCCAAATCGTATTCAGTCTTGCTTATTGATTTCAATCTAGTTTGAGATTCTTAAAGAAATCAAAAAATATGTCCTAAGGAAAAGTCACAAATACCTATCGTATGTTTACAAGAAACCATTGCTTTTCTTCAGTGCCTTATTTTCCTTTTTTAATTTAAACTTGATAAAGATAATGCTAAGAACAGCATTATAGATAGAAATTGTGACAATGAAGATTATCATCAATCTTGCACACCAATGAAGATCATTGTTCTAGATAAGCTGTTTATCACCAGAACTTTCTCACTCCATCATTTGAAAGGAACTGTTTCTCATATTCATTAAATTAACACATTAAAACAACATAGGTATGGAGATCACTATTTAATATGGTCTGTTGTCTTTAATTTATTATTTCTTATTTCCTTGGCTGACATCAATGAACTACAGCTAATTCATTTTTTTCACATGAAATCAGGTGCTTATGATATAGGTGTGATGAATTCAATGATGCAATCATTTTTATTCTGTCAAAGTCTATTTTTTTAGCACTGACTGTAAATTCTAATATGTTGATATTAAATGACATAGCGAAGAAGGGCTAAGAGTAGTAATAACATTTATTTATATTATTAACTTACTGCTTTAGCCAGTGAGAACTCTGGTGTGATACACAGTTTATTTGCTGTCTAAAGGTGAAGATCATCTGAAAGAAATTACTTCATCTCTAGCAGAAACAGTGACTTAAAAGTTATACTGATGCAAAGAAATGCATGGTTATATAAAGTAATAATTTAGTTATAGTGTAGTGGTGTGTAGAGCATTATAACTATTATGTATAAAAATACATTTAATTTAAGTAACACAGTGTTCTAGTCAGTGTCACAAAAAGTTGGTTGATCGGTTGCTAGTGGCCATTGCGGTTGCTGAATATTTATAATTTTTTCCCTAGCTTCCCAATAAAGAGATTTTAAATAATTTCCATTTCTTTGCTACTATTAAGTTCAAAGACACAAAAGTGTATATTATCAAATCTAATAGAGAATATCATCACTAATAGAAAAGACTTATGAATTATATTATGGTGTTAAACTAGGTGATCAAAATTGCAGGTGGGCTCATTGTATGGTTTATGATAATTGTACCAGCTGTTTAGCGGGTGGTTGAAATTGAAATTTATTGAAAGTGCTAAGAGAAATACTAACTACAAGGGGTCTCCACCTATCTGGTTCAGGCCATTTTGGTGTACCTCCTCATCATTAGAGAAATTTTAATACAATAATGATTTTATAAAGCACAAAATTTCCACTCTGATTGAATCAGGCCCTAGTTCATCAGCAGTAGCCTACTGGAATTCCAGGGGACTAAGCTCCAACACAACCCAGAGGACTAAAGTAAAATATTTCAATTGCTCTACCTATACTATTATTTTATCAACTAGCTACAGTCTCTACAAACTATACTAATTACTTTATTCCTCAAACATCTACTATAATGAAATTTGAATTTTATAAAGTGCTAAGAAAAATTTAAATACAAACCACAATGAGGCATTTATCTATCTTAAGGTGTAACCCCTGACAATTACAATAGTTGGTATAATAATATATTTATACTAACATCTTTACCTAAATTCTAGATAGTTAAACAAAGTACAAAATTTCCACATTGATTGCATCAGCTCCCAGACCCCAGTAGTTCAGTAGCAATCTACTGGAATTCCAGGGGACCAGGCTCCAACCCAACCAAGGAACTAAAATACATATTTCACTTACTCTAACTGTACCAATTATTTTATCAGCTAACTACAATCTCTACAAACTACTAATTCATTTATTTCTCATATACTAACTACAATGCTACATTTATTCTCTTTCTTGAGCAATTTCTAATTTCCAAGCTCAATAATTCAATAAATTTAATATAATTTCACTCCCAACTGTTCCCAGACCAAAGACATTTTTCATAATCACACAGGTATTTCTTTATCATCTAAGATTTTCTAAATTACATATCTTTCTACTGACCATTTTTATTTCATTTTTACCTTCTATAAAAACTCCCTCAATTTGGATATCTGCTCATGATTTACAAAAATCTTTCGGAATATTATTCCTTTATTTCTCATAAACCATTTATACTAATTAAACTGTCCCTCCAAACTTTTGTGGCTTTACACTGGAAGATAATATGAATTTCATTTTCCTTCACCCCATAATGGGACACATTCCTGGTATAACATCTATTCTCATTCCCCGTAATTTCCAAACACCTAATCGAAACCATGCTATCCCTTCTCTTTCATTTTTTCTTACAAATTAAAATATACTTCTCCCTTTCTGGATCATAAGGGGGTGGTTAAAGAATAAATGATCTTTTGGAATTCTAATGGGAAGTATAGAATAGGTAACCAACTATGCTGATGGTTGTTATTTTTGTATTACTTAAATAACAGACAATAGAAAAGACAAAAAGAAAATTGAATATCCAAACATTCCATCAAGCATTGGACCTGTTAACCACAGTGATGAGATACCCATTACTATTTCTCCCAAATCTTTTACATAAAAGATCATTCTTAAGAAGTGGTAACCCATTAGTTCAATCAAGCTCAGGATCAGAATCTGAAAGACCCAGACCCTAATGCATGTCATGAGTTAACTCAGGAAGGGTTCAATGAGCTGGTTCAAGATTTAAATCTTTCAAAAGCACAAGCAAAATTTTTACATTCTAGACTAATTCCTTACAAAGAGAAACAAATGTTACTATTTTAAAAATGAAAAGAGCACCTGCTCTTCAGAATAGAAGGTTCTCCGTTTTACTGTTGTGACATTGGTCGTTGATGAAGGCTCTTGATAAAAGTTTCAACCAAAATGAATAGAAGTTCATCACAGATACATTAAAGTTAAGCTTTAAAACTGTGTTGTATACACTACAACCATCTATATCCATTGGGCATGCAGTGCCAATGAATGAAAGTTACAAAAAAGGCAGTATGACAAGTACAGTGGGTCTATCTGTGGAGATTTAAAAATTATTGCTGTTTTTGAGTGAAAAGAATAGCTATGCTAAATAATAATGATATAAAATATGCCTTTGTAGAAGATATTTATAACTGGTGCACAGAATCTTACAGCTAAACTAGAAGTTGATAGATCTAAAATTATTGACACCACTGCATATAAAATTAGGTATAATTAAGAATTTTGCCAACACATTAGAAAACTAGATAATGTTTCAAGTAATTATAACAAACTTTTGAATAATCAGTGTTGATTAAGTTGAAGAAAGGAATTTTCATTGATGCCTCAGATAAGATAAAAGAGCAACTGTTTGATAGTAACTTGAATCACATGGAACTAAAACACAGTTATCATTCAACAGCATTTGTGAACTGCTCTTAGGTAATATTAGAGCTGAAAAATATGAAAAATTAATCAGCAAATTACTAGAAGCCTATAGAAATCTGGGCTGAAGTATGTCCCTTAAAATTCACTTCCTGCATTTCCAATTTTACATTTTCCCTGCTAATCTTGGAAAGTAAACTGATGAACATGGAGCAAGTTTTGACTGAAATGGAGAAAAGGTATCAAGGAGGGTAGAAACTCAGTATGCTTGCAGATTACTGCTGGAACCTCATAAGAGGAATCTCAGGAAGTAAAAAATGAAGTAGCACAGGGCAGAAATGTAACTGACAGCAGCAACATATGGGCTAAAAATCAGCCGATAATATTTATAGGTATGTTAATTAGTTAATTTAATAAATCAGACCATTTTATTATAATGAGAGGATACTACTACATATTACGATAACTTTACTTTTAATTTATTGCTCTCACAAAAGATATAAATATGTGATTACTAAAAACTGAGTGTGCTAAATAAAAACAAAGGCCATATATAAACTCAGCACATCAAAATACATAAACGATAAGCCAATGACAATAAGAAGGCCAATTTTGATGTTTAGTGTATTCTAAGCAATACTCTGTAGCTTTTCACAGTATTTGGGATTAAATGTTTAAACACTTTTGTCTTCTAATTTCAATTTGTGGCCTATTTTGAAAATATCAGTAATCTTCACCTGAGCAAGAATTCCTATTCAATTACATGTGCTCCTATTACAACAATGCAAGTGAATTAAAATAGTTTACTTTCCAATAACTTCAGATGCTATGAAGAATGAATCTCTAATAAATTTATTTGAGAGAGAAGAAAAAAAAAGATAAACAAGACTGAAAATATTTAACACCATTTGGCAAACATTTGAGACCACTCAGTTATTCATCTGAATTACTTTTTTAGGAATAGTTATAGACAATAACTTAAAATGGCACAAACATGGAGAAAATGTTAGTAACAAAATCAATAAGGGCATATATGTATTAAAACAGATAACACAAATTATGGATAAAGATAGTACATTAAAGGTTTATTATGCATTTATACACTCACATTTAAGTTATGGAATCATTTTATGGGATGCAGCAGCTAAGAAAAATATGTAAAGAATATTTAGACAACAGAAAAAAGCAATAAGAATAATAGAAAAAATTCAAAGAAAACAATCATGTAAAAGAAATTTTAAAAAACTAAAAATCCTCACACTACCCTGTCTACACATATTTGAATGTCTTAAACATGTAATAAGAAACCACATTGAAGAAAAAAATAGGAATATTCATGAACATAACACGAGAGCAAAACAGAACTACTTTAGAAATAGGTTAAGTGGATCATTAATTTCCAAATGTATTGAAAGTGTTACAAAAGACCTATACAATCATTTACCTCATTCGATCATGGAGATGCATGAAAAAGTGTAGAAAATAAATGCAATAAAGACTTACTTGATAAAAATTGTTTTTTAAGAATTAATGAATACAAAGAGGAACAAAAATGAGTAATTTATAATTTAATTTTCTAACATTTGTTTTCTAAGTTCAGATCTGTATTTAGATTTACTCGTTTAATTGGTAATGTAATATACATGTTTTCTACCTTTTGTAAATTGACGATGCTTAATCTACCATTAGAACTCTAAAAATATTTTATCCTTTGTAAAATTGACAATGCTTTGTAAAATATTGCAAATGGCAGAATAAAACTGAAACTGAATATTTGAATTTGAATGTTATTGAATTGCTAAGAAAAATGCTAGGAGTCCTCCTCTTATCTGACCCAGGCCAATAGGTGTGACCCTACAAATACAAATAGTGCATTACAATAAATCTCTTTAATAAATTATAAACTGATCATAATTATTCTTACTCCAATTCTTAGAAGTAAAAATTAAATAAAATGGAGTACCCTCCCTGGTTAACACCGACTAACCTGCTAACACATGCTAACCTGTATCTTTGGTTTTTCAGTAGTCTCCAGCTGGAATTACAGAAGACCCAGATTCAGCCATCGCTTCAGATAGCTCTTTCACAACACCCAAGATAGGGCTGGGACAAATATAATGCAACTGTTTCAGTAACACAACATTTGCGTGTAAATAATGGTTGTAATTGCAGCACCACTCTATTGTTGCTTATTCACCTGCACTAACTGATTAGTGACATTTCACAACTGTCTATATACAAAGCTGTAGCCTGCATTAATTATGAACTTTGAAATTTATTTATACATAGGAATTATTGTAATAATAAGTAAATAATTACAAATAAATTTTAAAAAAAGGTAACACATAATTAGAACAACTTTTCTTTCTTATGTATATATGCATGATTGAATTATGAAAAAAATCCAAATAAATCATCCTGTAATTTTCTACAGTGCAAATTTTGTTTCAATATATCTTACTAGAACTTTTATTTATAACAATAACATCTAATACTGGAAAAAATACTAAATTTGTCCAACGTCTCTCTCTAGGTAAACATATAAAAAAAAAATGCATTTCCTGAAAAAGTCAATATTCTGTATCTATCAATGCTCCTCAATTGCAGCCAGTGTAGTATACAAGATTTCATTACTATACAAGAAATAATAACAGTATTTTAACTTAAATTTTGAGGCCTAAGTTCTGGTTACTCTCACTCAAAAGCTACATATATTTAATATTTTATTTGCTAAATGTGTGATTTGAATATTTAAAACTTTTAGTAAACATTCAGTTTCATAACATCGTTGTTAAACCGAACCTCAACAACAACAATAATAATACTAATAATTCTAGTATTAACCACAAATGTTCTTTTGATTAAAATCAACATATGAAATGAACCGAGAGTTGCATTGCAATGTACAAAACTAAATTTTCCTTTAATTAATTGTACAAAAATTTCATACATGGCGGAAAAATATTCAGTTTTCTGCAGAAATACAATACCATACAATATACTGTGTGCTGTATACTATTTAATATTTAAGAACCTCATATTGTCAGATCACATTTCCAAAGAAAGCATTGTACTTTCCACTAGCTGCATACATAGCATTTAGGGAAAACAATGAAAATGCATCTCTTACTTCCCTGGTTTTTACTAAATGCTGTAGTTGTATTGCTTGCTTTTACAGCCGGCCAGATATTCAAAACAAAGATCAATAATTTAACTGGATAATTTACAATGGACAAATTAAATTAGATATTAAAAACAGTATGTTTTAAAGTAAATGTCTGAGATGCTGAGAGAATAGAACATGTAAAGAACTTACTTTCTGTTACATGATATCCTCAATATCATTCACACATAAAATATATAAACTGGATTGAAATTTAAATAAAGACTATGGAAGCAGAGAAGTATGGAAAAATTAATTTGTGAAACATTGCAACAGAAAGCTATTATGCAATTGATCTGTAGTTGTGTGCTACAGTTTTTTCCTGTATTCTTTTATTCCATAAATATTCTGAAATATTTTTAGTCAGTGTAATTCTTAGGCTTATTTATTTCACTGGCTTTATTTTAATAACTGATTTGTTAGTTCTTATGTTGAGTGCAAAATCAAAACCAAATTAGGATTAATAAGATGAGTGTAAATATCCAGGTAACATCAGGGATGTTACTATTGCTGAAAGTTAACATTCAGAAAACTATTACATGCATGCTTTTTGGAATAGACTGTGACAAACATGTTCTCTGTTCTTACCTCTGTCGTATTACTGAACTGCCTGGCTGACTTTGGATCACAGCCAACTCACCATGCTGAGCATGCATTCTATTTATATCAGTTTCCTAAGGCCCACATACTGTGTTAGAATCTTTGGAACTGTCATATTTCTTTTCTCTTTATGTAAGAACATCTTAATATAACATGCTTATAAGAGATGAAAAAACTGGAGCTATACATAACTACATAACTATGTTACTATGCTTAAGAGATATATAGAATGCAGCCTATTGCTTTCTTTTATGTGATTCTATAAGTGGATAATTCATCAGAGTCCTTGAGATGAAAGGAATCAATGGCAAATTGGGTCTCAATTTCAACTTACCTCAAGCCTGAGAACAAAAGTTCCATCCTTTGGAAAAAAAAAAATCAATACTTAGTATTTTATGGACAATAAACCTTATTAATTATAATATATTTCATTTTTATTTATTAACCCACCACTTCTTAGGCCATCATGGTGAAGTAACAATTAGGTGAATAAATGAATGACTTAGTTTTTAACTGGATGAGCATGTGAAGTTAAAATGCTAAACCTTTCCTCCTTCAGGAAACATCTCAAGACTAATTCCTCAACCATGCAAAATTAAAGGAGCATTTGTATTTGTGCACATGTACTATTCTTTGATTGTTACTAATTAATTGTGATAGCATGTAATTGGCTGTTGAATTGAATTACACAGCCCTGCAAAGATTTTATAGCAAGTGTTAGACCAAGGAAATTGTGCCATTATAAAATTTGGTAGCAGTTTCTCACAAATTTGTACTCCATAAATTTTAGTGGTATTAATATGATATTTAATTTTTGGATTTGAAGAAACTATGAGAAATGTATATTTCCTGTTGGCAGCACTGAAGAGTGTGTCATGATTACTAACCATAGCAGAAGTTAGCATGCCACAACTGCAGCAAAATGTTAATTGTGGTCATGCACTCACTGTCTGATGATCTAAAATAACAGGTGACTCGAGAGCATTTTCATGTGATGATTTTTTGTGATTATAAGTGTGACCTGAGCCAACATAAGAGTGCCTGAAAAAATTGCATACGTAATTTCCAGATTCTGTTCCTCCATGTATAAAAGTCTAAAATTGGTTTGCAGAGTTTAGATGAGAAAGAAGAATCTTGAAAGAAGAGCACATGGGGCATTTTGTAACAGTGGTCACAGATGAAAACATTCCTTTATAGAAGTCAAAATCAAGAACAATTTGCAACTGACTTACACGGAGAAAGATGAGTCTAGGCATTCATTTGCCAGTGTCAGAAATCCTGCACAAATATGTATATGTGAGGAAGTTTGTTGTCATTGGGTCACCAAACCTTCAAAGAACAAGTCAATGGAATGAATACGACTTGGAATCAAAGAGGTAGTCAGCAATCTAGGTCTTTCCAAATGATTTGTTTTTTTATTTTTTTTCATAGTATTTAATGCCGATTTTTACTACTGAGGCCATTTATGACTGAAAAAACCTGGAAAAAACCTGTCAGCAAGGATGGTCCTGGCAGGATTCGAACCCTAGACCTCCTCCTGCTCACGAGTCTGCACCTCAACAACTTGGCCACCTGCAGAGGTTTTCCAAATGATGACCCCCCTTAATGAAGCAATTTCACAATGTAGGCCAGTAGATTGCTACTAGTTTTATCTCAGCAAATGGTCAAATTGGAACCATTCCCCAGGAACAAAAAAGTCACTACCAATGATACACCGCAGTTTGGCTCCATGAGGCCTTCAGAATGCAACAAAAAGCACCAAGGTCTGAGTTGTGAGGGCATGCACTGCTTTGAAACAATGAACTTTCTGCAGGAATCAGGATTAACATTACTGAATCACCCACTGTGCAGTTCAGATTTGACTCCAGAGTTAGTGTGTTATAGCTACCTACTTAGTTGAATTCCTAAAACCCTTCTTATATGTCTTCCTCAATTGTGTTAGAAAGCTCTTTACTGCTTTTATTACTTTTTTCCTTCCTTTTTCATACTACTGCTTTTACAAAAGTTTTATACCATTTATTCTTAAAGGGTTTCATACTTATCCTTTGCATTCTTTGCCATGGAGGAGATAGAAAATCTATTGTCCGCATTTATCTTAATGTAGCCTGTTTTTCAAACAGTAGAGGCAACATAATTTTCTTTTGTGCCAAGTTTGCTGTTTGACTTTGTATGTTATGTTTGTGTTCTTAATAAAATAGAAAGTTCATCCATTCTAGGAGAGCATATGTTAGCTTTTTGGATAATTTGTTATAAATGAAATGCTTTGTAGTACGCAAAGAGAGAATAAATATGACTTCTATTATAAATTCATTTAGTGCTAGGTAATCTAAAGCTAATAAGACTGGATTGTAGCTGTTGCTTTATTCCAGAATTTTATACATTTTTTATTTATTTGCTTTATTTATGGATGCTCTTTAACATCTCAGGTCATCAGCACCCCATTCAATTTGGGAAATGAAAAGGCCAATAAATTTTGGTCAGAGGCCTGTTCTTCTTTTACATGCTATAAATCTATGACAATAGATCCATAATTTTAATTCCCTTCCAAAGGAAACCATACTTAGGATTTTTATACCCGAAAAAATCCATTGACCCTGGCCAGATTGAACCCGCAATCTTTGGTCTTCTAGGCAAGTATGGTTACCACTAGACCGCAGACCAATGAATTCCAAGACATAGACACTACAAAAAAAACAATATTAATTAAAAAGGAAATAGATTAATAGAATTTCACTTTCTCTCTCTAGCAATGGCTTTTCTGGTCCTCCAGAAAACAACACCTCCACAATCAGCACTCATCTAAATAGTACAACCTTGCCTTTGGCTAAATTATTTTATTCAAAATTTGTTTTTTATATATTTTAACATAGAATAAGCTTATGAGTAAGTCCCACTATACCACTGCCATAGTCTATTGGTAGCATTTGTGCTTGTCATTTGGTGGGTTCTGGTTCAATTCCCGGTTGAGCTAGTTTCCTAATTGAGGTTTTTTCAGGGGTTTTCTCCCAGTGTTTTTAAATAATGCCTGGGAAACTTAGGCCACAGTTTCCTGAATTCATTTGGCCAAATTATCATGTATCATCCTTCATTAGGTACAAAAGATCATGGTCACGGCACAGTATCATTTATATATAACAAAACAAAAAGTGCTTACAGTAAACAAAATCTGTGCAGAGAATTTGAGGCTATATTAAGAAAGCATATATGCTTTTATATCATTTGGCATACCAATAGTTTGGAGAAAACAAAAACATCATTTATCACTGCAATTTTTCTGCACATGTAAAATTTAGGAATATAGACAGAAAAACAAAGAGGACACTAAATATCATGAATCATAAACTCTGATTTCAAGTCTGCCTGCAGTAGTACCAGAATTGTTTTCTCCCATTCTGATGCAAATGAGAGCCTACATATTTCATTACATTCAGAATATGAGAATTCTTAGATTCTTACCATCACAGCTTCATGATATAATGTGAGAACTAAATCTCAAAAATGGATACCAATGTTACAAGATAAATATATTTTGCTCTAGGAACATGTATTTTTGGTAAATAAATAAAGATTAGAATACTATAATGGCAACATGTTCAAGTAAGTGGAACAAAATTAGTGAAATTTCACAGTGATTTCCACATAAAGAGTTGCAGTATTATACTATATTTCACTGTGAAAATTCCCACTATTTAAAACTAAAAGATCAAAAATTTGGAATATTCTTCATAAAGGAGGTTATTGTTCTGATATTCTACTTAAATTCTTTCCTTATACAAACCAACATATGAATCCTAATTACACGATTTATTTGTCCATGAAGACACTTCTGAAAATAATTATTGAACATACATTGCTTCTGTGTTGTGTTTTGAAAGTGCCTTATTGCTGATAAATAGGCACTGAACACATTTTTGTGTTTCCAAAGTGAATAAGGCAACAAAGTACGTAACAAGCAGTCTAAAAACAGCCAGAAACAAAAAAAAAATTATTTGTACCAACTTAGTAGGTACAAATAGTTTAATTATCTCCTTTGCTCATTAAGTTCAGGTATAATGAAACAATTTGTTAAAGCTTTAGATAAGCATATACTTTGCTTTTATTGTTTAAGGAAGATATTCTCAAGGAAAAAAGCAATAAAAGCTGTTTCTAACAGTCTACAACTAATCAAGGGTTCAGCATTCCACCACTGCAATGTTTCAATAATATAGTTCACATAAGAAAGTTGTTGGCATGTTTATATTCAAATTGCTCAAACCTTGGTATAATTGCATATTCTGTTATACATGAGTTTGAAGTTACTTCTACCTTCTTTCTTGACTACTTTCTGAGATATTTAGAAGCCCTAAACAAAGAAGAAGGAAAAAGCTTTCATTAAGAAGTCAAAGAAATGGAAAGAAGGTGCCAAAGGTGATAGAATGCACTGATGATAAGCAAATGTTTTTGATTCCTTACAATTGACAATCCTTGTTGAAGTTATAGATCAACTAATCTTTTATTTGTAATGAAATTAACATCTTTTGAGAAATACAACAAATTTACCAACTATATGACATTTTTATTTAATTTAACTCATGCTTGGAAATTTTTCCATAGGCATTGCAATTAACTAGACACTGGTAAGCATAAGAATCACAAGTAGATTATGTTTGAAGGTTTCTTACCTCTGCCATTACTACATGGATCATTCTCTTTCCTCCATGGAATGGTGGCGGATCCAAATCTCAATGTCAGCACTATGCATTACTAATATTACCCAGTGTACACAATATAGTATAATAGGTACAAAAATGACTTTAATGACTGACCCATTAAGTATTTTGTTACAATTTTTTTTTGTTGCAAAACTTTGCTATTTTTATTTCTTAATACCTCCTAACATAATGGAGTAGGTTGCCATGTTCAAATTACTTAAAGAGTTTATAGTGACCATATAGAAGCACCAATTTTTTAAAATTATTTCTTAGCTATTATTTAAGAAATAATAATACAATTTTTACTCTGGGAGGGGAGGAGGGGACTTAAGAGTATAAAGCATACAAACCATCATCAATTTTGCTTTATACATCAAAGTGTGTATGACATACCCATTCTTGATCATGATACTTAATATGTATGCTCTAAGGATGCTCTCAAAACTGAACCCTTATTACATTAGAAACCAACAAGTGACCAAATGCCAGAATGACATTAAAAGACCTATTACAATATAAATCACTATAAATAAAGTTATGTCAAATTGGACAAAAAATTTCAGTGTAAATGAAAATGATATAATAAATATCTTCTGTGCATACATAAAACCTATTTTCCTTCATGGAAAATTTAATGCCTAAAGTAATCAACATTCGATATAACTTAAGTGTTTATAAATATATATATATATATATATATATATAACAACTAGAAAAGCAGAAAAGGATAAAACATTAAGATAAAGTCAAAGATCAGTAATATGCCATATGTGATAGAAGAACTCAAGTGGTTCTAAATATAGTGATAACTAATCTGACTTTTTTTAGTGTTTTTATCCTTTGCTGCCTTTCTAGTTGTTGTTATTTTAGTTACATTGTTAATAGTGTTACATTATTTTTCATTTTTATACATACCAAATAAAATTTAAAAATCAAATAACTCTTGGAACAATGTACCCAGAACTAGAGAAGTACAAAAAGATTAAACACGTAAATAGTAACACAAATTTTGGTAGATTTGAACTGCTTTGTTCTTCTTCAAAAGTCAGTCCTGGTGGTGTAGTGGTAACCATACTTGACTTCTAAACCCAAGATCGTGGATTCAAACCCGGCCAGGATCGATGGATTTTTTCGAGCGTAAATCATAAGTATGGCTTCCTTCAGAAGAGAAGTAAAGTCATGGGTCCTGTATCGTACATTTACGGCATGATAAAGAACCTCAAGCCCAAAAGAAGAGGCCTCTGAGCAAAATTTGTCGGTCATTTCACACCCTGAATAAAATGGGACGCTGATGGCCTGTGATGTTAAAGAGCATCCTTAAATAAACAAATCAATCTTCTTCAAAGGCAGAAGATAAGTGCAACAAGAGCTTCTCTAGTTTTTGTTATATACAACGAAGTAAGACAGGAAAGGTATTATTTATGTCATTCTCATTTACACTGATATTTTTGCTATGCAATTTGAATGACTTAATTTATTTATAGTGATTTATATTGTTAATAAGTCTTAACACCATTCTGATATTTTCCTGCTTATTGATCTCCCTGATAAGGGTTTAGATTTTAAGTCTCTCTCTCTCACACACATACACACACACACACACATATATTTCTTGTAAGCATTTTCCTACATAGCATACTATTTGGAAGAAGCTGCACATCTACTCAAATTCTTGATTTGTTTTAGTGCTGGAATATTGAGAAAGGTACTAGGAGGAAATCTACTGCAGTTGCAGATGAAATATCTAGATCAATGGTAGGCAAAGTTTATGCTGCGCTGAATCAAGAAAATGAGAATGGCCTACAATGCAATAGAAGAATATTCCAAGGTGGAGTCAATGCAGCAGATAGGACCAATGGCATTTTGTGAAGTGTAAAGTATATATTGAGAATGTACAATAAATTTAATGCTTGTTTTCATACATTCAAACTAGTATATAATGCATTCTCATTTCACACAATGTTACACATCTTGGCTGAGCTATCAAAAACATAAACTATAACAAAAGGAACATCTGTGCACAGTTACAGAACAAATTAACATGTTAGTCGATCTAATTTAGCAAAATGAATAGGCCTACGAGGACTGAAGTTTTCAAAACAAAGGACATTAACAAAATAATTATAAATCCTCCATGGAACGATAAGAGATTTCATGGTATATTCAAAATCTATTCCTCCTTCGTTGTAATATATTAATATATATAAATACTGTATGGTATGTGGCATTTTAATCTTTGTTTGCTTATATAAGGGATCCAAGGTCCTCATTCACACTGCAAAGGAATATTGCCAATTGAGCATTGGTCCTAGTGGTGAAGTGGTAACCATACTTGCCTTCTAAACCCAAGATTGCGGATTCGATCCCGGTCAGGACCAATTTATATTTTCAGGTGTAAAAATCATAAGCATGGCTTCCTTCTGAAGGGAAGTAAAGCCATGGGTCCCATGTCATACATTTACAGCACAATAAAGAACCTAAAGCCTGAAAAAAGAGGCCTCTGAACAAAATTTTTGACCGTTTCACGCCCTGATTTGAATGGGATACTGACGATCTGAGATGTTAAAGAGCATCCGTAAATAAACCAAATAAAAAAAATTGCCAATTGAGCTGTATCCTGTGTATCAGATCTCTCATCTAACGCAAAGGAAAAATATTTATATTTCTAGATGTTTAACGCAATGACATTATCAATGTATTTTCCTATGTCTGTTATTCGTCTTACAAATGTGCACTTGGACATCCTCAGTCTTTCAAAATAATTGAGTTTTTCTGAATATATTATTCCAGCTACTTTCAAAATATATTTTTCACACATTTACCTTCTATGAATGATATCAACGACTTGCCGATTTCCCAGACAACATGACAACTTGTAAATAGTACCTTATTTGCCATTTCATCCTCTGAATTATATTATGGACTCCGATTTCTTGACAGCTTCTTTTAATTGTTTTAAATGTCTTTCTAGATGTAGCCTAAAATAAACAATCATGAACATTGTTAAGCATATTTAATATTCAATAATGTATTACTTTTATTGTTATAATAAATTATTTTGCTTTAACAATATATTTTGTTTAGCTCTAAAACAATGAATTTCAAAATAACAAACATATTTAATACTGAAACACTTACCTGTTAATTGGCTATGTTCTTTATGGTAGGTTTCATAATGCTGCTTGAGATTTGCTTTGAAAACACCCTTTAATATTTTGGAACATACCAAACATCCCACATCATCTCTATAAGGTTAAAGAAATATTCTTCTTCCTAATCACTGCTAAACTTTCTTTTGTAGGCAGAAGGCGATGGCCTTGTTAACACCTTTGTAATATAAATAGACTGACTGGTTAATCCTGCACTGGTTTCATTCACTCTCTGAAGGCAGAAGTGGAGGGATGCAGCTTATGCCATGAATGATAGATTCATTAATCATTGTTCGCTGACCACTCATCTAGATGATTCAATAGTTTTGGTAGACCATGGCTAATTATGCTGGAACATTTTTCTTCCACTGATACAGAATATTAAATCTATTCTTTAACATGTCTATTAAAAGATTCTTTGAATCTTATTAATTGCTTATACTCAGAAAGGTGGAATTTATTCTTTAGCACCAAGTTCAAATATTCTGAAATGTACTTTGTCAAAAATTAGGTTTAATTAGAATCATAATCTAGTTATTCCTCACTTGATGTGACAGTCCCAGAAGATTCATGGCCAGCTGCGTACTCTCTGCCTCCATCACATAACTTCAATGACAGAGGAAAGTACTGAAGGGTATGTGATAAACGTACAAGTATACCTCCAGTTTTAACATAAGCTTTTAAGATCAAAAAGATACCATCTCTCAGTTCCCCAACTATCCTCCATACTTAGAACATTTCCAAAAAGGTATCAGGAATCAAATCCAGGTCCTTCCAGTCAGAAGCCAGTAAAGTTAAATACTAGATTAGGGAGAAAATCTAATCCATTATTACAAAAATCATTAATCCACATCATGCTCTTTTTGTACAATTACAAAAGCTAAAGAATTTACTGTTCCTAAAATAGTAGGCCTTAATAATACAGCTTTCACAGTTCCAATTATCTATTATTTATCTGTCAAACAAAGTGCCTAGTTTTATTTTTCTAGTTTAAATTAAAGTCATCAAGGGCTATATAAAATTTTGAAAAATTCCCTTAACCATCCTGATGCTTTCAACAAGTTTAAAAAATGTAACATAATAATGATGTCTCAAAATAATAACAGCATCAAAAATTTATTAAAATTCTCTCATAAAGATTCAATATTGTGTGATGAAAAATCATATATTCATAGATTAATGGTTAAGTGATCAACTATATTGTGGCAGGAGAAAGAGAGAGAGAGAGAGAGAGAGAGAGAGAGAGAGAGAGAGAGAGAGAGAGAGAGAGAGTGTGTGTGTTTAGAAACTGAACATTTTAGAAACATCTGCTATAAACAAATAGAGAATTCAGCAATTGCAATGCATTTCTGGTTGAAAAACCATGCAACTGATATTGAAATAAAATTATTAAAATATGCAAAGAATTTTTCTGAATCATAGAGCTCTTCCATCAGTTGGTCTACTGCTAATGAATGGAATGAGTATTTCCAAAACATGTCTATAAAAATCTTATGCAAAGTAAATAAAATTAAATTAATTTACTTATGAAGCTATAGACAATGGAGTGGTAATATACCCTATACTTATGTATTCAACTTGTTTACACTAAAAACCAAATGCACAGATTGTGATCAGAGATACATTGGAAAAACGAAGAGAAATATGGAAATTCGGAGAAAAGAACACTTTAGGAATATTTGGTTTAAGCAGGTTGATAAATCAGTGGTAGCAGCTCACATTTGAACCAAAAATTGTGAAATTAAACCAGAGATTAATCTGCTGAAACAGCTTCACAACCCAATGGAATTGTACATTTAGGGAAAAAAAAAAAATTCATTATAAAAAATAAAGAAAACTTAATGAACTTTGATATTCCTCCAATGGATGAACTCGGCAAGTTCCTACTACACTGCCACAGAAGCATCCAGGTATCCAACCACCATTTCGAGTAACAGTAGTCGGTCAACTGAAAATGGGAGTGATTGCTCCCAAAACAAGTCTTAGTATTATGCAAAGTGTCTAAAACCAACTTAAATTATTAACTTTATATTTCCACTTTTATTTTATCTATTATCATTATGTCCATTGAGAGAAATATGGCTTAAGCCATTAGGAAATTAACAACTGTATAGTGCACATATTTCTTTAATCATTAATGTTAATACAAAAATGAAATATAAAGTAATTACTCTGAAACCAAATCCTTTCTCAAGGGAAAGGAACAATTGAGTTTCATATAATGTATTGCTTTAAGGATAGTTATGTGTAGTAAATCCTTGAAAGAAATACTGATATCAGAAGAATGTATCTAACAATGGGTGACTAGTAGTACAAATATAAGATTGTGACTGTAGGCTTATCACGTTTAAAATTTAAGCTATTTCTTGTTTATATTCATTTTTGAAGTGTGAGCAGATAAAGTTTATTATTATTATGCTAAGGAAAAAACCTAGCACAACTTTTTTGCTTTGATCTGAATTGATGGAAATCCTTTATTGACAATAAATGTAAAACGTAGTACTCCATCAAACAAAAAATAAAATAATTAATTTATATAAGTATATTAGTCAATAATTACTTTACAGTACCAAAACATTTGAAAATCAATACAACTTTTTAATAAATGCCTTTACTATTTAAATGATGTGTGTCAAAAAGTTTCAGATTTCATATTGACAAATGACTCCTAGAAATGCTGCTGGAAAAATCTTATCATACCTTTCTTCAAACAAAAGTGGTAATGATGATTTTTCAAAATATGTCTGCAAAATATTAGTCTCAGTCAGCATTTCTTTACACAGGTTAAAGAACTTAGAATTTTGAGAATCCTTTGGAAAATATCTTATGCAAAATTTTCATGCTAATTTGCACAAAACAGATTTGTTTGCAATAGGAAACTGAATGAATGAATAGTGTTTAACACCCGTTTTTGCTACAGAGGCACCACAGGCGATGGACACTGATACATGAGATGAAATAATATAATGGGAAAGGATTTATTTTTTTAAGGAAGGAATCGTTCCAGGCCTAAGTTTTAAGGTACCTCCCCGGCATTTGCCATTTATGAGGACTGAGGAAAACCTGGAATAAACCTCTGTCAGGGAGGACGGTCCTGGCGGGATTCGAACCCCAGACCTCCTGCTCACGAGTTCGCACCTTAACGACCTCGGCCACCAGTGGCGGTAGGAAACTGAAGGTAAACTGCCATGTGCTTACCATGGAGAAACAAGGAAATTACAGAAAGGTTAGAGCATAGCCCTAAGAAATCTGAGCAAAGCCTTGCACAGCAAATGGGAATTTTGTAAACTTCAATGTGAAATACCAATAAGATTTTAAAATGAAAACCGTATAGCATAACTGTTGGAGGAATCGCAGTCATGTGATAATGTAAGTAGAGTAAATATTTTCGACTGGGTTTTGGACAATGCAAGAATGACTATTGACCCACATTTAATTTATTCCGTGGATGAAGAATGGTTCCAGTTAAATGGTCATCATATAGCAACACAGAACACAGAAAGGTACTGTAGTGCACAAAAATCTAATTATATCATAAATTACCATTTCATGACCAAAAAATTGGTACAAGGTGTACAGTGAATGCTTACAAAGACTAGGGCCTATATTTTTTTAAAATACTATGAATGCATGCAGATAAATCACATTATTATTTGAAGAATTATTGAACTTTGAATGGACATATATATTTTCAATAAAACTGCATTATGGTGCATACAGACGATCTCTTGTTAGCTTTATTTTAGGAAATTATTGAGCATAGATAGCAATGGATTATGGCCAGCAGGATCTCCAGATCTTAAAATATGTGATTTTTATTTAAGTAGAAATTTTAAAAATAAAGCATATCAGAATAATCTGAACATGTTGGAAGAACTATATAAAAAGAGAAATTGCAGCAATTCCATAATTGACTTGATTTCTTTACAGATGCTCTTTAACATCTCAGGTCATCAGCATCCCATTCAAATCAGAGCGTGAAACGCTCGGCAAATTTTGGTCAGAGGCCTCTTTTTTTCAGGCTTGAGGTTCTTTATCGTCCCGTAAATGTATGACATGGGACCTACAGAGATGATATTGGAGATTCAATATCTGGTTATCTTAGACCAAACCAGCAATTTACAAAAGTGACACGCTGCTGTTATCATGAGAAAGCACAATGAAAATGAATCAGGAACACCAACTTGTTTTCAAGGTGCTGGGATAAACAAACTCAACAATAGCCAGGGTTATTTATGATAGACTGTTTCCCTTATTTGCAGTTGAGGAAACTAAGGAAAACTTTAAATTGCAGAAACAGATGCAACTGGTACAATTATGGCACCTAAGCATTGCCAATATTTTATTCCTCGGTAGTCCATATGACATGGCATTTGATGGTCTTAATAGATTGGTAGAGGGTATTCAAACAACATTGAGAAAGTGAATAACCTAATTTCTACTTGTTGAGACTCCATCAACAAGATCTGAAACTTTCTTAATATTGATTAATTATTAATGAATTACAATTTCATGGGAAATCATCAAGTGAAGATCTGGTTGTCTTCAAGCTTTCAGCTATAATTTTTTTTTTGGAATGGTGTTTAACTCCCGTTTTTACTACTGAGGTTTCAGCCATCATAGCTCTTCAGAATGCTCCAGGTTTGAGACATACAAAAAGGTACATTTATATAGATGTGTCTAGATATATCAGAGACTAATTTGGATTGGATACTGGTGACTGGCCCATTGTTAGAAGAATTTGGCACTGGTACAAAGTAATTCACTGGAAGGCTCGTGACAGCCTGTGTTGATTGTACATTTTTGATGGAGGACAGCCTCCTCCAGATGTCGTTTTTATATATCTCAACACTGAAGTACCCTTAAGAAGGCCACAGAGCTACAATAGCCGAAAGTTTGGAAGACAAGATCTTCATTCAGTTGATTTCAAGTGAAATCATAAAAAATAATTTATTTACTAAGATGAAGGCAGATACTTGTGTACTACCACAATCAATTCTCACAAGGTGGGAAACATTAATTGATGCAGCATTGTATTACTTTGATCTGTTGGAAGGCATATAAAAGAAGTTAGATGTGTTGGACAAGAGTGAAGCAGCATTTATATTAGTTGCAATGAGAAAAACTTCCAGAGTGAATTGCTGTAAATTCAGATGCATGCAAACTACACATCTAGAACATTATCTTTTTCCATCAGATACATCAAACAGTTATTGACAAAAAATACCAGGAGAAATTGGAAAGTTTTCATCACAAAACTGAGAAAACTGGAGCCAGAAATCATGAAATTGCTTTAGGATTTAAGTCAAGTATTGCAAGTAAAATCTCAACACAGACTTTTTGTGGTATTCAACTGTGAATGTCATGTTGTAAAATAGTCTTTCTCCTTACCAAAAACATTATGAGTGGCAGAAATCCCTCACTGTGGAACATTTTGAAAAATGTTTACTGTAATAAAAACAATCAATAAGAAAGTAGAGTGAAAAAGATAATAAACAAGGTTAAAAAAGATAGTGCTATTTATTTACTAATATTATCTAATAGAAATCAATAAATTCATATGAAGAAGTTTTGTTATTTCAGATTTTTGCTACTTATTTCTTGATTTTGAAGAGCAAATTTTACAGAATAAGTGTGTGCATATATTGACAATTTTTATAAATCAGCCCTTTTATCACAAATTTTAATTATTTTATAATAACTATAATTATAAAAATACATTATTAATTGATGATGACAATGAATAGAAACCAAAAATGATAAAAATACTAAAGAAGATGTAATATTAGATACCAAAATCTTCGTTTACTGCTATTAAAGTTCTGCATTAACAACTTCTTTTATTAAAAGAGAATTTATTTATTTACATCCATTAAGGTTCATTATTACTTAAACCTTCTTATAAAAATGCTATATTCATAGGAATCAATCATTGTTCTCCTTGTGATAGAAACATCCTTTCAATCACACAACAGAAAAAAAAAATTATGCTGTAGTTTTTAGGTTAAAGATACATCTTAAATTATGAAAATAAAGTAAATTTTTGGATTCTCAGTTCATACAGGCAGATTATAGCTCCAATCTGATAAACTGAAAAAGCCTTCACCAAACTTCATGGAACTATTTACTCTAATTTAATTGAGGGGTAATAAGTTTCTTTGACTTCATTATTTTAAATACATTTGATTTACATTTCCATAAATTTGTACATAGAGTTTACTATTTCCAATTAAAAAATCTATGTCCATCATGCAAAACTCTACCTGGACTATTTTCTAACAGATGGGCAATTGCTAGCAAGCTAAAGGATACCAACATGAATATCTCCTTTAAAATGATAATTATTCTTTAATTGTTAATAGAAACCTAATGCGGTTGTTATGAATTTAGCTTTTAGATATCTCTCTTCATATTTGTAACATAAAACTAAAACTGACTGCATTCTTAGTTAAAGCACGAAACTGCGTTAGAACAAGCATAAAATGGCATACAGTCTAATCTTTGTTTCATTAATCTCAAGGCAATTATGATATTGCATAAGATCATTAAGGAATCAAAAGAACTAAGTCTTAAAAAATTTGTACTTCTGTCACTTACTACAGTATTCTTACATTTTCTTCCAAGCTTAACACATTACTTTTATGGGTGCTCAAAGAAAATATGACGACTTTTAACAAAAGCACAGAGAATGTACAACTGCTATCTATTCAATGGTCCTTTGCAATGCTGACTGAGGAAGAGATAGACAATTTTTAATAAACAATATGTTTGTGTAGCATATTTGCTACATATTGCAAACTATCCTTCTTTAGTGAGCAAGCTTCACAGCATTTGCCCAATTCATCTTATAGTTATATTTACATTACAAAAGCATACAAATCAAATTTTAAGGTTACGTATCATAGTCCTCATCTACCATGGAATTTGATTCTGGGATTATATACTGTGGAGCTGAAGTTGGAACCTGTTCAACAAAATTCCTACTTTTATCATCATTTCCATCATTTTCTTCATCACTGTCATCAACTTTCTGAACCTCTGATACATCAGCACAAGCAGAAGTCTGTAAGAGAGATGGTGAGGGTGAATAGTGTCCATAATCAACACCGCTGCTCACACTTGCCTCACTTCTCTCCCTATAAAAGTTTGGAGCCATTCTTGTACTCATAGCAGTAACTGCTTCCACTGGCTGTAGCACAAATTCTTTTTGTTCTCTTGAACTCAGAATATCCTGTTGCCGTTTGTTGCTAACGCTGAAAAAGAAAACAAAGTGGTAATCAAAATGGGAATAGATATTCAAATCTACAAAATGTATAATTTTCTGTCAATATTATTTGAATATTTATGTGCGTTTAGAAGTTATTGACAGTGAAGCAAGGATATTCCAAATTGAATGTTTTTTAATGTTGACACGAACTTCACTTACAGGGTGTTTAAATTGGGACATGTTTTGTGAACCATACTGGGCAAGGCTAAAATTCCTATATGCAGTTCACCAAATGAGGGCTTTTGGTGAGACAAGATTAATAAATTACTTAGATAAGAACTGTATAAATAAAAAGCACACAATCAAGCAGTCTGGCAAGATTCCACTAAAAATGGTGGATTTAAATTATATCTAGGGCAATATAGATGTCTGATTATCATGTAGGGTCCATAAAAACAGGTTTCATACAAATGAGCAAGTGAATATTTAGGTGTTAAAAACATCAGATTAGTATGAGAAAATGCCACTGCTGCATTTGAGAATTGGTTTTTGAAATAATGTATTCCTTAATTATTTTGAAAAAAGAAGCTTGGTGGCAGTAATAATAATAATAATAATAATAATAATAATAATAATAATAATAATAATCTATATCATTCAAACATTTTAAAGAAAATTCCAGACATATCAAGCATAACATGTGAAATTATTGAATGATCAAAACAAAAGGAATACATTTTTGACTACTGAAAAAACTGAAATATAGCAACACACATTGCCATTGAAAAACCAATTCAGAATGAGCTCAATTTACTTGCTAATGAAATGGGTCCTGAGGTAATATGCTTCTTACTCATCATTGTCATTATATTACAATAGAATTTATTTGGGCTCCAATAAAATGGAGGGATGCAAGTAGAATTAACACTTTTAAATTGAAAGACGTGAAAATTCCTATTAATGAAGAAGTGTACAAACAAATTCACACAGTCAAGTTGGAAACTTTGCACAAAAGGTAGAGAAAAAGAGTAGAGAGATTATTTCACACACACACACAAAAAAAAAAAAAAAAAAAAAAGAGAAGATTGATAAAATTTTATAACCAATTATTGTATATTTCTAAGGTTCTGATGAATATTAATGAAAAGAATACCATCACAGATAATTCTGATGACTAGGACACCAATAATGGAGTCTCTAGCCGTTTAACTGGATTAATGTTACAGGTAAATTAATGTTAAAAGAAGTCCTGATAATCTACTGGTAACCATACTTGCTTCATAGGCCCAAAGTTGCCAGTTCATACCTGACCAAGTTTGATAGATTATTTTAGAACTTTTATACTTCAAAAGGGAAGTAAAGCCATTGGTCCTGAGTCATAGTTTTACAGCATGTAAAGGAATCTCAAGCTTGAGAGAAGAGGCCTCAATAAAAGAATAAATTAAAGTGAAAATGTAATGGCATTTATCATTTCACGTATAGTAAAAATACATAATATAGTTTTGTTATGATATATTAATCATTAAGTTTATAATTGTTTACATTAAAGTGCAAGAGTGAGAAATCAGATCACCTTTACATTAAGTGAAACTGAGCAAGGAGCAGGAGAGGGATAAACATCTGGCAACATTATGCAAATACTCACACCATATTTATGCTGTGCCAGATCACTTCCCATTTGAAAGCTCTATAAATTAGCATTATACAGCAATTTGTAGAGCACTGAAATATACAAGCTTACTTAGTGTTGTTTTTGTAGTACAGCTTATAATTTTTGTAAGTTGGGTTTATATGCTAGTCCTCTTTGATTGCCTTAATTTCTTAAAAATAGATTAGGAATTGAAAATGAAATCAAATAATATTCTGAACTGAATGTTTTCTTATGTTGACATGAACTTCACTTAGAAGATTTTTTAAAAAAAACATTTTTTGGAAACCTTTGTTCCATCTTTAGCTGTTGGGTGACTGCTTGGTAGCTTTTGGGCTGTTTGGTGTGGTCCTGACTGGATCAGTTGATATCTGTTGGCTGGAATAGGAATTTACTAAATTTGTCCAAGAAGTGGAGTGTCAAAATTCTTTAATTTATCTCTATTTTTAAAATGGAAAAAATTTCCCACATGGATAGTTCTACTGGAGTATGTTATTTCTTTTAACAAAATGGCTTCTTGACTAATTCCATGACCATGTTCTCAAAAATGACTTGCTACAACCAATTTTTCCAGTTATATTAGCCAAATATTTCTAAAATTGCATCCTGAGCATTCTAAGTGCATATATCTGTTCCCGCCCCCCCCCAATTTTACGCCACGTTTTTGGGAGAATTTCCCAAACTGATGACGATATTCTGGATATGTGAATATGATGTATTTTCAATTTTCTTTGATATTTTTAGATAAACATAGAAATATCTTTAATGGATTTTTGTCTTTTCAATTTGTTAACCTTTTTAACTATTGTGCTAATGTAGTTGCAAAACAGGCAGGCATATGAAGGCAGGGTAGTCTGAAGGCTGTAGCTAGTCATACTTCTTCTCTGCCACTGTGCATTGCCAAATTACTTACTGCAAGTAAAACGGTTTAATTTATTAATTACACTCGAATTAGTTACTTAGAATACAAAAATGGAAATAGTACAGCCTAAAAGTGCACAAATGTTCTGGTCATGACTGTACTATTCCTATATTTATGTGATGTATAGAACACGAGGAAATGCAACTTAAACATTCACATTCTTTCTGTGTATCAGTACTATTAAAAAATAAACATGAAATCTCTTTCAAGCCTATTCCAAGTATCAAAAGTAAATTATTGTTCTACGAAACATTGTCCTTTTTAAAACATTTATCTTAGGTCTGGTTATAGGTGGGCAATATAGCACACAGTTTTCAGTTCTAGAGGTCCTGAGATACAGCTGAGTTTGTTTATAGTGCTCAGTATTAATATTCTTTATAATGTAGGCCTACTTAATTATAATATTATAATATTAGTTACTGTGTATTTCTGCCCAAGTTTGTAGAAAAATGTCACGTGATGCTTCTGGTTCAAATGATTACTCAATTCATGAAGTGTTACATAGTCAGAATAGGAAAGTGATACATAATGTGTATAAATTCTTAAAAAAAATTTCCTCTACCAAGTACAGAGCAACTGTAAATTTTTCTAAAACACAAGAAATGATAGTTGAGACCTGTAGTATAGGCAGTGAATATACACTTTCAAGAATGTATTCTGAAGCTGTTTCAACAAGGTGTTCTGCTAATACTGAAGTTTCCAGGAAAAACACAAAATTTAGAAAAGCTAGTTACAGGGCTAGATAACTGTCAAAAAGAAGTTTTGCATAGGACAATTTTGAGGTATGACGAAGGGCAATATCCAACTGCAAAAAAAATTAACAAGGAAATGTGAGAAAGAATTAATTATAAAGGCTTGGTGCCATCTATTTATAATATAATGAAGTATATTCAATTCAAATATAGAACAAATGATGGTAGAAAGTTTCCTTATGGATTTGTAACTGCTTGTGTTAAATTTCTCAGGAATATGCTCCAGCTTAAATCTGCAGGGTACACTTGACCTTCTGTTTATTTAGATGAAACATGGGTCAATCAGAATCATTCTAGGAAATATGCTTGGTAAGATTCTTGGGGCAAAGGTGTTATGAAAGTTCCTCAGGGGAAGGGAGGTCAGCTTATAGTATGTCATGCATGGTCAGAACATAGCAGAACATATATGGATTACAATAACTATAATAGCTGTAATTACATTTGAACACTAATTAATTTTTTTATTTAAGGATGCTCTTTCTTTGGTCATTAACTTCCCATTCAATTTAGGGCATGAAATAACCAATAAATTTTGCTCAAAGGTTCTTCTTTCAACCTTGAAGTTCTATGACACAGAGTCAATGGCTTTACTTGCCTTCTGAAGGAAGCCACACTTACAATTTTTTATGTCCTAAAAATCCATTTACCATGACCAGGTTTGAACCCATGACCTTGGGTCTACAAGGCAAATATGGTTACCACTACTAGATCATCAGGCAACTTTTAACACTAATTAACATTATGTTACCTAAACTTACGCATTCATTTTTACACTAAACTTCACTTACTAACGGTGGTTCAGTGAGCAACTTAAGATGGGAGAGATTCTCTGAAATGAATCTTATTTTTATATAAGTGGAGTTTAGTGTAAAAATGAATACCTATCTAAGTTTAGGATATATTACCACTCCATTGTCAACAGCTTCATAAATACAACATTATGTTACCTGTTACTTTAATCCATTCAATTTGCAAGAAAATTGAACTTATTTATTTTAGATTGTTTTTCAATGCCAATATGTGTTGCATAGTTCAATTTTTTATTGCCAAAAATTCTATACGTTTAGTTTAAACTATTCAATATTTACACATTTTCTGATTGATATGTTTAGAATTTTTTAAAAATATTTGAGCGATGGAGAATATTTATTTTTATTATTATTTCAAAATAATTTAGAAATATGTTTTAAAGAGCAATTGAAAATACAGCAGCTGTCATTTACTCATTATGATTCAATGCTTTTTAGACCTAAATATCCCTTTGCTCCCTGGTATGAACCCTGTTTTTATGGACCCTACACAACAGACAGCTACCTTGTCCTAAGATAATCTAAGTCCATCATATTTGGTGGAATCTTGCCAGATTGACTTGTGTGCTTTTTACTTACCCAATTTTTGTCTAGGTAGTATATTGATCTTGTATCACCAGAAGTTGTAATTTGGTAAATTGTATCTCGGAATATTAACTTTGCCTACACAATGTCGCTGCTTTTTATTAAAAATTTGCATCCATCATTTATCTTTGTGTACTTAGAATCTAAATGTTGCAGTGCTTTGTAAATGGACGAATTATCATACAAGTGAAAAACAGTACTTTGCATAAACACCCTTTCTAAATTCATTTAAATTTGTAAGCATCTTTGGGGTCTAATATGCTTCTTTGATGACAGAAAAACTAGAGCACTGCTCAAATTAAGTCCGAATTGATTCCTTGATGACAGAAAAATCGGAGCCAGCTGAAGTTCAGTCCAATATGATTCCCTGATGACAGAAAAACTGGAGCACCGCTAAAATCTGACTTCTTAGTTTCATAGCACATGCATGACACAGGAGCCTTGCCCACACAATAAACTTTCAAAGAGAATGACTGATATTTTTAAATCAAGCTTTTCTATTTGTTTGTAGGGCATGTTTTGAAAAAAATTTAAACTCTAAAAATAGTAAAAAATAATAATTTGAGCATGTTACCACAACACTTGTTTGGATCAGCATTAGCTCATATTTGATTTACTTAAGGACATATTGTAGGCCTACTGAAAACATTTCCATTAGAACTCATGCATTTACTGTCTATGTGAACTGATAAATAATGAACCAGGTCCTCTCAATGATGTTATTTTCTTAAGTTGAATTTGCACCAGGGTTTATATCAACAGGCAATAGTGTTGACACAAAATATATAAATAAAGTTTTAATATATCCTATAGGAATTTATCAAATATGTCCACACTAACTTCCCTTACATATATAACATTATTACATAAATGTGTATTACATCAGGTAGTTGGTCAACAGCTGATTATAGGAATGATTGCCCCTGGAATATGTTCTAATGTTGTATAAATAAATGTAGTGTGAACAAATTTAATTAATTATTATAGAATATATTACCAATCCAAGGTCTACAGGTTTCTAAGTGCAATTCAAATAAATAAGATTTTAGTATAATTAAGATCATTGTATGATTGAGTCCAACTACATACTCTTATTGGCCCCACTTACTTGATTAAATTTAGTACATGCTTCGCAGGCCTTTATCTGCATCCTCAGCTAATTGCTGAGCAGTGAATGGAGACAAAGGTACACGAAATATGTACTAAATTTAAACAAGTGGAGTTAATAAGAGTGTATAGTTTGACTCAATCACACAATGATCTTGATTATATGATTAGCTCACTGTATAAGTTCCAATTAGCATTTCAAGATTTTAGTAGCTTTGTTATATAATAGGAAATGTTCAACTGATTTTAGAATTGTAAATTGAAGAATGAATAAAGGTAAAAATATGCACTTTCGACATGCATATTCAGAAATGTGCCCTCTGTTTATCTAAGAGAGCATATGCAGAGAAAGTAAAGCATTTTCAGGTCTGGTTGAATTTGCATCAGTCACCTTTCTCACAGTCTTTCACAAATGGCTTAATATCCTTCCCATGTATAATGCACCGCTTATGAACATAGAACACTGTAATTAATGTCTTATTTTTATAAACTTGCATTATACTGTCTTCTACAGCTTCTATAACATTCCACATGAAAAACATTAAGAATTTGGATCCCAAAAATCTGTTGAACATGTCTTCTAACTGCATTCTTCCATCGATTTTTTTGGTTTGACCTTTGGTCTTGTTTTGAACAGTTTTCCATTTAATATTTTCTTTGGGATCCATTTGTCCTCCATTCTTTGAACATGTCCTGCCCATCTTAGATGTCTAAACTTTATCTCTTATATTATGTTGATCTCTTTATATATGGCATATAATTCTTTATTGTATGACATATAATTCTTTATTGTATTTGATTCGTCATATTCCATCTTCTTTAATTGGTCCATAAATTCTTTTTCCTTTCAAATGTTAGTAGCTTTTTTGTATGGCTTGAGTCATTGTCATTTATTACTGACATATATTAGAACTGGCTTAATCAGTGTTTTGTATAATCTTATTTTCATGTTTGGGAATGTTATTTTGTTTTAAAATATGTTTTGAACAGAAAAATAGGCCTTATTAGCTGCTACTATACTAGCATTAATTTCTTTACTTTCATCATCATCATCATCATCATCATCATTAATGACCGTTCCCAGATATTTAAAGCTGTTGAATATTTCAAGATGGTATTCATTGATAAGGATATTTTCTCTTCTACCCTTTGTGTTTCTGTTTGGATATGGTGTACACAACAGGTATAAAATACAACACCTCTCATAAAGTAATCTGGCCAGATGATATATTGTACACCGAGTATAAGAGCCCCCCCCCACAAAAAAAATTATTAAGGTTCTCTAATGATCTATATGAGTTTTATTAGGTGTAAGAAGATCATACTTATATTTCTGTTAATTTCCACCACAGATACTAATAATTTCTCTATTTTAAATTCATAATAATAAACTTTAAAATACTCTCCTATAATTTTTTTTAAAGTTGTGGCCATATTATTCTCAGTTTGGGATATTACATATTTTTATCCAACACAATCAGCTGAATCCTGTTTGAAGTTATCTAGTGACTGGCCAAGTGCTGCAATATTATATCATTAATTACCTTGGTAGCATTTTTTACAAGCTTGCAGTCAACTGACAGTTCTTTTCAGAACACAAGAGTTTATTTTTGATCAGCTGCTTATTTGTTAAACTTTTATTTTAAAATAATTGAAAAATTAATTCTTTTTAACTTTGGCAAATGTTTCATGCATATGTGGAGTAAAGTAGAAGGGGTTTCCAAGATTCAGTGAAAATCTCTCCTCAACAACTGAAACATTTTCAAATATCACACAAGTAAGTGAAGCAATAAGAGTGTTTAGTACGACATATATCACATGAATTTATTCAACTGAAACATTGTTCTATATTCACAACAATACATGTCTGAATAATGAATATGTCATACATATCTACAGTACACAGAAGCCTTCCAGCTGTTTTTTAAAGAATGTCCAGCAAGAACATGCTATTTAGTGAAGACAGCGAATGGTAATACACTAAGAAACATTTATTAGCTGTTAATGTGATAACATTGGGATTGTTATTTTATAACTATCATTAATAGCATTCAGATATTTATAGATTTCCAGCTTTACTTTTTGGGGGAAGGGGACAAGAAGGACATTTTAAAATATTCATTAGCTTCAGTATATTGCAGCAAAATATTTCAATTCTACAGAATCTAAAATGCCCGTGCATTATTTTTATGAAATTTTCTAGCACTGTAAATTACCTGCTCTTTTGCACTTATTTCTGACAATAGTTTCATATACATACTTTTTGTTTCAAAATTTTGGCTGCCAATGTATAACAAAATGTATTATTGCTGCAAGATTTTGACTCTTATTTTCATCTTTGGGAATGTTATTTTGTTTTCAAATATGTTCTGAACATAAAAATAGGCCTTATTAGCTGCTACTATACTAGCATTAATTTCTTTACTTTCATCATCATCATTAATGATCGTTCCCAGATATATTATTGAATTATATTCTCCTGCTGTTAAACTACACTTTCACTCTAGTTGCTCATGTTTCTTTAAGTATGAATGATTTTATTCAATACTCAGCATAAAAAATATAAAGTAAAAAAAAATTAAAAATATTACACAGAAATATATGATTTAAGTTACTCAGTTTAGAGACATAATTGTAACAACAACTTTTTCTCCTATTGCAATGACTACTTATACTGGTGGAATCCTCTCTCTTCCTCCCACCCCAAATAATGTACCTGTCACCCCAGACAATTTTGTATTTATTAAATACAAATCTTTTTACTATCATTCCATCTCAATTTGGTTGCCCATTTTCTTACTGATATAATTCCATAATACTGTGGTTATCAAAACCAAGGATAAACAAAAGAGGCTAGCAAAAAGTTTGTTTTTAAAATCACTTAATACAAAAATTAATCACCAAAAGAAATGGTTCTTTTGTTATTGTTTAATACCTGGCATTTTTATGTAATTTATTGAAACCAAACTAAATAAAAATGGAATATGTCTTAACTTTTCTATATAATTTCTTGATTTACAAACACATTTTTAACAGTGAATAGGAAATCTCTTAATTCCATTATCAAAGAAATGCTGGTTTTCCAGCCAATTGTGCACAAATGTTTCTATGCACTTTGTCTCTGTCAAATTGCAGACCTCCATTGCTTCTTTTAATGGTCTAAACGTATGGTAATAACAAATATGGTAATAAATCTGGACTATAGGAAGAGTGTTTCAATGCTGTATAGTGCATTTTCTCCAGTTGTTTCCTTCTCAAAGCAGCTGTATGCAGAAAGACATATTGGAGGAGAATGTCTCAAATTGGTTACTAATGTCCGTTTGCTATTTAGCACATTTTGTCTCAACTAGAAACTGATGATAATAAGATACATTGACTGTTGGATGTTCATATGTAAAGTTTATGAAGAAAATGCCCTGGGAGTCCCAGAAAATTGTCAGAGAACCTTCCTAGCTGACAGATAAATTTTTGTTAGACAGGAGCAGATTCCCCCTCTTTTTTCCCACTCCAAGCTCACTTGCTTCGACTCTGAGTATAGTGGTGTATCCATGTTTCACCAATGTAGAAAATTTTTTCCTTGATCCCATTATTGAATTAAAAACCTCTGATACACTCCTATATGTGTAGCCTTTTGATCCTCAGCATAAATTTGAGGCTGTTTGGTAATCCAAGTCAGTCCAACAGAACACTTGCATAATTCACATGGCAGAAGCGATTTCAAAAATCATCAAATATTGGTTAAACTTGATAACATCAACAGCTTATTGCTTAGTTTTTTGTATCTGGGATTTTCACAGTGAAATATAATATAACAAATTATTATTATGAAATCATTCAAATTTCACTAATTTTGTTCCACTTACTTGGACACGTTTCAAAAGCATTTGCCTCCATCTTCAGCTTGGTTCCACTGGCTGCCTCCCAGTATGGCATTAAAATGTCGCTCTGTGACTTCAACAAACTTATTGATGAGGTAACTGTTGTTTGGGAGATCAAAGTTAAGCAAAAATTCTTTGTTTTTGTTTATAAATATATTTTCCCATACTGTTAATTCTATGGGTTTTTGAAGAGCTTTTCATAGTTTTGGTTCCTTTTAGAATTCATGTTTTTTTTTTGCCAAAAATGGTCTGCCACTGCTGATTTTTCTGTGTGTTTATATTTTACATTTTTTCATGTGTTCCTTAAAACGTATGGTAATATTTCTTTTTGTTTTGCCTATGTTTTTCATGTACAGTCTTTGCAACTGATTTCATAAATGCCTGATTGCTTTCCTGGTGGAATTTTGTCTTTTGTGTTGGTGTTTAAGTGGTTTTTTAAACTAAATTTATTTAATGGGGCAAGCTGAAAATGAACATATCCAAGTAAGTGGAACAAAATTAGTGAAATTTGAATGATTTCGTAATAACAATTTATTATATTAGCTTATTACTTGTTTCAATTATGCTTGTCCTAGGTTGAAGGAGGCAAAGACTTTCTTGTTTTACAGTTTTCTTGTCCTTCTGGAAACTTTTGTGCCTTGTTACACTTGTGTCTTTGAAACAGTTTCTCCCTAAATTGTGCCCTCTTGCTCAGATATTATGCATGGCAAACTAGTGTCCCTCTACTCCTGAAAACCCAATGAATAATGCCTTAAAGAATTACCTTGCTCCACAATATTCACAAGCAGTAAAATAAAACTTTCAGTTAATATATAATTCACCCTCATAATTTCAACTATCTGAAAACATGGCAAGTGACATGTAGAAGTTGATAGGCTTTTAGTAATAGGCAATTCAGAAGAAATTACTGAAGTGTTGGAACCAGACAGTGAAAGACAGTATGCAAGTATGAAAAGTTCAAGAACAGAAAATATGCTGTAACAGTGAAAAACATAATATTATTAATGTTTTTATTGCTGTAGCTTCAACTTCCAAATTAGAATTAACTGGTTGAACACATTAGAAGCTGCTCCCCCAGGCTTCCGTGGCTGTTGTTAGTATATCTCTTCTTAGCTTCTGGGTTTCATCACACCATTGACTAGTAGAGCTGACAATTCATGCCTCTTGTGTTGCACTTGCTCAGAGCTGAATGACGGTGAGACAGGAGGCACAAAATGTCAGCTCTACAAATCACCATGACATGACTGAACCCAGAAATTAAGAAGAGATATTCATTAGAAGCTGTTATTCTTGGATCTTGAACACTGAAGCAATAAAGACATTATACTAATCACAATGCTTGCTCCAGGAACTCACATAAACAGATTTTTTGCAGCATGTTATATTTTTAAATGGCCACTTAATACTAATACAGCAAACGGTTGAGACAATATCTTCAATCATATTAACAAGCAGTTCCTACTATTGGATTAATTATAGCTGATAGCCTTGCCATTTAACCATCACTGGTCACTAATTATATGCTATATTCTTACAAGCTATATCAAAAACAAATACATTTTGAAGGTAAGTTACCTATGAACATTTTCTAAATCTTGATGTTGCTCGTATTTATTATTTATAAATGAGTAGAAATGCAGTAGTGCTCTGTGACACAGTGCCATATTCACTTGTGCAGTGTTAAACAAGTTTAGAGACAGTGACAGTGGCCATGCAACAATTCTGAACCATTTTTCTGCTGATTAAATATAAGAAAACATTACAACTAAATCACGTACAAAAATAATAATTAATTAACTAAATAATAATAATAATAATACAGTAATGAAGAAGAATGCGGGATTAATATATTTTGTATGTTATCTAAGAATCACGAAGGATATAGATGTTTGTCATGCATTTCATGGCACATAACAGCTGCACTGGAAATTTATTTGGAATTCTTATATACACATATAAAACAGAGACCAGAGTGGCAGCTCATAGGATTTAATACTGTGAAAAATTGCAGAAAAAGTCATCATAATGCTGGGCACTATTCAACAAGAACTGCAATATTACCTAACATGTGGTTGGATGCCATTTGACACATCTATAAAGCACAATTTTACACTACCATTCAGAATCAAATTTTGAAAACAATCTGATTTGAAGGGAGAAATTTCACCTACTCTAGCTAAGGAGCATCTGTTATTCTTTACAGATGGATCAAGAGTAGGGAACTCTTCAGGAGCTAGAGTTTATGGATTATCTCCAAAAATAGACATGTCTGTAAATCTGGGGAACTTTGTTAGTTTTTTTTCAAACAGAAATAATTGCACTTTAGACCTGCAGTAATTTCTGTGAAATGAGAAATTTTATTAATCAATGTGTTTGCCACTTACATTCCACTAACTCTTATGTCTCTTTCAAAATTAGACATAATTGTTTTTATTTTTTCTATTTTTCTATTATTTTAGTATTAATTTTTTCCCCATGCCTTTCAGATCTAGTACATCTTCATTTTTACTAATAACTTTATTTTGTTATTATACTGTTGTACTTTTTGTGGTCTTGGATATAGTTTCCCCGCTCTCTGTTCCACTCTTTCTTTCTTTCTAATTTAATATATAGTCCTGCTGCTCTTAAAAGGATGCAGCAATTTTTACTTTCATTTGTATGTGCTAACAATCAATGTATGCATGTCAACGATTCTTGGCAACTGTCATATAACAGATTAAAACCAGATATACTTTTGTACAATCAAAACTAAAGAGTAATTATAAGGGTTGAACAATATTGTTCCTAAAAAGAAAAATTGAAATATAGTTTTCATACAAATTGTATTTATTATTACATTTATCTGTCAAACAAAGTGCTGACACTATTTCTGTACATTTTATCTTAGTTTAAAGTAGAAGTTTTGCAGAAGATTTCATAAAATGGAAAATAATCTTTATTCCGTTTGTTGTTTGGAAAAACTTTTATCAGTTAAGCTGTTTTAAATTACAATATTTGGTTGGATTTTTGACACTGGAACTTTGCAAACTTAAGATTAGTTATGTCAAAAATCCAACCAAATATTGTAATTTAAGCTTCATTCTGTTACCAAATATCTGCACTAAGAAAAGTTTCAAATGAAAAACAATACATGAAGATACCGTTGGCACACTTGGATGATTTTTCCTCATATCAAGAACTGGACTTGGGAGATGTGATGTGGAACAGCTACTTGTAAACAAGCAAAAGGCACTGTATGACTTGGTCAAAGACATTCATCAGTTAACTAATAGGCATCTAGGATAGATAAAAGTTTTCAGTTATGTAACTGGAACCATAATACTCATTTTAACTTCTTAAGGTGTTAGCAAGACAGGTACCTCAAATCTTAATGACAAAAAATGAGGGTTGTTCAAAAAAGAATGATCATAAATTTTTATAAGCAGAATTTTTTGGGCTAAAATTTAACTTACAATATTTTAATTGTTTGAATTACAATATTTTGTTAGTTTTATGCATAATGGACACATGGTACTAGTTTTGTTGTCATTTCTGGTTCCCGCTGTGAGTGCAAATTCAGATTTGTTCAGTTCCCCTCTACAGCAAAATGGAGGTGACATGCAATGAAAAATAAGCTGCGCTGAAATTTTGCTTTTGTCTCAACAAATCCTCAGCTGAGACTAGGCAATGTTACAGGACCATGGAGAGTATGTTCATCTCTAAAGCACAGTTCAAATATGATTAAAATGTTTAAAGAGTGGGGAGGCAATCGATTTCAAAGGAAGCACTCCAGTTTCTGTTCTAACAGAAGAAAGTATTAACCCCACTACTGTTATTGTGAGACAGCATTATCCTAGAAATTTTAATTTGAACTTGTACAGTGAGGCTAATCATATAATTAAGATCATTATATGATTGAATCAAACTACACATTCTTATTGCTCCACTTACTTGTTTACAAGTACCCTTTGTTCCCATTATCAGTTACTCAATTATCCATTACATTAAGTACCTTTACAGAAATTCTGAAAATTTCACTGAGTGCCACTTAGATATTGGTAACTGAAAAATTGCACATGAGATGTATTTTTGCACAGTGGGTTCCAAGACTGCTGATTCTCGAACAAAAGGAAATTTGTATGCTGATTTCCATGCTGTTAAAGATGATGTTATAAGAGGATGTGGAATTTATTTCAAAGGAGAAAGAAACTTGTTCTCCCAAACTGCTGATGAAACTTAGTTACATCCTTTTGATCCTGAGAGCAAATAGCAAAGTTCTGTGGGGAAATCTCCATCATCACTAACGAAAAAAAGCGATTGCTTCTGCTTTATGGTCATCTCATTGTTTGAAGTTCAAGGAAGGGTTTACCAGCATGTCCTATATACACACACACAGCTGTAACTTACACAATACTACAGAGATGTCCTGAAAACTCTGCAAGACCATATCACACGCTAAAGATCACATTTCCATGCAAAAACCTGGATGAGCATCATAATAATGCAAGGCTGCATATTCCAAATGTTGTTGTTGAATATCTCACAAAAATTAATTTGGAGTGAGTCACCCATTCTTCCTATGCATGACCTTTTTCTTTTCTCCAAATTGAAGAAATACCTTCATGGGAGGCATTTTGCATCAACAGAAGCAGTGTTGGAGGTTGTGAAGGCAATTGAAGTATCTGTCAAGAAATGGTTTCTGGTAGGATGTTTGAAGAATGACAGAAATGCTGGGACAAGTGCATTTCATTATTCAATAGAGTCCACGTTGAGAACGATCATCAAAATATGAGAATGAGTAAATGTATATTGTCAAAAATAATTATGATCATTCTTTATTTAACAGCTTTCATAAATTTTAGCCACCTCTTCAAAAATCAATGTGGTAATGTTTATCCAAAAGTAAAAAACTTTATTGGTCCACTTTGTTATCAGTTAATGAAACATGGGTCCATCAGTTCAATACAGAGTCTAAACTTTAAAGAATGGAATGTAACATCAAGGTTATCCACAACTTTGAAAATTTAGAGTCCTGTCCTTCGGTGATAGAATCAATGGCTAAAATTTTTTGGAAAATATAATTTTATTATTTAATTACTTGAAACATGATTTATAATGATAATCCTTTATCACATACAATTAATAGGTAAGCTTTGTGACCACATTAAAAATAAAAGTAGAAATTTATCACTTGGGATTGTTTTACAAATGCAGGATGAAGATGTACATCTGAAACTTAAAAATCAATTTCATGTCAGAACAGCTACAGTGAGGCAATCTGTATTCTAGATTAGCTAGGGAGTTAATTTTGCATTGCTATGTACCACTTACCATTGAGCTCTCAGAATGTGTTTCACAAGCCTTTGCCTGTATCATCAGCTGCATATCAATTGCCAATTTCTTATAATTGGACATCTTTGCAATTCTGGTGGACACCTAATGAACTTTTGAACTGATTTGTTCTCTATTGGGATCTCAAAGTTCATGACCTTATTCCCGCATTTCTTTGTACATATTTTTTCCCATATTTCCACTGCCACCGATTTGTCCACAAATTTCAGTAACTTTCTTTCCATTTCTATGTTAGCTTTGTTCTCCCAAAAATGATATGCTACCACTGATTTTTCTGCACATTTGTATTTTATTTGATGTTCCTCCAATGAGTTTGATCACTATACTTCTTTTTGTTTTTCTAATGTATACTTTATTGCATCTGAGCATGAGGTTTCTTCTTATTGGGGATTTTATCATTAACTGTGGAAATAAGCAGATTATTTAGACTGAATTTACTTACTAGAGACAAAATAATGTTGAAACCAGGAATATATAACATTAATCACTCTGATTGCAACAAAGTATACATCTGGAAAACAAAAAGAAGTATAGGAATGAGACTCACGGAACACTGGAGAAAATCAAATACAAATAGGCAGAAAAATCAGTGGTAGCATCAGTGCTTGGGAGAATAAGCATAACATAGAAATGGAAAGCACATTTCTGAAATTCTCGGATAGAGATGGGAATATGGAAAAAAATTTGTATAAATACATATGAGGATAAGGTTATGAACTTCAGGACAAGAGGCTAAACTGATCCAAAAGCTTATTAGATATCCACCAAAGCAACACCAAAGTGATTCAATCACCAAAAAATTTGGCAGTTGACAAGCAGTTGATAAACTGAACCAACTTATTAGATGTCCACCAGAACGACACCAATAAAGATCAATCATCAAGAAATTTGGCACTTGACAAGCAGTTGATAATGCAGGCAAAGGCTTATGAAACATGTTCTAAGTAGCTGATGGTAAGTGGAGCACAAGAGTATAAAATCAACTCACTAGCTAATCTAGAATGTACACCTGAGTGCGCAAGAAGGCAAAAGAAGAAATATACAGTATATATTATTGCAAACAGTCAGTTTAAATAAAGACAGTACCTTATGAACCATATGAATAGTTTAGAATGTTGACTTCTAGTTCACTTACAATTGTAGCACTTAGATCTACAGCTAACATGATCTGTAAAACTTTCTTACACAAAACTGCACCAAAATTAGGACCTGTTATCCCTGAGTAATTTCAAGAAAGCTAACGAAAATTAAATATATTTCATGAAAATGCACTTTAAAAATAGAATATATGCTTAAATGAACATAAAAATGGATAACTTGCATCACCTTGAAGGTTCCGACTTTGGTGCAAGGCTGATGCATGCCTGAGCTGCTGCATTTGTATGTCCTGCACCATCTTCTAAATCGCATGAGGTAACATCCGGCAATGATTTGACTAAATCTTTAAGAAAGTCAAAACGACTCTCTGAAAGAATACATTGTTTCCTGCAAAATGAATTCAATAATATTTTTAAATTATAAAAAAAAATCTATTCAATACACATCATTCTTCATTTAATATCAACTTTATACTTACATGTGAGAAGGACTTAGAGTTTTTGCATTTTTTGCATTTGTTATTTCCATAGCCTTTGTGAGCAATGACTCCACAAACAATTCCAGTGTTCTGGGTTAACTCTGTTAAGGGATACTCATATTTGTTGAATAATCCTCCCATTGGAATACAAAGGATTAAAACAACTCTCTACAGAGTTTAAGGTTAAGTAAATGCCAAGAGATAGAGAGTTTTAATTAGAAAATGTTAATTATTAAGATAGCTGGAATAAGAAAAGGCATTTATCAATACTGCCATTTAGTCTTAAAGGATTTTTAATTTTTTCCTACTTAAAACTAGGATTCATAATTGCTGATTTACAATATATATGCTAATTTAACATATTAGAGATGTGCTTGTTATCTGGCAATCAGAAATTTGCAAGCTTAGTTTTGGGTACGGGAATTTTTATACATTTGGTTGTATTTTTGCGATATGCAACACTAACAGTTAGAAACACACATGATGCTGATTATGTAACTAAAACTCGTCTTGTATTTATATTGGTTTATATAATTTTAATACTGTATTTTGTGCTAGAAATGAAGTTATGAGTATTTAAAACTATCAATGATTATTTACTTTTTACTTGGGTACATGTAAAACCAAAAAGTCTTACAAATAATTCAAGTAATTATAATTTCATGTAATTGTTGGAAATATTTTAATGTAAAAATATTTTTAACAATTTATTTTACGCCGTTTTTAGTATTCGGGGCTGAGATGAGTTAAATCCTAACTGCAGTCTTCTAAACTGTCTACCAAAGACTGTGGTGGCTCCTTCCATGAAAATGGCTTTTGCCCCCTTATTCTTTCTCAATGAATGCTTATCTTGTAAAGTTCAACTAATTTATTATTTTCCACTATGAGCCACAATCATGCATTTACTAAGCTTAGAATATTCAAAAATTTTTCAACAGTTCAAGATGTTATAGTGCGATATTTAACAATTAGGGTATTGATGGGAAAACATATTTTTGTTTAATATTGATGTGTTTGAAAGCTATTGACAGTGAAACAAATGAAATATTCCTAAGTTTAATGTTTTTTTGTTTATTATAAAACATTAATTGTATTTCCATTGGCATCATCTTAATGCTCATCTCCTAAAAGTCAAACTCAGAACACGAAACTCTCTAAGGTATAGAATGCTTGATTATCTTAATAATTTTGCTAAACTCTTGTAAACTCAAGGATGCACCTGAACAATATCAATGAATGAATTACTCCTTTCTGAAAATAATAAAGTTTTAAATGAAGATACAAAAGCCACCCCAAAAAAATTGTATCGTCTTGAAACATCTATAGATTTTCTAAGCGTTTCTCACAAACTCTACATGCATCTGCATTTGTTGACACTAATTTGAAAATGTTTCTGACCATGTTTCTTCAGGAAGATTCTTTACAGCCTTTATAAAAGACTCAATGCATCTTTATGGTTGAAAGCTGCTTTTTGGCTTTTGGCAATTAATGTTGCCAGATTTGGAGGTTAAGGGAGATGCAGAAGAACTGTGATGTTCGAAACTTATGTTCGAAATCCAAGTTCAGGATGCTGTGTAAGTAGCACAACATAATGGTGCAGCAGAGATTGTCAATTGCTCTATTGTTGCAAAGAAAGACGCGATCATTCTCTTCCCTACATTTTTATTATGTTGTACTTTTGTTGGTAGGTTGTCATTCCTGATTGCCATTCTGTTTGCAGGTTACAGTGATCCATGACTTGTAACCCAATGCAACACTATAAGTGCTCCTGCTTGCATCTTCAGGTTGACATTGACTGTTATTGATCCATTATCAAGTGTTCTCTGAATATGAGGATTCTATATGATCAACTTTCACATGTTTTCAGTGGCTTCAGGAGTTAAGGCTGTGTGAATACAGCCTGAGTGAGCTTTATTTTTACCCCCTAGAAACTCACAATTATGGCTTGGGGGGTAGAAGTATTGTTATAGGTAAACTCAAAAATATGACATTGCTCAATGATCGACTCCCTTTTATAATTATAGTAAAAGATGACAAAAAATTTGTCAAAAGAACTCCATCATGCCTATTAGCAACTGTCAGAGGTAGGGTAGTCACAAGATTGTAAAACAAACTATTATGTCAGTGCTAAAATCTTTCAGAGTGGTCCTTATGCCAAAGCATCTAAATATGGTATATAAATAAACAGCAATTAGCATACTTTGGGATTGCAGCCATTGGTAATATTGTTATATTTTCTATGAGGAAATAATTTCATGCAGTTTTCCACATTTCTTTAACACTTAAATTAAAACATTCTTTTTTTTTATACTATTACAGTAATACCTTCTGACAGACTGAGACATGTTATTTCAAAATGTTATTTAATTTGTGCAAATATGCAAACCTACATTTACTTATTTAACAACAATGGTTTATCTTGAACAGTTTAATAATAATAATAATAATAATAATAATAATGATGATGATGATGATGATGATGATGACGACGACGATAAACAATGAGAAGAAGAAAACAATGACGACAAAAGCAAGAACAATGCCACAAGAAAATATAAAAGAATTTGAAAACAATATATCCTTAGACTCAGAAATAGTTGAATTATGTAGATAAAACTGATTTTTACAATTCTTTAACCCAACTTTACAGTTTTCTAGAATGTTCCAAATAGTTTGATTTCCATATTTGACACATCTGTAGACTATCATCCTCTTTTTAGTGTAGGGACATTAGTGGTACTTCTTGTACTTCTCCAGTCTGTCACTCTTTGTGCATTGACTTTTCTGATTCTTGTTGCAGGTCTCCTTTAATGATGAGTTTCCTTCACCCTGCAAATTGGTTGATCTATTTTGCAAGTGATTTTTCATCAACAAAATTCCTAAACTGACAGATATGGGGTGGTAAATATTGTTGGTGGATATCTTCTGGTTTGACAGTTTGATGAATAATTGCTGCTTTTTACATATGATGTACCAATGCACTTTTCATCGCATTATAAAATGTGTTATTTCTGGTTTGTTACTGCAAATTCAAAGTGGTGTAAAGATGCAGGCAGTACAACTGATTCAGCCCAGTTGGGCATAAAGCATAGTAAAATAAATTCTTTATTGAAACCATAAATGCTTGATTCAACTTCTCTGTTCTCATTTGGAAGGAATTCTGAAGACATTTCTTTTTTGACTTCAGGGTATCTGCACATCAGCTGATGAAGCAGCAATTTAGCCAGTTCCATAAATATTTGTAGGTACCAACAACAAATCTGACAGTCGACTCGCAACTAAGGATGCTAGTTTTGCATAATTCAACAGCAAGTGGAGCATAAGATTATCAAATTGACTCACTAGATAATTAAGAATATATTTGTACTTATGTTTCTCTTGACATCTAAATGCTTTGCATGCACATTATAGATTGCATTCATTTTGTGAACTTTCTTTTTCCTTCATCTTAAGAGTGCCATCCATCACTATCCAATTTAAACATTTATATTATAAAGATATGAGCTTTGGATTAAGTTAAGAGAAAAGGGAGTGAGAGGGAAATTTATAGGACTAATACAGAGGCTGTATTCAGGTAATAATTTTTCCATTAGGCTTGGAAGCAACAAAATAACAAACATGGTATCAAATACAATTGGTTTAAGACAGGGTTGTAAATTACGTCCGGCACTATTCAATCAGCTTATAGATGAAATAGTTGAAGAAATAGGGAGGGAGAATAGGCACATCAATTAATAATAAAGACCAGGTTTGCTTTTTGCAAATGATTTAGTAGCTACACAGCCACAATAGAGATAAAGAAAAATTTAACTTTAAAAAGTGTTAATCTCTCATTTCAAAGGCTTATGATGTGAATTATGTCACATCTACTATGAAGCCAAGAAGTCAACCTCTAACAAACTCCAGTTTTTCTGCCACAAATAAAGCATGCAAGGATCACAAACTTAAGTGACTTTGAAAAGGGTGATGTACTAAGGACGTGATAGCTGCCACATTTTGAACAGATGTATAAATTATTTGAAAGAATATAATAATAATAATAATAATAATAATAATAATGATGATGATGATGATGATGATGACGACAATAATAATAATAATAATAATAATAATAATAATAATAATAATAATAATAATAATGTAATTCACAATATCACTCGATTATGTTAAACAACATTCCAATCTAGTAGAAAGCTGAACTTAATGAATGGATATATAAAAGAGTAAAACATTTTTGGCTACTGAACCTATAACTGAGCTATATACAACCCATATCACCATTAAAAAACCAATAAAAAATAAGCCCCATGATCTGTATCTTACCTCATCACTGCTGTCACAATCTAATTCAACTTGTTTGGACTCAGATGAAAGGGCAGTTTGACAAACAAAAATAATACTTCTAAACTAAAGACGCTGAAATGTCCATTGACAAGGAAATAGATGAGATGACAGGACAGACTGTAAATCCTGCATAAAACATGTTGAATAACTGCCAAAAGATGATTTCTATACACAAATGAGATTTGATTAAATTTTAGAACCAATTATTATAAATTTAAAGATTCTATAATGAGAACAATTAGCAGGTTGACTTTGACAGTAATGCTTGGGACTTGCATTCAGGAGATACAAGGCTCAAACCCTTGGCTGCTAACATGACTGAGATTTTCATGGTTTTCTACAGTCTATTTTCATGAAGTACAATAGCCAGGTAAGTATTTCTCTGCCAAAGATTCACCTTCCAATTAATAATTCATCTTCATTCCATTTCTATGTTGGTGTCTATGTCTTTCTTGTTTATAATATCTTCAAGGCCATTCAGGAAGTCCTCAATGTGTAAGAATACTCTTAAGTGCACCCAGAATAATTAGTATTTTCTTGATAGGCCACTGACTCAGACACTGTATTGCAAGTCCCAGAGGGTAAGCAATCAAAAAAGAAGATAACAAGGATTGTGATGAACAATACATAAATAACTTTGAATATAATAAAAACTGACGATTAACATCTAGCAATTTAACAGTAGAGGGATACCCACCAAAATCTCATTTCCTTCCTTTGTATATACTATGAACTTTTCTCTTTCATTCCTGTAGCTTAGTTTGGTTCATTAGCCTCAGTAAAACACAAAATATTCATTGAAACCACTTTGCTGCACATGTGGAAAACATTGTCCAAACTTGCATGAATTTTTCTTGAAGCTAAATACTGGCACATATTCCTTTCCTATTCTCGACCTCATATTATCTTTTTGTTTTGGCACATTTAACTTTGTTATTATAATTATATTCATTAATTGCAGAACAATGGCTAGATATTAGTGCAACTTAGTAATATATATGCTGCACTGTGTATGATAAGAATGATTAATGAAGCAACAAGGGATGAGCAATCTGGCAATGCTTTGCAATTATTTACTTCTCATTCTTTTTGAGTCAAATCGCTTCCCATTTGAAAAACAGTGTAGCAGTGAAGAAAGTCAAATATACTTTCATCCTGCTTATATCTTGGCAACCTAGCTTACTCATTCTCAAGAAGAGCATGATATGAAATAGTGGGAAGGAATTGCCAAGAGCATGTGTGACTGAAGAATTATTTGTTCTCATTAGCGCCAAAGTCTGCCCGAGAATAAGAGTGTCCGAGTCAGATACTTTTTATTAACTATAAGTGTGGGCAGCTATAATAGTGCAACAACATGTTGAACAGAAATTGTATAATGACGGCGAGAGAAAAAGAAAATGTGATATGCAAATTAGCAGCAGTGTTTGCTAGTAAAAGAAATTTTAGCACAGCAAAATTAGTTCGATTGGAGAAACAAAGTTGTATCAATTGCATAAATGACATATTGATTATTCACAATAAAAGACCCAATTGAATTGACATTGATGCATAATGTTAAAACTGATTTAAATGAGAAAAATAAGGGATTAATTGTTTTTATAACTTAAAACATTTTTTTTCAATTCTAAAAAATCTTGGAACCTTTAGCAACATGCACTATGTACAATATGCACTAATTATACAGAAAGTAGCTACATAAAAATCTATTTTTATTTATTCATTTTTTTAATATGCTTATTGTTAAGATTCTACATATTCTATGCTGCTTTTAATATCAGGAAGTGTTTGCATTCCTCAAGTCTGGTTCAGAATTTAGGAAATTTTTTTTCATTGAACTCAGTTTGGAAGATTATTCCGAAAATTGTGCCAATGATTGTGGTAGGAGAATATATTATAAGTTTAATACAAACTGCTTACTTACTCTTGAATACTAGGAATAGGTATGCCCAATATTTTGTTTAGGTTTCGCAATGCAAACCTGTTCTCTCAGTATTGTACATCTCGCAAGGTAGCCTGGAAGAGCTCCGATTATGTGTGCTAACAATGCATAACATGTAATAAGCCACCAAAATAAGTTGTGAGACAAAAATTACATAATGTTATGTATTATTTGTTTTTATAATAATTAACATCCTGTGAAAATTTCCTTGAACTTTCTGAAGATTATGGAACTTCTTCAGCAATAGTTCTAATACCTTAAATCTACTGGAAACTTAAAAGATTTCAAGTGCAACATGATAATTATAATAACTATTATGACAAAGATGTACCTCATATCATTCATTATTAGTTTAGATAAATTTCAATGATTTTTATCCATTACAATGACAGCTATGATGATCAAGAAATAATGTTTTCAGGCTCACACTCTTTCATCACTGTAAATTTCCTTCCTGTCCTATGCTTGGTAGCTATTGTACTGGCTGCGAGAATTCTTAAGTTAGACCTCTCTCAATGCACGAAATTTCCACAGCTGCATCTCCAGTTCAGCCACTCTCACTTATGAGAACAAGAGATAATAACCCGATATTTGACTGTCTTTACACTGTAGTATAGCTTGTTACTGTAGTTATATTTGGCAGACAGTGCACTTTAAGTTCAACATCAACTTCTGTACCTAACAATAGTTTCACCCTGTCAGCAGGCATTTAAGTGCTACATAACTTTATTACATTATGTTACTTATACCTAAATTTTTTTGTGTGTTATTATTACATATTTGTGCCTAATTTTGCCATACATAACAGAAGGTTAGGGCTACTGATTTAAATAAACAGATATCTGTTTAGGTATATTAGGTTTGTACAATTAAGTAGAAAAGGATATAAATAATTATTGGAACAGCCTGAGCCACTTTTCCTACTTCCTCATCAGTCTGCATTATCTTCTTTATGCGTCCCTGGAGGAAAGACAAAAAAGCTTAAATTATTAAAAACATTTTAAATTTCAACTTTAGCATTCAAATTAACTGTACACGTGGATGTAAATTTACCAATAATAAACAAGCACACTTGTTAAAAAAAGATCTGATATACAAATAAATTAAAGAATGTACAATAATATCCTGAAATAATTTCAGAATCAGGATTAGCCCAAAATTTACCAGCAATGGATACAAGGGTAGATCCATAAATTTCAGGCCTCGCCGATAAGGATTATTGCCTTCACAAAAGCTTTGTCTGGTATCATACCTTATTTGTAAAGTAAATAATTGCACCTGTAACTTCCACTCTGCTGTGTTCAATTCTTCAGATATAGTTGCATAAAGAAGGCTATGTGTAGAAGATTGTGACATGTTCAAAACGAAGTATCGAGTTGTTATTAAGTTCTTCACAAAAGAACGACTTACTCCAAATGAAATTAAACAGCAATTGGACAGTGTATATGGGAAAACATCCCCCTCATATTCTATCATAAAAGAATAGGCCAAACTTTTTCGAATGGGTCGAGAAAGCATTGAAGACAAAGAGCATGCAGGTTGGCCCTTGGAAGTGCTCACTCCTGAAAACATCTCTCTTGTGGAAGGAGAAATTATGGAAGACCGGCGGCTCAAAGTTACAGAAATAGCACCAAGGTTATGCCTTTTAAAAACAACAGTCCTTCAAAGTATTCATGAACATTTAAACATGCATAAGGTTAGTGCAACATGAATGCCTAGACTTTTTTCCTCAGTCCAAAAGCAGCAATGAGTCATTTGTTGTGAGGCATTTTTGGAGCTCTGTCATGGCAACGAGAAAGAAGTTCTGCAAACCATTGTTACAGGAGATGAAACTATGGTCCTATACTATGGTTCCTTGTCCAAAAGAGAATAAATGGAGTGGTGCAAACTGGCAAAGCAACTCCTCTAAAGGCCAAGGTCACTCAATCAACCAAATAGCTCATGGCCACAATCTTTTGGAACTGTGAAGGAATACTCTTTATTGACTTCAAGGAGAGGAACACTACAGTAAATAGGATGTACTATAATGTCCTACTGCATAGACTATGTGCTTCCATCAAAGAGAAAAGGCGAGGAAAGCCGAATGGTGGAGTGCGCCTTCTTCACGACAATATGCCTGTGCACACAGCTCTTGTTGCAAAGGAAGCTGTGAAGAAATGTGGTTTCAAGGAGATTGACAATCCACTCTACAGACCAAATCTAGCTCACAGTGACTAATTTCCTCTTCTGAAAACTCAAGAAGGATCTTCAAGGAAGGAAATGTAAGTGTGACGAAAAAGTTATGGATGCTGTTTATGCCTACTTTGCAGACAAGATTTTTGACTATTTTGGGGGGGGGGGGATTAAATATTAATTTAAATATGTGAGACGTTATTGCAATAAAGGGTAACTATATTGAAAAGTGAAATATATACCTAGAAAATGGTTACGCCATAAAATTATGGACCTATCCTCGTACATGAGTCACTCACTATACTTAAGTTGTACAGTTTAGTAGACCTCTTGTCAAGTCGAACATTAACCCTATTTTTCTCAACAACGATAATATGGATTTGGAAACTGTTGCGATAACTTGCTGCCAAAAATGGAAACAATCTGTTCAAATCCTGCTAGGTTGAGATTTTTGACAGTCCTGAAAAGGTGAATTGCATATAATTTTAAGTGCTGAAAGACTCCATTTGTTGTCTCAAAGGCTGATGGCAAAATGGATGTGAAAATCTTTTTCCACCCAAAAGGTTATGAGGCTTGCAGACCTGAATGGGATGCAGAGTAATAAATTTAGATGTGTCACTTACAATGTGTACATTTGCATTGATAATTCTGATGTGTTTCCAAAACCATATTTTATTGGCATGTGCAGCATTCCTATGCTGTAAGTTGCTAGGCCAAAAAACCCGAGTTGGTTCATTGCTAGTGGCCATTGGAGATGCTGATACTTATAATTTTTTCCCTAGTTTCCCAATAAAGAGAGCTTCCAAATTATTTTTCATTTGTTTGTTGCTATCAAGTTGGCTGCATTTCAGTACATGTCCTTTGGTTAGGATAGTATTCATGTCCTTACACAATTGGCAGTAGCTGTTCTTGACTAATTTCATCCTCAAGAGATGTACTAACAGGCAACCATGCCTAACAATTAAGTGGAATTGAGCATTTCCAATTTTTCTTGGTTTCCATAAAAGATGTTTGAAAATATTTAGAAGTTAAGTTTTTGTTGTTCTTATTCAGTTATTAATCTCTTTATAAGTTTCAATTTTAAGGAAGTTCTGGTTCAAAAGTTAGTTTTAAATTTTATGATGGCTCCTTTATTTGCCAAAGCATAAGCAATCTTATTCCCCTTTAATTCCAAATGTCTTGAAATCCATTGCAAAACTATTTCTGCATTTCTGATCAGGATTGTATGATATAATTTTCTTATTTCATCTATAGTGTATGTTGGTAGGTAACTGTAGTTCATTATACTTTGTAGTGCTGCTTTAGATTCACTTAAGATGACACCTCTTTTATTTATGTTAGGTCTATACAGTATATTTTCTAAAGCTGCACTAATGGCCATTATGTTGCCATCAAAACTTTTAGCATACTGTCCCAAAGGTGTAGCTAGAATTCTCTCTATCAATCTTAATGCCTCAAGTAAGTCCATCTTCTTGGAGACCATTGTATTTAGATTTAGTTTCATATATATTTAAAGAACCAGTTGGTATAATGGTCAGTTTAGCACTTATTTTTAAAATTTTCTCTAAATCTTCTTTCTGTATGTAATTTTTGAAACTCTGTTGTAATTTTAATTGTTGTGTGCTGTCAGGAATATGAAACCATTTATTCTTGTGTTGATTACTTTTTAATTTTTGTCCCAGTATTGCCATTTTAAGATCTAGCTCTGTTTTAACTGGCAGGTTGCTGGTTATGCTGTGCAATGCACCAATTGGTGTTGTTTTTAAGGCTCTTTTATTATTCTTAAGGACCTAGATTGTATTGTATCCAATTTAGTTCTAAATTGGTTATTTTGGATATCCTATTTCCATAAAGCAAATTGGGCTTTATGTATCGTTCGTATGTGTCATTATTGAAACCTATGGATCCTCCCCATTTGACGTCTGCTAGTCTTCTTAATCTTAATATGTTGTTCTTCTTATTCACTTTCTTAGTTATTTTGTTGATCTGTTCAGAGAAACAAAGTTTTTTGTCAATGTTATCCCAAGATATTTAGGGTGTTCTTTCTCTTGTTCATTATTGATTTTAAATTGCAAATCATCTGTAGTGTGTTGAAGATTGAAAAGTTGGAAAACTGTCTTTTTAGTGTTTATTTCCCTATTGTTGGTGGATGCCTATTGTTCTATGCTACTGATAATTTTCTAGTGCTTTGGAATGTTGTTTATTCAGCTAATTTTTTTGGCTAATTCATATGACTATATTGTCTGCAAACAATCCCATGTTTGCCTTTAGGAAGTCAGTTAATATTTTGTTGATGTCATCAAATATTAAAAAGAATTGGACTGGAGACAGCACCTTGAGGAAGGCCTAATTTAGTTGTATGCCATTTAGAGAAGGCATTATTCCAATTTAAAGCTATGTATCTTTGTGATAACAGATTCACGAGCTAAATCAATATGTTTCCTCTTATTCCAATATTATTTATCTTATAAATACACTTCTCGCTCCATACTTTGTCAAAGGCATTGTTTTTGAAGTCAACAAATAGAGTATACAATGTTTCTTTTTTGTTGAAGGCATTTTTAATATCCTGCGTTAAATGTAAAACTTGACTGAATGTTGAATAGTGCTTTCTGAAACTTGCTTGATTGTCTGAAAGGAGATTTTGGGATTCCAGATAGTGAGTTAATCTTGTAGTGACCATTTTCTCCATTGTTTTAGTAAGTATTGAGGTTAAGGATATAAGTCTATTAACTGTCCAACTTGCCTGCTGATTTGTCTTTCTTCTTAATTGCAATGATTATGACTTTTTCCTATATAACAGAATGCTATCTTTCAGGTCTTGTTGATATTTTCAATAGTACCTACTTGGCTCTGCACACTAAATTCCATATATTTACTATGAATTTTGTCTGGTTCAGGTCTCTTTTTGTTCTTCGAGATACAATTGCTTGAGTTTTTTAATCATAAAGTTGTCATAAAATAGATGTTGTTGGCCTGCAAATATCTCAAGCTTATGCCTTTTTAATAATTTGTTTAATTCCCATTGCATCTATTCAGTTTATGTGCAATTTTGTAATGAGTGGCAAATCTGTGGGTATGTCTTTATTTTGAATGAGAACTTTGTTGTTCTTGTTTTGTTTCTGGGACAATGTTTAATGTATTAATATATTTATGAACTTTAGTGCTATTACTTCTATAGTCAAAGAAACTAAGAAATTCATTAAATGATAACTGCTCAGCATTTTTTATATCTCTGTTTAGAAATGCAGTTTTCCTTCTCCAATTTCTCACTAACTTGCAATTTTTTGTTGCTTCTTCTATATTTCTGATGTTATCTTGGTCTCTTTTTTTAAAAAAATGACTCATTTTTTACCAAAGCTTGTAATTACTCAGGGAATGTATGCTTCACGGCCGAGTTGCAGATATCACTAGAGGTGTCTTTTGGGCTGTTGTGCTGTAGTCTGATGCAGCTAGGAGTTCCATACATTTCGTCCACAACTGTGGTGGACATCTTCATTGGCATGAATGAAGTCTCCTTGGAGAAGGTACCACTGTGTCTGCAGACCATGACATAACAGCCCAGAAGATACATCTAGTGATATCTTCTAATTACTATTTAATATGTGTCCATTATAACAGAATGATTGACTGAAATATCATTACTTAAGATATTATATCAGATAATGTCCTTTAAAATAAGTTTGGTATAAAAAGTTCTAAGAGCTTAAAATATAGATGCAAAGCTTAAATTAAATTATTCTCCTTATAATTACTTATAAGGTCCAATGCTCTTGGAGAAGCAATATGATTGAGGTTTGCACTCCTGCTTAGTCATTGGTGATAAACACACCCATAGCTGCTAATGCTTTTTATAATTTTTTTTGTGACATTTTCTATGACAATGCATTTGGTACTATGGTAAGAGGTTATTCTATAGCTATTTTTGATGTTAAATCCTAAATCTGAGATTCTATGAGCCACCACACCAATGTATTGAAAATATAAATCTTTAAAGAGGTAATGTTCTTCCTTCTCGAACTGGACTATATATTTCAATGTAGCCACATTTGGGCAAAAATTTGTACAAGATACAACAGAAAACAGGGAGTTGTTATAATGTAATTTATTGCAAGATATCATTCAACGCTCAATGCAATCTTCATTGTACTCTAAGCATGTCTTTCAGTGGTTAAGTACAACCCTTTCTGCAGGTCTGAGAGTCAGTAAAGCACCATCTCTTTTATTCCTCCATTTGATTAATCTACATAGCAGAGCTTTCAGAGACCAAAAGAGTCAGTAATCATCGAGAGGTAGATTTAATAAATATTTCAGCTGGAGAACTTTCGAAGCTCTCAATCTGCCATCAAGTTCCATGAATGTGCTGTTATGCTGAAAATAAATTTGTAAGGGTAACAAACTGCAGTTTTTTTTATCAAACGCTGGTATAACTTAACGTTCACAAGTTTTCTGTACTATTTACTGTTTATCATCTCTTTTGTTCAAGGTAATGTGTGTAAGTACCACTTTTTTATGATACAAGAAAAACTTTATTTCATTATCCTTAGTTGCAGACTTAGACTTTATTCTTTGACTCGGAATCATATAACAGGAGATCTATATTTAAATCTGCATTTGCATCTTCCCTAAGCCCAATATTCTTGTGTACTAATTTCAATTTGGTTCACTCCTTCAATAATAAGATGTAATTTTTTTAATAGTATTTAACACCCATTTACACTACTATGGCATCATAAGCTGTGGATACCTGATGAAATTATAAATTATGAAAGGCATTTTCAGGATTCAGGCCTAAGTTTATAATACCTCCCTGGCATTTGACAATGATGAGGACTGAGGTAAACCTGAAAAAAAAAAAAACCTCAATCAGAGGGGACCATCCCAGCAGAATTTGACCCCTCAATGCCTTGGCATTTTGAATTGGTCAATAATCTCAGTTTTTGTTTAGTGCACAACTATAATGAACTGCCAACTTTATTTATAATTTCAATCACCAAAAACCTGCAATGTTGACTCTTAGCCTGTGCATCTAAAATTTTAAAATATAACAAATTAATATGAAGTGCTACATTTTTTGCTTTCTATACAAACTTTGTAGTCCTCTGTTGAAGGAGTAGAGTGAATTTTAAAATTCCTGCATCTAAAACTTCTCTGCATCTAAAAATGTTAAAATATAATAAATCAATATGAAGTGCTACATTTTTCGCTTTATAGACAAACTTTGTAGTCCTCTGTTGAAGAAGTAGAGTGAATTTTAAAATTCCTGCATCTAAAATTTTAAAATATAACAAATCAATATGAAGTGCTACATTTTTCGCTTTCTATACAAACTTCTAGTCCTCTGTTGAAGAAGTAGAGTGAATTTTAAAACTCCTGCATCTAAAATTTTAAAATATAACAAATCAATATGAAGTGCTATATTTTTCGCTTTCTATACAAACTTCTAGTCCTCTGTTGAAGAAGTAGAATGAATTTTAAAACTCCTGCATCTAAAATTTTAAAATATAACAAATCAATATGAAGTGCTACATTTTTCGCTTTCTATACAAACTTCTAGTCCTCTGTTGAAGAAGTAGAGTGAATTTTAAAACTCCTGCATCTAAAATTTTAAAATATAACAAATCAATATGAAGTGCTACATTTTTCGCTTTCTATACAAACTTCTAGTCCTCTGTTGAAGAAGTAGAGTGAATTTTAAAATTCCTGCAGAATTGTTGAATGATACTTTGTTCTTGGATATGTTTGTAAGAGATGAATTCCACATAATCTTTACGTTCTGTGTATTCATCCTCTTAGCTTTTACAGTAAATTTTCTTTCAACTAAATTGAAGATCAATTTCACTTTCCATCTCACTGATTCAAATGTCTTCTGCATGATATAAAACTATAACAAAAATTATTGTAAAGCTTGGTTTATATACTGTGTGCAACATAATGAGCACAAGTAGCAGTCCTTGTTCTGGGAATTATACACAGTGGAATAGGGTTTGAAGCTCACAGATAATCCCTCTCGCCTCAAAACCTTATCCTTGCAGGTCTCATAACACAACTATCTTACTGAAAACTGACATATAATGAAAACCTGAAAAGAACTAACTATTATGACTAAGCAATACATATGGTTAAATCACATGAAAATATGAAACAAATGAATGTAGCCACATGGAATGTTCAAAAACCTTCTTATAAGAAATCACAATTACAAATAATTTAAATAAATGAAGATTAGATGATATAATCATTACCAAAATTAAAAAAAAAAAATAAGGGGAAAAGAGAGAGATTATTGTTTTATACCAGAGTATCATAGTATAAGAGAGATTCTTCAAATGTACCAATTCTGTTAAAAAAACAATGGAGAACAAAAATCTACAACTATGATTTGATTAATGAGTGTAAAATTAAATAAGACTCAAGAGTATAGATTTTTACAAGCAGTTACAAACTCACATTCATTTTATTACCTTACGGAAAAAGTTTTAGGAACAAATTGTTCCATAAATGAAACTCTTTAAATGTTTTCTTTCAAAATGTATTAAAAGTCATAATACATTCTCTACAGCGATAAAACAGAAAGGCACCACAATATCTGACAGAGATTCTCTGTGATATGTCACAAATGTTTACAACAGTACAATAGAAACCATTAAATACATAAAAGACTAAAGCCAAGCATTATGAGCAGCAAAAATATTTAGGTTCATACTAAGCTTTGAAGTAAAAGAAGCTGATATTCCCCAGGACATTCCAATGGGTACATGGACTCAGTTTTCAGTAAGTAATAATATCTAAGGATCCTATATAAGGGGAAGGGCAATACCAGCATCCAAATTCATACAGAGGCATAGCATTGGAGCGCACATTTCTGAAAGTTCTAACAAAATTTATCATCATAAAAGGTTACAACTCTTGTTAAGAATCCCGGAAGAAGAGTTCAGGTTTAGGAAGGACTGCTCAACAATCCAAATCATAAAATGCCTTCAAAATTACATCCAGAAGCACTCAGCCAACCAAAAGGAAAACTTTATGCTACATTTCTTGACTAAACAAAAGCATTCGAAACAGTAAATCTGACAAAACTCATAATGTAACTTGAGGATCTCATAGAAAATGAGGACCCCTTAGCCCAACTAGCAAGAAATATTCTGGCAAATGAAAGCGTACAACTGATAACATGTTCGCTGTATCAAATCTCATCAAACAGTCAATGGGAGTATTCCAAGGTGACCCTTTAAGCTCCTTACTATTTAACACAACCACATATGATGTAATAAAAGCAGTAAAAGCAGAGGGAGTAAAGATCTACCTATATGCTAACAACATACTGACATCTCCATAAAAAATTTCCCTACAGCTTTTGATTGACTAGTGGAATGGGCCAAAAAGAATGAGCTCACCTTAAACTAAGACCCTAACAATGACATTCAAATGAGGGAGCAAACAAACAGTATCCAACTTCATCTTCTTAGAAGGGAAAAGAGATTCCAATTCTAGAGGATAACATTTCAATCACCAGGATGCATATACACACACATCAAAGAGAGAGTTAAAGCAGCAATAACCACTATGAACAACATAAAACATACTTTTAAAGTAGATATTATTTTTTCTGGATTTAGAAATTAGTATTTACCTGTGTAAAGGAAAGAATAATGGGTAAATGTTACACAAATTGTATTTTGGCGGGAGTTATAAATAAATTCAATATATTAGATGTAACATTTGTTAATCAAAACTAACTGCAACATTTTAGCTCTTATACAGATAGTCTACAGGAAATTATATAAAATGACATTTACTTTTATTTACAGTTGTATTATGTTTATTCTGATGTTTTACAGATGAACAGATCTACCCCTTATAAGGCTCTTTCACTCTATGGTCATAATTTTATATGCTGTTCCTGTTTGTATATTTATATTTTATTCTCTTCAAATTTTGGTATCAATAAAATAAAAAAATAGTATTAATAAATTATTACATATTAATTTTATTAATTTTTTCAGATGTCAAGTCTGTTGAATGTAAATGATAAAAAAAAGTTGGCATAAAAACTAAATATATTCCATCAGATGAAACATTAAAGTGATTAATGCTCAGAACGTTTTTTTTCTGAAAACTTGGTGAGTGAGAATAAATCTATCAAAGTTGAATTTGATGATATTTTGCCAAATGAAAGTGAAAATTCAGATAATGAAATTTCATCTGTTTACATGCTGTTCAATTTTCTAATGATGACACTCCACTAGCAATCAGAAAATGACTTTTGTCATCTTCCTCATACACCTGTACCTCATTCCACTTACCCTAGGTATCTAGTGCAGACTGCAGGCCTGATAACATTTGTTAAATAAACATTACATTATACAGCTAGAAAAGCAATCTCTAAGTGATAAAAATGGACATTAATGACCTTCACTTGCTCTGAATAAGAAAATTGCATGTATGGCAAAAAGAAATAGTCATCAATTCATCACATTTAATCAACCATGAGCGAAGTAAAGAATGCCTACAGTCATTTAGATACTTTCTTTCTTTTCCTCACTTACAATAATTTTAAGCTGATTCTTGAACACCAAAATTAAAAAATCAGCAAACAAGGCCAAAATACCAACAACCTAGAGCAATTCAAAAGTCCAACATATATGGAAAAACTGAAACCCATAGTTGGTAATCTGACCTGAACTATGACATTAATGCATTCTGTTCTGTGCATCCTAAGTTGAGCATAGATACAGAAAATGTCAAAAAAAAACATATACATAATTAGGATATATATTCATTCATATTGTAGAAGGTGTGAGCTATTAAGTATGAGTTAATATAACCATTTATCACCTTTAAAGTTATTTGAAACAATTTTTTGTAGCTAAAGTTACCTTGAGATCAAAACAGTTTGAGTATCTGATCCCCTGTCTTTGATGACAACGAATCATGTGAAAGACAGAAGGAAACAGATTCTATTGTTGCAATTAGGGCAGTGTGGGAGTATTTTAATGAGAAATGCCAAACGAGAGCAGGAACAACTTCTTGCAATTCTGTGGTCACTGCCATTTCTTATGTTAATTGAGAATAAGCTTGGGAAATACGGTATTATATTAGTAATGGCAATAATTCTGGGATAAAATTCATGTGGATGCAAGTGAGTGTTCGCAAATAAAGTGAGCATTTTTGTACCAATTTTTGTTTTTGTTAAACACATTCTTAATAGCTTAAGTACAGAGTTAGTTAAACATAGCAGCAATTAAAATAATTAATTTCATTGGTCAATTGCATTATATTTTCTAAAAAAAAACTATACGTTGCATAAATTAAGAACTTGTGATAGAAATATAGTGAATAAGGGTTTGTGTTCCACAGTTAAATTACACTAAACAGCAGTTAAAAGAATTTGTTTGCAACTATCATTACGAAGACAAGACTTATTTTCCATTTTCCCATTGTAATGGTCCATTTAATTTCGAAATATACATACCCATTTTGTAACAACCCAAATATTTCCTTTTATTTCTATGTGTCAAAACTTCATGAATGACATTCTAGACCCTACAATTTTCTATGTCTTAAATACATAACCTAAAACACACAATAATCGTATTTTTCATCAAATATATTAATACATTTAGTATTTTTAGTTTAATAAATGTTGAACCATTAAATTAAAAATGTATCAATTATATATTTGAACAATAACCTTCATTGTACGTCAAGAAAGCACAACAGATGTGCTATACTCAATTTGAGAATTCTCTTTTGTTTAATGAAATGAGATTTAGCTAATAACTTACCGCTGGAAAGCGAGCATTATATTTTTTCTTCTTGCTTGGCATATTTGATGCGTGAAAGTTTACTGAGCTCTTTCAAAAAATGTTTGTCTTAAACACACTCTGTTTGTCTTTATTGCTGTAAAACAAAACGCCAGACCATCGATTTCTCTCAAACTAGACATCGCATGTTACCAGACAACAATTTGAAACAGGTTTGACAATCGCACCACTCCAAACCATTTGTAATACTGAGGTTGCAAACTTGCTACAATGTACTGCTGAAACTAAATTTCCTATTGATATATCAAACATGTTATAATATAGTACGCCTAAATACAATGATTACTTTAATACCTTTGGTTTTTATTGTTGCTATTTTGGCAAGCATCTAGGAGCAAAATGTTCCATATTGCAAGCAGTGAACAGCCATGCTTTCACCTATAAGCATATGACGGACGGAAGCACGCACAAATTATATTTATTCGTGTTTAGTTAAGATGCCTATTTACTTAGGGGTTCTAATGTAGGGACAGTCAAAATTACAAGACAGGTAGTGATAATCGATGACAGAAAATAAAGATGCATTAAATTTTAATTTAAAAACAGTAAGAAAAAGGCAATGAAGCAATTAATGGTACTTAGAGTACCTGTTTAAGAAATTACATTTTCCCTATAGTTTATTATTATTATTATTATTATTATTATTATTATTATTATTATTATTATTATTATTATTATTGGCTTGTTCAATTTTTCACATTTACAGGTTTAATGTAGTCTGTTTTCTTGAATAATGTTTCCACGACCGATTTCACTACGGTCGGCAGGCCTAAGGCAGGTATCACGGGCGGCAGACCTAATGATACATGTGAAAATGATAAGTTGGGGTAAAAATTTCATTTGGGAAGAAAACGTTCCAGACCTAAGTTTATGGCATTTTCCCAGCATTTGCCATTGGTGAAAATTGAGGAAAATGGGAAAAATCTCAGAGAGGGAAGATGGTCCGAGAGAGTCGAACTGCAGACCTCCCTTTCAGGAATGTTGCAGGTCTTAACTACCTCGGCAACCCGTGTTGATAGGTGTAACTTGTCATCCTTAAGTTAAATTATATAGTAAACTAAAAGCAGTTAAAGGATAAAAATATAAAAACAGAAATCAATTCAGCATTAATGTAACACTTGAAAGCTCACCGTTTTAAAAAAGTCTTAAATATGTTCAATTTTTAATCTCAGTTGCAAGTTTATTGTAATATGTTGCTATAATTGTTAACATAGGCCATATTTGAGAAAGCAATAAAGTTTGTTGAAACGTGTGTTCTCTAGGTATGTAATAATGTAGATTATATTAAAGCACACAACTAAAGCTTAGTTTATTATTTTGGCTTAAGTATCATTAATTTCATTAATATATACCCATTTTTGTATTTATAATTTACCATTCTGCTTTTGTTTGTCATGATTTTGTGTGTATGTGTGTGTAATATCGCTTTTGTCCTTCTTACTTCAAACCCCTTTATTATATATTATTTACGTTTACCGATTTCATCTTTTATTATTTTGTTCTTGCACGATGTATTGCTAAACAATTGAATATCTCAATATTTTTACAATACGTTTTGATTCCTTGAACTTTCCATTTTGTCCATTTGGTCCTTTATGTGTTTCGATTTTATTAGAAATGCCATATTGTACCAATGTAAAAAGTGTTAAGAAATTCCTAAAATATATTAACAAATATTATCAGCTTTTGTTATATAAAAATACCAGCTAATCTTTCTCATTTAGTAATTGGTGGAATAACTGAATGTTTGTATTATGAAAACTCCTCATTAAAACTATTAAGTAGTTAAGCCACAAGGATTACAATGCGTTCTCTCCGATTTGTAGCTCACTAAGATAACAAGGCTTAAAAAGCAAGATATTGCGATGACAACAAATGCTAAATTAATGTGTTAACACATGAAAAGTGTGCCGTATAAGATTAATTATGGAGGAAGGCATATAGAGTAGCATAATACTGCACTATGGGCAAGGAGAACGAAAATGAGAAACAAAATGAAGGTGTCCGAAGCTATACTGCAAATCAGTTACGAACACAAAAGTAAGTAAGTACCCGAAATTTTCTGAAGAAAGAAAATAAAACTAACTTTATTGCATAAAGTGTAGTTAAATTACTAAATAAACAAAAATAAAACAACACACATACATTACGGTTCCTGCTCTTTAGGCAAATTCGTAATTACGAACTACATAGGTTAATTTAACTTACTTTTGCACATTTTCATAAAAAATAACATTTAACTCGCATTACTGACATTTTAAATACATATTCTGCCACATATTTTCATTTAATTTGTTATTGGAATTAAGGGAAAATGTTCCCTAGATATTAAACTATTACGTTTAAAATAAAAATAAAATATTTTTAAAATAATCAGATAGAAATCAATTAAGGCACTATTACCTTTTTTTCTGAACAGAAATAATATTCTGTAAAAATTAAAAACTTAATGTCTTTATTAGAGGTTGAGAAAAAAGAAAACTCAAAAACCAACATTTTAAACGCACATGGATCTGCGTCTTAAAAACCTCGACCACCCATGCCGTTCTTTTGAATATTTCTGTACAGGAACATAAACTCTGATTCGACTTCAGCAACAGCTACAGTTAATTCGATTTTATGTCAGGTCAATCACCGTAGAACGATTGTGTTACGCAAAATAACAATAAGGTGGAAGAGATTAAAAATATATTTGTATTGCGAAAAAAATTTAAACTAATTAAGAAAGTACTTAAGAAACATTGGAAACTCCTTGATCTTGTAATGAAACAATTGGAGAAGTTACGCGCAATGGAGAAATTCAAGTTAGCCATTCCTTGGCCAAGCTTCAAGAAAAAGAATCTATGTCAACTGAAAACAATACAGAAAACAACGCTTGTAAAATGAATGATCGGAATTAAATTCAATCCCATCATTAAAAACACAAAATATTCCTACGATATGGGTATGGGGGTAGCGACTCCGAGACACCTGAACTACCACTTCTTATTCAAGCTTGAGGTATTTGACAATTTTTGTATCGTCCATACTTGTTCTATTTTTGCCAACAACTGTTCTTAGTCTGATGGTTACCCTCGCTTTTTACGTCGTAAAAGGTCACTAGATAGGGCGTAACTCCCAGCACTGAATTATCATTAGGACAGAAGCGTGTCCCCTGATATAGACCAGGCTTGGAGAGGAGACACTGCACGAACTGCGAAATTCCCCAAAACAATTGGGTCCCTCTGTCTTGACACCGGGAGGTGTGATCCTTAGGTGCGTTCCCTCCAGATCAGGATTACTCTCATAATCCGGGATGGCTCCCAGGCAGCAGTACAGCAACGGAGACATTTGTATCCATCGGATGAAATTGCTTAGTGGTTGGTACTTCTCAACAACAAACCAAATGTAAAAGAATAGATCTAAGTAAGAGAGGTAATTGAGATGTCGTTCCCTCGTCACTTAGTTAAAACAAGAACAGTAAGTCAGTTGTATAGTAGAGCGAATCTTTTCGTCATCTAGAAGGGTGCAGATCAAAGCTCTAGTACAGTGAAATTCTGCGAAATTGGTCTCTTTTAGTTCAGAAACTGGGATTTACCCAGACCAACAACTTACTAAAAGCCATAATTCTACACGGATATTCAGTACTTGTCGAGTAGCATCGAACCGTGAAATTCCGCGGAGAGTCATTTTAGCCCCTGTGATATACGGAATGTATGAGAGTGGGATTCAGGGCTATCCGGTTGATAAAGGAATGATGCCCGTTTATGGTATGCAGGCGAAAAAAGGATAGAGCGCTCGTGCCCTGTTCCTCACTTTAGGCAGGGTTGATCTCCCCAGAGGGTCAACGCTGGATTTGAGATCACAGAAATTTTGGCATATGTTCCGATCCCCATGCACTGTTACCAGTGTCAGCGTTTCGGACACCTCGTGCATCTTGTATGAAAGCAATTTCCACCTGTCACCGAAGAACTCATGATGGAACGCGTTCATTTGTTCCTGTCTGTGAACTTCCGTTCAGAGCTCATGCGGTGAAATCCAGCTATCACGAAGAATGAGCTATTCAATTGATGCGGGTTATGGAAAAGATTTCCTTTCTGAGACCTGGAAACGCTTTCAGGCTTCTCAGTCTACAGTATAAGATCCGTACTTTCAGCTCTATAGACGCCACAGCGATCCTGAACCGGAACAGTAGCATGCAGACTTTAGATTTTATTTTTACCAAAGCTTCCAGTGTATTTAATTCCACTAGGCGCTCTACTACTGAGCAGAAAGCAGTTATTTTATACACTCCTTCATTAAATTTGAGACAGCTTATATCAACACTGACATCCTGAAAACTTCCATTAGTGATTGTAAGATTATGAAGCCACAAAGTCCTCCTCATGAGGCTCCTATGACGCTTCGGGGAGCAAATCCACTCGTTGATCACTTTCACCATCTCTCTCTACTGCCAACCAATTGCAGGTGTTGAGCACATGAAGCAACTATGAGGAGCACATGGAGTGGGACGTGCCTGCTTCTCAGAACAAGTCCAGCAAAAGAGTATGTTGAATTACACGGACCCAAAAATAAAAATGTTCACTGCTTATCTCAACTATATTTAAAATATCCTGTCGTGAAATATACGCGGAGTACGTACACAAGGACCAGAGATAGAGTTATTGATGCGGTCAACTGACTCTCCCTTTGTGAACATGTTAAAGACAAAGCTTGGCTCTCAGGACGAAATATGGTACTCCCATACACGATGGAGTTTTAATCTTGGTCCGCAATGACGTGTACAGTTTTCCATTGTCGTTGTCATCCCCATTACAAGCTGCAGTAGTTGCCTTTGCTTTTCTGACATTAGGTTTACTGTTTGCAATATTTACTTTACCTCTGTCTGCTGCTTTCTCAATGACGGATTTTGAGTAGTGTTTAACGCCCGTTTTCACTACTGATGCACCACAGGCGGTGGACGCTGATGATACATGAGATGAAATGAAAATTTGGGAAAGGATATTTTTTTTTAAGGAAGGAAGCGTTCCTGGCCTAAGTTTAGGTACCTCCCCGGCATTTGCCAGATGAAGACTGAGGAAAACCTGGAAAAAACCCCAGTCAGGGAGGACGGTCCTGGCGGGATTCGAACCGCAGACCTCCCGCTCACGAGTCCGTGCCTTAACGACCTCGGCCACCCGTGGCGGTTTCTCAATGACGGATGAATATATACTTTCTCAGCTATTAACCCCTTTTCTATCATTGGGGGATTTTAACGCGTGCCATCCTCTATGGCGCTAGGAGCTACATCAAGCAGATGTCTTGGATGGCCACAATTTGTTCCTTTTAAACACTCGTGAACCTGCTTTTCAATCAGACTTCACAAACAGTATTTCACATCTCGATTTATCTATCTGTTCCGCTGTTCTTGCAGTTCAAATAATATGGATCGTCCTAGCTGCTTCAACGATCACTTTCCGTGCGAAACATATATCTTGTCTTCCCAGTACTTCCGAACTCATGAATGGCTGCTGGACGAATCGAATTGGAGCCTTTTTCCTTTCTCTGGTGGTTTTTTCAGAGTGTGATTTTGACTATCTTGATGCCATGGTTGAGCACCCAGAAAACGTTATGCTTTCAGCCGCAGAATGATATTTCACTTTCGTCTTCCTATCCCAGTCAACTCTTGGTTCCTTAATGGTTCTTTAATGGACCGTCAGTGCATGCATGCGGAGATGCTCTCCGAGTATAGGAAAACATGTCTTTGAGTGCTTTCGTTTCTACTTTGAACAGCTGTTTTCATGCAGTGGTTTTATTTATTTATTAAGGACGGATGATTTTCTAGCATTTGTTTTAATACAGAATGGACATAAAGTTTTCATCCTTTTAATAATATATAGTTTCTCATATACGAATTGTACATCATGGTATGTAATTGTTGTATACGCATTTTTCATTTTATTTCAACTGGCCGCTATCCATTTTGAAATACTGTGATATTAAGTCAATAAAGTCTTGAAAACATTGACGTTTATTTCTACCTCGGAATTCTGTTTATAGAAGAACGAGTGGCTACTATAGGCTCAGGTTAAGAAGACCGGAAAGCACTTAATGTGAGAAAGAGGAAAATACAGCTTTACTGCATGTGCTGAATACCGTAAACATCGTTCACAAGAAGCATTATTATTAGCACGAGGGTCTAACGTTCGAAGCTTAAAGGAGTAGGGTGAACTATACTGCGCATGCTCAACCAAATGCCTTCTCCTCCTTCATCTCCGTCTAAGTACTTCCTATAGTAGTGCGAGTGCTCGATGCATGTTTGACATAGGCAGTGGTGTAACAAGAGTTTACTGGGAAATTTGGCATGGCATTGTGGACACAGTTTTCTGTCAGAACAATGGAGAACACCCGCATTTTACGTTAGATGCGAGAGATGCTCAACCGCCGATTTCCCAACAAGTGGATAGTCACATAGTCACCATATTCTAAGACTTTTTGCTTAGGTGTTTATCAAATTTCAAGTGTAAACAAACCAATATACGATGTTTCCAGTACTGAAAGAAAGCATTTCTCTTTTAAATGGGTTAAAATCCATTTTTACTGCTGAAACATCACAGACACTAGTGATATGAGATGAAAAGAAATGAAAGGGATTGAGAAATTATTTTTAAGGACGGAAGCGTTCCAAGCCTAAGTTTATGGTACCTCCCCGGCATTTGCCATTTATGTGGACTAAGAAAAACGTGGGAAAATTCTCAGTTAGGGAGGACGGTCCAAGGGCGAATTGAACCCCAAACTTTCCGCTCATAAATTTGTGCCTTAAAGACATCTCCAACCGTGCTGGCTGATAGTTGATTTGTTTTATTTACGGATGCTCTTTAACATCTCAGGTCATCAGCGTCCCATTCAATTCAGAGCGTGAAATGACCAACAAATTTTGCTCAGAGACCTTTTCTTTCAGGCTTGAGGTTCTTTTTCGTGCCGTAAATGTACGACACGGGACTTACAGCTTTACTTCCTTTCCGACGGAAGTCATATTTATAATTTTTACGCCCGAAAAAATCTATGGATCCTGGCCAGGTTTGAACCCGCGATCTTGAGTTTAGAAGACAAGTATGATTACCACTACGCCACCATGACCGGCCCCGTGTCGGTGAATTTGCATTCGAGAAGCATGTGAAACGATTTCAGATGAAGTACTTAATACGTTTTCCGTGCTGCATTTGAATGTTGGACATTATGCTTTGTAATGCATGGCGACCACGTTGAATTAAGATAAAAAGTGCATACATATATTGGTCTACATATCTTAAACTGTTGTTTCATAAAAATGGATCGAAACCTTATATCTAGTGTGATTAAACTGCTTCATAAGTGTTGAACTAGTCACTAGCAGGTACTTGTAATATTAATAAATTGTCTCGAATTCAATTTTTGTGAGCCTTTCATAAGACAAAGAAACGAAATTAAAGTAGTATATTTGTAAGCAATGATAAACAGCTTAAAAATGTGCTCTTGAAAATCAATTTTGCTAATGAACTCGCTCATCACATTAATTTTGGTGAAATACATTTTCTTCCAATCACCTCCTTAATGTAGTGGTTAGCATTGCTAACTGCTGGTCGGGAGGCCCAGGTTCAATTTTCGATATCTGCTTAGGAAGTTTTATAAGTTAGGGAGGTCTGGAACTCAGTCTCGTGAGGACAATTGGGAAGCTGCCTGATGAAGAGGGGGCGGTTTTTTTTTTAAGAGGAATCAAAGGAAGAAAGGTGGCAAGGGCCCGCATAAGCACCCTCGTTATCACTTGGGGCTTAGAAGGCTGCCGACCAATGGTCAGGAGCGGGTGAAAGGATTTACCGGGCACACAAATGGCGGAGGATCAATGGGACTGGATGGGAATAATACGTACTTTAATCATTAAAACATGTCAGACGGAAGTTATATATGTCTAAGGGGGGTGGGGATCAAACTCTTTCCTGCGGCTCTGCAGGGTTTCGGGCTATGACGAAGTTTGAAGGCAGAAGTGAAGGTTGCTGCATCATCTTGGAGATTGGCTAGTGTGGCGATGGTCATGTCAATGTCATGAACTGTGATTTTGAGTTGTTCAGTGTTAGTTTTAATCTCTTTAGTTCTGTAATTCATGGCGTCGCGATTGAGCGGTCTGATCTTGCAAGTCTAGGTATAGCCTGGTGATTTTGTCGTATGTTGGTTGAGCGTGGAGGACGACGGAGTTGAGTAAAGTTGCCATGTCAGCAGCGAGGTTCCCAGTGAGGCTTTCGAGAGAGATCATCCGGGCAGTAATACCGGTCTGCTTCTCTTGAGAGTTGCGGCAGAGGAACTGGAGAGAGTTCTGAATGGAAATCAAGTGGTTGGAAAGGTTTCCGATGATGCTCTTCAGGACGAACATCCGGACGATGAGTATGTTGAGCGTTCCCGGTTTGTTGAGTAGGGGCAGTAGGTGGTGAGCTAGTGGCAGTAATCTCCGAGGAGGTGGCCGATGTGTTAGAGACTTAAGTGGTGGCTGATGGCGAGGTGCTAGTTGATAAGTAGGACGGCCGTTAGTGTAGTCTGCGGTGGTGTGCGTGCGCGGCCTTAGAGGACAGGAGGCCTGACCGTGAAATGTGTGTTGCCTCCGCATGAAGTCAGAACTTGAGGCGGAAGTCAGGTCGTGGTGTGGTTGTGCAGACTTGCTTCGATGGTGAACACGCGGCCAGCGAGGAGAAGTCGGGTGCAGATGGCGGCATCGCGGTCCTCTGAATCGAGAAAAATCAGTCTGATCATTGAGGTCGGGCCTCTTGAAAAGTATATCCTCACTGAACGGATAACTAACGGCCAGTATCGCTGAGCTAGGTGTAATACAAATAGAGCTGTGATGTTCCGCGGTATTCCATGAAGCACCGCGATACACACTGCCAAGTGCCGATGCGCTTGGCGTGTGCTGGTCGAGACCTGGTGGTGATGACTGTGTTGAGAGGGTGTGGAGTGACGGCGAAGGTGCAGATGGTGGAGTTTCGGCATGCAAAGTGGCGGAATTGACTACCGGCTGGTGTTGGAGATTCCTGTAGTTTTGCGATAGGTGGGCAGGAGATGCCGTGAAAATCTGCGATGATGGAGCGGGAACTATCGGCTTCCTTCTTGGTCTTCTTAGGAGCCTTCGCTCGAGTGTGCGCTCTTCCATTACAAAGCCGCTGATACGCGACCTGGGAGGTGCTGACATGTTGACCATATGGCCCCTTGCAATACTGCTCTCTATCAATGAAGTCGTAAGACGGAGGTAATGGAAGCAGAGGTAAATGCGGCAGGCTAAGGTTCCCCTCGGGCTGTATTGCCAAAAGAGAAGAAGAAGACATTCTTTTCCACAAGGATCATGCACTTGTTTTAAAAAAGTATAGTGGAAATGATTAAATATGCATAATAAACTATAAAATACAAACATTTACATACACTAAATTATTTTCTTAGAGAGGGAATCGGGCTAAATAATTTTAACTACAAGAAAACAGAAGCAAAAGAACTCATTATTCATCCAACCATATAATATAATTGTTGGGTAGTTTACATTACATTTCATATTTTACACTTGATTACACATTTCTTTACATGACAAGGGACAGAAACGGAAGATTCATTGTTTCACTGAGCAAAAATGCAAATAACGATTCACACACGTGTAACAATATTCCCTGAACCTAAAGCTAATTTTATTTATTGATTTATTTATTTTCTGTAATTCATTTTCGTTTCAGTTTCTTATGGAATAGGTACACAGTTATAAGTCGATGTAAAAAGTTGAACCGCTTTCAGTCAAATCACAGAACATCCAGCTATCTTCCTTTATCTCATATGTTATTTTTATAATAGGCCTAGATTATAATATACGTTTTATACATCGTGGAATCACAATTAAGACTATCATTTAACACTTGGGCAGTCTGAGGTAATGTGAACATACAGTACACTTCATTGGAATAAACTAGAATTTCTGTTTTGATTTTCCCCTATACATATTTTGTTTTACCTTCTATACATACAGTGACCATTTTTACATAATTCATTCATATCCGACTTAATCTTAAACATGCTTTATAAACATCTATGTCAGTACCAAAAAATCTGATACAATTAGATATAATATCATAACAACAAATAATTAAAATAATATATTTACAGCCCTTCGTCCCATAGCGCAGTAGGCCAAAAGATGTGCAATGCACATCATTTTGAGCACGATATTAAGCCCGGACTTCTCGATTCACTTCGCAAAGACTAAACTTCACCGTCGTTCAATATTGCATTCTGGGGCTGGCGTGTTTTATTCACAGCTATTTTAAACGACAGTGCTGCTGTATTGTGTTTAAGGCTAAGGGGTCCCTTAAGGGTACCATTTCTTTCTAATATGTGTGTCCGTATTGGCTGAGGTCACCTGAACTAATAAAAAATTACTATCAAAGTGTAACTGCCATTTTGTATGTTCTCATTATGTGGGCTTACTACAGATGTCCTGCACAAGGCTTCCATTTCTAGAGCTAATAATAATGTTCTTGCATTTCTTAAACGAAATGTTCAGTTTCTCTGATTATAGTGCTACCAACGGTGAGGCCAGGATAACTCTTTGCTCAGTAATACAAATAATGCCTTTGGAAACAACTGTATTTTGATGAACAGAGAAAACTGGATGGAGGGTCCACTGCTGTTATGTCTACTGCTGCAGGATCCGCGATATTAGACATGCAACACCTGAGCCACTGTGGGGCATAAAGTAAGATAAAAACGAAGTAATCTGTAAATAGCTCAAAATAATAATCATCAGAGAAGCAGAAATAAACAAAACACAGAAACAGTAACACAAACAACGCAATAGGTTGTAATCTTATTCAAAGACAGTAGACAAATACATCTATCGACATAGCAGAAGAATTAGTTTGTATAATCATTCATTCCTTTTCCCTTCATACCAATATAACTAGAAAACGACGCATTTTTGGACATTACTTTATCAAGAAATATATTTTTATGTCATCTATCACATAAGAAAATCAGGAATAGATATTCTGATACACCTGTAGACAATGCTATTAAAATTTACCCATGATAAAATTTAACTGAAATTTTTTGGTAACTTAAACATTATAATATGTTTTTTAAAATATATAATGTTTTGATAGCCTAAAGCCTTATTTTGCAATTAATATGAATAAACTTCTGTGCTGCTACATCCACTTTGCCGTTATACAGGGTGTTAATGAACTACGGAAATAATATATAAGCAATTTGGGATAGATAACGTATGGCCTATCTGTTTAAATTTCGAAGCTATGGCACCAGTACGCCACTGGCTAATGAAGATGCTCTCGAAAGTATAACACATGATAACGAAGGGAGGTTTCTGAACGTATCACTCTGCCATTTGTTTTCCAGTTCGAGTCTCGTTCATAATTTTTTCCCCGTTTTCTGACTAAGGCCTAATAATACAGCGTTTAGCGTACGTTTAAGACGATGTTTCAATTTAAAAACTTAAATCTTAACATATCAATGCATATAATTACTATCCTTGCTTACCAACGGTAGCATTATGGGTAATCTTAATGAGTTTAATTTCAAAACAGCTTTTGCTTTATGTATTACGTCACACAAGCAGTTAAAAAGCTCCCTCTAGAGTAGGCTACAACAATTCAAGAAGGCGTTTAAATATGTGTTACGTAAATTAAGTTTTAGGCATCAGGTAAGTGGTAGGCGTGTTAACAATGGTATGTTGGTAATACATGCATTGTTAAGAAAAAGAAAAAAGCCTGAGAGTATTAAGTAAATTTCATTCATAAATCTTTAGTATGCACATCGCAGCACTTTACATTAAAAAAAAAAATCATTGACAAGAATTGAACTCGCAACCTGTGGAACATTAGTAATTGGGTAATGCATTACGCGACACAAGCAGTTAAAACGCTCACTCTAGAGTAAGTTACATAGTGCAAGGAGGCAGATAGATGTTCAGTGTAGCACTGTCAAATGATTAGTTCGAGATTTCAGAGATTTTATGCCACAAATCTTGAAAACGCTGCTAACAAGCTGCAGAAATTTTATATGTCTGTGCTCGCAAGGCAGTTTTAAAGATATTATAAACCAAATTTTCACCCAACTTATCAGTATTGATGCAAACATGTTTAACACCACAAAACTGTGTTGTGGACATTGCCTATTCCAAATTGCTTATATATGACTTCTCTACACTCTCTGAAATTAGTTCGGTGTAGTTCATTAACACCCTGTGTAATACAACTATTTTAATTTTATAATCTAATAATGCAGAAAAATTACAAAAACAATAATGGACCTTAAATTAATGTGTAAGGAATGCTTGTGCTTATCTACGACTATTTCTGGCTTTAGTGACAGAGAGAGATACAGTTAATATCTTTTTATCACACACAAAAATGCGCCAAATTATTAAATCATAACATAATCAGATTTAGTTTCTATGTATATAAAATAGGTATTTATCCGTTTTTATTTTTACAATTTAGCAGTCATGTTTATGCAGTTTTTAAAATGTTTAGCTATAGCTTTTAGTATTGACACCCTGCTATTTTGTGAAAATGAAATATGAGTTTAGAAGAAACACTGCAGAAAAAAACTAATACAATTTTTAATTATTTAAAAAGATATGATAATAAAGCAGGTTATAACTAACCTTTCCAGTGACTTTCTATTGAGTAATACTTATCTCAGTGTTTTTTTTTTTTTTTTTGAGTAGTGTTTAACGCCCGTTTTTACTACATTATCTCAGTGTGTATAAACAAAAGCGCAAATGCGCAGAATGATAGATAACACTTTCTCTTGTGCTGCTGTGTTAAATTGTTTTAAATATATCTAACTTTCAGCACATAAAAACTAAATGAGGGAAATAAAGCATGTGGTTGATAAATAAATCCCACAAATAGCTATATTTTTATGGTGTCTATTCATTGCCCGTATGATTATTTATGTGTTTGCTTTTTCTTGTGGCACTTTTACTTCGAAGAAACAACACATGTTAAGTACTGCACGAATATTGCCATGAAATATCTCTGATTCAATAATGAAATGCACGTTTTTTTTCAGTAATTAAATGTTGTTTCACTTCGACTGTCAAAGTTCCGATCAATGTTTACGCGATGTTATATTATTCTTTTTAAAATATTAAAAAAATGACTATAAAAAGAGAGGAATAAATTATTAATATGAGTGAATTTAAAATTTAGGTTTTCAACAAGAATCACATGTACCTATATTGTTGGATGTGTTGTGAAACATATTAATGCCTTTTAAAGCACCCATTTAACATAAAGAAACAAAAAGATCTAAGATTCCGGTGCGCGTGTCTTTGCAGGAAGTAAATGGGAAAATTATATTTCTTTCTAAGAATTAGTAAGTGTGCGTTTGTCAGCAAATGTTTGTAGAACGCATTTATGCTAATTCAGGACATGCTTTTAAATTTAACTCGTATTTACAACTGAATGGATATTATTTGTAGAATATCTATTTAATACATTTCAAAATTGGACCGAGAAACAACAGTAATATGTAGTATGTTGTTCTTTTATTTTTTTATTGATTTATTTACGGACGCTCTTTAACATCTCCGGTCATCAGCGTCCCATTCAACTAAGAGCGTGAAACGGTCGACTAATTTTGCTCAGAGGCCTCTCTTTCAGGCTTGAGGTTCTTTATCGTGCCGTAAATGTACGACATGAGACCCACGGCTTTACTTCCCTTCCGAAGGAAGCCATACTTAGGATTTTTACGCCCGAAAAAATCCACGGTCCTGGCCGGGTTCGAACCCGCGATCCTGGGTTTAGGAGGCAAGTGTATGTTGTTCTGTAAACAGATGGGAATCACATACATTTTGATAGCGTTGCTACGTGACAGCTATATCAACAATGAACAAATGAAGTCAATTTTATTTTATATTTTGTAAACAGATGTGACTCATACATTATGATAGCGTTGCTACGTGACAGGTAAATCAACAATGAACAAATGAAGCCAAGGTTATTTTATATTTTGTAAACAGATACGACTCACATACATTATGATAGCGTTGTTACGTGACTGGTAAATCAACAATGAACAAATGAATCCAAGATTATCGTATGATGTTCTATAAACAGATGTGACTCACATACATTATGATAGCGTTGTTACATGACTGGTAAATCAACAATGAACGAATGAAGCCAAGATTATCGTATGCTGTTCTGTAAAAGATGTGACTCACATTACGTTATGCTCGCGTTGCTACAACAAAATGGACCCAAGATTATCGTTTGAATAGTAGAAAGCAATTTTGAAGTGGTATTGGAAAACCGAGAATGTTGTTCAAGTTCTAAGGCAATGGAGACGTGTGTACAGAACAGAACCGCCAATGCGAGTAACAATCGCACACATTCGAGACAAATTTGAAACTCATGGTACCGTATGCGATGTTCACAAGGGAAGATCTGGGAGACCTCCCACAGTAACAAGCACCGCGTCCTCGGCTATGGTTTCGGAACGTTTTGAGCACTCACCGCAGGAATCTACAAAGAATGTGCACGTGAGACTGGGATTAGCAGAACCAGCGTACGTCATATTATTAAAACAGCAACGTTGAACGCTTTCATCCCAAGACTTTTGCATGCATTAAAAGAAGATGACCCTGATCGGAGAATGCAGTACTGTGAGTGTGTTCGGATCATGGTGCAAGAGGATGATCCCTCCGTAGGGAAAGTTGTTTAGTCCGATGACACTTTAAGTTGAATGGAACTGTTAACCGGCATAACTGTGTCTACCGGTGTGTAAACAATGGACATGTTATTTTGGAAAAGGCTGTTAACTTACCTGGAATTAATTTTTGGGGTGGGTTGTCATCTAAGGGTCTAATTAGACCATTCTTTTTTGAAGGAACAGTAATTTCCCCAGTGTACCTGAACAAGATACGCACATCCGTCTTACCCGCCCTTCATACACTCTATGGAAATGAGGAATATTACTTCCAACAGAATGGTGCACCGCCACATTACCACCGAGATGTAGTGTGCACCTTGATGACCATCTTCCAAGGCACTGGATAGGACGAAGAGGTCCGATTGAGTTTGCAGCTATCTGTTGTGAAAGTGTGTGTGTGTATGTATATATATTTGGCACCCTGGGTATAGTTTATAAAACCATTTTAGAGTAACTTTCAAACAAGCCGATAATTATAATGTATTTGACATTACAATAAGCAACATTAAAATTACTATTCTCATAGATGTATCATTTCGAATTAACCAGAAAGCTATGAATTAAGAGAGCCTGATGAAGAAACGACAGTAAGGTAATAATAAATACACCATTCCTATAGCGAAATGAGACAGAAAAAATGCCACGCCTTCCGAAATGGAAACTAAATACTATTACATTTTTCATCAAACAGCTATGAACAGAGAATTGACAATTAATTACTACATAATGCACAAAGCTTAAAAACGAATGATAGACATGTCGAATTATACTAAGTAACAATATGTATATATGATATTACTTAAAACCACATTACTAATTTCACACGTTGAATATACACAAGGCTTCAGAATGACGATTCGTAAAAATACCCATAACTTTGACATAAGTGCCTTTAAATTCGTTTCAGCTTTTCCCGTTCACGAAAAAAATATCTTGATTTGTTTTCGTTGCATGATAAAAGGAACTACTTTATATCTGTTTATTCAATTTTGAATAATAAAAAATGTATCCATTTAAAAATGTTGAAATATTCATAAAGCATACGATACTATGACAGAGTGAATTTATGTGATATAACATGTCCATTGTCACATTCCCTGCTAGTTTTCTTCAGCTGGTATTGGCTGGTTCCAGATAAAGAAAATAGATTCAGAGACAAATGGAGAGTATTAGACTTTGAAGAAGAAATTTTGCATCTGTGCACAAATAATAATGAGCTATTGCTAATTCGATGAATACCAGTCACCTATCTGCATGGAGATTCTCGAGTGAGATGGAAAAGTTCCTGTCATACCCAAAAAGAGCAAACGTTAATATTAGATTTATTATTCAAGCAGACGACAATTTACTGAAACTTTGTGGAATTAAGAACGAGTCTGGCTTTGCTAGATGGATGTTATGAACAGACGAGGCATGTATTTCAATAAACGACTTTTCCAGTTCTCAAAACAGACACATTTTGAGTGACACGAATCGCAACGCTGTTGAGAGTGTTCATAATCAATGGAAGTTTTTGGTAAGTATTTTGGTTGGAATTGTTCATAATCTTATAGTGGGGTTATAATTGCTGCCTGCACGGTTAAATGCATGGGTTTATAGAACTTTTCTGGAGAATATGCTTCCGGAGTTACTTGAAGGTGTCTCAATTAATACTCGCTGAAATGTGGTCTTTCAATTCGATGGTATGCAATCACCAATGGGAAAAAAATATCGATATTACATAAATGAACATTTTCAAAATTGTTATATTGGAACTATTCCTACAACTTAACCTGCATGTTCTACACGTGTCTTTGATTAATTTTTATGTCAATAGTTTGAGACATCTATCAACATAGAAAAAGAGTCTTACTAGAATTATTTTGGTTTTTATTCACCTTCGTAATCGCACGTAGTTTGAAGAATTTGTTATTCAAACCTTTGTATACTTTGTATGTTGACAATGGTGGTCGTAATTTTGAACATTTCTTATAATTTTAATGACATTTTAATATTTGCACAATTTACTGTATAGCCAGAAATTAAATAAAAAAAGTTACGTTTCACATTGAGATTCTTTGATATTTTAATTTCTTCATATATTTCAAAACGGAAGCATTTTTGGATGCTACTTTGTTACAAAATGTTCAGTTATATGCTCTCTATCATTCTGCAACATTCTGTATGCACAAATTCATACTTTAGCGGAAGAAACGAAAATTATTAACACAAGTTGATGTTTGTGTTTCATTTGCACAAACCAAAATTTAAAATACTTAACTATAAAGATGGAAAAAATTAGCCCGTTAGTTATTTTATTTATAATTTACCTGAAAAGTCATGTGTTTCAAAACTTGCTGTTGTTCTAAATGTTTTAAAAGCGCCATTTATTTGAACTGAATGGCAAGTGAGCCTCCTTTCAGTTTCTTGTCAAATTTGAGCATGCAAATTTTTCTCATCCTTAAAATTAGGCGATAAGTGTCAGGTTTTATAACTCGATTTTCATGTAAAGGCTGAAGACGAAATAAAATGTTTACCAAGATCACGAAAAATAGCCTCAGTAGTTGTTCATAATGCAAATGCACATTGAAAAATATACTTAAAAAAATAAGCATGGTTTATAAAAACTGTTTTTCTCTGGCAGCGATCAGTATACACCGGCTATTCACCAAATTAAACGAGAAAGAAAGGAAAGAAAGAATAAAGTGAAAATTTCTTACTATTGTTATTAAGGGGATATTTTGCTTCCAAAAGGGGCAGTCTCAAAATTCTCCGGGCCCAGGTAGTGCTGCCGCATCGCCCGGGCGGTTAGAGGAACAACGACCTAAGTCCGAGGTACAAGATCCGACATCAACGAGGCTGGACAATCAATCAACGCGCGAGCTACATATTGTGCTCCATTAAATACCGTTGAAGTAGCACCTTCTTTATATTAGGCACAATTTGGGGAACGCAACCAGATTTACGTGTTTGCCAAATTTACGTTGCCAGTGATCCGGCGTGAGACGTGAGTTCATCTGATTATTCATGTTTGGGGAATAAACAACCTCAGCAAGTAAATCACGACATTATTTATCGGCGCATTCCATATCATATTCCCATTCCCTCAGCCCTGGCCAGCTTACAGCTGCCAGACATAAGCGGAAAGGCCTAGAGAGAGAGAGAGAGCCTCATAGAAGCAAAGTTGATGGTCTGCAACAGTTGTGGAATCTCCGATCGGCGGGTTTAAATTAATTGACGCACCACCATACGACCCAATTCCCATCCCTACCATCAAATTTCGTTTCAGTGTCTCTGCCAAAGCCGTTTGTCTGCCTTCTTGTCCTTGAATTTTTCGAGTTAAAATCGTGCGCGAAGTCTTTAGAGCGGCCATGTACAACATCTTCAATGTCTGCTGTGTTGAAGTGGCAGTTTTAGAAGGCTCTTAGTTTGTGAACATGAAACAAGGTCATTTAAAACTGTAAATTAGGCATACACGTGGAGTGACATCTGTACCATGAAACAACGTGCTTAGCCTTGCAACAAGTCCGTTGCTCTGTCATTCGTACAATTGCGTCGTCCGTTGCAATGCTTATGCATTTTGACCTTGGACTTTGATATTTGCGCCCAACTTGAAGAACAGCTTTGAAAACGTCCACGCTGCTAAGCTCTAGTTTTTACAGAAATCACGTCGACAAGTTCTTCCACAACAATTGATTCATTGTTAAGGCCTCTCAGAAATATATCCAACAGAGTTTCATTATTTCTATTAGTACTTTCGTCACGAACGAGAGAAAAGCACGGCACTGTAGTTTTGTTCTGTTATCTTCTCCCAATTCTTAAAAGTGCTTTGCTATGGTGTTTTGTAAAAAGATTATGGATTTAAATACATTTATTAAATTAGGGCCGATTTTATCAGCTAGCATTATCAGCGCCGATCCTGGTGGTGTACTTGCCTCCCAAAGCTAAGATCGCGGGTTCGATCCAGGCCAGGGTCTATGGATTTTTTGGGCGTGAAAATCCTAAGTATGGCTTCCTTCGGAAGGGAAGTAAAGCCGAAGGTCCCATGTCGTACATTTACGGCACGATAAAGAACCTCAAGCCTGAAAAAAAGAGGCCTCACAGCAAAATTTGTCGACCGTTTCAAGCCCTAAATTGAATGGGACGCTGATGACTTGAGATGTTAAAGAGTGTTCATAATTAAACCCAATCAATAAAAAAAGGTCATTATCAAACAGTATTTTACCAATTCTTCATCCTTCTATACTTTTATCAATTAGTTCAGCCACTCGATAGAAAAGTTTAGCTGTATTATCAGAAATATTACCATCTGTAGACGGTGATGCTTTTAATTATTTATCTTCTGTAATCTAGCAACGCCCGTAAATAAATCTGACTAAATGAGAGTACAATTGATTACTAATTTTTAATTCACTAAAGCAAAATGCAATTGATTTTTATCATGGTACTTCTGAAAAACATCGCTTAATATTAAAACGAGGCAATCACCTTCTTTCAGAACTGCAATTCACGATCTTGTAAATAAATTAGATACTACTGGTTGAGTGCAAAACTAGCAGCACACGCGAAGATGTACTGTTTTAATAGAAGACAAATTAGACGAAATTATATAGTCAGTATCTTCTGCACACATATAACACAATTGTTAAAACTCAAACCTTACAAGTGTCCAGTGCCCATTGTCTATCACAATGTGATCCCGTAGCAAGTGTACGTTATTGTGAGTGGTTTCTTTCATCAGTGACTGAAGAGTTAGTAGAACCACAACTTTTGTTCTATTCAGACGAGGCGTGGTTCCACCAAAACGCGTAGCCGGCTGTGGCATGTCCATCTGCCGAGACGCAAAACCCCGTGCAAGCGGTAAAGACATATTCTGGAATCCGTGTATTTTTATAGTTTCTTTATGTTTTAAGAAGAATACACAGTAGTTAATTAAAAATTGTTTTTCTATTTTGTTTATTTTTATATTAAAGATTAAATTTTTTAGGGGAAGTTCAAATATTGGTTTTCTTCGCGAAAACTATCTGCCCGTTTATATTCTCTGTATATTCTTTAGTTTATATTTGTACTGTCTTATTTAATAAAGGTGTTGCCGCAAATATTCTGTAAATCTATATGCTCAGTAGGTAGTCATTCATCTAACTCGTGTTCAGTAATCTGTTGTAAACCCACATATGCACTAATTTGTCGTAGATCAGTAACTGCCGCTCTTTAATTAGGTGTCGCTAAATTAAAATACTCCAACAATAAAATGATATGCTAGGGTTTCGGCAACTCTGTGCTCTGGAAATCAAGTCTTTGTACATTGTTATTTTTTGGCATGGCTTCTGGGAAACTTCGGAATAAACTGCGAAATTTACTTATAAAACGACTGCTTTCATTTTCGGTCCCAGCCAGTAGAGTTGTAAAACCAGGATTCTTCTCTGCTCTTCGCCCATGTAGTCTCCAAGGTGTTTTCCTGAAAAATGAAATAAAAATAGCAATTAATTTCAGTGCTTAGTTACGAATACACAGTTTTCATATAACTTATTACAACAGCAAAGGAAGTGGCCGAAATTGAATTGGGAAGAGTATCAAGGAAGGGTATGAACATGGAACGGGCCCTGAAATATTGGTTTAGGATCTTGAATCTAGAAGGAAGTAACATATTAAGACAATGTTTAGAATACCAAGAGAAGAATCTTAGGAATTCTGATGGATTAATAGTCTCCGAAATGAGTTGGAAAGGAATGGGTTAGGAGAAATTTGGAGAAGGGAAAACAATAATAAGGGCTCTTGAAAGTAGCAAGGATGAAGGAGTTCAAAAACTTTTTAGTGAGATAACTGGAATAAGGTCCCTGTTTTCTATACTTCAATGAAGTAAAATTGGGAAAGGGAAATATACATTGACAAAGTAAACAATGAACAAAGGAGCGAATTGTGTGGGTGAGAGCAGGTGTATGGGGATTAAAAGGACTGAGAAAAGGGGAGGTTCACAGAATCAGTGCTCGGTTTGTGGAGGCAACGAAGATATTGGACAGATCTGTGAAGGAAGGGATTACTAAGCAGAAATGACTTAAATTAGATAGAAAAATAACTTTAATTGAAATTTTCAGAAAGGATAATAGAAACATAGGGCAGTTCTTTAGTAAATTTTTAAACAAAAGTGGAATTGGTAGGTGAAAAAAATGAAAATTTAATAATTTGATAATTTTTCAAGATGTAATTATTATAAATTGTGTATAGAATTGAATTATGTATATTGAATATGTCCGACTGTGAGTTTAGACTGAATGCCTAGTCAAATCTTGGCTATCATTAGAAACTCACCGCCACGGATGGTCGAGGTCGTAATGGCGCGGACTCATGAGCGAGAGGTCTGAGGTTCGAGTCCCATCAGGACCGTTCTCCTGATTGAGATTTTTCCAGGGTTTCCTCAGTCCTCATAAATAGCAAATGCCGGGGAGGTACCCTAAACTTAGGCCTGGAACGTTTCCTTCCTTAAAAAAAAAATCCTTTCCCAGTTTATCATTTCATCTCATGTATCACCAGTGTCCACCGCCCGTGGTGCCTCACTAGTATAAACGGGCGTTAAATACTATTTAAAAAATTAGAAAATCTTTTCTTTTTCGATCAATCTTCTACTATAATGTTGCAAAATGTATTAGATTGTTCGGAAAACAATGGCGAATTCATTATTTAAATTTCGATAAAGCACCAATAAATTCAAAGCTATCTTTATTAATAAAAATAACCACCATCAGCGTCTATACATGTTGCCAAATAAAGGTAAGTTTTATTCATACTATTTCGATACGATCTGCATCTTCTAGAGACCATGAAATATCTTAATGTTGTCTCAGCATCTGTCCAGATATTTAATTAAATGAAAGTCACTTTGTAAAAGGTGGAATGCTGGACAGGTAAAGTTTAATAATCCAGCTCACTCAGCTTTGAGGGTGTTCTTTGCGTGATGTATGCCGGGTGTTATCATGGAGAAAGGATATGCCGTTTTCTATTGACTGGTGCTGCCTGTTTTTCTTGCAGCTTCCGATGCATTTAAAAAATACTTATCGGAAAATAATTTTTCGCCACTATGCATAAGATTGTAGTGTATTAAACCAGCCACAGAGCATCATACGGTTGGTTTAACCTTCCTATGGCGTAGTTTTGGTTTTGAGAAATATTTTGATGCCTAATCGAGATTTAAACATTGTGTCAATTGTTTAATTGTTTGCGGCTGTCATAGAGTATCCACTTTTAATCACAGGTAGGTCAAAGGTTACAATATGATCCAAAAACGGATTTTATTTACTTATTTTTTTTGTATAAAAGCATTAACGAACAAGCTTCAAGCCTATATCTGGGACTCTTTTAATCCATGTGGGATCCTCTTTATCAAGTTTTTCTGTCTTCTTCTACTGAGAGTTTGAGAGTTTCTTAGCAAGTTCTGCAGTAGTTTGACATATATTTATTCAAGCAATTTCCTTGATTTGATCACTAACTTTACTTTAGTCGTCTTCAAGGCTGAAATCAGTAGCTCGAAACTTTTTGAACCAACGCAAATGGTGCATTCGGAAGTACTTCCTTCTCCTGATGTTCTCACATTTCGAGCGATTTGCGCAATGTGTCCAAGTTTAAACTAATGCAAGAACATCGCGAAACTGCGCTTCTCAAGGCCTTTAGTATAATAAGGTCATTATATAGTTTTTACACTACAAGAGCATAGCAAGTATGGGCTTTAAAATAAAACGCCAAAATAAAACCATAGCATGTTTATATATATAGCATAAAATAAACATAAAAATAAAGTAACAATATTAACAAGGTAACAAATTAACGGTAATAATAAAAGTAGAATAGGATAAACACTTAGATAAAGTCACACTTGAAATTGCTACATTTCGAACTCCTTGAGTTCTTCTATGGCAAGAAGACAAGTGAAGGTGATAAAAGTAAATATTGAGTATCGCAGGTAACGTTATGCATGGAAACAGATGAAACTAGAAATGAGAGTGTGGGGGGGTGGGATTAATACGTAAGATTTAAACCAGGTGGTATACGCGCTTTATGTAAAAATAAAGCTGCCATTTCTCTATCTCTGAGTAAACTTTCAGAGCATTATGTAGGTAACGCATCAATAAGTGTTAGATTAAAAGCATCATCAAAATCCTTACTGTGAGATAAGGCATGTTGGGCAACCGGCAAGGGAGTGTTTATCCTATCCTATTCTACTTTTTAGAGGGTGCCAAAAATGTGCACACACTTTGAGGAGAGAAAAAACTGTGTTAACATAACAAAACTGCATCCACACAAAGAGAAAATGATGAGTACTAATCATCTTAGACTTTTACAGTTACAACAGTTGCTCAAAATGCCCAACATCGGCGTAGATACACTTCTGAGTACGTTGAACTACTGATTGAGCAACGTTTGCGAAAGTGTCCTCAGCGATTGCAGCACATGCCGTTTCAATTTCTTCCCGAAGTGCTGCCAGTGTAGCTGGTTTTCTACGGTATACAGTACCCTTAAGAGTTCCCCATAGGAGAAGTTCAACGGAGTTAGACCCGGAAAACGCGGTGGAAACTCAATCGGACCTCTTCGTCCTATCCAATGCCTTAGGTAGTACCTAGGATAGTGCCTTGGATTCAGTACGCGAGGCTTGTTGCTGTGCCAGGTCTGCCAGATCTGCCCTTGTGAACATCGCATACGGTACCATGTGTCTCGAATGCGTGCAATTGTCGCTCGCCTGGGCGGTTCTGTTCTGTACACACGTCTCCATTGCTTTTCTACTTCAACAACATTCTCGGTTTTCCAATATCATTCCAAAATTGCTTTCCGCTGTTCAAAGGATAATCTTGGCTCCATTTTGTTGTAGCAACGCTAGCATAACGTAATGTTAGTCACATCTGTTTACAGAACATCATCTACACATATCTGTTTTTTTTTCTAATCAACTTTGAAATATATTAAATAGATATCTACTATGAAAGTGTGTATACATTTTGGCACCCTCGATATATACAAATATTTTACGCTTAAAATTATTTACATATACAGGGTGTTTCCGATCTGATGATATGAACTTATGATAGAGAATGGCAAGTGTATAAATTTGAGATCAGGAACGCTGGTCCGTAAAAGGTGGAGTCGAAAGTTATAACCCAACATTGTTGTGGATACCATATAACAGCATTAGTACGAGAGCCTACGAACTGTTGTTTGTACGAAACAATCCATTTATGTCTTTACATGTACTTGTTAGCGCGATCAGCATGTAGATGTGCATCATGAGGGGTGAGGACAGGAAACTCCACTGCTACAAAGCAATAGAAGCACGAGACAGGTGTAACAATACATAATTTTTACCTACTAAAAGTAAAGATTGTTATGCTCTAAAATCATCGAGCTCGGCCGGGTTTGAACCATCGACCTTGGGTCTACGAGGTAAGCATTTGACTATCAGGACCGACTCTGGCGCTACCTGAGGTAATATAGAATTCGGCCCAGACATGTCCAGAGAAACTCATCTGCTCTCTTGGACAAGAGGAACTGTCAGTTTCTTCTGTCTAGATTCATCTTACGTGTTGATAGTATCTCTTATTACCGTCAAGGGTTCATCATAAACAGTTCTTGCTGCCAGATATTTTTAAAAGACTCATGTCATCTTGATACTGACCTCACGTATTACCATCATTTCTAAGTAGACTCTCAATTACTTTTTCGAAAACAATGTACCGTCTAGCAAAATTTATTTCTTGATAGATTCGAGGTTGAGGCTTTAAAAGTATCCGAATAAACTGGGGAATCAGGAGAAAAATAATGCAATTCTGCTTGACCCAATGATTCATATTGCACGGTTGCACATTCTTGTAGGTATGTACTATGTAATCACGCTGAAAGCACACAACACAATGTTCGTACTCTCTTTGAAACACACACGATATGAACGTATCAGATTTACAACAGAACATCGATCGCTTCCGTGATCTAGCGGCAGCGTTTGCGACTCCTAATCCGTGCGTCCTTGGTTCAAATCCCGATTAGGTCAAGCTCCTGATTTTTGCCTTACCCTGAGAAGGTGAATGCCAAATATTTTGGTCTTTAAGGGATGTATGAAAGGCCTATCCTTGTAATGTTAAATTTTCCAACTTCAGTTCCCATTTTTTCAAGGACTATTAAAACTAATGAAATGAAATTTTTACAGCATACATGTGCACATAATTGAAAATTGCTGATATATTTTCACTACTGTACCATGACTTTAAAGCAATATTTTCAATTATTTGCTTTTTTTTTCTATTTTTTCCTAACATTTTATTTTTTTATATTGTCACATTTTGTCCTAGCTCTACCATAATAGATCCACATCATAATAATATCATGAATAAGGAGTAAAAGTTTCAAAATGAAAACTTACACAAATCCTAAAAAATGGGAAACATGCAAAAAATTGTAGTTTTTCAATAATTAGGAAAAATGTTTTTTACAGAAAAACCATCTTTTTGAGGGTAACGCCAACTAAAATCCTCCAACATTGTAAAACAAGGATGATGCCATGGAAACAAATACTGCCTATTTATGAAATACGACTTTTTTACTATTCAAAGCAAACCACAGCCTTCTAGAGCAAATAGTTCCTGAGATATAAAATTTTAACTGAACAAGTACTCGCGGGAAAAAAAAAAAAAAAAAAAAAAAAAAAAAAAAGCTTCTGCAGTGACATAATTACAATTTTATTAAAAATACCTGTAACCAAGGAACAATAATGAAAATCATACCAAAATAACAGAAAATTCCAAATATTAAAATGGGCACAAAGACCATTTTCCCTTTCTCTTTAATACTTCCCTTAAGGCCCTATGTCGGTCCTGGTGATGTAGTGGTAACCATACTTGCTTTCTAAACCCAAGATCGCGGGTTCAAACCCGGCCAGGACCGATGGATTTTTTCGAGCGTAAAAACCTTAAGTATGGCTTCCTTAGGAAGGGAAGTAAAGCCGTGGGTCCCGTGTTTACATTCACGGCATGTAAAAGAACCTCAAGCCTGAAAGAAGAGGCCTCTGAGCAAAATTTGTCGGCCGTTTCACGCCCTGAATTGAATGGAACGCTGATGACTTGAGATGTTAAAGAGCGTCCGTAAATAAACCAAATCAATGAACTTAAGGACCTAAGAACTCCGGGCTCATATGCACCATTCATTTCATTTCAAAGATCGATAATAAATAAAACATTCAAACAATACAACATTAACAGCGTAATGATTATAAAAAGATATTATCCTAACGACTTATGTCAGAAACATCTTGGAGTATTACGATTTCACCTCTGTTTGTTTGTTTATGAGGTTAAATTATGAATTTAACAATAAAAATAGACGTAATTGGTAACTACTTAAAACTATGACTACAACAAATAAATCCGATTAAAAAGTAATCACACCTTAATTGTAACCATGATCATTTTGTAATTCACAACATGTAATTTAATACGCCAAACACTCACCGGAACGTTAAGTTGGGAATGTGACATAGCCGTGGCAGCTGGGCTCAAGTAGTCCATGTTGGTGTAATATGCTCCGTAGTTCTGATGCGGGGGCGGTGGGTAACAGTTGGAGGAGGCCACAGCGCTTTGTCCGCCGCCGCCTCCCGTCGCTCCAGTTCCCGCCGCCCCCGTACCTGCGCCAGTCCCACCCCCACCTCCAGCTCCACCGCCTCCGCTCGCCGTCGTGCCGCCTAGTCCCGCGTACCCGCTGCGATGGTGGTGCTGGTCGAGGCAGCTGTCTATGGAAGCGGGGCTCCAGATGGAAGCGTTACTGGTGTTATAAAGCGAAGCTGCCGCCGCTGCAGCCGCCGCGGCCGCCGTGTTGGTGCTGACGCTGGGCGGACTCGTGCTGAGCAAGGGTTTGATGTATCTGCAACAAAAGTATGTTAAATTAACAGGAAATCCATCGCTTTGGCTCAAACACTGTGTAAGTATTTGCTTGTCAATTGGCGAGGTTTATCTCGAAGTTTTCATTCGTTCTGAAAAGACGAATGCCTCTCTGAGTTCAGTTGCGATATAATTCATCCATCCTTAATGGATGTAATAGTTCAGGCATCGACATAGTTCATTAAAAAGTTCTAAAATTTTCGATCTCTTGAACCAAAAGAACATCATTTAAATGGCAATCTCAAACCTAATGACAAGTATTGACTCCCAAATGTCAGGATGTCTTTGATTTCTTCCGTCATCTGATCGGCATTTTCATTTTTCAACTTGATAATGGATCTTTTGTCACGGGTTGTCATCAAGGTCTCCTTCAATAAATTTACCTTTCCCTTGCAAATTGGGTTCTATCACATGGTAGTGTTTTTCTGGTTCGTACTGATAGATTATTTTTACTTTTGATTTCCTTCACTCTCTTTATATATAATTTTTTTTACCTTATTGGGATTTATTTTATACTGAAGTCGTATGAGGGTAGGTCCATAAGTTTCCGGCCTCGCCGATAAGGATTATCATCTTCACAAAACTTTTATCTGGTGTTATATCTTATCTGTTAAGTAAATAATTGCAGCTGTAACTTCCGCTACGCTGTGTTCAGTTGTTCAGCTATAGTTGCATAAAAAAGGCAATTTGTAGAAGAGTGTGACATGTTCAAAATGGAGTTTCGAGCTGTTATTAAGTCATTCACAAAAGTCCTTACCCCAAATGAAATTAAACAGCGATTGGACGGTATATATGGGGAAGCAGCCCCCTCATATTCTACCGTAAAAAATGCGCCAAACTTTTCCGAATGGATCGAGAACAGCGTGCAGGTCGGCCCATGGAGGTGCTCAGTCCTGAAAACATCGCTCTTGTAGAAGGAGAAATTATGGAAGACCGGCGGCTCATAGCTACAGAAATAGCAGCGCGGTTGGGTCTTTCTAAAACAACAGTCCTTCGAATTACTCATGAACATTTAAACATGAATAAGGTTAGTGCAAGATGGGTGCCTAGACTTCTTTCCTCAGTCCAAAAGCAGCAACGAGTCATCTGTTGTCAGGCATTTCTGGAGCTCTGCCGTGGCAACGAGAGAGAAGTTCTGTAAACCATTGTTACAGGAGGTGAAACTATGGTCCTTTAATATGATTCCTTGTCCAAAAGAGAATCAATGGAGTGACGTAAACCTGGCGAAGCACCGCCTCTAAAGATCAAGGTCACTCAGTCAACCAACAAGATCGACCATCCACTCCACAGCCCAGATCTAGCTTCTAGTGACTATTTCCTTTTCTCAAAACGAGTGGTTTTCAACATTTTGACTTCATATTTTTGTCGAAAACTTTGAAAACAATCACAAATATAAAACTTTGATTAGAATTTTTTTTTTTACCTTACTTCAGATTTAGAGTCAAAGTGTTAGTATTAACATGTCAAAAGATCATAAAGTATTCAAACGACGGATATAAAGTAATTTAATTTTATTTATTATCAGTTACTGATCTCGGTATGCAATTTGTGGTCAATTTAATAAACATTGCTAAAAATGAGAATTTTTTATGTAGCAAAACGTAATGGAAATTAATAGTGAGGCAAAAAGGGAGCGTTTAAAAATGTTTGTATGCTCAGTGTCCAGGAATCGCCGTTGAATTTGCCAGAATAGGCAACACCCTTATGTCGTAAGAGCTACATAAAGCAGTAACTACTGAGAACATGCTACAGTTACTTCGTACATATTGTCACAACTAGCCTGGGCTCATATTTTCTTCGATTATTTCACTTATGTGACGTCATCTCAAAATCATCAAATGAAACAAAATAAAATTTTGAATTTTGATCAACCACAGCCGTATATCGCAGTGAAATTATCGAAACGTTTTATCAAATCCGTTTTATCACGCGATGTGGATTTGTCTTGTGTTCAGTGTAGCTAACGTATACCTCCACTATAAAATCCCGAACACGCATCACTGACCACTTTTCTGCGTGTTGTAAAATTAACTAACTTAATGTGTATTCACTTAAGCAATTGTTTTTGCATATTCAGCCAAACGGTCTGAAATCATTTTGTAAATTATGTTAACAACATCTGTCTAAACAAACGTAATTCTTAATAAACACGTTGCTCAGAGGGATAAAATGTTTACTCTGTTTTGTTTTTCTCAGTTGATATTAGTAGGAAGGTAGTATAATAGTCAATTTTCTTCTATTTCATTCTCACGGTTTCTGAATAGATAGGTATTCATAAGTAAACATAAATTTTTATACAATTGTTAATAATCTGTCCGCGAATTTCAAATATATATTACTTTCATTCATATTTTATTCATGATGAAATAGTCCCAAATCCGTATTTGGCTCTTCTCTTTTGGCATTATTTACAATCGACATAAGTCTGTTGCAAGATGGCTTGAAAAGGTTAAGTATGCATAATACAAATGTGAAATTATTACAATATTGTAAGCCGAGTTTACGGAAATTATATTTAAATTCTTATTTTATTCATAAAATAGTCCTAATAAATATCATTGGAGTGTCTGAGCTTTCCATATCAATCTCAGACCCTCTTGTTGTATTATTTGTGAAAATTCCCTTTAGCGGTGGAACTAGCCGGCCATTCCTGATGCACGATACGTGAAAAGTTCCTCCAAGCACAAGTTATCTTCCATGCCCTTATATTGAACTCAGATACAGATTTGAATACCGCCGATTCATGTTTGTTTTTGAACACAAAATCCTCTAGGATATTTCCTCCTAGAGCCTGTTCCACAAAAGTATGGTCTAATACATTACAAGTGTGGACTTGAAACTTGTAGTTATTAGTAAAATTCTGTTCCACAAAATTTTCTGTAACGCTAGTACTTTATAAATCCATATTTACAAATGTACAAGTAATTTTTTGTTGTTTTGTTCCACAGAAGTATTAGTATAGTGGGGCAATGGTAATTTGTATACATTTCTCTACAAGTTTAGGAATATTGACAACTTCAAATACTAGCCCAAAATGTATTATCTTTTTAATGATTTTGGGAGTCATTTGACCCAAATGTGCCAAGTATTAGCGAAAGTGGTTATAATGATGAGTTGAAATTTAAAGAATAAACGAGTATTTATGTATAATGATAAAATTAGGTAAGTAAAATTATAGTTTATGACTTGATATTGAGTTATGTATTTCTGATGCATATTTCAAACGAGCACCTTAGTTAATAGTTTTAAGGTTCTTGCTACTTGCCACGAAAATAATTTATTTTCATTCTTCAATCTCTTTTAAAATAATCTCTTTTGACACAATTTTCTGATTATAATGAGAAGGGGATTGTCAAGCAATAAAAATAAATAAATAAATAAATAAATATAAATTATCAAATGGACTAATAAAACAAGTGACCCGATTCTTCCGCCTTCTCTCGACTACTGAAAATGATGCTCCTAAATGTAGCTGTAAGGAACCGTGGTCTCAAAGTGGATTATTACGCTTGAATATCGATAAATACATAATAAAGTATTTGAGTTGTCATTATATCTGAGAAAAAATACAATACTCATTTAGCAGGAATGACGATAATAAGCTCCGTAAATTAAACATCCCTGAGAAGTGGAAATATCCTAATTCAAGATAATGACGACGTATGGTAAACAGCTGTTCCTCCATCAAGCTCTTATATGATGTCACTTTTAATTTTTTCATTGCCAGCGCTACACTTCATTCGCGGAAAAGAAAGTTAGAAGACTGTACTTTACAAGGACTTGTGGTAATACACTCATATGAATTAGGGCCCAGATGACGCTATGAACACTTTCATTAGCTTTTGGAGTTATTTTGCTGCAACGTTCCAATCTGCTGCTAGTCTTTGATATCGTGGCATTATTTTAGCTGTGCATCTTCTGTATGTAAAATCTTTATGCAATGTATTTAAACTATTAAACTTTGAGAATATAATAGATTTCTAAGCGCTGAACGGAAGCTTGACTGTTAAATATACCCAGATTTGCTTTTTTTTTTTTTTTTTTTTTTTTTTTTTTTTTTTTTTTTACTGGCCATTGAGGCATATATATACCAGGGTGGCAAAAATGTATACACACTTTCACAGTAAATATCTATTTAATATATTTCAAAGTTGGACCGAAAAACAACACTAATGTGTAGTATGATGTTCTGTAAACAGATGTGATCACATTACGTTATGCTAGCGTTGTTATGTGATAGGTAAATTAACAATGAACAAATGAAGCTAATATTATCGTATGATGTTCTGTAAGCAAATATGACTCACATTACGTTATGCTAGCTTTGCTACAACAAAATGGAGTCAAGATTATCGTTTAAACAGCGGAAAGCGATTTTGAAGTGGTAATGGAAAACCGAGAATGTTGTTGAAGTTCAAAGACAATGGAGACGTGTGTACAGAACAGAACCGTCAACGCGAGTAACAATTGCACACATTCGAGACAAATTAGAGACTCGTGGTACCGTATGCGATGTTCACAAGGGCAGATCTGGAGCGACCGCCACATTACCATTGAGATGTACATTGTACCTGGATGACAATCTTCCAAAGTACTGGATAGGACGAACAGGTTCGATTGAGTTTCCACCGCGTTGTCCGGATGTAACTCCGTTGGAGCTCTACCTATGGGGAACTCCTAAGGATGTTGTATACCGTAGAAAACCAGCTACACTGGCAGCACTTCGGGAAGAAATTGAAACGGCTTGTGCTGCAATCGCTGAGGACACTTTCGCAAACGTTGCTCAATCAGTAGTTCAACGTATTCAGAAGTGTATCGACGCCGATGGTGGGCATTTTGAGCAACTGTTGTAACTGTAAAAGTTTAAGATGATTAGTGCTCATCATTTTCTGTTTGTGTGAATTCAGTTTTGTTATGTTAACACAGTTTTTTCTTTGCTTGAAGAGTGTATACATTTTTGGCACCCTCTGTATACATAATTTTAGATGGAGAAATAATTTTGTGATACAAAAATGGAAAATTTATAATTTTTTTTAACAACATCATAAAAATTCTCATAAGTATTCTCTTAAGAACACTGCAAAATATATGCTAGTTACACTGCGTACTTTCAAGCATAACTAGGACAGTGTCGAGTCAAAAAAATACACGCACATGCTTTGAAAATGTTAAAAAAAAAAGAGGGATACGAACCCTGTGCCCGGAGAGTCCCGATGATGAGGAGGTGGCGCTACAATGCTGACTGGAGGCGAGCTGGTGGTGGAGCTAGGATTTGTGTTATTACTGTTGTTATTGGGAGGCGGCGACTTGGTGCAGGCCGTACCCGTTGAGCTCTTGCTCTTCCCTGTCGAGCTTCCTGTCGTCCTGCCGCTCCCCGCCCCCTTCTCGCCACCGCCGTTTTGTTGTTGGTGCTGCTGTTGCTGTTGGTGTTGCTTCTGCTGCTGTCGGCACTTGGCACGACGATTCTTGAACCATACCTGCAATAGCCGCATGATCCTACACTTTCATCCACTGTATGCACTTTACAAGAGCGAGTGAGGAGTAAACATAGAACAAGAGAGTGATAATTACATAACACCAACAACTACTCAACTATTTAACTAGTTAAGAAGAAACAAGACCGAGAGTTCACATGAAGGTCATTATAGTAAACAACATACAGCAAAAGAAGGAGATGAATGAAGATGGAGGGGAGGTAAGGTCCACGGGAAAGAAGGAGCCATGGATAAGCGGTACAAGAAGAAGGAAGTGGTGATAATTAAAGGGGGATATTAAACGTGTTTAATTGTTTGATGAGTGTGTAATTTTTTAAAATAGTGTTTAACGTCCGTTTTTACTACTGAGGCACCACAGGCGATGAATACTGATGACACAAGAGACGAAATGATATATTGGGAAAGTATTTATTATTTTTTTTAAGTAAGGAATCGTTCCAAGCCTAAGTTTAGGGTACCTCCCCGGCATTTGCTATTTATGAGGACAGAGGAAACTCTGGAAAAAACCTCAGTCAGGGAGGACGGTCCTGGCGGGATTCGAACCCCCAGACCTCCCGCTCACGAGTCTGCACCTTAACGACCTCGGACACCCGTGGCGGTGACGAGCATGTAAGTTGAGTGATAAATACCAGATAAGTTATAGCAGTGAGCAAATAGTAAATCGCGAGTAAGAATTATATGTACAAATTGTATTAGTGACAGAATAGCAAGAGTAAAAACATACTTAAAGTGAATGCTCAATACATTAAGTGATCTAAGTTAGGAAAGGTCCAGTTCAAAGCATGTATTATAAGTTTAAGAACACATAAACATTAAAACCTAAAGAGAAATCATGATTTAAATAAGAAGTGAATGCAGAATGTGGAACTAAAAGAAAAATAACAACTAAATTCTCTTAGGTGGTTACCAGCATCCTGACCGTTCGGTTTCCGACGGTCAATTTAGTTCTTGTAGTTAGCTGGTTACCTGTTAATGGTAACTACTGGTTCCCAGTGGCATTTAATTATTAAATTACTTAGAGAATTGTTTGATTCTGTGTTCTATTTAGTTTATTGTTTTATTTTCTTTTTTTTTTAATAGATTACTGTCTGTAAAATGTAGTATGTATAATGAAATAAATTTTAAAAATGATAAAATTTGGAATATACGTCCCGATATAGGCAACAAGGTGCCGGGATGGAGTATTGCAGATTTTATTTTATTTTATTTTTTACTTTACAAGAGCTGGCAGACTTGTGATTTATTAAAAATATGAAGACTCAAGTACAAGTTTGATGCTCTAACCGACATCAGATAGAAGATGCCAAAATAGAAAATGTCTAAAGGACTCAAGTTGCTCGACTTCTTCAGCTACCAAGTTTGACACAATTCTCTAACGGGAAACTTCCCAGCTTTATTGGTTTCGATAAAGCACAGCAGCGAAGGATTATAGTATGTTATCGATAAATAGTGTTGTGTTATAACGACTCCGAAACCCTGTCCGCGTCTTACAAATGAAGTAATTGAACCTCTTGTTTAACTGGAGTTGCCAACGGCTGCCCTATGGGAAGACACGACGAGGAATAAAGAATATAAATATGCATGCACAATATTCCGGGAACGCTCAGTGAAAATAAAGCCCTCAGAAGGATCTTGGCTTATTCTGTTCAAAGGAAATGAATTATCGATTTATAAACATGAAACAAAACCCGAGCTTTTACATTGTTCGTAATTCTGTTCCTCTGGACAAGACAACGACACTGCTGCACGTAATTTGAGAAAAATATTTTTGAAATTTCTACAATTTACATGATCAAAGAGAGCAACTTCAGTCACCTGGTAAACCTGAACAATGATTACCAAACTTTAGTCTGAAGCATGCTCTTCAAACATAACAAATTTACCACCTGCTGCTTAAAATTTATTAATGTGGCATACCATTGCATTGTATTAGTTAGTGTTCGTTGCATTATTTTGCACAAATACAGAGGGTGTCAAAAAAGTATGAATACTTTCACATTAGATATATATTTAATATATTTCAAAGTTGAGCTGCCAAACAATGATGTTCTGTAAACAAATGTGACTCACATACATTATGATAGCGTTGCTACGTGACAGGTAAATCAACAATGAACGAATGAAGCCAAGATTATCGTATGATGTTCTGTAAACAGATGTGACTCACATTATGTTACTAGCGTTGCTACAACAAAATGGAGTCAAGATTATCGTTTGAACAGCGGAAAGCGATTTTGAAGTGGTATTGGAAAACCGAGAATGTTGTTGAAGTTCAAATGCAATGGAGACGTGTGTACCGCGTTCTCCGGATCTAACTCCGTTGGACTTCTACCTATAGGGACCTCTTAAGGATGCTGTATACCGTAGAAAACCAGCTACACTGGCAGCACGTCGGGAAGAAATTGAAAAACGGCATATGTTGCAATCGCTGAGGACACTTTCGCAAACGTTGCTCAACCAGTAGTTCAACATACTCAGAAGTGTATCGACGCCGAAGGTGGACATTTTGAGCCACTGTTGTAGCTGTAAAAGTCTAAGATGATTAGTACTCATCATTTTCTGTTTGTGTGAATTCATTTTTGTTATGTTAACACAGTTTTTTCTTTGCTTGAAGTGTGTATACATTTTTTGGGTATCCTCTGTATGTTAGAAAGAAAATTAACTGTAAATATATTTTGTCTGAAATTGTTTTTAAAACATAAGTGAATCAAGATTTTACATTTAGAGTTTACACTTTATACGTCATGAAGTGAATAAAAAATCCCCCTTTCTGTAGGAAATCCTTATGAAAGTTTAGAATTGTGATAAGATTTATAATGTGTACAACGAATCTTCATTTCCCATCAAGAAAAACTTAACTGAGACGCAGTTTTAGGCTGCAATGCTTATGTTCATCATGAAATAGATCAAAAGGCCAATTATTTTGCAAAATCCTAGTGAACTTTGCTGAAAATTGTTTAATAAGATTAATAAAAAGTGAAACAAAACTTTATTTTCTGCTTAGAAAACAAAAATGTTCACCCATTTCGCGTCAAGGGGATGAAAACAAATTTTGGTTGAAATCGTGTTGAACTGGGAGCACAAGTGACAACAAGAACTCTAAATTTTCGTTTCTCATTTTGGGAATGAGGTTGTAAGAAGTAATCTTGGAGAGATCGATGCTGTAAAGAAAGGCTGTTCACTAAACGTTTTTAAACTGTAATTTGAAATGAACAAGCCTTGTAAAATCTAAATTGTGGATCTTCATTTGCAATGTTTCTGTTTGTAAAAATATGACTAAAGGTGGGTGATATGAAGAAAGTCTTCATGAAATTTTTTTTGAAATTTTATTTTCTTTTTCTTTTATTATATTGTTTATTTTTTGTAACTGATGCAATTATAGTTAACCAGAGGGGTGTATTCAGCGCGCGCAGACGGTAATGCGTTTTCGTTTCTTTGTGCATTACATCACACAGGAACAAAAACACGAAAGTCTGGCAAAGAAGTATGTGTCTGGTATCATGTGTAATTGATGTGATTGCGTTCTTTTATAATTTACTGTCATTTTGTGAGTATTATAGTTTATTTAATATAATTTGCTTTTGATATATTCTGTGCAAAATGCCTGGTTATGCTATGAGTGGTTGCAAATCACATAGTCGCAATGTGAAAGAAAAATAACATATTACTGCACAGGTTTCTACACGGTTCGGTTTAAAAAACACTTAGTTATCAAAATGTTACAGAATGTTCTTCCTTCATTTTCAAGAATCGAACTGTAAGATCAAATATCTTAACTTGCCTCGCAAGCGTGTACTTAAAGCCAAGTACATTCGTTCATTAAATTTGCCAGTTCACTGCATCGTCTGTACCAGGAAGTTATGTTCCGACTTAGGGACCCAAATTAGCTCAGTACCGCAGAGGTCAGAGAGATGTAAAAACGTGCTTTGCAGAAGTTGCGAAAATAGAGAAAACTTGAGCAAGAGTATTTAAGCATGTGATATGGAATTCGAAAGTTTAGAGACACACAAGCTTTATATTTTTTAAACATTAGAAGTAAAAAACAAACATTTAAATCAAACGTGTGGAAAACTTAAAAATCGCAACAGGGACCTCATTCAACAAATTTAAAAAATGAAAATGTACTTTCGCAAACTTCAAAGTGATAGATAGAAATGGCGAAGTTTCTGAAGAGGTGAGCAGGATATTAGGTGAAATATTTTCTCCCAATCAGATCAGATCGCTTCAAACGCGTTAATTGGGACGGAGATGACATATGCCAAGCTATTACACTTAGGCTGTTCTTTTCTGTGGACGAAGATACATTATCCTCTACCAGCTTTATTGACTCTGCGCAAGTGGGTTAGTCATCCTCTCATTGCTGTTAAATATGCTGAAGTTAATAAAGCGCGATGTGTTTGGAATAAAACTGTTTCATTTTGAGGTTATCGGGTCAGAATTATGACATTTAATTTGAAAACTACTGCCACTTTTACCGTTTTTCATTTTATTAAAGTACACATATGTTTAAACATGTAAAATCCTGTCAAGGCGACGAACAATTCATACGTATAAACTACTATTTTATTGTTAAAGATAACACCTTTCAACTTAGCTGTCTGCTAGTTTCCATCTCGTTCCCTATTGACGTCAGAGCGCCAACCAATAGGAGCGCTAGTTGCAAAAGAATTAACCTTATGTACTCTATCAACTGTTTCTGTATTCAACTGAATGAACAAATTTTAATTTCGCTCCGAATAAGGCTTAAGAATTCCTAATAGGTAAAGGTAAGAAATGAAGTTTAAGATAAGAATGTGTACAATTATGTCAATTGAATGCCATTAAAGTTAACATTTTATTAACCTGATATTGTAATCGATAATGGTTAATGCAATTTCGACCATAAAACACGTTTAAATTAGACGCTTTACTATTTCTTAGTAATAAATTGATATAGCTTTAATGAGCTTAGTCCAAACAAATATACCTACAATGTTATCCAATAACACATCTGGTGCATTAAAAAATCAGTACTTGTAACAATGATCTGTTCTTGGCACACTTTGCATAGTGATATGAAGAAACTCCGAAATTATTTATTTCTAAACGATTATATTCGATTTATTAACCACAACATGTGTTTTTAAAAATGGTTAAGATTTATTTTATTTAATCTGCTTTTTAACATTTTATCATTATTGTCCCATTCTATTTAGGAAGTGAAATGGCCAAACTTTTTGCTCAGAGGCCTCCTCTTTCAGGTTTGAGGTTCTTTTAGTTGCCGTTAATCTACGATTCGATAGAAAACCAAACTTAGAATGTTTACGCCCTAAAAAATCTATCTACAGCGGCAGGGATCGAACCCTTTGTGTCCGGCGATCCTTGACCTGATCACTTACGCGAAAGCTGGCATGGAAACTTCTCTTCCATGTATTTTCAACTTTCCTATTTAATATTCACTTCACAGTTCTGGTTGCAGGGTAAAAATGTCAGGTGAAGCGAGTTGGTGCTGTGCGGCGTGGCGGTGAATTTGAGCTTTGGAGAAAGTTTCTGTCCTTGCGTCTGGTGACTTCGATCTAAGGTCCCGAAGAGCCTGCTGCTGGGGGAGATCATGATTCTCGCAGGTCTACCAACGTCTAGAATCTATGACTGGAAAACATTAGAGACCTGGCTTGCGTCCTTTATTGCCGCTTCTGTCCGGCGTTTCCCCCTCCTCTTGGAGGTGTCCCCCAGAGTTGGAGTAGGGCCAAGGCATCAAAATGTCCTACTCCTCGGTCCAACTCCATCCCACTTTATCTTATCGATGTAGTTAACTTCCTGTACATACATTTTTGTTCCTTAATGACAGAAGTTCTTTGGAGGTAGTAAGGAAAGATCCAATAATTTCCATTCGTTACTACGGAAATTGCTCACATATTCAAACGGTATCGAACCCGCTATCTCCCAAATGAAAATTTTAAAGCATATCTCTGATGAAAATCACTTAAGGACTATTATAAATAAGGACTATTTTTATTAAATTTTTCTTTACACTGTATATTGGTTGTCTATTCTCTCTTTCCCTCTATTTTACAGATTATTTCATTAGTTTCCTAATCGGAAATGCTTTTAATGTATTTTCATTGCTTTGTTCTGCAATTTTCAAGCATTTAACACTGAATGAGTGTTACCTGCAGTCTTTTAGTAAAGTTTATTTCCTCCCTCATTTATTATGCCATTCGCTAGCTATATTGCTTTTTCTTACTGTGTCTGACATGACAGCATTTTTTGCAATAATGTGTTGCGCTTGTTTAAACTAATAATAAGCAGTATAAATCTATTTTTCCGTCCTCGTTTAAAGAGTAATCCAAAGTATTAACAGTTCAAGCTTTGTCATCATTGTTGAAAAAATTGAATAACAATTTCGAGATATGGCAAACTATAAACCACAGTGATGGAAAAAACTATCATCAGGGGCAGTTCTAACCTACATCCGGAGGGCCATGGCCTCCCATGTATTATTTTTTACTTTTAAAATTTCCCAATTTTTTAACTGATTATTTATTGTTGTTTTCACTACATTGGTCTTCTCGCGAGGGCTCCAGATTGGAGACGTGAATATTTTAGGTGCAAGTCTGTAGGAATGAATAAAGTGAAATGAATTCATGATGGAGCAAATGATCAGAATCCTTGGCACCTTAAAGCTCACACAAAACAAGATGGTTAATTGAATGAATTAAATTAATTTTACATGGATTTTGCAAGTTGATATATCTGAAAATGCTATTTTTAACATACAGCGTTGTAATTAAAAGTTACAATTACAATCAGTATTTGATCGTTCGTTACAACCAACAATACTATGTGCATTGAAAATACAGAGAGTACCAAAAACTGTATACACACTTCAAGCAAAGAAAAAACCATGTTAACATAACAAAACTGAATTCACACAAACAGAAAATGATGAGCATTAAACATCTTAGATTGTTACAGTTACAACAGTTGCTCAAAATGCCCACTATCGGCGTCGATATACTTCTGAGTACATTGAACTACTGATTGAGCAACGTTTACGAAAGTGTCCTCAGCGATTGCAGCATATGTCGTTTTAATTTCATTCCGAAGTGCTGTCAGTGTAGCTGGTTTTCTATGGTATACAACATCCTTAAGAATTCCCCAAAGGTAGAACTCCGACGGCGGTTCTGTTCTGTACACACGTCTCCATTGCCTTTGAACTTCGACAACATTCTCGGCTTTCCATTACGACTTCAAAATCGCTTTCCGCTGTTCAAACGATAATCTTGGCTCCATTTTGTTGTAGCAACGCTATCATAATGTATGTGAATCACATCTGTTTACAGAACATCATACTACACATTATTGTTGCTTTTCGGTAATATTTTGAAATACATTAAATACTACTGTGAAAGTGTGTATACATTTTTTGGCACCCTTGGTATGGTAGAGAACATGAAAGCGACAGTGATCGTGGCGGTGCAACAGAGAAGTGTAAAGTGGAGTAGCGAAAGAAGATTTCAATATATCGCTACGGGTGGCCGAGATCGTTAAGGCGCGGACTCATAAGCGGGAGGTTTGGAGTTCGAATCCCGCCAGGACCATCCTCCCTGACTAAAGTTTTTTCCTCAGTCCTCATAAATGGCAAATGCCGGGGAGGTATCCTAAACTTAGGCCTGGAACGTTTTCTTCCCAAAAATATCATTTCCCAATATATCATTTCATCTCATGTAATCATCAGTGTCCATCGCCTGTGGTGCCTCTGCAGTAAAAATGGGCGTTAACATCATAAAAAAAACTTCTAATAGGACACAAAACAGTATTTGTATGTAGATAGAGTGGAGGATAAAGTGATTGTGGAAAAAGAAAGAGTGAAGAAGAAGAAGATAAAGAGGAAGTAAAATAAAATATAAAGAAAAATTGTTATAATATTTATTACAATTATAAATAATAGTATTAATGATCATTATTGCTGATGTTAAAGTAATGAATTAGTAGGATAAATGTTGCATTGATAAATGCGCAAACAAAGAATGTAACTTATATAAATAGATTAATATAAGATATAAACGTGAAATTTACACGAATATATTTATAAAGATGATATAATATAGAAAAATGATATGATATATTATGGAAAACAAAGAAATAGATAAGAGATTAATAGACACATAATATATACTTTCACAGCAATAGATACATACAAATAATAAAGTAAAAGTATGTAAGAAATGTACTGGTCACCAGCACAGTGCCTGCCGGATACCAGGAATAGTAGTTTAATAATTTACAGTTAAAGATTAAGTGGAAATAGTAGAAAAATAGCTGGTTTCCAGTTACTCGAATATTGCTGGTTTCCAATAATTAGGAAGTAGTTGAAGGGAATGTAATTTCGTTATTTATCAACTTTGTATTAATTTATTAAATTTCTAATTGTAACCTAGGTATAAGTATCATCTAGAAATAATAATGTTAGAATGTAATTTTGCAATTTAGAAATAAAGTGTAAGAGTTTGCAATACACGTCTCTGTGAAAGGAACAAGGTACCGGGATAAAGTATTTCAGATTTTTATTATTATTAGTGACAGTGGCGGATGGCCGAGGTCCTTAAGGCCCGGACTCGGGAACGGGTAGTCTAAGGTTCGATTCCCACCAGGATCGTCCTCCCTGAGTTTTTGTCTAGGTTATCCCTAATCCTCATAAATGGAAAATGCCGGGGAGGTACCCTAAACTTAGGCCTGGAACACTGCCTTCCTTTAAAATAAAGTCCTTTCATAGTTTATCATTTCATCTCATGTATCATCAGTGTCCACTGCCTGTGGTGTCTCATCAGTTAAAATAAGTGTTAAACACAATTAAAAAAAATAACAAGAGTAAGTCGAAATATCTCAAACTACCCCTCTCCCGTAATAATGAGGAAAGAAGAACTTGTTACTTCAGTATTGAAGATCACACTTTTGTATGAATGTTAATTCCCTATACTCCGCTTTTCTTCTGTTTTACTACATTTACGTGTAAGGACTAAATGTTAGTTACTGTGTAGGCAGGTGTTAGTTACTCAAATTACCTCGTACTCCATCTATAAAGATATGCAGAGTTTTGATCTGACCTCTGCACCGCGGTAATAATTTCAGTTTCTCATTCCATAGTTTTAAATGCAGTAAAGTTCTTAAAACAGTACCATGTGTGTAACTGAACACAGTTCCATAAAAATGGTTGTGCTAATACTTTCTTAATCATGGTCACTTTTCCATTCAATTCTCTTACCCAAATGTTCTGTTTTTCCCCCTCCCTTCCAGTTTTAAGCACCTAGAATCATGATACTATATCAGATGGTAGAACCATTAACAAAAAAAAAATATGAAAATAAATTACGGAAACTCTACCCAGCATGTTCCAGCTAGCCATAGCCCGGCATTGGGTCATATGTTGAAAATTAACAGTAAAGAAAGCTCAATGTATTACTTGAATTTCTAAGTATTTTCACCAATATATAAAACGTATTAAAAATTTGGCCCTGCACAACCTTCGAAAGGTAACTAAGGACATTTGTTAGTTTTACATCAAGCAGCATTTATTTAATCCTGAAATTACTTTCGCTTTCGCCGTAAAAATGTGGAAAATTTTATTTTATTTCAATTTATCGTTTTATTTTTATGTGTTCAATAGTATATTCTGTTCATCGTAAGAAAAGAGTAACTTCATTGTAGGCCAAAAGTATTGCTCCATACTATTTCATTTTAATTGGATTTCTGCAGCGGAACTATATACATCACAGACAGGTCAATAACTATATGCAAACGTGTCTGTTATTATTACAAACCACCTTTGATCATTTACTGTTAAAATATAATACAGTATGAAATATTAAGTAAATTATAGTAAAGTATACAGCAATGGTAAAGAATCGTGGTCCTGCGCACTAGAAAACTACAACCTTACATTTACGAGTTCTTTCTAAGATCTAAAAATAAAACAAAAACAATACTAATCTTACTTATTAGATATTTTCTTTCTATAGTTACTTGTTTACATTCTGATTCAAATACAAACAACTCCAGTTATTAGTGCATTAATGACCATCATATTGCTGTATTATCATATCCTTGTTTATACTTATCTGATCTATTGTACTTTTAAGGTTATGTTTCCCTCCATCTCTCTCTTAATAATTCTTATCAATTTATAACTTTGCACAGATAATTCCCTCTCATTTTATATGATTCTCTCCTTTTACAGTTAAAATCTTTCTAATTAATATTTCCCCATCTAAATTATTAACTTTTTGTTGTCCTGTCAATAACTTTTTTGCTTGCAGTATAATAAACAATGAAAATCTGTATCTGTTTCCCCACACATTGGAAATTTTTTTACGCCTTTATCATAACTTAACCTTTTTAAATACATAACTGCAGCTCTTGCCCATGCAAACCCTTTCCAACCTGCTTTACCACATTGATCTAAATATTTTCCCTACCGCATACTATTTTTATTTCCCTATAAAGTCTCAATGAACTTTTTTCTCTCCTACTACTAAATATTTCTTGTCTTTTAATACTTTCCAATATCCAGAATCCTCTGTTTTGGTATTTCCTATTTATCCATAAGTTTCCCATACCTGTCTGTTTGTTTTATTTCAGGTACGACATTTTGCTAAATTAGAAAATGAAACAAATACATTTCCAATATTCAAACAAGTTACACACATGGAGAATGTCTTAAGTCAGTGTCAATGTTAAGTGTAGGGCAGTCTTTTTTTTTTTTTTTTATGATGATGATGAAATGCCATCGCCTGTCTCACTGTGTAAGGGGGAGCACCCGAGAAGTTGTAGCTACCAGCTCTAGCTTCAAAATCGATACTTACCTGGCGAACATTTCTGAGGCTTCTATAGCCGGCGCTGGGCTCATACACGTGCCTTCGGTATCGGCCTGGCTTCTTGTTTATCTTTCCCTCTTTGCTTTTTTCACTGTTCGTTTAAAAACTTATTCAACATTCAAATTCTGCTAGGCAATAGCAATTAAATATCACAGTAAAATTAATGGAATCTTGAGAAAATGGACATGTTTGCTCTTTGCTGTAGTACATATGGAAAAGGCTAGCTACAATATAAACAAAAGAATGTCTTTATTAGAATATCATGCACATAATCAGAATCTTTGAAGAAAAATTGCTTTTAATAAAACAATTGAAGCTATTACTATAAACATGGCAATCTGCTACTTTTATAAATGTTAAATTACGTTTATTGTTAGTTTATTTTAAAATAGATACTAAATCCTTCTTTTGGCCGTTAAAAATTATGTTTAGAATAAAACTGAAGACACATAATTCACCTCTTAAAATTTAGGAAACGAAAATTTCTCCAAAATCGTAACGACACCATAAAGTCATTTCTATAAACTGTAAACAAAATAAAAATTAACAATTATTACTCAAATTCAATTTTAATGCTTTTAAAGTACCTACTTTTAAAATATTTATACTTTTTGTATTACGATAAACGGAGTCGCTTCGTCAGTAATTTGCTTTTGTTCTTTTCGTTATTCTATCTCACTAATGAAGCAAACAACACCACATTAGTTAAACGATATTTGCAAACAGTAATTAATCAATCAGACTACAGTAAAGGGAGAAATTTCCGTTGAAAATTATTTTAGTTATGGAGTTCGGTTTGCACTTTTACAAAAGTGACACTAACCAAATTTCTAATAACAACGGAAGGAAAAAAATTGCAACTATTTATACATGCCTTTAGTTATCATGTAAAGAAACGAAGTACGATCAGTGAAGAAGAAAAAACGAACAACAACCACAGGTTGAATAAGAAAGATTATTTAAGAAGGTACATCGGAGAAAAAAATAACCACATGTTCACAGTAATAAGGACAAAAATATAATTGTCAATTTAAGAATTGAAAATATAAATTTGCACGAACTCATTCTTTTTATAGTTGCTTGCTTATGCAAACATAACGTAGGCAACTTAAGAAAAAGTGCAACTTATTTGTGCTATAACTACATGCTAGAGTAGCAATACAACACTATGAAATTGTGAAAATAAGAATAGAACAATTCAGCTAAATTGTAAGTACAAAATATAAAATATAACAGAAATAAATCATTAAGAGTTTGCAATATATGTGTATATATTAAAGCAACTCGTAAATAACAACAGAATTAATTTTAAACAAGTTAGAATATTAGAATTAGAGAAGCAGAACTAAATAAAACACTGCGTGGCTGTGTTATTTATTTATGCTTCTGAAATTTTAACTATCGATCACAAAAGAAATGGGAAAAAATTACATAGTGAGACACTTCAAATTGCCACCTCAAATGGTTCCTATACTCTTATTGCCATAGATGATTTATTTTCTCTAGATTTAAGGACATATAAGATCCCACAAATCTAGCCTATAGCGACTTAATACTGATCAGAAAAAAATACTATTTTTAGCACAAATTTATACTCAATAACTATAATTTGGCTGAAATTATATTACATATAATTAAAATAATTATTCCGTATACTTCTAAGATTGCACACCATCCTCGATCAATGTTCAATGCGATTTTTCGGTGCATGACAGGGATCAAAGTTAAACGAGGTACTTGATTATGGTCAACTTTGAACGCGTATGCTGGGCCGATAAACTTTGTTGATTCAAGTTACGCAAAATGGCTGTCCTTTTCGATTTTCTTGAAGGTATTGAGGACGAAATAATATGCACGGATTACTTAAATTGGGACCAACGTCAAAATTGGATCATTGTAAAAAGAGGCGACCAATTTGAAAATTATGGGGACAGGAAATTTGAAGAAAGATTGCGGCTATCAAAGGATACAGTGCGGTGGCTGGTAAATGAAATGAGAGAGGTTAGAGTTCCCTACTAACCCAATCACCCTATTTCCCCCATGAATAGAATTTGCCTTCATGACTCCCGCTGTACTAATAAATAGCAATTTATTTATTTGGCAATTAGTACTCGCTTGGTGTCATGTTGAAATGCAGGGCTAAATCATTCCATCCTCCTTTTCCTTTAAAGAACACGAATCAATCATTTTTTATTTTCCAGTTTATTGGAATCTAAGATAGCTAGTTCCAACGGAATATCTATTTCATGCTGAGAAAAATTTGATCACATTTTGTTTACCTACATATGGTAATCAAACACAAAACAAAAACAAAGCGATATATACAAGGAGATTGTAATTGCACTACAACCTCTTTGGCTATAGAGTTAGTTGCTTCCCTTCGAGCAATTATCGTAGAATGTGATCATTCAGCAACCTAGCGCCCAGTCAGCTGATGGTGGTTCGTTGTACGAGAATTAACTATGATGCACCGTGGTCAAAGTTTGATCATGGTTCAGAATGGTACACATTGCCGTACGTGTTTTTAACACATTAATCCATTTTTAAACTTTATTCATTAAAAGCAAATAGTCTTAATGTAATTAAATAAGCATTTTCAGAGGTTTCTCGGTTATTTGATATCTTTCAAATGAATTATTTGAATTATTAAATGCAGTTTCTGGTTTGATACTCGTTGATTTTTTTTTCTTTAAATAACCGAAGGACGTAGTCAACAAACATAGTACCTATAACAGCAGCTTACAATGATATTTCTTCTGAATAATGTATAGTAATCTCTGCTTCAAAGAATAAAGCTATGTTGCAATAAATATCCCCATTCTGAACATCTATGAGCCAAACGCATTTCTTGTGTTTAGTAATAGGGTAAAATAAGAAAGAAAACTAAATACAGAAACAGATGAGAATTTTTATGTAATTAAGATTCATTACTCGATTGCATTAGAGCACTCGGTAAATTTAATTATTATTCTAATATTTTTTAATTTAATTCAGTTACGCGTATGGACATAAAATTCATTACAATGATATATATTTATGTTGAAAATAGTATTTTATTAGTATTAAATCTCTATTTGGTAGAATTGTAGGCTCTTGTGTGACGTTAAACTCGAAAATAGCTTATCAATACCAATACCAAACTTGTTAATTAAGTTTTCATTAAAAACAAATTCATTATTGCGGCCCAATATGACCTGTCCCACTGTTGGTAGATGAAACATTTCATTAAACACCTACTGTGTCTTGCTCCCCTTATATCGAAAAACAATACCTATTAGAAAAAAAGAGTTCGCAGATTTCCAACAAGCTCCTTATATGAACCTTGCATATTAATGCTCCCTTCATTTTAGCGGATGACACATATTCATGTGGTGATGACTATATGCACATAAATCATAATGAATAAGTTCTTATATTACAGCATCTCTCAATTTAGCAAAACACACGAAAAAAATCTTCCATAAAAATCAAGTTTCCGGCCTCGCCGATAAGGATTATCGCCTTCACAAAGTTCTTATCTGGTGTCATACTTTATCAGTTAAGTTAATAATTGCAGATGTAACTTCCGCTCAGCTGTGTTCAGTTGTTCAGATATAGTTGCATAAAGAGGGCTACGTGTAGAAGATTGTGACATGTTCAAAATGGAGTATCGGGTTATTATTAAGTTCTTCACAAAAGAAGAACTTACTCGAAAAGAAATTAAACAGCGATTGGCAGTGTATATGGGGAAGTATCCCCTTCATATTCTACCGTAAAAGAATGGGCCAAACTTTTTCGATTAGGTCCAGAAAGCATTGAAGATGAAGAGCGTGCAGATCGGCCCTTGGAGGTGCACACTCCGGAAAAGATCGCTCTTGTAGAAGGAGAAATTATTGAAGACCGGCGGCTCAGAGTTACAGAAATAGCAGCAAGGTTGGGCCTTTTTAAAACAATAGCTCTTTGAATTATTCATGAACATTTAAACATGAATAAGGTTAGTGCAAGATGGGTGATTGCCTAGACTTCTTTCCTCAGTCCAAAAGCAGCAACGAGTCATGTGTTGTCAGGCATTTTTGGAGCTCTGCCGTGGCAACGAGAGAGAAGTTCTGCAAACCAGCGTTACAGGAGATGAAACTATGTCCTTTACTATGATTCCTTGTCCAAAAGAGAATAAATGGACTGGCGTAAACCTGGCGAAGCACCGCCTCTAAAGGCCAAGGTCACTCAGTCTACCAAGAAGATTATGGCCACAATCTTTTGGAACTGTGAAGGAATATTCTTTATTGACTTCAGGGAGAGGAACACCACAGTAAATGGGAGTACCGTGCTGACCTACTACACAGACTGCGTGCTTCCATCAAAGAGAAAAGGGCAGGAAAGCTGAGTGGTGGTGTGCGCCTTCTTCACAACAGCCTGTGCACACAACTCTTGTTTCAAAAGAAGCTGTGAAGAGATGTAGTTTCAAGAAGATCGACCATCCACCCTACAGCCCAGACCTAGCTCCTAGCCCCAAAAAGGATCTTTGAGGATGGAAAATTAATTGCGACGAAGAAGTGATGACTGAAATTGAAACATTATTTTTGTGTTTATCATACCTAGAAAATGGTTAGGCCGGAAACGTATGGACTTGCCCTCGTATGTATTCAGATTCAATCTACAGATGTCGCGAGAAGACCAATGCAATCAAAGCGACATTAAATAATACAGAAAAAGAAAAAAGCAAATCATTGTGAAAATTCAGTCCTATAGTTATTAACCACAAAAGAGGCAAGGCTTTCAGTAATGGTGAGAAAACAATAGTCACAAATGTGCCAACAAATTTGTCCAAAAGTAATCCACATTCGCAATTAAAAGACTTGTCAGCATCACTTTTGGTGTCTCTGGCTTTCTCATAATCTCGTAGTATTCGTTCCACACGTAAATACGTCTTGAAAACAGGAGAAACGGGAACATCACAAGCCTGTCTTAGATCAGTGTGGTGAACGTGAAAGATGCAATACGAATGAAAATACATTTGGGAAAATGGACGGACTAGTTACCTTATCAGGTAAATGGACATCTTCAAGTTGTTGTGAGACTGGTGAATGAGAACTATTAGCCAGTTTACATAGGTAAGCTCTTCAATTATTATTATTATTATTATTATTATTATTATTATTATTATTATTATTATTATTATTATTATTATTATTATTATTATTATTATTATTTTCTTGTTACCCATTTAGTGTAACTCACGCTATATCGTAATGTGTTAAATGAGTTCATTGCCTAATTTTGGTCCAGTGTATACAGAACTTGATTTTGGCGGATGGATATAATTTGTTTTGCTTAAATTAGGACCCATTCTAAGAATGAACGGGGTTTACATTTCAGTCTGTTGGTAGACGTTTGTGTGAACTGGGATGCTTTAAGATGTAAATATAAATAAAAGTCAAGGGTGTACCTACCCTTTTGAAACTTTAAGCCCTAACATGTAAGTTCGAAACCTTTGACCATGGATTTTATATCTCATATTGCTTGTATATGATTCATCTATACAGAGTGCAAATATTTCGGCGTTGTTCATTAACATCCTGTATATATATAAAACATTTCCTTCTGATTTTGCAATTAATATCATCTATTTAAATTACATGTCTAATTGCAGAAAGTTTCTCTAAATTTTTTAGGTGTTTTACATGTTTTTTTGTTTTTTCTAATTTTGTAGTTGTAAAGATGGCTGTAGCATCGACTGGTAAGCCGAATTTCGTGCTTCGGTTTTTGGCCACAGCTTCGAATTTCATTCATTGCATACACACAATTTTGAGTATAGAATAATTTCCAGTTACAAAAGGAAATTATTTAAGGAACAGTCTGTAGCATAGGATTTCTCCGAGGGCATTAAAACGACAATTTTTTATTGTCTTTTTTAATGCAGCAGAGTATCACTTTTATATTCTCGTACAATAAATGGAAATGTAATATTTTGATATATTATATAAAATAATTGCTTGTGTGAAGAAACACTTTCATTTGTTTATAGCCGGGGGGACGGGAGGTCAAGCAAGTCCCTTTGACCATGCTGCGGGGCCTGTGGGTTACTACTGCTAATGGGAATATACAGCGTACCAACATACCCCTGTTAATCTAAATGTAATTATGCAAAGTATACCCTCATGTCGCAGAAAACAAACATGGTATTAAAATAAACAAAAACACTGTGTCAATAAATGAAAAGCAAAATATATGATAGCTTCGCGGCGGTGCCAGTGTTTCTGCAAAGATAACGTTTCTCTAGGCTTATGCCCCCCTCCAAAAAAAATGGAATCAAAGCTTGACAAGGTCAACGCTATTACCAACAAAGTCATTAGTCATAGTCGCTTGACTTTAGTAGCACAGACAGTGGCCTAATGATAAGAGACAATGGCTTTTAACACGCAGCTTGGATTAGCACACCGACAATTAATTACACAGCTCTACATTGTGCCTTGCTCATTTAAAGCCAAGTTAACCGTAATAATGCAAGCACAGGACAAAAAAAAAATGTTTGTGTTTGCTTATTTCCCAGCAAGCATAGGCACTGTCTTAGTTATAGTGGTAGTTTTCTTAAATATGTGAATTTATCGAGAAACCTTCCTTTGAGGCAGAGTTACATTCTGTTTATCTGCTGCGTTCTAAGTCAATATCGCGATTTCTAAATTGTTCTTAATTTATTCCTGTACTATTTAATGTTTAATCGCTTATTTTACAAAAATAAGCACAGAAGGTGACATGGAAAACATTCAGGTAGGGATAGTTAGGTCAACTCAGAAACATGAACAGCATTTAGTGCAACGCATATGAAAATAGCATGACCTCAGAGGAAATTGAAAAAAAGAAATAGTTTAAGGAACGTTTTCCAGCTTATTCAAGAGTCAATTGGTTTTAGATTTGTGAAGGTCATAAGTTTCAGAGGCAGTGCCTAAAGGAATAGAAAACGATCTTACAATTTTGGTTCTGAAGTTAAATAGAAAGATTTGAAAATCGATTTCAATGCAAGTATTGGTGCTACTTTCAAATGAAATATTTCGGGACCTAACACTTATTTTTCTTCATTATTGTAATATTGAACAAATTCGTTGGCACTGGATAACTCGTTTTCATCCCACAGGTAAGTTTCTGAAAATAAATATAATGAGACTGCAAGTAAATTAACTTTTAGGAGCACGTGATTAATCGAGCTTAAAGAAACGATTTAGAAAAAATTTGCTTCCATCTTTATTCTACACCATTAGATCATGTTGTACAAACTAGTAAAACTATATACAGAGGGAGCCAAAAATATACACTCTTCAAGCAAGGAAAAAACTGTGTTAACATAACAAAACTGAATTCACACAAACAGAAAATGATGAGCACTAATCATCTTAGACTTTTACAGTTAAACAATTGCTCAAAATGCCTACCATCGGCGTCAATACACTTCTGAGTACGTTGAACTACTGATTGAGTAACGTTTGCGAAAGTGTCCTCATCTATTACAGCACATGCCGTTTCAATTTCTTTCCGAAGTGCCATGGTATACGGTATACAACATCCTTAAGAGTTCCCCATAGGCAGAAGTGGAACGGAGTTAGATCCGGAGAACGCGGTGGAATCTCAAACAGATCTCTTCGTCCTATCCAGTGCTTTGTATACTTCAAAATTGCTTTCCGCTCTTCAAACGATAATCTTGCCTCCATTTTGCTGTAGCAACGATTGCATAACGTAATGTGAGTCATGTCTGGTTACAGAACATCATACGATAATCTTGGCTTCATTTGTTCATTGTTGATTTACCTGTCACGTAGCAACGCTATCATAATGTAATGTGAGTCATGTCTGTTTACAGAACATCATACTACACATTACTGTTGTTTTTCGCTCCAACTTTGAAATATATTAAATAGAGATCTACTGTGAAAGTGTGTACACATTTTTGGCACTCTCGTTATACATATATAATTTATTAGCTTGTATATGTCTTTTCGAGTGTAAATAATTTCAATATAACAGTTAATAAGACCAATTTTATAAAAATTATTTAATATTATAAAAGTGTAAGAAACGAGATTTGGTTATTAACTATGTCAATTTTGCAATATTCTTTGCAGAACAAATATTGAAAAATAATCCACGCGATTGGTGTGCCTAAAAGCAAACAGAAACTCCTCTGAAAAAATTGCCAAGTGTTAAAAGTTCAAATTATGGAACACTACATGTTTAATCAGTTTATATAAACAATCTCGTAATATCATTATTGCTACATTTATGGATGATAAAAAGGAAAGAATAGCAAAAGGTAAAGGGGGAGGGAGGCTAAAAAGGAGGAAGGAAAGGAATTACTAGTCAATCATCGCAAAATACGTGGAGTCTATTCGGCGTCGCTAGTTCATCAGTTCGCCATTAGTTCAGAGGAGTTAAGCCGGGAAGAAATCCTGCAGTTATTACTGCCGTGCTAAGCCTATCCACACGCCATAATAGTAATCAGGTATACCACCCTGACGGTTAAAGATATACAGGTTTTAGGGGGAAGAGAGAAAATAAAGAACACTCTCCTCACCTCCAGTGGGTGGACAATTGCCCTAGGTGCCCTAAAACGTTTCCTCCCAGACCGCATTTGTACTTTAAAGGGTCAGGAGTATGGTTTGCCTTCACTAAATGCAGTATCATGCCTGGCACTGAGCGTGCTACAGCATAATTTGCTTCTTTCGCCATTCATTGCTTCCACTATAAATGGTCCGAGGGAAAAAAAAGGTATCCCCTTTTCACTATTCCTTTACAACAAACCCTCAATTGCTTTTAGCAGAGGTCTTTTCTGTGGAGGATCCATTTGCGTGTATGACCATTACAAAGCTGCACAGATATTACTTCGTTCCTTCCGTCCAGCCTTTTTAAGGGTGGAAACATGTGTGCCAGGAAACTGATTAAAATAAATAAAACAAAAATGAAATTGCATGTATTGACGTTACCTCATAAACAGACGTATTCAAATTAAAACTGCAGCACATGTTCTTCAAAAGTTTAATTATTTTTATTACAAAACTGCTATAACTAATAATTTACTGCACTTTGTGAAATATGATAGACGTTAATTTCCCCACTTAATATTCGGATCGTATAGACAATGTAATACTGGAATGTGTAGTTCCACTTTTTCACTTTTATAGGTACATACTACAACCTTGCCTTTGACGTAATGTGCACTATAACATAATACGATAAACCAAGTACTTCATCGTAATTTACAGACTTTTCTCTCATTTTTCAACATAGTTTCCATTTCTTTGCACACATTTTCCCCAACGTTCTGCCAATACCCTTACGACAGAACTCCGTTTTAGCTGCACGAAGACACTGACGCACTGCTTTCCGAATATCCTCCACCATCTCGTAGTTTTGCCCTCGCATCTGTTCCTTAACAGAACCAAAAAGATGGGAGTCGAAGGGTACCAAGCCGGGAGTGTTGGGCGGATGTGGAAGAGTTTCCCACCCAAAGGTTCTGATCTTCATTGTGACACGGGCAGTGTGAGGACGCGCATTATCCTGTTGCAAGATGATCTTCTTTCTAGGGCGCTTATCGCGCAATGCACGACGGAGCTTCCAAAGTGTCTGGATATAGCAGGCAACATTTATGGTTTGTCCATGTTCAAGAAAATCAACCAGAATGCAACCCCGTGCATCCCAGAAGAGTTATCCATACCCTTCCCAGCAGATCGCACCGTCTTCGCTTTCTTCTTCGAAGGCGAATCCAAATGGTGTCATTCCATACTCTAGCGTTTTGTTTCAGGCACGTAATGATGGAATCAGCTTTCGTCGCCTGTCACAATACTCGTCAAAAAAAAATCATCACCTTCATTTTGAACTCTCTGGAGATGGTTTTGGCTGATGGTTATTCTCTGAAGTTTGTGGCCTTCGGTCAATAAACGTGAGACCCAACGAGCACAATTTTTTCGATAACCTAAGCTTTTTATCATTTCTTGTACTGCAGTGTCCTACTGCAAGTTTTGCAGCGATTTCATCCACAGTGATACGCCCATCTTCTCTTATGAGCTCGTCAACTCTTTCCTTGCGGAGGCAGTTTGCGGACGACCGCTACGAGGCTCATCTTGGATACTCGTTTTGCCATCTTTGAAATGTTTCACTCATCTCCTAACACTGCGAGCACCCATGCGGACATCTCCATAGACACGTTGAACTCTAAGGTGAATTTTAGCAGCTGCTTTTTTCCTCCTTAACAAGAAATTCAATGACAATACGCTATCGAAACGAAACATTGGTGTCCGCCATTTTGGAAATACTGCCTATGGTTACATGATAGAAGCTAATGACGTCACAATATGGCAACATGTGGTGTAAAGTCTGTAGATTACGATCCTGCAATCCTTTTTGTTACACTGTTGGAATTTGAATTTTAACGATGGGTTACTCACGACTTTCAGGTGACGCTTATATAATACTTTTAATTAACTTATATGTTATTTTCAACGAGCATTTATTTGTGTAATCGGTGTGATTAATTAAGTCAGATATCTGTAAATTTAATTTAATTTAGTAAGGAAATGAAATAATTATGTAAAATATCAATAAGCTATAAAAATTGATTATTCATAATTTCTTGTGCGAAAAAAAATTTACTCGTTTGTTCCTTTTCATGCCAATTTCAAATCAGTGAACTGCAAGTGTAAGTCACTTTGTTGCGTTTTATTTTCTCAAAAAAGTGAAATTATCTCAGTAAATATTAGTGGTATTAAGAAAAGTATTTTAAAACTAAAAGATTCTTAATATTTTTTCCCCCTAAAGTTCCATGCACATACTGCATTTATTTATTTAAATGCAATTTTTTGTTCATATCGGTAGCACTTCTTATTTATTTATTGATCAAGTTTTTTATTGTTCCAATTAAAAAAGTTTTACGATTTAGGTTAACCATGAAGAACAATACTATTGTTCAAAAAGCTTCGTGTCATTACATTTTGCTAGTAAACCTCGTGTTCTGTTATTAACAAAACGATTTGCAACATCTACAGGAACACCTTTGGGCTCACATTAAACCAATAAATAAATAGACAAGAAAAATGTTCTTGAATGTCTTTACAGTCACTTTGTGTTCACAGTTCTCTGAGGTACAACACGAAAAGCTCAATCTCACAAAGGTAGGAAGACCAGCTGTGAGTGTACGTATGTCATGCTGAAATGAAACACAAAGAAACCTGCCCTTTCTTTGTGAGATCTTTGGCGGAGCTTTTTGTTTAAATTTTCAGCATTCCAGCACGTTTTTCCCATTAGCAAACAAGTACTGACCGCTCCATTCATCCTAAAGTCACCAAAATAGCTAAAAGTGGGTGTTCTCTAAAGATAACCGAATTTTTGTGCGCATGTGCACGTGTCACACGTTTTAAATTATATCAGTGGAGGCTTTAACGTGATGCCAGTCGGTGAATTTTGTCCAGTATATGAGTATAACTTTATGATTTGATGAAAATTGTTTTTTAATTTTTCGTAGACTTATGCACAATCATTTTGATAGTTTATAATTAAATCAGGCTCATTGCTTATATGTAAAGTGATTGTTACTGCTTAGCATTAAGGAATAAAAAACCTGAAGACGAAACAATACGAAACAAGCTCTATCTAAAGCAGTGGCAAATTTTTGTTTGCCTGTCTACTTTTCTTCGGTAGTAAGCTAACTTCAATTTCATTGAATAGTAATTAACAAAAATACTGCCAAATTTACGCTACATTTCTTAGTTAATGCCTTTTTAACACATTTTCGGACATTTCTAGCAGTAGTTCTGGTTTCTCTTAGCACTACTTTCATCATCAGTTTTAATGTCAAGCACAAAGATTTAACATTATATATTAAAATTTTGGCTTTTCCATTTATTTTTATTTAGACTGGTAATTATTTAGAGAATGTAAAACGTTAATAATAACAGTCATTTACAGGAAACAATCAAGCTGTTATAAGCTAAACAATAGACGTAAACTATATTGCAGGCAATTTAAATACCGGGTGTTATTTAATCATAATAAAATCAGAGAGAGAAGGCAGAATGGTTTTAAACAAGCACTCTGAGGTAGGGAATCATTTTCTACGAAGAAAAATAACATGGTAATATAGATATGCTGAAATAGGTTAAAAACATGCCTTAGAATGTCTTCAAACGTAATTTACGAACCACAAAATCCCGATTTTCAATAGCTTTTTCCAGATTTAATGCTATAAAAACATTTAAAAATCTCGAACTAATATGACAGTACGACAGTGAACAAAGGTTAACTGACTTATCGTGTTACGTGTTTAATTTAGTAACAGTTATTCACCTGACGGTTTGATCTAATGGACTGTAATTTCAAAGATCTTAGGTTTAGGTTATTTCTTTTTAATTTTATGATGAACTCTGATCATAAAAGAAAAAAGTAATTTCTAATGGAAGCTTCATAAGTAGGTGGGGCACTAGTCTTTTAGAACCTCGGTGCTATAACTTTGAAATCTGAACAGGTAGATTATAGATTCTGTGTTAAATTGATTGTCTAAGAAACCGCTGTAATCTCTGAAATTATTGCGGAGTAGTTCATTAATATCCTGTATTTGGAGGCATAACAACCGAATCTAGGAGAAATTCGCTTATACAGGGTGCTCACAAATGATTGGAGCAATTTCATGATCTTTAATGGTCATATTATTAGAGATATGTCCGGCTAGTTATATTGAATGTGCTGACAACGCACCTATTAATATGCTGCTTTTGTTAACGCAACCAGAGTGGACCGAATCTTAAGTATTTGAATAGATGTTACACATGCACAGTGTAATGTCTTACTTGCAAGATAAAGACCTCTCTCTCCACATATGTCGCTAGCCATCTCTCCAGCTCCCAGCAGCATCTCCTACTCCAAAAGTTATAAGATGGCGACGAACAGTGACAAAGCTTAGGCTGTTCTCGAATTTCACTCGATTCAATTTGTGGCCCGTGCAGCGAAACTTTAGAACGAAGATTCACCCAGTGCCAACTCCATTTGTCGATGGTATCTATGGTTTAAAACCACGGGATACCTGTGTATGGGAAAATCAATGGGTCGGCCGAGTGTGCTTCTTCTTCATTGAAGATTTCTTTACAGACCATATATGTTGGAGAATTGGCTCATGTCACAGTTGGAGACCGATAGCGTGAACGTCATCTACCAACAGGATGGTGCTCCACCTAATTTTCATCATGGTGTTCGTGACTTCCTGAATACCAAACTTCGAGACCGTACCGGGAATGAAGATAACGCACTCGTGTCATGGCTTCCACGCTCTCCCGACCTGATCCCTTGCGATTAGTTCGTATGGGGTTATATGTAAGATGCAGTTTTCATGCCATCGGATGATCTGCCAGAACTGCGTATCCGCATCCTCAACGCCTTTTGTCGAATTGACAGGGACACGCTAAGTTGAGTTGACTACAAAATTTATGTGTGTAAAGTCATTATAGAACACATACTCAGCACTTGCAAGCCCTGTATAACACTTTGTGAGTTTTGCTATCTGACTATACAGTTTGTAATGATACGTCAATTAATAAGGCTACAGAAATGTTTTGAAACCACTCCAAACATATGTGTGCACCCTGTATAATTTCTCTCGTTCTCTCAAAATAAAAAATATTATTCAGGATTATTATTTTGCAAAAGAAAACAACACTTCGGAAATGTCTTATTGCAATCCTAATTTTACTGCAATGCGAACGGATTTCATCTCATATAAATAATTAAGAAACATTGTAATGATCTCTAATCTCCAATTAAGAAAGAGCATAGAGGTTCGGTGCACTTTCAAGCATTGCATTGGATTAAACAGATTACAGTACGCTAGAGATGATGATTACGATAAGCATTGGAATGGAGTAGGAGGTGAAATGAACGGCAGAGGAAAACGGAATATCCGAAGAAAACAGGTCCAAATGACACTTTGTGCGCCACAAATTACACTTAGAGCTGCTGGGATCGGAATCGAGTCTGCTCCGTCCATTCAGCCGCAAGACATTAAGGGCCGGTTTTGCATAAAAAAAAAAAAAAAAAAAAAAAAAGTTAACTGCTTTAACATTCAAATTAATAAAAATTCTGTTTCATAAACCAACATTAATTTTAACGTGTTAAACTTGGTTATAAGTTAACATTACCTTTCGCTTGTGTTAAAAGCTTAACAAGCCGTAACAGTTTGAAAATGGCGGCCGTAAAACAGCTGTAGATGTCGAAATTCTATTTTGGTAAACATTAAATCGTTCTTAACAGAAAAAGGGATGTAAGATGTAGTTACCATGATTTTTTTACGCAAAAGAGCAATTTTTACAAAGGCACAGAATGTGAAAACAGTCGTCATAGGATTGTAGAAGAATGCGAGAGAGGTTAGACCACCTTTGTTCCTCTGCTCCTTTCATTGTTCCTTGCATGAGCTGTATGTTTTAATTATTCTATGCAAACAAAAGCGTGTCAGGGTGCGTTTAGAAGTCTTCGGTTATGACACTGCCTTCTCGATCCGTGCAATTTGCACGTGTTAACTAACATTATGCTGGAAAAGCTTGGTGAAACGCATGAGTATTAACAAATTATTAAACTATTAACACAATGTTAAGAAACAAAAGTTAATGTATTTTAATATCTGTTGACGAAAATGGTCCTAAAATAGATAGAATCCCCAAGAGACCGTCATTGCTTGCAAGGTTCCGTAGTTCCCACTGGTAATTATTTGGTGAAAAACATGAACAACCCGCATTGATCCGAAACATTCAGGCCCCATTCATAATGAAAATTAAACTTAGGCAAAAAGTTCCCTTAACTCATTCGACCAGTTAACAATTGTCCTTCATCTGGCACAAGGGATATTTCAGAGTTGATTTGCTTTGTTACGGACGCTGTTTAACATCTCAGGTCATCAGCGTCCCATTCTATTCAAGGTGTGAAACGGCCGATAAATTTTGCTTTGAGGCTTCTCTTTCAGGCTTGAGGTTCTTTATCGTGCCGTAAATCTACGACACGGAACCCACGGCTTTACTTCCCTTCCGAAGGAGTTTTAAGTTCGAAAAAATCCACCGAGTTTGGCCGGAATTAAACATCTTTCTTTTTGAGGTATGATAATTTTCTAAACATCTAATCCGCGGAGGAAAAAAAAAAAAAAAAAAAAAAAAGCTTTTCAAAGGTGCAAACTGAGCAATGTGGAATATATCTTTTCTTTTCTCTGCCGTTGAAATTCTTTGCTTCCAAGCGAACATTCAATATTACTTGTGAGCATGTGAAACACGTTTTGAGTGCCTTGTGTTGTGATAAGTTGAACTTTCAACATATTTTAAGTGGTTTTTACATTACTTTTTAAACTTTGAATTATTCAGTTATTAATGAATTATATTTTAAACATCACTCTTCTTAAAAAAGCAAAGAAATTTACTGTTAACAGTGAATGGGAGGACCAGCATTGCAATATTGGAAACAAAGGAAAACCCGTGTGTTTATTGTGTAATGCTAGCGTCTCTGTTCTTAAAAAAAGTCTTGTAGAGTGAGTTCTTAATTTTTTTTTTTTGACAGAGAGAAATGAATTTCATATTTTTAATTCTAGATTTATTACACTATTATTATTATTATTATTATTATTATTATTATTATTATTATTATTAGTCGTAGTATCGGTACCAGCCGTGGAATCGAAACCTGGGGCCCTGGTACCCCTGTTTATCATGCAAATGTGTCCGAGTACAAACGAAAGTTGGACAGCTATATAGCAGTATTGTTGCATAGCTTTAGTATGTACGCTATACACTAAAGCTAAACACAATCCCTATAAGAATAAAATAAACGTGTGCTTAAACAATAAGTCTTTATGATTGGAATTTCCCCTTTCTCGCAGTAATAAACATCATACCAGCACGCCGCTGTCTTTACCCTCCCTTGAATTGGAATTGCGGTTCTCTCCTTCCTCTATTCCGGAATAGACACTGTCGCGTTGCCTGGTGGTGCAAATTGCTGAGCCTGTCTATTCCAGCTGCTACCGAGATAACATACTGTGCTTCATATTAAGCTTTGTTCATGCTAATATTTAAAATATGCTTCTTTTTCAGAAACTTAATGAAAATAGTTCCATCTTAACTATAGTCTTATTATATTTCGGTAAGAAACTCAACCCCTACGGGTGGCCGAGGTCGTTAAGGCGGGGACTCGTGAGCGGGAGGTCTGGGGTTCGAATCCTGCCAGGACTGTCCTCTCTGACTGGGTTTTATTTTCCAGATTTTCCTCAGTCCTCATAAATGGCAAATGCCGGGGAGGTAACCTAAACTTAGGCCTGGAACGCTTCCTTCCTTAAAAAAAATATCCTTTCCCAATATTTCATTACATGTATCATCAGTGTCCAGAGCCTGTGGTGCCTCTGTAGTAAAAACGGGCGTTAAACACTATTAAAAAAAAAGTAAGAATATCAAACCATTGAGAATTTCTCAGCATTTGACGGGAGAATCCAAGGCTAGTTTTTTGTTTGCATTTGGTGACTCATAAATTTCTTTGATTTATTTAGTTCTTCATATGTGCCATATTCAACAAGGTCACTCAAAAATCAATGGTGGGCCGGAATTTAAGATTATATTCCACAACATTTGAATATAAACAGGCTAAACCAACCTTATCTGTAGTTCTAACCTCACCACGTCCCCACAAGTTCAAATTGCCAAGAGCTAATCAGCGAGAAAGCAGATTGTGCCATGTCCTTACGATTTCATTATATGCCGGAGACGCGTATGCAAAACCAAAAAGAATAAAGGAAGGGACAGGAGTAAGCTTTGGGATACATATGTTCCTTTTCAACCGCGTGCAGGATCTCACAATGAGACGAGGGGACGAGTGACCTCACGCAATGACACGATCTTGCAGCCCCTTCACTCCCTCCCATATGTCTCAGATTTGAGTAAACAGCACCGAACGTGACCTAAGCCTGGCGTGTTGACAATACATATCATGTGATAAATGACTCTATTTCTCTTGGGCGTTTGAGAAGAGCGCTGCCGGCTCATTTGGAAGCAAGAGCAAACAAGATGCAAGCGTTCGGTTGGTAGCAATGGAGATGTGAGTCCTGACACCTGGCTCATGTGGAGCGCTGCAAATGTTTCATGTCCGTGTTACTTACAGGGTTGTCTTGGATCCACAATTATATGGTAGCAAGGACGTATAAAGCGCAAGTTTGGAGAATCTCAAAATATTAAGAGAAGTATATGGAAACTCACTATCAAACACTGGAGATGCTCTGTATTGTTATTACTTTATGAAGGCCTTGAAAAGAGGCATGGAGTAAGATAAACAAAGTATTTATAATAGAGCAACAAGAAAATAAAACGTATAGGTGGTTAGGGGTGGGTGGGTGGGAAAAGGTGGATGAGTGGATACATTTACTAGCATGAATGAAAGAATCCTGGCTGACCGGATAAATGGATAAGATGAATGGACAAATGTATGACTGGATGGATGGATGGAAGGCTGGATGAATGGATGGATGCTTGGCTGGATGGATAGTTGAATGAATGGATGGATGGTTGTATGGGTGGATGGATGAATGAATGGATGGATGTTTGGCTGAATTGGTGGATAGTTGGAAGAATGTGTGGATGGATGAATACATGACTAGATGGATGGTTGGATGAATGGATGTGTGAATGGATGACTGGATGAATACATGATTGGATGGATGGCTGGATGAATGGATGGATGGTTGTATGGGTGGATGGATGAATGGATGGATGGCTGGATTAATGGATGAATGGATGGATGTTTGGATGAATTAGTGGATAGTTGGATGAATGTGTGGATGGGTGAATACATGACTGAATGGATGACTGGATGAATGGCTGGGTGATTGCATGATTGGATGGATGAATGCATAATTGGATGGATGACTGGATGAATGGCTGGGTGATTGCATGATTGGATGGGTGAATACATGACTGGATGAATGGCTGGGTGATTGCATGATTGGATGGGTGAATACATGACTGAATGGATGACTGAATGAATGACTGGGTGAATGTATGGCTGGATGAATGCATGATTGGATGGATGAATGGATGGTTAATCGGATGTACATGAATGGATGTTGAAGAGTTGATCTAATGAGGAAGTGGTGAAAAAAATGAGGAAATAGAAAGTTAGCAGAAAAAATAGAGATCGAGACCCTTACTTCTCTGGAGTGCTTTTATAAAACAAATCACAAAGTAAAAAAGAAACATTTCGGGAGAAAAATATGATCATGCAAATAAGCTCATAGCAGAAGACAAATAAACAAATAAATACAATTAATTAATTAATTAATGAACAAATGAAAACGAAGAGATGAAACAAGTAAGAGAGAAAACAAATTAGAATTGAACAGGAAAAAAAGGAGAAGCAGTTTAATAAATATCCAAATACTTGGGAATAGTAGGACCAAAGGGAAAGACTTAAGTACCTGTACTCTGGATTCTGGAAGGTTGATCTTAAGGGCGACCTCCTCCCTCATGAAGATATCCGGATAGCGAGTTTTGGCGAAGAGCGCCTCCAATACGTCCAGCTGCGCCCTCGTGAACGTCGTTCTCTCCCGTCGCTGCTTTCTGGGGTTACCTGCACATCGTTAAAATGGATAAGCACACATGAATTAGTTCTCTAATTAAGGGGTGCAGAATGTCAGGTCGCAAAAGGTAATAGTGAAATGAAAAGTCAGATGTGCCAAATGAGGTTTATACCTGGTTATTTTCCGGGCCTCTCACTCCTTTTAATAATTCTAGCTTTGATGGACATCAAAATGGCTGCAGATGTTGTATGCTGAATGCACTATTTCCAAACATACCTAGTTGAATCTTTGTTCAGGGATTTCACTGACTCATACACACACATAAAATGTCGGAAACACAAATCAAAGTATTAGAGTCGCCTTTTATCACCAACTCTTGCACAAGACATCTTACGAAGCCTCCAGGGTATGAAGACTCAACGAAAGAGGTTTGCGGTTGTGGCAGAGTAGACCATAACAGCTCTATATTTATTATACCTTAGTTGCTTTGAGGCCCTGCCTGATTCCAATTTGAACGAGATTGTTTTTCATCATATCATATCACTTCAATAATGAGTTTAGCCAACTCTAAATGAGTTAGTCTAACTCTAGGGTGTATATTTCGTCATAAATTACATACATTATGTACATTTGATGACACTGTCACACTCCTCATATTTAAAAATTGTTTAACTCTTGCATAGAGTTTGTCAGAATTTTTTTTAACATTAAATGCCATATTAGAAAAAATAAAGTATTAATGGTAATTTAAATTACCTACATCTATAATATTAACAAAACGGTAACTTAAAGTATTTACATTTACATTGAATTAGTTCAATGGAGAAAAATTAGTACGCTTATTTTTTGATCGTATGAAATCCTCCTCTGTATAGATGTGAGTGGTACGGTGTCCTTTTAATGAAAATCTGAACTTATTTTTGTTAGTATGCAGTTTCTTTATAAATGATGGAAGTAAATCAGATATTACTATTACATTGTAGTAAACACTTTTTTGGAGTGCCTAACTGTGTCTGGTTTCTTGACTATGTATATTACATTTTTTTTCTAAGTTGTCTACTACAAATAAAAGTACACGTAATTCGCAAGCTAATAAAAATTCCAATGTTTTAAACAGTAGTTTACAGTTTTTTTTTATTTTATTTATTTATTTATTTATTATTATTATTATTATTATTATTATTATTTAGCATTTACTTACTTTCTCCAGAACATTATTCCTTAAGTCGTTAAGAAACAGAAGTAAACATAATGTACTTTTTTTAGGATGCTCTTAATTATAAAATGAATTAATGATTCGATTGCAAATATGCGGGTAAGATGTAATCAAGATGGTCTTTTCAAATCTCCGAAATCACAGGACACGATGATATTCATGACCATAACATTACATTCACCATTATGAAAACCAAGTCAGTTGGAACACGATATTATTTGGAATTGTATACTTGATAGGTAATCAAATAAATTCATCCCAAAATAGTGGTATCGGTTTGGGATAAGAAAATTGAAAGAATGGGATTCGTAATGTTCCTCTACCTATATGACTATTCTCTTGAAATAAACGAAATACTCACTTTGAATTTTTACAAAGTTTTTATTTCCCTTAACAGCTGCATTATATAAAGAATTCGTTGACCAAGTTAGGTAGTTGTAATTTGATGTCCCTCGTGCATAATATGCTTGGGAGTGAAATTGTGCACAGTTTTGTATTTTTTTAAAAAATATTCATATCATTTTCGACTTTAGAGGTTAAGCCTAAGATCGGTTGCACATTAATGGGTTAGAAAAATGAATTAATCTGTGTCTGCATTGATATTTGAATGACAATCCTGACGTCAACAAAGTACGTGTGGTCAAAACAGTTGTTCAAACCGAATAACACCAAAATAGGGCGCACACATCAGTGCCTCAAGAAGCAATACCTAAACCTAATCATTTGCCCTATTTACAATTAAACTGCAAAACTACATAGCAATTTATGATCACACGTGACTACCTTTGAGAGCTGGAGAGATGGCAAGCGACATATGCGAGGAGAGGAGGGCTGTATCTGCCATTAGGCACGTTACGTGATTATCTATTCAAATACTTATGGCGATCCGTATTCATTGCGTTAACGAAAGCAGAATAATAATTGTTGCATTGTTTAAATTTTAAATTTTATAATGACCAAATTTGAAATGACTCTCACGTTTGATTAATTTGACAATTATCAAAGCCCAAAGCTATATTTTTAAACATTAAACAGCAAAACTAGTTGAATTTCAACGCTGTGACCCCTATACGCGGCATATATTCAATATGTAGAAAGAACTTGATAAGGTTTTGTTGTAAATATTCATCTAAGATATGTGATTACATTTAGCTATTAAAATATTGCGAAAGAGACTCTATACATTAAAAATATTAATTCATTCATACCTTCTGAATTATAAATATATGGTGAAACGGCTAAATACAGAGGGTGCCAAAAATATATACACACTTCAAACAAAGAAAAAACTGTGTAAACATAGCAAAACTGAACTCACACAAACAGAAAATGATGAGCACTAATCATCTTAGACTTTTACAGTTAACAACAGTTGCTCAAAATGCCCACCATGCGCGTCGATACACTTCTGAGTACGTTGAACTACTGATTGAGCAACATTTGCGAAAGTGTTCTCAGTGATTGCAGCACATGCCGTTTCAATTTCTTCCCGAAGTGCTGTCAGTGTAGCTGGTTTTCTATGTTATGCAACATCCTTAAGAGTTTCCCACAGGTAGAAGTCCAACGGAGTTAGATCAGGGGAACGCAGTGGAAACTCAATAGGACCTTGGAATGCATGAATGAATGAATGAATGAATGAATGAATGAATGAATAGTGTTTAAAGCCTGTTTTTGCTACAGAGGCACCACAGACAGTGAACACGGATGAAATGATATATTGGGAAATGATTTATTTTTAAGGAAGGAATCGTTCCTGGTCTAAGTTTAGGGTACCTCCCGGCATTTTCCATTTATGAGACTGAGGAAAACCTGGAAAAAACCTCAATCAGGGATGACAGTCCCGGCGGGATTGGAATCCCAGACCTCCCGCTCACGAGTCCGCGCCTTAATGATCTCGGCCACCCTTGGCGGTAGGACCTTGGAAGATTGTCATCAAGATACACACGTACATCTCGATGGTAATGTGGCGGTGCGCCATTCTGTTGGAAGTAATATTCCTCATTTCCATAGAGTGTATGATTGGCAGATAAGACGGATGGGCCAGTTACTGTTCCTTCAAAAAAGAATAGTCCAATTAGACCCCTAGAAGACAACCCACACCAAACATCAATTCCAGGTACATTAACAGCCCTCTCCAAAATAACATGCGGAATATTTGCACACCAGTAGACAGTTATGCCGGTTAACAGTTCCGTTCAACTTAAATTGTGCCTCATCGGACCAAACAACTGTCCCTACGGAGGGTTCATCCTCTTGCACCATATTCCCAAACCACTAACAGTACTGCATTCTCCGATTAGGGTCATCTTCATTTAATGCATGCAAAAGTCTTGGGATGAAAACATTAAACTTACTGTTTTAATAATACGACATACGCTGGTTCTGCTAATCCCAGTCTCACGTGCGCATTGCTTTGTAGATTTCTGTGGTGAGTGCTCAAAACGTTCCAAAACCACAGCCGAGGACACGGGGCTTGTTGCTGTACGAGGTCTGCTAGATCTTCCCTTGTGAACATCGCATACGGTACAACGAGTCTCAAATTTGTCTCGAATGCGTGCAATTGTTACTCGCGTTGACGGTTCTGTTCTGTACACACAACAACGTTCTCGGTTTTCCAATACCGCTTCAAAATTGTTTTTCGCTGTTCAAATGATAATCTTGGATCCATTTTGTTATAGCAACGCTAGCATACTGTAATGAGTCACGTCTGTTTACAGAACATCTTACTACATCTTACTGTTGTTTTCGGTTCAACTTTGAAATATATTAAATAGATATCTACTATGAATGTGGCACCCTCGGTATAACAATAAATTAATAATAAACATTGACATTGCCATATACACCGCAATAATTACAGATATTGTAAAGGGGTGTTTCATATGTGAAATGTATGGTCTTTCTGTCCAAATTTCAAAATTATGACGCTAAATTTCTAAAGTAGGTGACTAATAAAGCCTCCAATACACATAATAACAAATGAAAGTTATGGAGCACGTCTTTTTATGTTATGGCGTCAAGAAAAACAGATAATTTCTATCCATTAGAGTCTTAATGACGATAGTGATTAATATTATGGAATAATTTCATTGTTAGATCTTTTAAAATTAAAATAATTATAAATAATCTATCGCACAGGAGCCGAGCCTACGATCTTCAAAATTACATTGCATTGGGCTGCACAGTTGGATAGATGGAGTCTGAACTGAAGTACATAAAGCTATAAATATTTAAAACGCGGATGATAAGTACTAAAAGTCGGGATTTCCTTGCTAACAACCTAGGTTTGTAGATATTTAAGGCAAAATTATACACCCCTTTTCGTTTAGTGACTTATTACCATCAAATCTTAGCGTTTTATCACTATATAGTTCCTATATTTTTTTTCGTACACTTATTGACTTGTTTTTTAAGATCTGTATTTCAGTAATACCCGGTATATACTTTTCAATTAATTGTGCTTGTTTACAAATAGAAAAAGTTTTATTTTAAACTTAAGAAATTACTGGAAAATATTAATTGTTTATGGGCTTGGACTAAAATGACGAAAATTGGGATGCAATCTGTTAAAATATACTATGAAAATATCAGTGGTATAAAACAATTTGTTTACTTCTTTGTCTTTTCGCAATGGCATTACGTGGGTAATCTTTCCATTTTGCTAGATGTTTTATGCCAATTCATTATAACGTGTGTAAACTATGCAAGACATGATTTAGCGAGCAGCAAGAATAGAGGTTAGAAGGCACATTAGCTGGTAATTGACCTTGATTTAATCGTGTTTGGAAACCATTCTGGGGTGGTGCTGATAACTCCATTTGGCACGGCTCCGCGCGCCTTCCTGCTCTGCTCTGATTGGATTATCTACCCCCGCATGCGCGCTCTCTGGATGTGCACATCAGCTACTATAGTTCTTGAAACGATGGACAGATATAGTTATCGACTGCCGACAGCTTAAGCCCCTATCTCTCTTCTTCACACACATGCCGCGAGAATTATGACTAATTTTTCTGGAAATGTCATTGCAAATCAGAAATTTGGTTGTGTAAAGGCCTCATCAGCTAAATTAGTTGTAAAATGTAAGGTCTTCTCCTTCCTGTACTGTTGAGATGAAATGTGGAATCAGCACTTCCGTTAGAACGAACATCATGGATTGGGCTGCAACAAAATTCTGTAATAGAATAAGGTTATCATCTTCTGAAATCTGAAAACCTGACATCTTTTCCCCTCATCAACGAATTCCATGTACCAACTGTAGCAGGAGATCCAGATTCGACTCCTGTAGGATTAATAAACTGTAATTATAAGTTATTACGATTTAATAATTTGTTAATATGTGTTCATTAATGTTTATAATTTTATGAAATGAACAAGAGGCAAAGATAAGATATGTGTATTAAAGACGAAATATGTATATATCTTTGTTGCGACTGTCTGAAGCCATTTTCAATAGCACAGGACCCTTTCTATTGTAGACTCTGTTATAAAGTCCTTGAAGTAAACTATGTAAACTCGTTTTCACCCTTGGGAAAGCGGTCCTTAAAAAAGAGAAATCTCGCAGTATAACGCATTCAACTCAGGGAAGAAAGGAATAATTTCAGCCAATAAGGAGTCGAGTGTTCTATTCTCGCTTCGAAAATCTTCTATCAACAAAACGTTTAGCCAATCAGAGAAAAGAGTTTAGGACGTGTCTGGAATATTCTAAAATTTGATTTTTTGCATACTATGGCGTAAAGAAACCATAAAAAGCACAATTTGGAGGCATTTTGAGGGCAGTTCCATTTTGTAGACGCAATCGAGCAGTTCAGTTCAGCTTGGTAGAGGCAATCGATCAATTTAAATTGGTAGACGCAATCGGGAGGAAACAATTTGACAGAGACAGTTATTAGAAATATTTTAATAGGAACAGAATTGGCAGAAAACAGTGAACATTGGGCAGTGTGAATTTCAAATAGTAATAATAAACTTAATGTGTACTTACGTCATAAGGAAAGTTATCAGAATTTTACGGTGTGTGACCGATAAGAGAAAATTCATTCAACTCCTTGCAAGTGGTCTAGACGTGTACTGAATTATAAGTTACTGTTAAAATAAACACTGTGAACTGTGTAATAACACTATTGTTTGACAATGTCCTATCTTACCCTGTGCTTAACTCCAGAAAAGCTCCATCACTGTGCAGAATCCCTGAGAGGAACACCACTTATATGGTGTTCAGAATATCAACATAGCTCAGGCATCTATGCGAATTCAAGATTCATCAGCGGAAATAATCAGAAATAGCCGGAGACAGAAAAAGGGCTGGCCCATTTGAAATCGTCCCGCTCAATCAACACCTCTCTAGAACCTTTAGTTCTCTCTTGATGAAACCACCGCCACGGGTGGCCGAGGTCGTTAAGGAGGGGACTCCTGAGCAAGAGGTCTGGGGTTCGAATCCCGCTAGGACCGTCCTCCCCGACGGAAGTAACTTCCAAGTTTTCCCCAGTCCTCATAAATGGCAAATGCCGGGGAGGTACCCTAAACTTAGGCTTGGAATGTCTCCTTCCTTAAAAAAATCCTTTCCCAACATATCATTTCACATATCATCAGTGTCACCGCCTTTGGTGCCTCAGTAGTAAAACCGGGCGTTAAACTCCATTAAAAATGACATAACTGATTAATTTTTCCTACTACTTAATAATATTTTATCAAAAACATATTCATTTCCCGTTAACCATTCGTCTCATTTAAAACTGGTGCAAAATTTCATAGCTTGTAATCACTTTGCAATCTCATCACTAAATCCAATCATTTTTTTTTAACAATTCCTTGCTACTATACAAATAATAAAACGTAAAATATTTGAAATAATATTTTACAAAAACAAGACCTTTCACATAATCGATGGTAAGCCTATTTCTTGCCTTGGTTCGTTGTGCTTATAGTAGAGAATGAATGAATGAATGAATAATGTTTAACGTCCGTTTTTGCTGCAGAGGCACCACAGGCGATGGACACTGATGAACATGCGATGAAATGATATATGGGGAAATAATTTTTTTAAGGAAGGAAACGTTCCAGGCCTAAGTTTAGGGTACCTCCCCAGCATTTGCCATTTATGAGGACTGAGGGAGAAAAACCTCAGTCAGGGAGGACGGTCCTGGTAGGATCTTTACTCTCAACCTATTCTTTGTGCATGTTACATTTACTAATTTTTACACTTTTTTCAAACAACCATTGCTTTATTTCGATGTTTTCTACTTTAGGCTTTACAGTAAATCTTCATAGTTTCATCTTAGCTGCTTCTGAGATTATTATGCTTTACTTTAGACCAGGTTCATGATCTACTTTTCACGCGCGTTAATTGTTTTATAGAAGTTAATCAAAATATGTGTACACTTTTCATTTTTTTTGCGAAAAATTATTCAATCTGTTTTCCCATAAATACTTCTTTCTAATTAGTATATGAAATGAAAGGAAATTGCGAATTTAACATGCATGTATTTGACTATTTCATAAAAGAAGAATATAGAAAGGAAGAGAGAGACAGAGAGAAAGAGGAAGAAAGAAACAAAAAAGAAAGAAAGAAAGACAGAAAGAAAGAAAGAAAGAAAGAAAGAAAGAAAGAAAGAAAGAAAGAAAGAAAGAAAGAAAGAAAGAAAGAAAGAATTAGCGAATAGAATGAAAAAGAAAGGAAAATGTTTAGCACGTATTATTCTGAAAATGATGGCAAAAATAGGACGCGAAGTGATAGCGTGCAACAGACATTCGTGTAAGCAAGAAGTTGTACACTTATAGAGCTGCCTGTGACTGGAAATAGTCGCCAAAATGTCAAACTGCTGCTACATTCTAGGCAAGGAAGCCAATGAATATCGGCCAATCCTGCCAGCCACAAACTGCATGTGTTTCTGAGCGTGACACTGTCCTTAAAATATACCTGTAGAGAATACCACTACATGTTGATATAACTTCACAACAAACTGAAGTACATTTGGAATATTTTCAAACTGCTGTCACATTTTGTTGTGAATTGAAATTTAATGCACATACAAAAACTAAAGACAAACTCAATTTATATGTGAATACAGAAGAATTAAGTTCATCGCTTTATTTGTAAGGGAATAAGTTAATTGGTATTTTTGGCATTATAAATTTCAAACAAGAAAAGAATAATGCTGACTACAATATTTCAATTCGACTTTTAGAGCACCAGATCATTAACGATCCTACTGCAAAATATTGCTTCGTTATCAGAGTTCTACATGCTAAAATAATTGAACAAGTGCCTAGATAAAATTAATCATTTGGACCAGAAAATTGTTAAGGAATTTATAATAGTGCAATAAACGTTTAGTTGGAGAATATGTTGATTTTCGAAGGCTGAACGATTGGGATGGGAGATATTTGAAATAGGATTGTAGGTATATGGAAAGTAGATGCAAAAACGAATCGGGAATATTAAAAAGCTGGCTTGTTTGTTGCTTAGGAGAGAAAAGCACATAGAGATTTCAAAATAGAATGGAGCAGATGTGTATATTCCAAAAGAAAAGGTTTAAGACAAGGTTGTAAGTTAAGTCCAGTCCTCTTTGACGATATACTACAGAATATATAATAGGAATAACCTCTTGCCAGTAATAATAAATATAATATTACTGGTCTAATTTTTTCTGATGATTTAATGTGTCTATCACTGTAAATGGTTTTAAATTGTCCCTACAAGAAATTGATAAATGGCGCATATAATGAGGATTGAAGGTAAATAAAGAAAGAAAAACACATTGTAGTGTTCAAGAAAGAAAATAAACTGAGTAGACATGAAAGATGGAAGGAAGTAACGAATAAATACAAAGTGGTACATGATTGGGAATTAAAATGGAGGAGGTAAATGGAGAAACAAAAGCGACCACTATTGGCCAAAGGAAAAGTTGCAATGGCGGCTATAAATACTACAGTTAGAGGTGAAATAAATAGAAAGTACTCGGATGTTATGTGGTATTGAATTATGGGGTCCCAATGATGGATGGGAAATTTTAGATTTGGTACATAGGATGTTTTATAAAAAGGTTCCAGGATTGTCTGTTACAGCAGTCAAAGAATTTGCACAAGAATGAAAGGAAAGAAAAAAAGAAGAAAGAACTCCTAAGTACTGGAATGGGATCCTGAATTTATTAAAACAATTTCTAAACTATTAAGAAACAAAAGTATGGCAAGTGATTTAAGAATCAATTTGGAAAATAATGGCTTTGGTAAAGTAAAGAGAGAAACTAATGTTAAAGGTTTCTGGAGAGGTATAAGAAAAAGACACGAAGATATTGACACAAAAATACTATTTAGTAAACTAACAGAGAAGAGGTCACTAGTGTTTTTTGTCTCTATGAAAACAGCTGGGAAAGATTTTTTTTTTGATTGTTTTATTTATGGACGCTCTTTAACATCTCAGGTCATCAGCGTCCCATTCAACTCAGGGCGTGAAACGGTCGACAAATTTTGCTCAGAGGCCTCTCTTTCAGGCTTAAGGTTCTTTTACGTTCCGTAAATTACGACACGGGACCCACGACTTTACTCCCCTTCCGAAGAAAGCCATACTTAGGATTTTTACCCCCGAAAAAATCCATTGGTCCTGGCCGGGTTTGAACCCGCGATCTTGGGTTAAGGAGGCAAGTATGGTTACCACAACACCACCAGGACCGACTTCACTAGTGAAAACATCGCTCTTGTGAAAGGAGAAATTATGGAAGACCGGCGGCTCAAAGTTACACAAATAGTAGCAAGGTTGGACCTTTCTAAACAGTCCTTCGAATTATTCATGAACATTTAAACATGAATAATGTTAGCGCAAGATGAGTGGGTGCCTAGACTTCTTTCCTCAGTCCAAAGCAGCAACGAGTCATCTGTTGTCAGGCATTTTTGGACCTCTGCCGTGGCAACGAGAGAGAAGTTCTGCAAACCATTGTTACAGGAGATGAAACTATGGTCCTTTACTATGATCCCTTGCCCAAAAGAGAATCAATGGAGTGGCATAAACCTGGCGAAGCACCGTCTCTAAAGGCCAAGGTCATTCAGTCAACCAAGAAGATCGTGGCCACAATCTTTTGGGACTGTGAAGGAATACTCTTCATTGACTTCAAGGAGAGAAACAGCACAGTAAATGGGGAGTACTATGCTAGCCTACTGCACAGACTACGTGCTTCCATCAAAGAGAAAAGGTGAGGAAAGCTGAGTGGTGGTGTGCGCCTTCTTCACGACAACGCGCCTATGCACATAGCTCTTGGCTTCAAGGAGATCGACCATCCACTCTACAGCCCAGATCTAGCTCCCAGTGACTGTTTCCTCTTCTTAAAACTCGAGAAGGACCTTCTATGAAGGAAATTTAAGTGTGACGAAGAAGTGATGAATGCTGTTTATGCCCATTTTGCAGACAACATTTCTGGAAATGTTAATTCAAAGATGCGAGAAGTGTATTGCAATGAAGGTAACTATAATGAAAAGTGAAATTTAGTTTTTGTCTTTATCATACCTAGAAAATGGTTAGGCCGGAAACTTATGGATCTACCCTCGTAAGAGCTTTGCTTCTATGAATCCGTGGCGATTCGGTTCATTTGTTAGCAGGTGTCCTTTGCATCGCTTGTAAGTTTGTAAGCATGTAGTCCTAGGTCACAAATATTATAAACATTTTGGATATTTTTAATTCACAGCAATCCCTAACAACATTCTTACTGATTTCTGAACACAAAGGCCACCACTATTTTAACCAATTGTGGAGACAGTATTGTGTATGAGTTTCCTTGCCAGGTCCAGTGTGTATGAAATGCTGGATAGTGCGATACAGGAACTTCTGGATATTTTGAACCGTTGAAGCATTATGAAAACCTGACTTGCCTCCTTCATGCAGCACTATGATAGCTACATGACTTTGTATAGCTTCTGCTTCCACGACCCAACTGACTATGACTCACGTCATGCCTCGGGAATGAGGTGAGCAGAAATTAACCACCGTCAAAAGTTGTGACAGTATAGTTATGATAAGACTATGTAAAAATTCTAAGCATTCCTCTATGATTGGCTACAGATAGCTCAGCACCTAGTGATAAAACATTTTGGTTGTTAACAGGATGAACTAAGTCACCGTGCCGCATATTGCAGGAAACGGGACCTGTGTTAGAAGCAAAGCCTTTGACGAGTGCTTTGAAATGTTAGTGTTTTATAACTGTTAAATTACAATAATTGTAATTTTCATAAAAACAATTTAAATGTATCCTCCAGCAATGCCAACAAAACTCTCATATGAATTTGTTGTAAAAATAATTTTATGACTTAATATTTTACATTAATTACGCTTATTTTACATATTGTGTCGAAAATATTTTTGTACAAAGAAGTTAGTCTTTATATCATATAAACAATAACAAAAACTATTATTATTCCATGATGTTGTTACACCTTACATGAGGTTGCTCCGGTATTCCAAGAAAACTAGCACTTAGAACAACGAAAGTGTCGAGTGAGTGGGTAAAATTTTGGGGATAGAAGGTACATTTCTTGCAGTTGTTGTGATGAAAACGCTTGTGACATTTAATATCCACTCTAAATGCGGTAGCATTCAAAGAATTAGCTACCAGTTTCAAAGATTGCACAATTGAGTACTCCACAGTCTCAGGCAATGGCGAAATTATTATACTCTGGAAGGGATCACTTTTTTATGTGGAAAGGTACTGTACATAAATTATATTGTAATATACTTCCGATGAACCACGTGCATGTACGAAGTTAATAGGGAGGTTTAAACTTATTTTAGAAATAACTACATAAAACACTGATATTACTACCTGCGGGATATCCCATACTAGAGTGCAGGGAGTCCATAGTAGGCATGGCGAGACCGATTCCATTGACGGAGTAGGGTGTAGACTTGAGGTAGGCCATGCTCGCTGTGGAACCAGAGCCACATGGGCTGCTGAACGGTGGGAATGCCAGTTCTCCATCAGGATTGCACCTGCACACACACACACACCAACACATCTTTAATTTAAGTACTATGCTATAATCAAAGATAGGATGTTCAAAACAAAAGATAATACTTGAAGTCATGCAATGTAAATCAAACAAAATGTTCTTAAAATGCGGAAATATGTTTATATCTGTTTCATTTCCATACACTGTAATATCAGTTTCTAAATAATTGTATTATTCGTGATATTTATGCTGAGTGATCAAATTTATTTGAACTGTACCGCAAGTAAATTGAAATGAACGACCCAGTTCTGAAACTTCGCTATGGAGAAAGGCAGTGAGCCTCGGAGAGAGAAGGAGAGAGATATTGATAGGTCATAGTTATAAGTTAGTTTGTTTACAAAGTACGGTCCTGTTAGTTCTTTAATCATAGCTAGTTTGCACTGAATTTGCACTCGTAATTTCGAAGCCGATACCCTTAAAGGCAAGGTCCGTTGACTAGTAAAATTATATCCTCCATTATGATCTCTTCTCTCTTCCAGTACAAAAATCTGCAAGTCATCCCTATTTGCCATATATTTTCTTTTACCTAAGTTTCATATTTTCCCACATTTTCCTTACATGTTAGGCAATGTAATTTTGGGCCAGTAGTAATTAATTGCTCATTTGCAAAATGCAAATTAAGTTTAATTTTTTCTCCAACAGTAATTCCCATTTTTAAACATTTCTTCTTGCAATTTAAACAGACAATATCTAAATACGTTTATAATAAAATTGATGGCAAACAGCACCATTGATGAAGCCCGTTAGTACTAAATTTTTTTTTTTTAAATGTGGGATAGATTTAATTCTATATTAAAAAGAACTTCTTCTGTTACAGTTATTCATTTTGTATTTATCACAGTTAACAACACGTGCAACAATTTCTTAATAGATGTGCTATCATAGACTTTCTCCAGTCTACAAAAATAAGCTAATTAAAGTTTGCTTTTTTTCAATTAGTTCATAATGCAGAAAGAGCTCTCAATTGTGGAATGCCCTGTTCTAAAATTAGCACGTTTTTCAGCTGATTTTTCTTAAAAATATCTTCCAAAAGATTTAATATTGGTACCTATAGACTAAGTGGTACGTGTAATTCTCCTTTAGTTTTGTCAAACTTTCCCCTTTCCCCTTTTCTTATTGATTATCGGCATACCTAAAACTTTCCAGTTCTTTGGCATATCTTCTCATACATTTAAGCATGTTAACATAATTGTTTTATAGATAAATGCTATTTTAGAGTTATATTTAATTAATTTTGCTGGAATTTCTCCTATGACGGCTTGCTTGGTATAGTGGATAGCGTTGCTGGTTGCTGTCTGGGAGGTACCGGGTTTGATCCCGATATCTGCTTATAAATTTTCAAAGTTAGGGAGGTCTGGAATGGGACACACCCAGTCTCACTGGGAAACTGCCTGACAGAGAGGTAGTGTCTTTTGATCCAGAAAGCTGGGTGATGGCGGCCGGAGAAGTGCCGTTATGCTGATCACATGCCTCCCTGCAATGCTGCTCTCAGTCAACTATGTCGCAAGACGGAGGTAAAGAGCGCAGCGGTCGCTGCGGTCGGCTCAGTCCTGGAGGACTATAGCGCTATTCCTCCTATAGAAATCGCTTAATTAACACAATCTCCTATTAAGAATGGAACTTGTTTAGTTAGCGGCTTATTTTTTCCACTTGCAGATAAACCGAATATCAACGCCTACAACAAATTCTTAATTTGCCCTTCCCATTTGCCAATAAATGGAGTGGTGGAAGCTGTAAGCTTCCGTTTATCTTTTTATTTGTTTCTTTTTGTTATTTTCGGACGCTCTTTAATATCTCAGGGCATCAGCGTCCCTTTCTATTCAGGGCGTGAAACGGCCGACAAATTTTGCTCAGAGGCCTCTTTTTTCAGGCTTGAGGTTTTTTATCGTGCCGTACATGTACGACATGGGACCCATGGGCTTTACTTCCCTTCCGAAGGGAGTCATACTTAGGATTTTTACGCCCGAAAAAATACATCGATCCTGGCTGGGATCGAACCCGCGATCTTGGCTTTAGAAGGTAAATATGGGCTTCCGTTTAGATTCGGCGTGGGCGGGAGAGATTGATGCAATCTTTTATTAGAGCACATCATTTCAGTTTTGTCATGGACAAATGTTTGATCGGAAAAGATATCTTCGGTTGAAATCAAATTCTGGTTTGGACCGCAGTGATCTAGTTGTGCCTACGGTGTGAGTGAAAATCACAATTCTCAGCATTAAAATAAAGTGTCTGATTTGCAAATATAGCGAGTGATAAAAGGTGATTACCAATTTATGTGACACGAAGACGAACATAACAGAGTACAGATTTGCGGAGATAATTTACTTCTTTTGAAGGAAAAATTAAAACCTCTCCTGCTTTATATATATATATATATATATATATATATATATATATATATACACACGCTTGTGACAAAGCATTGAGTGCTTCATATGAAACGTTTGAGTTAACACCCTAGCAAAAGTATCTCATAATTAAACCTCGAATTTTTAGGTCAATGCATATTTAGTTCTTTAGGAAAATATGCGAAATGGCTGCAGATATTTACAATTTATGGAAGACGATACTGATTGGGAAATGATTTTATAGTACTTAAAATGACTTAAAATGGGCGTCAGTGCCTATTTCTGTATTTTTGTGCCTAAAACTGCCTAAACAAGTATTTTTTTTCAAGAATTAAAATAGTTTACTTAGAAATTATTTATTTTTAAATACGTCTCGCTTACGAAAAGACACCACATCTTTGTGCGAAGTCTACAGGCGAGTCCTTGGCCGTGCCAACAATTGACAAGTTTCTCATTTTAATGTTTTAACTTTCACCCTTGTTGATTGCTTGAATGACAATGCAGAATACGACGTGCGATCAAAAAATAACAGCAATTCTTTGTTATTTCGTGAGCTTCTTAAATGCGATTTTTTTTTTAGTTTGTTGGTACACATGTTTGTGACCAATGTTGGCGTTTTCAGCTGTTTTGAATGTTTAGTTCATTGTTGACAGTCGAAAAGGTTAGACGTGTTTTAGTGTGCTCGGCGATTTTTTACTTTCGAAAAAGATGGATCAAAGACTTTGTATTAAATTTGGCTTAAAATGGAATAAAGCGCAATAAAGTATTCGAAATGTTGACTGTGGCTTTTGGCGAATTTACTATGAGCAAGACAAGAGCTTACGAGTGGTACAGACGTTTCAAAGAGGGCCGTGAAGACGTTGAAGAAGACTACCGTCCTAGCACATCAATAACCGTCGACAACGTCGAAGAAGTGAAGGAAATGATTCTGGAAAATCACCAAATCACTATCAGAGAGGTTGCTGATGTTGGTTCATGCCAAGCAATTTTTTCGGATGTTTTGGGCATGAAACGTGTTAAGCAAAGTTTGTTCCTGACTTTTTAGCAAAAAACATAACCGTTAAGTTGCCTCAGCCATCATAATCACCGGACATGGCCCTCTATTCCCGAGGCTGAAGAAAACCATGAAAGGACGACGTTTTGCCGCCACTGATGAAGTAAAAACAGAATCTCTGAAGGAGCTGAAGGGCATACCGAAAAGTGGGTTCCAGAAGAGCTTCTAAGATTGGAAAAAACGGTGGCACAAGTGAATTATATCCGGAGGGGATTACTTTGAAGGGGACAGAATGATGCTGATGAATAAATAAAGATTCTTTACGAAAAACGAATATTGCCGTTGTTTTTTGATCACACCTCGTACATAGTTCAAATATCATTTCTAGTTTTTTCTCTGTGCGTGGGGTTTGCTGCTCATATCCTGTGTCTGTTGTATTGCATAGCAGTGTGGAGCGAAATAATGTCGAAATACAAGCACATATTTGAAAGCTTCTTTAATTTAATCCTGGCTGGTGGATTATAATTATATTTTTACACGGGGAAAATATTTTTTGTCATTTATATAACAGGTCAGAATTAGATATTTTCTTTATTATAGTAGGCAAGCCAATAGCTCATTTTTAAGAATTATAAAAATCATAGACCTTTTCTTCTTTGAAATTATTATTATTATTATTATTATTATTATTATTATTATTATTATTATTATATAAAAGGTTGGGTTATTCATTTATTCTAACCTCAATTTTAATTAAATCAATTAAAATATTCCGAATCATGCTTACAAAAGCCATCCGTTCTTAAAGATTTAACATAAGAGAAAATCTCAAATTAAACAGCAGAACACACAAGAAGAGCTAAAGAAAAGAAATCGTCAAAACAAACTCGACTGACAAACTTCTGCAAGTTTCGCTACAACTGACGCTTTCAGTTCAGATCTTTGCAGCATTGATAGCATCCTAATATTCCACGTGCTATACTTTGGTGGGGGATGATGGACAAATTCTAGAATGGCGGCGAAAAAATGTTACGAAATATAAGACTACTCCTAAAACATCTGTGTCAGTGGGAACGTCATTTTCAGCCTTTAAAATTATTTTAACAGACAAAAGACAGCCTAAGTGCTGAAAATTTGGAAAAATCTTGATAATATATTGTGTTGCAAATTATAAAAACAAATAACATGTGATGCATGCTCATAAAAGTGTAAACCCAAGGGTGGCCAAGGTCGTTAAGGCGCGGACTCGTGAGCGGGAGGTCCGAGGTTTGAATCCCTGCAGGACCGCACTCCCTGACTGAGGTTTCTTCCAGGTTTTCCTCAGTACTCATAAATGGCAAATGCCGGGTACCCTAAACTTAGGCATGGGAAGTTTCCTTCCTTAAAAATCCTTTCCCAATGTATCATTTCATCTCATGTATCATCAGTGTCCGCCGCCTGTGGTGCCTCAGTAGTAAAAACGGGCGTTAAAAGCCATTAAAAAAAGTAAAAATAATTATTTTCCTGCATAAAAAGTAGTGCCTAATTTAATGATTTTGTGACCCATTTTAGATACTCAAAAACATGAATATTTTTATCTAAAATTAAAAAAAAAAATAGAGGATAATTAAATAATTTTGTAAGTAATTTATGTGTCTAAAACATCAATTTTTATGCATAAATTTCCGAGGTCTATTCATGATATAAGTCTGGAACTAATAAATAATTTAACCAGAAAGGGAAATTAATGTTTGGAGACGCTGGGGTAGAAAATAATATGTAAAATCTTTTATCCAATGCCATGTCAACCACAGAGTGAAAGGAATGTCTCGTGAGCAAATGTGAAAAGCAAATAAGTAGAGGACTCTGTTTGCTTTACACTTGGGCGAAAGTACCAGCATAGATGGTTAAGTGTAAATTAATAGGATTTATTACGTCCTAACATAATGTAGACATTACTTCACCACTACTGCAGGCAAAGGAAGTATTTATGTCTATGTTGAACACAACACAGCTTGAGAAAATAGCATTTCCCTCTACACTGACAAGGCAGTGGCATTAACAGTAAAAATTAAAAGATTTTTTTTTTTGAATTCTGTTATGGTGACAACTCACAGAAGCAATGAATTGATGATTAGGAACAGTTAACAGAGGTATTGATGGCAAGAGTCGTATTGTTTGTTAAGTTATGTAAACAATAAAGTCAGTTATAAAGAATTAGAAAATCTTTGCAAGTCTATGGGAACCAAGTTATTGATGTTTTCTCAAAAGCTTGCAAAATTCTTGAGCTTTTTGATGAGAGAAAACCAAACTTTTGGAAGATAAATTCTGGTGTGCAAAACTAGTAGGGGAAAAAATATTATTTCAGCTACTAGTAAAATCGAAGGATTTTTATAAGTATTTAATTAAAGTTGATAATTGTTGTGCCTTCTTTATGTTGAAAGTTTTGTCAGCAATATTGATATTTTCAGGAAATTTCCGCTCTCCTATTTCTCTTCATCTCATTGCCTCGATTCTCTTAGAAAATTAAAAGCGTCAGGTGGGGTGGGCTGGTGCTGTGTGCGGCGTGGCGGAGGCTTGCGACTTGGAAATGTTTTGCCCCTGCGCCTGGTGTGAAAGGGCTTTGGGATGTTCTATTTGGAAACAATATTAGGGACCTTGTCTATGTCCCAGGACCCCTCAATTCATCCGTTTCTTCTGGAGGTGCCTCCACTGAGCGTAGACACAAATAGCCAGTCTTTTAGCTAGGCTGAAGTACCTCTTTCCTTTTAAATCCATTCCAACCAGGACGACATACTTTCCTGCGCTGCTTGATTCCATGTACAAGTGTGATTTTTCCTTTCGGTATATCGCGGGCGAACTACGGGTGGTGGGGATGAAATGTTGGCTTTTTAAAGATATTCTACCATGAAAACGAAATACCTAGAAATTTCTGTAGCATACTTTTGGATGTAATCACAATCGCAAATAATCGTGTTTAACACCCGTTTTTACTATGGCACCACAGGCGGTGAACCCTGTGAAACGATATATTAGGAAAGGATTATTTTAGGAAGGAAACATTCCAGGCCTAAGTTTCGGATGCCTCCCCGTCATTTGCCATTTATGAGAATTGAGGAAAACGTGGAAAAAACCTCAGTCAGGGAGGACGGTCCTGGCGGTATTCGAATCCCAGACCTCCCGCTTACGAATCTGCGCCTTAACGACCTCGGACACCTGTGGCGGTAAGGAAATCAATGAAAATGACTAGACAAGAAACAGTTGTGCCTCTTGAAGATATTTTGTGCGTTGTTTGTCAGCTATAATAATTGCGTGAGCACACTAAGAGGTGGATTATAATTCTCGTATCAGTCATTCATGGTAGGATGACGTTGTAGACATCTTCGTGTTTCTTCTGCATCTGTATGTACATCTTGCTGAATAAGACTGCTTGTTATGATCGAAACCAAATACCTCCACAGATGGCCGAGGTCGTTTAGACGCGGACTCGTAAGCGGGATATTTGGGGTTCGAATCCCGCCAGGACCGTCCTCCCTGACTGAGGTTTTTTCCAGGTTTTCCTCAGTCCTCATAAATGGCAAATGTCGGGAGAGTACCCTTAACTTAGGCCTGGAACGTTTCCTTCCTTAAAAAATCCTTCCCTTATGTATCATTTCATCTCATGTATCACCACTGTCCACCTCCTGTGGTGCCTCAGTAGTAAAAATGGGCGTTAAATACTATTAAAAATAGAGTTTAATTAATATCAATGTAAATAAAGTAATATAACAATAACAATCATTCAAACTTCAAAATATCTATTGCGTTGCAAATTCAGGACACTGAGAAAAGGTATATTGTTTTTAAAAGAAAAAATAAAACACGTGGAACAATATGATTTTCCACGAAAAGTCAATTACAATTATTATTTTTTTGTTTTTATTATTGTATATGAGAAATAAACTTTCTTGATTTCAGAAGATTCAGAAATAAATGCTGAATTTTAAAGAAAACAAATGAAAGTCAAATATACGAGTTTTTAAGCAAAGGATCTACTGGGAGCTGGAGAGATGGGTTAGTCAGAAGAATTTGTTGATAGCTTTCAACTGTTCGCTATTAATTTACTGCTTTTGTTAACGCAGAGAGAACGGGTGTTTTACTTGGCAGATAAAACCCTCTCCCCGCTAGCCATCTCTCCAGCTCCAGAAGTGTGTGCACTTGTTCCTTATATATAAAAGGAACATATAAAGAAACAGAACACAAATATAAACTTTGGGGGGGGGGCTTTCCCTAGTAGTAATTTTTTCAGTATCTTAAGAAAATTATTTTGTACGACAGACATCCTTTGGGAGATATATCCAAGACTAGATTATGCTCGAAAGTGCAGCAAATGCGATCTATAAGTTTCATATTTTTAGGATTTTATTTGTTAATTTATTATTGCGCATTAATAAAGCTCAGTACGACATAGCTGAATGTGTTAAATGTACCTTGAACAGATACGGAGTAATTTAGGTAATTATTACAGGCGACTCTAACAGTTTAATTTTGTAACACATAATAAACCCAAGAAATTCGGAGTAGCTAAGCTAGTAATGAAGGTTGTATGAAAGTATTCCTCATTCAAAAGGAGAAGAATTGAAAGAAATTTCATTGTTATTTACATCAAGCATTTAGAAAGCATGAAAGATAAAATAATCTCTGCACGATGACAGATTATTATTATTATTATTATTATTATTATTATTATTATTATAGTTAATTCCTGGGGGTTGTGATGATGAAAGTCTAAAAGTTCGATGCCCAAACGGTTTTGTTCCTGCCCCATTATATAGAGATTTCTCTGTAGTCAAATTACGGGTTCCACAGGTAAAAAATTGGTCGAAATCTTCAAGAAATTAAAACTTTTTTTCTTAAAAAAATTCTACTTTAATAATATAATATCTTTTCTCATGATATGACAATAAACGTCTGTTGAAAGATATAAATGTTGTAAAAATTTTGTTTCAATTTTCCCAAATTTAACATTTTTTTTTTCAATTCATTTATATTAAAAATGTTTCACACTTCTAAATGTTACAGTTCTGTAACTCATATACAGAATTCGACATGCATGAACAAGCATTAACCTTTGATGTAGTCGGAGAAAGTCAGTTTTACAATATGGGCTTACAATTATAATATGTTAAACAATAATAAATGCAAGTACACTGCAAACATTAAATCTGGAAAATTTTGTGAGATGTAACCCAACAATGTATCATTCAAACAAAATATAAAACCTAGAAGTATAGCCACAACAAATATGCAACAATTGAATAAATTTTATTAAGAATTACTTGGGCACAAGCATTTCAAATGAATTCTTTTATTACTGCCCAAATTTTACAATTAATTTAGACACTTTGGCTTTCACAGTCCAATTTTCCTGCTCATTTAAAATAATTACAAAAGAAAAACGCATGCTAAAAAAATAGTCAATATTACATTCAAATCGCCGTTCCGGAATCAACTTCCCATTGAACACAAGGAAGGCAGAACACGCCAATCGGTTGCCTTATTCTTCCCAGAACTTCTGATTGATTAAAGAACCAATGGCGAACAAGCATTAGTCGATGAGTCCTCCTGACGTGGCCAAGAAGAAAGGATGGGAAAGGGGGAAACAAAAGACATTCATAACCAAGGAAATAGCCCCCAAAAGCGATACAACATGATGAAACTTAAATGTAATTTCTTCAGATTTATTTTAAATCTAATCAGAATACAGAAATTGTGTAATTTTTTATTTTCATATCGCTTTTATATTACTCCAAATACACTACTAATTATTTCATTAAGTTTAGGTTTTTCTTGAGATGTACGGTTATTGTCTGATTTTTTCTTCTTCTTCTGGTAAAGACCGCGTTAATTGTTTTGTTGTTATTCATTTCGAGAGCTTTTTGGTTACAAAACAAACAATGGAAGCGCTCTTTACCGGAAGAAGAAGAAGAAAAAAAAATAAGGCATCTCTTCTTAGATAACTACGGCAGTACGAAAAATTTATCTTTAATTCTCAACATAAAATACAATTACTATCTCACTTACGTGGCGTCATCTTAAAATTGACCAATGAAATCAAAAAAACATTTTGAATTTTGACCAATCACATCCGGATTAAGGAGTGAAATTATCGAAAAAAATAATTATCAAATGCGTTTTATCACGTGACGCGCACTTGTCTTGTGGTCAGTGTAGCCAGCTATATACCTGCAGTATAATTTCTGAACACGCATCACTGACTACTTTTGCTAGAGGCGGTGGGGAGCTATTGATAACAACAAAAGCATGGACAATCGACAATCATAACGCAAAATGGAGGGTTCTTCAAAGCGTTTTGGTGATGCGTCAAATGTATAAATTGATCTTATCATTAGGAATCCCAAACCACAGAATACAAAGAAAAATAGAGACACTGTATGTTATCTTATTTTTTTTTATTCTCAGTTGGTATTAGAACATCGAACCGTAACGATTGAATAGTCGACTTTTGTCCATTTCAGTCGCACAGCTTCTGAATGGAATAGATATTGATAAGTATAAAATTTTTTACATGTTTAAAATTATGTGCACGAATTTCAAATATAATATATATCACTTTTATTCTTATTTTATTCATGAAATAGTCCTAAATTAGTATTTTGCTCTTCTCTATTGGCACTACTAGCAATCGGTATTTTTCTGCCGCAAGATTGCTTGAAAAGGCAAAGTACAAATATACAATTATTACAGTTTTGTAAGCCAAGTTTAGAGGAATTATATTTAAATTTATTCGTGAAATAGTTCTAATAAATATCACTGGAGGGTCTGAGATTCACGTTCGTGAATTTATTGCTAATCTCAGATCCTCTCGCGAATTACTTGTGATAATATTTTATTTCGTCAAAATTATAAACTCTTCACGGCATAGAATATTTAGTGCATTACGTAAAGAAGAAATTAAAACAAAATGGACACTGTTAGAGATATTAACTTAAAAGTTCGACCAGGAATATTAAAAAAGTACAGAGTCCTGTGATAATTTTTTTGAAAATTGTAAGATTTATACATTTTACTTGTGGACTTTCAGGCCTAGTGAACCCTTAGCTTAGGTACTGAAAGTGCCTGGTGCTTCTGCAAATCATGTTGCGTTTGCAACATGTTTACCCAAACATTCAAATATATTAGTGTGATAGATTTACAAGAGAGCCTCGTATTGTAAGTTGTATGCTTTAGCAAAGCAACTATGCCAGTTCGTGTCAAATATTAAAGGAGGTTGATTTTTATTGTCTTATTGCAGCTGTTGCTTTTTCGTGTTTCATATAAAATATTGAAAACTGCCCAGAAGTTTCGAGCTGTGCGTAAAATGTAGGACAAGTTGAACTGTGGGAGAAATGTGTACGCTTCAGTAAGCACATAAACCGTCTTCCAGAATGACATAACCTGGTGCATACTCACACAAAGGACAAAACCTTAGGGATTAGTGATATCATGTTCACAGTCCCCTCTTAGCCGTCTCAAGGATAGATTTTATAAACCTGAGTCAAGAACGCACCCCACCATTCACTGTGGAAACTAAATCTTAATAATGGTTTGGCAAACGGACGCTAATATGATAGGATCAGTGGCGTAACAGGAGCCACAAATTCCCTCTTTATTCTCGAATTTTTGGTAGGACTTTTAACCGCTTGTACTCCCATACATTATTTCTAATTCTAATTCTAATTTCTTATTTTTTCAGTAATTTTTGATACGATCTTGTGATAAAAAACTAATTCATTACATTTAAATGTGTTATTGTTTCCCACAGTAGAAAAGTGAGAGAACGGAAAAAGATTACATATTACTAAGATAGGAACACAGTTTAATAGTCATTTATCATTTTAAGTTCTAAAATTTTAATTGTATTATCTGCTCGTGGTGTAAAAAATATAATCCTTATTTTCAGTTAGTTTTTTTTATGTAGGGCCTTCATTTCAAGACTTTCCCGCCCGAATTTACGTAAAGTTAATTTTAAAAAATATATACATTAAGATTGAATTGAATTGTTTGGGGCGGAGATGCATACTTTGGTACTTTGCTCACGGTTGGCCGTTTGTGTTTAGGCCTTCAATGGGTACATCTTCAGGAGGAAGGATTTAGTTGAGGTGGTGACATAGTCCTTAACATGTTTCCAGATAGAACACTCAAAGTCAGTGAAGGCCCTTCCCCAGAAGTTTGAGCCCCTTAGAAGATCCATCAGACGCCGGGACGGAAACCTTCACAAAGCGCAAGCCACCATAATACCGCACTAGCACACCTTGCCCTGGCACTTTTGACTTTGTAACAGAATCAACGAAATGAAATGGAAGAAGGGACAATTCGTTAAGTCTAAATATCCATCCCAGCACTCGCCTAAACGACCAGGAGAATTCAGACTTTCAGGGGGAAGTTGATTAAATGTTCAGTTTCACCACCTCACTCCCAGCCACTCCATTTTGAAATTTCAAAAGGCAGCCCTACTTTTTAATACTAAAATCATATAATAGTTACCATATCTTTAGTTCCTTTTATCGTTGCCTGGCAACCTGGAGTGTAATTATTGTTGTTTGAATTTACACAAAACAGAACTACAAATACAATTGAGCATTTGTGTTTTTGTTTTTTTAAAATGGTACATGCACTGCAAAGGTGGGTTCATATCGGAAACGTTTATATCGAACTGTATGTGGCATTTTGTATCGTACAGATTTGTTCCGTATAAAACAAATGAAGAGTGTTTACATTTGGAACATTTGTATAAGACATTATTATAAGTCAGTTTCAAAATGGAGGAAACGTTCTTGCTTTGTACAGCTGCTTCTGCTTATGCTGTTATTGTGGAGGAAAATGAGAGGAAATAAGCAAGATGGTGGACAAGATATATTTTGCAGAAAAGTATTTCCTGTCTCGTTCCTGCCTGATCCTGAAGTTTTGACTTTTAGGTTATGTATTTTTTTCCCCCATTTATCCAATTATAACTTGCTAACAGAAGCAGTTTCACTCAAAGAATCTTTGTGTGCGTTCCCGTCTCTGAAATTCTTATTTTGAGTATTCAAATACATTTTCTCGCTTCCATTTCTTGTATTAAACATAATATTATTGTGATTGACCACTCCATGTTTGTTTATGAAAAAAAAAAGAATGCCGTTATTGAGACAATGTGCGCATGATCAGGTTGCAGATCAAGAATTGTTTTCGCCCGTAGCGATATACGGAACTTTATTATACATGTGTAGAGCTCATTCATTTGTATAAAACATAAAGCAAATTGTTTCATACCAACCAGAACATGTTCGGAACATAAGCTCTATACAAAAAGTTCTCGATGTGAACCAACCATAAGAAAAAATGTAATATAATTGGATTAGCCGACGGGGTTTCAAAATAGGTTGTATTACTAAAATATTAATTTTTTTATCCTATAAATAACTGCATTATTTTTTATTCTGTCCAAATTTAAACAAAGTAACAATAGTACAAATTATCAGGCATAGAAAACAAAAGATGTGATAACAGCTAAATCCCCTTTCAAATTTGTTATCGAAACGTTTAGGTATCCTCAAATTTTCAAAGTGGAGGTGGCTGGGATGAAGGGGAGAAACCTAAACTGTAATTAACTTTGGTTTGAAGCTTTCCTCTCAAAATCTAAGTTTCCATGTTTATTTGTTTAAATTCAAATGGTGTTATATAGGTACTTATTTAGACTGGACATTTTTAAACGAAGTTTCAAAGTATCCATCAGTTTGAGCCTAAGGAATTCCTTCTTTTTGTAACTAAAATTTCATATTTAATATTGTGTTTAAAGCTGACCTCGTTGATTTTTGTGATATGTCTGGAATAAAATTAAACTCATCCAATACATTTTGCTATATTATCTACAGGAATTAATGTTTGGATGTTAGTTTTGCTAACTAATATGGTGCCTACTATAGTATTTATTTTTTATACTTTTCTTTGACAACTTAACTGGTGTACGCAGTTAGTTCTATCTATTTCAATAATAAACTGAGTAATACAGAGAATCAAAAATAGATTGTATAAGCAATAACACAAATGCTCTTACTGTTTCAATTTCTTCCCGAAGTGCTGTCAGTGTAGCTGACTTTCTACGGTGTACAACATCCTTAAGAGTTCCCTAAAAGTAGAAGTCCAACGGAGTTAGATCCGGAGAACGCGGTGAAAACTCAATCGGACCTCTTCGTCCTATCCTGTACCTTGGATATTGCCTTGGATCCAGTTGGTGGGGTTTGTTACTGTGCGAGCTCTCCCAGATCTGCCCTTGTGAACATCACATACGGTATCATGAGTCCCAAATTTGTCTCGAATGCGTGCAATTGTTACTCCCTTTGGTGGTTCTGTTCTATACACACATCACCATTGCCTTTAAACTCCAACAACATTCTCGGTTTTCCAATACCACTTCAAAATTGCTTTCCTCTGTTCAAACCTCTTGGTTCTATTTTGTTGTAGGAACGCTAGCATAACGTAATGTTTGTCACGTCTACAGAACATCGTACGATTATCTTGATTTCATTTGTTCATTGTTGATTTACCTGTCACGTAGCAACGCTATCATAACGTATGTGAGTCACATCTGTTTACAGAACATCATACTACACATTCTGGTCCAACTTTGAAATATATTACATAGATATCTATTGTGAAAGGGTGTATACATTTTAGGCCCCCTCGGTATTATTATAGGAGCTAATATGATAGTAGGATACATTTCTTGCTGGTAATATTTTACTTAAAAGATGGGAGTTTTCGTGCATGGCAAGAATGAAAATCAACAATACATAATGACAAATGAAAATCGTACATAATTGAAATGGCGCTAGAAATTAACAGCGAGTGCTATGAATCTTAATTGGATGTGTTGCAGTGGTTACTGTTGCCATAACTTGATGAAGACAACAATATGAACATTGTATTCCAGAAAGGGTGTGCATGGAGGTTCGTCATTTTCTAAATACCGCTTTCGATTGTAAGTGGTGTGGCCGTGACGGACCAATTTCTTGGCCTACAAACCCCGCATAATTAGCTTCTGTCTATCCACAGAAACCCAGTAACATTTAAGATCTGAAATTAAAAATTGCTCAAGTTTCCCAAAAATCACTCCTCTGATGTTACAACGGATAAGGGCTGGATTACATCACCGTTATGAGTTGTGTAGAGTGCGCAATGGAGGCCATGTAGCGTTCTGAGAAATCTCCCATCTTTCAATGTTGCATATACAAAGTTTGAAAATGTAAAGTTCAGTAGTAAATGTTTTATAGAATTTTCATTTTATCCATAGCCAAAGGGATCGCCCTGTATTTATATGGTGAGAGAGTCATAGAGTATGTTTTACTACCCAAGCGATGGAGAGCGCATAATGAACATGAAACTGCGGGATCTTAACCAGAAAATAGGTAAGTGGAATATTTCATGTTTGCAGCACTGTTCTTGGTGTGGTGAAGTTGAAGATTCTATAGGAACCAGAAGTATGCACAAGGTTCCAGCCGAGACTGTATAATTCTCAAAAACTCAGCACTACGATTTTAAACATTTCATTCCTTGGCCCTGTATATTCATCCATTTGTCCATTGTTTTTCGTAATTCAAGCTAAATGCCTTTCTCGAACGACCTGAGTGTTGAGGGGTAGATTCTGAATCAACCATTTCCTTCATATATGCCAAATTTAACATATTTGCTCGAATATGAATTATTTTGAACTGTAAGTGTTCCACGATGCATGGCTATACATCCTCGGAACAAACACTTACTACGTAAAGTTACTCGGCCTTCGGCTTTAACGATGAGGGAAACTTTTCTAAACCTGTAACACAAGTAAGTTGTTTTGGTGCCTGGGACTTCAACGTCCGGATATCCGCAACAACGGACCTTACTCAACAGCACCGAGGAACAAACAAAAAACAAAAAACAAAAAACAAAACAAAACAAAACACAAAAAAAAAAACATCGCTGTTACCCGGAACGTCGCGTTTGTTTCTTCGGCTAGCAATTCGTTTTAATGCGTATGGTTTCCTCGTTTTGTCTTTCTCTAATCGCAATGAATAGCATATCTTCTATACATGTTTTTAGAGCTGAAATCAAAAAAATGATCAGGTAATTTAACTTATATTTGTTTATCATAAGTAGTTATTGCTAAATCTGTTTATAGTTTTGAACAAACATACAATAATAAAGATAATTTAAAATTACAGGAAACTGTTGGAAGATGAACGGAAGAGCTCCAGTGCTCATTTCTAATTCTCTTTTCTGTTGGAAGATTAACAGAAGAGCTCCATTGCTAATTTCTAATTCTTTTTGCGAATTAAAAGGACAAAATGTTAAAAAAAAGTAGCTACTTTTTGTAATTATACAAGCATAAATATTTTACAGAAGAACTTTGAACATTACCAGAAGTTCAGAAAATGCCCAACAGAAATGTGTCTAGAGGTGTGCTGGATATTTAAACAGTTTCGCTGCAGTATTCAAAGCATCCGTTCGCAAATGAATGAATGAACACTTATGTCCCATCCAGGGCTAGGGTCTTCGCAAGCGGGGGGCTCATTGATTTCTCATACGGTGAGCTAATCCAAGCGAGCTTCCTGTGAGTTTGTTAGGAAAGTTATAATGTTTCTTATCTATTAAGTTTGGTATCACTTTCACTATTGGCTACAGTTGTTCTCTTCTTTCTGTTCCTAGGCTCTTCCAGGTACTGCCGATCCGTACTACGCTGGACTAGTGTGACCCGACTGCTTTCCTGAAGGAGTCTGCCCACCTCGTTCTCGGTTTCCCTCTTCCTCTCCTACCAATACGTAGATCCCACGAGGGTAGGTTCATATGTTTCCGGCCTAACCGTTTTCTGGGTATGATAAAGACAAAAACTATATTTCACTTTTTAATATAGCTACCTTTTATTGCAATACACTTCTCACATCTTTGAACTAACATTTCAATTCCCGCCGCTCAAAATTGTCAGAAGTCTTGTCTGCAAAATGGACATGAATAGCAACCATCACTTCTTCGTCACACTTAAATTTCCTTCCTCGAAGGTCCTTCTTGAGTTTTGAGAATAGGAAATAGTCACTGGGAGCTAGATTTGGGCTGTAGGGTGGATGGTTTATCTCCTTGAAATCACATTTCTTCACAGCTTCCTTTGCAACAAGAGCTGTGTGCACAGGCGCGTTGTCGTGAAGAAGGCGCACACTACCACTCAGCTTTCCTCGCCTTTTCTCTTTGATGGAAGCACGTAGTCTGTGCAGTAGGTCAGCATAGTACTCCCCATTTACTGTGGTGTTCCTCTCCTTAAAGTCAATGAAGAGTATTCCTTCACAGTTCCAAAAGATTGTGGTCATGATCTTCTTGGTTGACTGAGTGACCTTGACTTTTAGAAGCGGTGCCTCGCCAGGTTTACGCCAGTCCATTGATTCTCTTTTAGACAAGGGATCATAGTACAGGTCCATAGTTTCATCTGCTGTAACAATGGTTTACAGAGCTTCTCTTTCGCTGCCACGGCAGAGCTCCATAAATGCCTTACAACAGATGACTCGAGGTTTTTGGATTGAGGAAAGAAGTTTAGGCCCTCGTCTTGCATTAACCTTATTCATGTTTAAATGTTCATGAATAATTGGGAGGAATATTGTTTTAGAATGACCATCCTTGCTGCTATTTCTGTAACTTCCATAATTTCTTTTTACACAAGAGTTATCGATGTTTTCAGGAGTGAGTACTTCCAAAGGCCGACCTGCACACTCTTCGTCTTCAATGCTTTCTCAGTAGAATGTAAGGGAGATGCCACATATACACATCCAATTGTTGTTTAATTTTATTTGGAGTAAGCCCTTCTTTTGTGAAGAACTTAATGACAACTACTTCTGAACAAGTGAACACAAAGGAGCAGAAGTTACAGTTACAATTATTTACTTAACAGATAAAGTATGACACCAGATAAGTGGATCTACCCTCGTATATATTTATTTAAAACATTGTTGATGTGAATTTAAAGTTAAAAAATAATAAGACCAAAAATTATGAGAATATTCAGAAACGTTGCTACATTGACGTATGTAAAAGCTACAAATTATTGGAAGGAATGTGGAAGAAGTCCTTGACTAACTGGGTGGGGGGCGGGGGCGGACCACGCCACTGGACGAGTGAGTCAGGAGAGTAATCATAGTGGACAGAAGGCAGGAAAGATACTTTGTATATTTTTTGTGAGCATCACCTTCCTTTGGGACTGGAATTCTGGCTATGAATCTCCCTTGTGTATGGAGGAGCGCGGTCTGAGGAAAGCAAAGCGGGTAGGGGGACGGTCGGACAATGCTGACCTGCTGTGGGGGCGGGCTGTACGTGGTGGCAGCTGCAACCAACTTGCTATTGTTGCCCTTCGGCACGTCCTATGTCCTTCCTTCAACAATGAGCGGCAATTATTTGGTGTAATCGCGTGGAAAAGCGAAAGGGCGAGCGAATGGTAAACAGGAAGGCTCATTTGCCATCCCGCACTTCTCTTTTTCTAATTTACTTACATTCCCTCCACGGTACACCTCTTCTTTTGTGTGACGAGAGAGGGCTCTCATATAAATAGTCACTTATTTCATATTGCTGCTATTACTTTATGAAAACAAATAACCCAAATGGCTATGAATGTTGTTTCTAAATCAATGATGTTAACTGTCCCACAAAAAGTCAGTGATGCTTTCTTCTGCTGTTTTGTTTTGAGTATTTGTTTTCTAAATTCTTGTTCTAACATCCTTTTACTTTTTTGTTTCAATTCCAACTGCTTATTTTCCGATTTTTCTTTAATTTATATCAGTTTTATCTTTTCTCTCACTCATTCATCCACTCACTCACTTTCTCTCTTTTTCTTTCTCTCACAACTTCTATTTCTTTCTTAATGATAACCTTTCTATCGCTTCCCCTCCATGAATGTATGCCATTTTATTTTTTTAAATACTATAATTAATTAGCAAATTCCTGAAATATGAATATTTACTTATAGAGCTACTGCATCATTTGACGGAGTTCATTTATTTCTTTTAATTTGCATATACAGCTATCTTTTCGTAATTTTAGATTATTTGTGACACATAATTTAAATAATATTTTACCTATTTGCTGTTTTCACAATCAACAACTATCATGGCAGTGCAAAAACCTTATAAGTAAGTACTCTTAGTTAATATGAGGCATTCAAATGGGGCAGGAAAGCTTAAATGCTTTGCATTACAAAATAAATTGTAAAGCATATTAAACCAGTTTCATTTCTTAACACTCAGGAACGAATATATTTATTTAAATGCTGTTGCTGCAAAAGATAGAGAATTCATCAAATTTTTTTGGTAGCCAATGAATCTCTTCAGATGTCCGCGCGTTATTCAGTCTCCCGCCAGGTGTGGCACTTTCATAAGCACCGATGATCCTCCAACACATATCAACCAAATCTGCTACTGGAGTTCTGTAGATATTGTCCTTTGTATTCCCAAAGAAAAGCTCTAAAGGGGTTAAATCCGCACCCAGGGAATATATCATCAAAGCGATTCCTTACTTGTGCAGGATAATGGAGGGGAGCTCTATCTTGTTGGAAAAGATGTCCATCTGGTACCAGAGAGTAGTTGAGTAGTGTTTAACGCCCGTTTTTACTACTGAGGCACCACAGGCGGTTTGGTACCAGAGATATATAATTGTACAGCATGTGTAGATAAACATTTCCATTGCGTTTTTATTGAAAAAATGCAATTGCACCACGCAGCAAACAATGATTTAGTGCTGTCTTGTTTAATTTTCCTTACTGCATGTGTATTTCCGGAATCCCATATCTGGTATGTCTGTTAACTACACTAGAAACAAAAACACGGAAATTTAAGTAACAACACAGGTCCGAAAACAAAAAAATTGACCACATAAAATAATCGAAAGATAAATAGAAATACTACCGGCATAAAACTTGGTGAGTTCCTCTACCTTAAATAGTTTCGAGTTATAGAACTTTCTTATTTTCGTCTCGCAACTCCCTTATTTGAAATCTCATAACGAGTCGATATGTATTCACTGATTTCATGCTCTTCAGTGCAATGATTTGTTATTTGCTGTTCCATAGTTGTCTGGTTTAGGAACTCTATTTATTTGTATCAGAAAAAGTAAAGTAGAAAACTGCTATAGAACGATACCTAAATATATTATTAGTATAAACAATCGAAGTTCAGTAGACCACGTAAATTATGACAAATAAAAGGGAGGCGTCAGTAATAATTCTGTATTTTTTAATTTTAGCAATTACACCATGATCTACAAAAACAGTATTGTATAAAAATCACGAACGCACACTTCCTAAGGCAAGGTCCAGTTATCTTCAAGCCACTCATCATTGAATGCCACGCCTCTTATAAATGAAAGTCAATTTAATTTACTTTGACTATTTCGTTTTCTATACGAAGTCAACCGACTAATGAAACGAAACAAAATTTTAAGTTCTGACCAATCGCAAGCTGATATCGCAGTGAAATTATCATAAAAATTATCACATCCGTTTTATAATGCACATGCATTTGTCTTGCGGTCAGTGTAGCCAACTCTATACCTCCTGTATATCATTTCTGAGCACGCATCACTGGCCACTTTTCTGCTTTTTCAGTACATTTGACTAACTTCATGGGTATTCACTCAAGCAATTGGTTTTGCATACTCAGCCAAATAGTCTGAAATAATTTTATAAATGATGTAACAATATCTGTCTAGGCAACCATAAATCTTAGTAGATATATTGTTCAGAATGGGAAAACGTTTTGTCTTTTTTTTTTTCAGTTGGTATTAGTAAATATAACGGTGTTGATTGTAATAATCGACTTTGTTCTATTTCATTCTCATGGTTTCTTAATAGATAGGTATTCATGAATAAGTATAAAATTATATATAATTGTTAATTCCTTCCGCGAATTATAAATTGTCATTTCTGGTGCTTGTTGTATATTATTTTCCTTTATTTTCTTATTTTTTTCTTCTTAAGTTAATATTTTTCATTGTCCATACTTGTGTATTAGCATACATTTATTTATGTATATCATATTTAACATTGGTCTATATGTGTACTAGTATTGTCAACTTTACTGTCAATGTTGTGATTGTAATATTCTGGCTATAACTCCATGTAATTATTATTATATTGGTAGAGCGGAAGAGAAGACCTAATGGCCTTAACTCTACCAGAATAAATAAATAAATAAATAAATTAATTAATTAATAAATAAATAAATTTCAAATATAAAAGTAATATATATATATTACTTTTATTCTTATCCTATTCATGAAATAGTCCTAAACCCGTATTTGGTTCTTTTCTATCGGCATTAATGGCAATAGACATTCGTCTGTTGCTAGATGGCTTGAAAAGGTTAAGTATTCATAATATGAACATGCAATATTTACAATTTTGTAAGCCAACTTTACGGGAACTATATTTAATTTTTTATTTTATTAGTGAAATAGTTCTAATAAATATCACTGGAGGATCTGAGTTTTCCAGACAAATTCACTCATTTGTGAATTTATCGGTAATCATAGACTCACTGTGATATTATTTGTGATAGTTAAATTTTTACCAACAGTGATGACAGCTATTCGTGCTTGGCTAATTGAGATGCAGCAACTGATCCATATAAATTGCGCTTCGTGTTTTTCAATAACCGAGAAATTGAAAGCATGTTCTTTCTTAAAAGCTGTTACTTTTTCGTTCAGAGTCCTATCCGGCCTCCCAAAGCAAGAATGTGTATAAAATATTTTTGTAATGTGCGACAAACTATTTAACTAATGTGAATAAATTCTCGTTTGTGGTTTGACAGCAGTCAAAAGTTCATTAGTATAGTTAACACCTAGCGGCATTTGACCAAAAGTTGAAAGCTGGCTAATTGTGAAATTACATGTGTAGGTTCATTCCGGCGCTATTGTTGGTTGATGAAAGTGTTACTGAAACTTATCTAAAAGGAATCGCTCATATTAGTTCGTAATAACCGTCATATAGATGCAATAATGATCAAGAAGAATAAAGAAGCACTTTATGAGCTAATCCTCCATACTATTAGAAACTGGTGGTTGGAACACTTCTGTATAAAAATTCAGCCAACTTTTGCACCCATTCTCCCCTGATTTCGCAGTGACATGGCTCTCTTTACAGCTGGTCATTCAGACGTAGCGTCTTCTCGGTCAAGCGGATAATTTCTTTGAATCTTTCGTTTCTAAATGCAATGCCCCTCCCTTTCTTGTTGTGAGGATGGTCCAGTAGGACTCAATACATACATGGCCAGCCTCTGACAAAAGCATCTACACTCCAAGACTTTCGAAACTTGGTGGGGCTGTGTGTTATATTTATGTAGCTTGAATTCGCAACGTTTTCAGCAGCATTGCCCTGTGCAACTCAGACTGCACACAGCTCCCGTTCTAGTCCTGTAATACAAGAGCAAATTTGGCGAACCTCTGCGCCCACACACTTCAGATAAAACCCAGAACGATTATTATTAAACGTTGGTCTTCTTCATCAAATATTTGCATGGCCACGAGCGATTGCTTGCTTGACAGTCAATAGGGGATCACTTTCCACCCTTCTCTTTCACATGCTGTGCGTGTAACCGCATCCGTTAGGGAGGAGACAATCCTCATTCCTGCAATAAAGACATTGCGCGTGCCCATGCACTTAGCGGTTATATTGAACAACTTGAGTGCTAGCTCGTCTGCTCGGCAATTGCCATACTTCGGGGTTTATTAGACTGGTCCCCTCCTTTAGCAGCCTTAGGGGACTCCCTATATCTATCGAGCGAGAAAACTCTACCAAAATTCATCTATTGTTATAATAAATTTCGTTCTAGCAATGAACTCATTGGGAATGGAAAACAACAAAGGTATGTCTATGTGCTTGTTAAATGTCTGTTTCACTAGTGCTACTGATAATAGCTAAGTTTGAGTAGCATGAACAATGTTTTATAATATAATAATATCTTATGGAAAATATATGCATCGTTTCACGTTTCACAATAATTGGAAAAGATGCACATATTATCTAAAAACAGTGCATATATTACGACCAAAGTAAAAAAAAAAAAAAAAAAAAAAATCAGGTAAAATTTGGAAATACCGAGGGTGCCAAAAATGTATACACACTTTCACAGTAGATATTTATGTAACATATTTCAAAGTTGAACCGGAAAATAACAATAATGTGTAGTATGATATTCTATAAACAGATGTGACTCACATACATTATGATAGCGTTGTGACAGGTAAATCAAAAATGAACAAATGAAGTCAAGATTATCGTATGATGTTCTGTAAACAGATGTGATTCACATACAATATGATAGTGTTGCTACGTAACAGGTAAATCAACAATGAACAAATGAAGCCAACATTATCGTATGATGTTCTGTAAACAGATGTGACTCACATTACGTTATGCTAGCGTTGCTATGTGACGGAGGAAACTGATAATACATGAAATGAAATGATATATTGGGAAAGGATTTTTTTAATGGAAGGAAGCATTACAGGCTTAAATTTAGAGTACCTCCCCGGCATTTGCCATTTATAAGGACTGAGGAAAACCTGGAAAAAACCCAGTCAGGGAGGACGGTCCAGGTGGGATTCGAACCCCAGACCTTCCGCACCTTAACGACCTCGGCCACCCGTGGCAGTTTCGCCATTGATGAAAATTGGAAATGAATTATTTAGCAAGTTAATTCACATGATCTCCCGTTAGTATTTGCACAAGCAAAAGCTGATTAGAAAATTATTTTATTTGTTAATTTATTTATTTATTTATTTATTTATATTTTAGTTAGCATATTCGCACTTATAGGTGCCAAGTAGTTATGCTCAATTTACTGGAATGATCGTTATTGGAAGGATGAGAGCAATTTCTACAACGAAAATTAGAAAAATGACGGCAATTAAGAAAAATTGTAAAGAGAATGGGAGACAATCTTCATTTCTACATTTTCTATTATTTTATATAGCAATTTTCTTGGGTATATATATAACTGGACACATGTTTTAGGTATCTACCCAAAGGAGATACTAAAAAGGGCAAACAGATAATTAAATAACCAACGCGCACGCACGCACACACACAAGCAACACCTCTTAATCATAAACAACTATGAACATGAAAGAAATCTTCTTAAAATTACTTCTTTGTGTTCAACCGGAAGTCAAAGTCGGAATCCTAAGCGCAACACGCAACTATCCCACTGGTCAGTAGAAAATATTATGCGAGGGGGCGTGCATTTATGCAATTACTTTATGATAATGATGCCTAAGAGTTTGCTGCCTTACTAATCAGTTCACGACTGGGTTTGTTTCCTTGCGAAATGTATTTGAATGACAAAGAAATGTAGTTCTTGATCAAAGCTATAAAAATTCGTGTGTATCTTCTTGTGAAATTTTATTTTATTTTATTATAGTATGTTTTGTTTGTTTACCGACAATCATTTGATTTGAACAAACTTTACTTGGAACTTTTACTAATATATTGTACCACACTGCCATAACCTAAAAGGTGTAAGCCAGAGTAGATGCTAATTAAATATTCTACCACCGTCCACAAAAATGTAAATTATGTATTGACGTTTCTGAAATACTACACCTTTATACAAACACAGAATCAATGCAACTAAAAATGTTTGGAGGAATATCTGATTCAATTAGATCTATCAACATTTATCACATAGTCCTGGTAAATGTGCACACTTGCCTAATTGGTGATCAATTTATGGCAAAAGAGGAAAAAAATAATAAGTATTACATTTTAGTGTCTACATTTATTAAGCAACAAGGTTAGGTATTGCAAACATTCACTGTCCTCATTGTGACCACAACATTATATATTTTCTTCTCTTATTTTTATTGCCACTTTAATAACAGCATACTCCAGTTGCAGCCCAATGTGCAACACTAGCGAAAAGTATTTTGGCATGCGCAAAAAAAGGATGTTTAATTCACAACCTTAACTCTGAACCCAAATATACGATAAGAATTTTTATTTGACTTTTTATCCGGGTATGTTGCAACGCCCTACATAACAATTCTTGTCTTTTCATCAACCGATATTGTAATATAAGTATACTTTAATGTTCCTCCCTAACTGTTGTCAAGTTTGTTTTTCTGTTAATAGACACCAACCAAGATCATACTTAACACACGTTTTGTGATTTAGTTTCATTTGTCACCATGAGGCATTTGCCTATTCTTGGTAAACTTAGGGAGCCTCTAGCCTCCAAACTGAGACAGCAATCAGGGCATCACCCCTCAACTATTTGTCAACTTTCATATTGACATGATATTGAAATTTACCAAAGGAGTAAGAAGTAGGTTAAGATGCTGCAATGTATAATTATTAGACCTCAGAATTTTAGGCATGTAAAATTGATAATTTAGGTACGTAAAATAGATTACAAAATGATTTAATTAGGTTTAATTATTTTAATTTTAGGCAAGAAAATATTTATATTTTTGGCATCTAAAATGAGCCATAAAACTATTAAATTAGGTAGTATTTTTTATGCAGGAAAATAAGTATTTTTACAGTATTACATGTTATTAGTTTTCATAACTTGCAACACAGTCTATTATCAAGAATTTTTCCAAATTTTCAGCAGTTAGGCTGTGTCTGTTGTCTGTTAAAATAATTCTAACGGCTGAAAATGACCTTTGTAATGACACAGATATTATACGAGCATTCTTATATTTTGTAACGTTTTTACGCCCACCTCTGGAATTTCTTCGTTTCCCCATCAAAACATTTACCACATGGAATATCACGTGCTATGAATGTCTTGTAAAGATCAGAATCGGATAATGGAGAGGAAGAACTCTTGCTGTAAAACATTTAAATGAGATATATGTAAGTTGAATATATCTTGCATATGGGTCAACATACATGAATCTTTCACATTAAACGGGATGTCTCTAGAGTAGAATGATAATTTTGAATTGAGACTATGTTTTCTCCCGGTTAGCAAAAATGACGTCCCGTTTCACAGGGTATGCAGTATAAACAACAAACAGAAACAATACTAAATAACACAACATTTGCAAAGTTGTACAATTACATAATCGGTATGCAAATCAGGATCTTTGGACAAGACACCGAAGCTCTTCTTCATTTTGTTTAGCACTACAGCCCAGGGTGAGTCCTGGCCTGCCGCGTGGACCTCTGCTTCCTCTACCTCCGTCTTACGACTTCATTGATAGAGGGCAGTATTGTAGTACAGCATGCTGCCCCCCCGCAGGACGACTAGCACGCGGCTTTTATGATCGAAGAACGCCAACTGTCCATCAGGCAGCTTCCCAATTGTTCTCACGAGGCTGGGTGGACCCTGATCTAGACCTCCCTAATTCAGAAAAATTCCTAAGTAGGTGCCGTAAATCAAACCCGGGCCTTCCAGTTAGCAACAGTAATCACTAGACCAAGGAGGTGGTCACCAGAAACTCAATTGTACACCGTAATTGGAATTGCAAATAATTTTCCTTATGTCTCCTGATACGAGGGTAGGTTCATAAGTGTCCGGACTCGCCAAGAAGTATTATCGCCTTCACAAAACCCTTATCTGGTGTCATACCTTATCTGTTATGTAAATAATTGCAGTTGTAACTTCCGCTACGCTGTGTCAGTCGTTCAGATATAGTTGCATAAAGAAGGTTATGTGTAGAAGATTGTGACATGTTCAAAATGGAGTTTCGACTTTAAGTTTTTCACAAAAGAAGGACTTAATCCAAATGAAATTAAACAGTGACGGTGTATATGGGGAAGCATCCCCCTCATATTATACCGTAAAAGAATGGCCCAAACTTTTTCGAATGGGTCGAGAAAGCATTCAAGACGAAGAGTGTGCAGGTCGCTCTTGTGGAAGGAGAAATTATGGAAGACTGGCGGCTCAAAGCTACAGAAATAGCAGCAAGGTTGGGCTTCTCTAAAACAACTGTCTTTCGAATTATTCATGAACATTTAAACATGAATAAGGTTAGTGCAAGATGGGTGCCTGAACTTTTCCCTCAGTCCAAAAGCAACGAGTCGTCTGTTATCGGGCATTTTCGGAAGTCTGCCATGGCAACGAGAGAGAGAAGTTCTGCAAACCATTGTTACAGAAGGTGAAACTATGGTCCTCTACTATGATCCCTTGTCCAGAAGAAAATCAAAGGAGTGGCAGGTGTAAACCTGGCGAGGCACCGCCTCTAAAGGCCCAGGTCACTTTAGTCAACCAAGAAGCTCATGACCACAATCTGTTGGGACTGTGAAGGAATACTCTTCATTGTCTTCAAGGAGAGGAACACCACAGTAAATGGGGAGTACTATGCTGACCTACTGAACAGACTACGTGCTTCCATCAAAGAGAAAAGGCGAGGAAAGCTGAGTAGTGGTGTGCGCCTTCTTCACGACAACGCGCCTGTGCACACAGCTCTTGTTGCAAAGGAAGCTGTGAAGAAATGTGGCTTCAAGGAGATCGACCATTCACCCTACAGCCCAGATCTAGCTCCCAGTTACTGTTTCCTCTTCTCAAAACTCAAGAAGGACCTTCGAGGAAGGAAATTTAAGTGTGAGAGGAAGAAGTGATAGATGCTGTTTATTCTCATTTTTGGGGGGGGGATTGAAATGTTAATTCAAAGATGTGAGAAATGTATTGCAATAAAGGATAACTATATTAAAAAGTGAAATAAAAATTTGTCTTTATCATACCTAGAAAATGGTTAGGCCGGAAACTTATGAACCAACTCTAGTACTTATTTTCAAACTTTGCCTTGGCAAGAATCAATGATAGAACAATTTCCAAATGCAAATATATCGACAATGATTCTCGTTAAAATAAAATAATATAATTTATTGGAATTAGGAATAATGTTACAAAAAGCTTTCTTAATAAGCGGTATTCATATTAATTTTATCTTGTTTCATATGCAATCAAATGAACTGGTTGTGAATAACCGTCCGAAGGGAACGTACAAGGCCATTTTTCATAAACCCACCTTCTTAGAAATGCATGGGGGGATATAAAATGATGCATTTAATCTATCGTTGTTTTCACTGTATACACCCGTGGTCGGTCTCTACCATATATCTGTGCAATGGAAGTATTTATTATTTCATAATAATGGATCATACAATTAAAGGAAGCACAGTAAACCGGTATTTAATTCATTGTTCCTGATTTTTTGAAGCAGAAATATATTTTGAATTAATTCTGTGGTACAGAAAAATATCACATTCTCTAAGGAATCATATATTTTCAATCATTAGATTTGTTCAGAACTTGAGACAAGTAAACATATTATGTAAACGTCACTGGACTAAAATGTAAACGGGGAATAAAGTTAAAATAATGTGGGTTGAATTTTTAGAAATTCTCATGTACTAAGCCAAATCATGAAAGAGATATTTTCTGGAATTTATTCTACGTCTTTTTTCTAAGACAACCATAATTTGAATCTCTCCCTATTTCTCTTTTAACACGAAAGACACCTGGTAGCTCCTGGCAAACGATTTTACACCTGCTAGTAGTATCAGTAATTAGAAACAAATCATAGGTAAACTTTACTGTCTAATGCTAAACCCAGAGTATGCATACAGCATATGCCACGAAAGAACTGCGAACACAATGCGTTAACCAGTTAAAAAGCCGCAATGATCATACTCTATCGGAAGCCGCAGCACATTTGTATATTAATTAATTTGTTTCTGGATTGCTATGTGCTAATTGGTGGATGTACGTGGTTTGAACACATTGACGGCAAATGCCGCAAATGTGTCAACATCTAGCCTGCGGCTACAGCCTAGAATATGGGTGTCCAACCCGCGGCGCGTGTCAAACAATGGTCGAACAACACATTCTTAAAATTAAAAGTCCTTTACGCATGCGTAAACTAAGCGAATTCCTCATCTAGTAGTGTAACTTTAAAAAAAGTAATATAAATCCAAATTATGACCTCATTAATTAATGAAATAAATTATGGCCTTTCTTGGTTGTATTAGGGGAACAAAAATAGAATTCTTGCAATCTTTAAGGATTACAAGGAGCAAAAACATTTTTAGAATTATTACTATTATTATTAAAACTAAACCAAAAAAAATTAATGGTTTACTGTGTGACTATTTTTAAATGTACCCATGTTTATGAACTGAGCCCTTGATATCACATTTACATTCACTAAAATGGAAAAAAATAACAAAAGTTTCGAGTTACATTGTGCATTTTAGAAGAAAATATTCATATGTTTCAATAAAACAAAACAGGTTACTATTCAGAAAAATTACAATTTACTTAGCAAATATACACAATCAACAATAAACAATCGAACGTTTCGTCGATTTTCATTGCCTTTGAAATATAATTTAAATGTTTTTGTAGTAAAAACAGTGCTCTTACATACAAATAAAACTCTTCAAACACATATTTCACATTAGCTATTTTCACGATGAGCTTTTGTTGAATATAAAACAGATGCATCGTTATAAGTAGAGTATGTATACTGAATTAATTTGTTCTTTTATTTTAAAAGAAAGTTAAACGCAAGAGCGCTATTTAAATTCGGGTTTCAAGCATACTCCTACTCATAATGGACCAATTTCCTTAACTTTCAGAAACTATTTTTCTTGTTTTATTTCAATGGTATATACCGAGTTTCCTTCAAAGTTTTAAAATTGCTGCCGCAAGAGCAATTTTTAAAATTCTCTTTAACTCCCACTCGTTTTTTAAGGTATACCCCCACTTCTAATGGCCCGATTGCCCAGACTTTCGGAAATTACTTTTATCAAAGTATTTTAAAGAAATTTACAGATTTTCGTTGAGAAATAACAAACATTACGGGCGCTAGAGCGATTTTTCATTTTTGTAAACATTTTCGCTTTAGGTCCCCACACCCAATGGTCCAATTTTGCTGGTTAATGAACCCGATGTATCGTTTGTTAATTGATGGCTATGTGTGGAGTTTCGTTGAGAAAAAACAAAAATTGCGACCACTAGAGCGGAGTTTTTTTTTTTTTTTTTGATTGATTTATTTATGGACTCTCTTTAACATCTCAGGTGATCAGTGTCCAATTCAACTCAGGGCGTGAAACGGCCGACAAATTTTGCTCAGAGGCCTCTCTTTCAGGCTTGAAGTTCTTTTTGGTGACGCAAATATACGACACGGGACCCACGGCTTTACTTCCCTTCCGAAGGAAGCCATACTTGGGATTTTTACGCCCGAAAAAATCCACTGGCCTGGACGGTTTCGAACCCGCACTCTTGGGTTTAGGAGGCAAGTTAGGTTACTACTACACTACCAGGACCGACACTAGAGTGGTGTGTGTGTGTGTGAGTGTACACACACACACACACACACACACATATATATATATATATATATATATATATATATATTCTTGTATATGTTAGTAGGTACGATCGATTAAGATTGGAAGAAATTATTCTAAAATCGTTCCATTGGTACAACCGCAATAGCTTACATTCTTTCGGAATTCGCTAAAATGTACCAAAAGACAGAATCATGTTCGGAAAACCTCAATAATTACCAGCTTGCTTACGATCATCATCGACTTATGAAGCTTCTGCTCAAGGCCTGCCCCGGGTTTATATGAATAATTTAAATTCAAGTACATATAACACTTGTAGGTGGTCAGCCCATCACTCCAAATGCTAAAGTAATTGCTTGGAAGGGAAAAGGTTGGCAAATTGTAAAATTGTAATATTGTTTGAAATCACAGATAATTGATTTTCTTACGTGTTATACACTTACTAGAGAAGATTCGATCTCTTTTTTTCTTTCTAAACGGTTTAGAATTTATTTTGTAGGTTTCTATAGATAACACAATATGATTTTGTTTAATTAAAACCTCATGCCTCGTAGTGTATCTTACAAAGCACAAGCACTTGAACAGAACAGATTGTCACTTCAACTAAGTTCCTCAAACTGAAACATTTGTTACGCTTATTGAAGTCACATGAAGGACAAAGAGCAATAGCAGTCGCTTAAGCGCGATAAACAGTTTCAGTTATGAAACAGAACGACATTGACCAGACTTGCTGTTCGTGGAAATGAGAACACGATACACTAAGAGACAGTTGTTGAGTTATGTAACGACATTGACCATTGCTGAAGTCACATGATGGACAAAGAACAATAGCAGTCACTTGAAGTGCGTGAAACAGTTCGTGGAAATGAAAACATGCACTGTCCTAGCTATATGGGACATCTGTTGAATCATGAAACAGTATTGAACACGCTTGCTGAAGTCAGGTGACAAGCAACTTGCAAAGTCTATTAAGTGGGTTCGGATATTTGACGTTTCGAGGTTCTACTGTAATTTATTATCTCGTCTATAGGTTTTATTTTGGCTATATCAACAAGTGTTCCAAATAAGAGAAGTAATACTCCAGCGACTCTTTCATAGCTGTTGCTCAAATTCTGTTGTCTCAAACAAGAAGTACTTGCAGTTACGTGCTTATGTACCAGAACAATGAAATACTCTGCAAAAAAGTTTGTAAAGGTTTTCACAATATACGCAACTGTCCCTATGTTTGCTGATGGACAAAGAGAGTTGGAAGTCAATGAACTCTTGAGTGTTCTCGTTACAAAAAAAAAAAAAAAAAAAAAAAAAAGGGCGGAATAGTTGTGGTTTCGCTCAAATTTTTATGATCTGCCCATAGCCCCTCCCCCACAATTACCACAGCACGCGCCAAGCTAAACCTAGAAGAACAGAGAGAGAAAAAAAAGTGGAAGGGGGGATGCGTGCACAAGATAAGGGCCCACTTGTTGCAATCAGGGGCGGCCGACTGTACACGAGTGTTGGAACGCATGTTCAAGTAGCGTGTATTTGAAGAGCTTTTATTTCCAAGCTGGTGCACATTCGAGAGGGAGGGTCACTTTCATTTATTGCGCCCCACCCCGATCTTCCAGCGTGCTGTAATGAAAAGCTTAGCGACCGCAGGATCGCATCTATTGGGGCACATCTGTGATCCTTGTACACTCCAATAAACGCACATTCGTCATCACGTGTCTCGTGAGGACTTCTAGGCACGTCTGTCCTTCACTGTAACCAACCTAATGCAGGCGGATAGAAAAGATTGCAGTTTAATCGTTATTGCTGAAGAACTCGCGAGAGGAAAGCACCGAGTTTCGTTTTGTTTTTATTATTATTTCGGCGTACACATGATTGAGAAGCATTTACACGATTCACTTTGACATTTGTTAACTTTTGTTCTTTGAGGTATTGCTGAATTCAGGATCGGATTGAAAATCGGAAACGGCAATCATTCCAACATTTTAGATTGTTTTTGTCTAAGTTTACTTTAAGTTTCTGATTAATCGTTAGGCTTTCCATTTGTCTAATTTTTTGTTACTACCGTAGTGCTGTAAATTTTTTATGTGAACCTCTTTTTAATTATTCTCGATTAGAATATATATATACCGAGGGTGCCAAACACACGAGGATATACACACTTTCACAGTAGATATCTATTTAATATATTTCAAAGTTGAACCGAAAAACAACAGTAATGTGTAGTATGATGTTCTGTAAACAGATGTGATTGACATATATTATGATAGCGTTGCTACAATAAGTTGGAGCCAAGATTATCGTTTGAACAGCGGAAAGCAATTTTGAAGTGGTATTGGAAAACCGAGAATGTTGTTGAAGTTGAAAGGCAATGGAGACGTGTGTGCAGAACAGAATCGCCATTGGATTTCTACCTATGGGGAACTCTTAAGGATGTTGTATACCGTAGAAAATCAGCTACACTGACAGCACTTCGGGAAGAAATTGAAACGGCATGTGCTGCAATCGCTGAGGATACTTCCGCAAACGTTGCTCAATCAGTAGTTCCACGTACTCAGAAGTGTATCGACGTCGATGGTGGGCATTTTGAGCAACTGTTGTAACTGTAAAAGTCTAAGATTAGTGCTCATCATTTTTTGTTTGTGTAAATTCAGTTTTTTTTCTTTGCTTGAAGTCTGTATATATTTTTGGCACCCTCTCTATTTATATATTATATATGGGGAGAGGAATTACAAAGAATTTGCGAATATAAAGGAAATCGAAAAATGGGAACTGCAAGATTAGAAATGAATGCTCCCGGACGCTGGTGCGCTTCAGAACTGAATACACAACAGCTAACCTTAAACAACAAGTTATTTGGTTAATAGTGTTAATGAATTGAAGCGCAATAACAGTAATCGTTCATAAAACTTATCTATTGTACAACTCCTTACCACTTCCACGAAGATTTGCACCCTGAGTCACAGTGCGAGATCTGTGGCTAGTTTAAGGTACAGCTTGCTTATTTATCATTGTGTCTCCGCCAAAAGCATTGATTTATTTTGACTACGTCACATCGCAACATAGCTATGACGTTGATCCATACCGATGCTTCGTAGCCCATACGTTCCACTCTCAAACTTCTAAACGACAAGCTTTGCTCGTGAATTCTTTGTATACATTTTCTCCTCACCTTGTACAGATGTTTTGTTATAGCTTAGTGCTAATAAATACTAAACTTCAATGAGTCTTAAGTATATTATCCCTAAACCCAGTTTCTTGTCCTCGTGAACTGTAGGCATTCTCCCAGGAGTGGCGTAGAGGATTTCTCAGGCTGGACCGCCCAGGGTTCTGGTACGTTGTCTCAGTGGAGATGATAGTTAATTATAGTACACTAAGGTCTATAAACCCATGAGTACCTAAACTAACCGAACATATTTGCCACAAGGATTATCCTGTTGAAGGAAAAACTTCCAATCGAACCCTGATCAGGACACCATGGGAGGTCTAGATAAAATTGTTACTGCTCCGATATGCAATAATAACCCAATTGTTAAAAATGACATCATCATCATCTGTTAGCTATATAATCAAGTTTGCAATATTTTAAATCTATGGCTCGCCATAGCCTAATGAGGGCCGTTGACCTACCGCGTCGACCGGTGCGTCCTCTCTTTGCATCACGCGACATCATTAGAGGAGGGCAAGATCGCTACCTCTCCATCAAGCAGCTTCCCAGTTGTCCTCACGAGTCTGGATGACCCCTTCCAGACCTCCCTTAATCAGAAAAATTCCTAAGTAGGTACCAGGAATCAAACCCGGGCCTCCCAGCAACGCTAATCACTAGACCAGGGTGGTAAGTTTTTTTGCCATGGCAAAACTAGATAAGCATTTAGATTCATTTGCGGAAAATTACAGAATATGTTTCTTATTTAAAAAAAAAAACTTTTTGCTTATAACGAGAACGTGATTATCAAACAATATAATCAAACAAATGAATATAAGCGATCAAATGGACTAATAACATAAGTGGCCGAGAGCGATCGAGAAAATCGATTCTCCTGCAATCTCTCGACGACTGAAATTGGTGCTCCTAAATGTAACTGTAAGGAACCGTTGTCTAAAAGTAGATCATTACGCTTGATTATTGATAAATACATAATAAGGTATTTAAATTATCATTATATCTAAGAAAAAATACAAGACCCGTTTAGCAGGAATGACAATAATCCGCCCTGTGCATTAAAAGGAGTGGACATAACCTAATTCAAGATATGACAATGTTAGACAAACAGCTGTTCCTCTATATGACGTCACTTGTAACTTTTTATTAATACTTTACAATGTTGCAATTGTTTCGCGGAAATGAAAGTTACAAGACCATACCTTACATGAACTTGTATGTATTAGACCATACTTTTGTGCAATAGTTCAACTTTCAATGTTATTTTTGTTTAAAAAAAGCGAGGGTATAATTTAAAGTAACGTGGTTCTTTCTAAAATAGAAGCATTGCATCTATTTTGTTGCCTGCATAATTACAAAAGATATTTCAAGCGCACTAGTACTGAGATTGCGGTTAGTGTTTTACGTAAACTTTTGCAACCCTTCTCTCCCATTGTCCCTTCATTGCTGTTTTCACTCTGCTTCATCATCACTCTCTAAAAGAAGAGACTCTTTTAATAACTCATTTTAAATGAAAGATTGCAATCGTAGAACACAAGAGCAGTGGACAATACAGACAAATGAAATGAGTGTATGTACTTGGACCGCTTATTGAGATGTGATTGTTTGGAGTCAGTGTAGTGTATGATACCAACTGTGCGAAGCAACTGCTTTTGTACAGCAAGGTCGCGACTTGATTGCGCACTTTAGTCGTATCGCCTTCGTGAAAATTAATAATCGTTCGCAATGTTCCATGTTTCTTCATATCATGTTTTCATATTAATGATAAAGCCTTTATTTTAATATTATTGTTAGAACGTTCGCGTTACGTTAAGGTTTACATTTATATATTAATTTTAGTAACGCTGTACTTACTATTTACCTGAAAATTATACATAAACTCTTTATCCTGTATACCTGGAGTTTCTCAGTTCAGTTTATACAAACAAATCGCCGTTATCTTACAAATATTGACACGAGTTTACTTTTCGTTACCTATCGAACTATGTTTCCGCATCTGCATTATTTTAATATAATTATTTAATACAAAATATAACACCACATAACAAATCACATTCAGGATTAAATAATTTATTTTACGCCTACAAATTACACGTATGTCTATGATTGACTGGAGGATGGAAGATCTTAGACCGGCGAATCACATTTGGGAAAAATTCTTGGAAAGAAAACTTAATTTAACATGAAATTCCTTATGTGAATATTAATAATTCACATAAAATATGTTATATTTTATTTTCCGTTATATACAAGATGTTTAAAAGGAGAAAAAAGCTAATAAAAACATGTGTCCGGAAATCATTAGTTTTAAGTTGTTCATAAATTTTTACTTCAACGCGTTTCAAGGTACAATTTACAAGTTAAGTTCGTAACGGAAAATAAAATCAATTTTGTTAAGTAATCCAATTAAGTTTCGATACAAGTGCCGATGCAATTATTGTATTGTGTTGCCAAGGGGATTTGTTTACATTTGTCATTTGGGTACATTTGTGTTAAACTGCTTGTCACGTTTCACTTGTGTTACGTTTAACCTGGTAGGATATCCATTTCATGATCTTGCAAATGAGAAGAAACATGTGGTTTATGCATGATGGGGCTCCAGCACGTTATAGCCGCATTACTCGAGATGCACTGCTTAATACCTACCATGACACAGTATGGGAATATTTGAAAGGGCGCACACTTCAAGATCCTACAAGTGTCTGCAGGTGTGGAAGCAAGAAGTTTGAACATTTTTTATGAGTTTCTCAATTGGAATTGTGTTTATTGTTTCTTGTTTTGGTAAATTTCGTTAATAATTCAAAAACTAACGATTTCCGGACATAAGTTTATATCCATTTTTTGTTGTTGTTTTGGTAAACTTTAATTAATTACTCAAAAACTAAGGATTTTAGAACTTATGTTTATACAAACTTTTTTTTCCTCCCTTGTTTTGGCGTGAGGAACCCGTCTCCAAAGTTTGTAAACGTATTACTGAAACATTCTGTACATTCATTTAAAATATGAGATTGCGCAAATATAAAAACCATTACTAAAAACATTTTTTTCAACAACCAACAAACACAAAGTAACTAACATTTTTCTAATATAGAACTTTTTTGGGATTTAAAAGAATATGACACAATGTCCTACTCAGAAAACTTTCAATCATGCTTATGAATATATATTTTTAGACAACTCATATAAAAATTAGATAAGACACAAACTAAAAACTGAATACTCCGTCTTATAAAACTGATATAACGCTTCAGTGTTATCAACCTTAGTTTAATATGATGATAACACTGGTCTACAAAAATATTCTTTTTAGCCCTTTTTTTCCGCCTGTATATATGTATCATATGAATATCTAGGTTTTTAAACAAAATCATATCAAATGTAAAATGAGTTTATATTTTTTATGAAATATTATTAAGTTTTAAGACACATAGCCAAGACAACTGTTTTATATGTTTAATTTTATCTTAAATATTAATGAATATAATGAAAAGTCAATAAACTAACTTTTTTCACTATTAGGGAGAATAAACCTTTATTATTTTCGAAGCTCTGATATGTCCTTCACTGGTGTCTCTTTTCAAACACCAACAGTAATCAGCCATCACATTCCAATCTTTGATAGAGGGTTTCCATCGTTTTAAGGGCCTTACGACCCTACTCACCTTGTTCTTCGCTCTTTGCACCAAGATTTACAAGGAAGTATAATCAATATGGCCGTAAGAAAATGCACTTTAACCTCATTATATGCCCTAGATTTCTAAAATGTTGTAACATTTCCTCCACAATTTCTTTATAGCTCTCAGATTTCTTGTTGCTAAGTAAGTTTTCTGTCACTTTTTGTATGTCAACCTTATTGACTTCTCTAACTCGAACATCGACTGAGGAAAGGTCTCATCCTGCATAATCTCACGAATCTACTAGAGTCCATCAAAAATACCTGCTCCTATCTTAGCTTCAGTTTTCTATGGGAACTTTCTTTGTAGCAAGAAAGTTGAAACAATCACTATCCTTATTCAGAGCATTTGCTTCATCAGGTCTAACTTTATATGGAGTAATGTATGAAGGACATTAGAAGGAAAAACAATAGTTCATACATTTTTTTCTCTCCAGGAACTAAATTACTTCTTTGTGGTCAATTTTTTTCTGGTCCACTGCTCTGATTTAGCCCTATTGTTTCATTCACAAAGTGAACCATTTATTATCTTGTTTAAATCTTTCAGATATTTATTTTATGTATCTGCTCAATGAACAAATAATAGAAACTGCTATTTTCTGTAATACCGATTTTTGAAAAACTGTAGCCAGATGAAACAAAAGAAAGGCTGGTTTTTGGGCTTCCATGTGGCAAGGAATCAGAAAATATAAACAGTTTTCATTCAGCACAATTTATATAGAGCAGTGTTATTAATCTTTTTAAGCGAGTCCAATTTACTATTTTATGATGTATTATATATGTTATATCTTAACGACGGTTTCGGAATCAAGCCTTTACATAAATTTGTTTTTAATATATGAAAGATTTATTTGTTTAAGTAGCTCTGAAACTATGTCAGGCTGGAAGAAAATAACATCTAATTGCATCATTAAGTGCATTATACAGCTTTTTCAGCGCTTTTTTTTTTTTTTTTTAAGTTTACTATGTAGAGAAAATGTAATAATAAAACAAACATTTAAGTAGTCATTTTAGAGTAACAAAGTGGATTTAAAAACAAATATTGGAAATATTATATAAAAATAATGTTCTTCCATGCTGTTCTTAGTGAGAAAAACGCAAAATATTTTTTGAAAAGGAGATGGTTATGGAATAATTTCACTGTATAATCACTAATTTATTTATAAGTATTGATGAATGTTTAAACATATTAATTGATTTTGTTTATAGGTTTGCTCGCATAATAAAATGTCACTTTTATCACTTAATTCATAAATAACTATTGTAATATTATTGTATTGTCCACCTGTTTATCATTCTTGGCATAGGAGTTGTTTATTATTTAAAATTAAATTTAGCATAAAAGTAACAATTAATAAAAATATTATTTGCTAAAATCGTTCTGTACAAAGCGCAAATGTCCAACTGAACCCTTAACATGTTTTTATCAATGCCAGCATAAAGCCCACAGTGGAAAACTGTCCGATGTTTTTAGTATGTTGTGTCTGATTTGAGAAACCTGTAGAGTGCAAAGCAAAAAGACAAGAGACCCCTTATGGCCATTAGGCGACTTCTTAAAGAGAATGAGGTAAACTTATTTTTTAAGTATTCATGTTTTTCTTTCAACCTATTTCAGAAATGTCTTCACTGAACTCAGAACGACTTAATTTCGTTCATCAATTCAAAAGATTGCAGATTTGCTTAGGTATAGCGGAATTGAAATTGTTTTTATTCGATGCGACAAATAACCCAGAAGTATGCAATTTGATGTAAATATTTGCAGAATTATGATGTTTTAAGTATAAGTAGGACACATGTAATAATATCCTAAGTGTTGGTATAGAGATTACTTTGTTGCTTGGGAAGTATCGAAGAAGGTTCAAATCACGTCTTGAATTGTAGTTCTTTAACTGTAATCGAATTACTGCTGAAGAAGTTGCTGTCACGAGACAATTGTGGTAGTTGTGCGGCTTCCAAAGACGCCCATGTTATGCTGTTGTCACAAACTGTTTACGATGATTGTATTGAAAAAGTATAAATTAGGATATTATAATGTAAAGGCAACATCATGTCACTGCTATTAAGACCGCCACGGGTGGCCGAGATTGTTAAGGCTCAGACTCATGAGCTCGTTGTCTGGGGTTCGATTCCACCCAGGACCGTCCTTGTTTTTTTTTTTTTTTTCCCTCTCCCAGATTTTCATCTGTTCTAAAAAATAGCAATGCCGGGGAGGTACCCTAAACTTACCCCTGGAACGTTTCCTTCCTTAAAAAAAATCATTTCATCTCATGTATCATCAGTGTTCACCGCCTCAGTGGTGTCTTAGTAGTAAAACGAGCGTTAAACACTAAAGTTTGTTAAGTAACTACACCATATTCTAAGGGTTTCTTAATTAATTGTTAGAGGTGCTCTTTGCAATTCTCAAATTTGTTTAACTAACTATTGAAATATTTAACGTAATTTTAACTCCATGCCTCGCAAATCATAAATTTGTTTGCTCAGGCAAAGACAAGACACAAATTTCTTAGTTTAAAAAAATGAACAGGCAGGGGACACTAAAACTGAAATAAAACTTTTGATGGGAACTGGGGGCGCGAGTGAAATAATTGAAGGATTCAGAAGGCTACAGTAAAGCTTCTGAACACGCAGAAAGTGAAAAAAATGGCCCTGGGTTAAAAGAAAAAGCAAAGAAGGAGCAAAACACTCGAAAAATTCCAAAGTAAATAATGACATTTTATTAGAGATATCAAATGGTTAAAATACAATTACTCACACATATAATTTAAAGTAGTTCATCGGGGAAGTGCTTGGGATTTGTTCGTTCTTATAATGTTAAGTTAGAAGCATAGCAAAATATATTTAAATACTACAAGGTGAATAGAGTTTTTTTTTTTTTTTTTTTTTTTTGAGTAGTGTTTAACGCCCGTTTTTACTACTGAGGCACCACAGGCGGTGGACACTGATGATACATGAGATGAAATGATAAATTGGGAAAGGATTTTTTTTTTTTTTTTTTAAGGAAGGAAGCGTTCCAGGCCTAAGTTTAGGTACCTCCCCGGCATTTGCCAGTTATGAAGACTGAGGAAAACCTGGAAAAAACCCCACTCAGGGAGGACGGTCGTGGCGGGATTCGAACCGCAGACCTCCCGCTCACGAGTCCGTGCCTTAACGACCTCGGCCACCCGTGGCGGTATGTGAACAGAGTGATAGGCTACAAACCGCGCAATACAAATGGAATTTCATCACTAGATCTCCAGCAAGGATATGCTGTCTGTAATAATGAGTTATTTCTCTGCTAGCATTCTTTCGAAAAGACCTGATGCCAAATCTTATGTGCAAGATATAAAGTAGGTCCATAAGTTTCCGGCCTCGCCGATAAGGATTATCCCCTTCACAAAACCCTTATCTGGTATCATATCTTATCTGTTAAGTAAATAGCTCCAGCTGTAACTTAACGCTGCTATATTCAGTTGTTCATATATAGTTACATAAAGACGGCTGTAGATGATAGTGACATGTTCAAAATGGAGTATCGAGCTGTTATTGTATTAGTTTCTTAACAAAAGAAGGACTTAATCCAAATGAAATTAAACAGCGAATGGACGGTGTATATGGGGAAGCATCCCCCTCATATTCTACCGTAAAAGAATAGGCCAACATTTTTCGAATGGAGCAGCAAGGTTGGGCCTTTCTAAAACAATAGTCTTTCGAATTATTCATGAGCATTTAAACATGAATAAGGTTAGTGCAAGATGAGTGCCTAAACTTCTTTCCTCAGTCCAAAAGCAGCAACGAGTCATCTGTTGTCACGCATTTTTGGAGCTCTGCCTTGGCAACGAGAGAGAAATTTTGCAAACCATTGTTACAGGAGATGAAACTGTGGACCTATACTATGATCTGTCCAAAAAAGAATCAATAGAGTGGTGTAAACCTGGTGAAGCACCGCCTGTAAAGACCAAGGTCACTCAATCAACCAACAAGATCATGGCCACAATCTTTTGGCACCGTGAAAGAATGCTCTTCATTGACTTCAAGGAGAGGAACACTACAGTAAATGGGGAGTACTATGCTGGCCTACTGCACAGACTACGTGCTTCCATCAAAGAGAAAAGGCAAGGAAAGCTGAGTGCTGGTGTGCGCCTTCTTCACGACAACGCGTCTGTGCACACACACAGCTCTTATTGCAAAGGAAGCTGTGAAGAAATGTGGCTTCAAGAAGATCAACCATTCACCCTACAGCCCAGATCTAGCTCCCAGTGACTATTTCCTGTTCTCAAAACTCAAGAAGGACCTTCGAGGAAGGAAATTTAAGTGTGACGAAGAAGTGATGGATGCTGTTTATGCCTATGTTAATTCAAAGATGTGAGAAGTGTATTGCAATAAAGGGCAACTATATTGAAAAGTGAAATATAGTTTTTATCTTTATCATACCTAGAAAATGGTCAAGCCGGAAACGTATTGACCTACCCTAGTATGTCAACAATGGTTTTCATATTTAATGTCTTCAAGAATACGACATATGTATTCTTTTCATTATTAAGTAGTGTGTTAAAGGTATAAATGAACCCTTTGTGTAACAATAGGGCCTTCAGATTAATTTTAGAAGCATCTACATAAGCGCCACACTTCAGCATTGTGTGTAATTCCTAATTTTAACATGAGACTATTCACATCGCTGTATGCAAACTGTGACATATGGTAATAAATCCTTATTTCTGTTTCTAAACTCTGAAATCTTAGTAGTTTATACCCAGCAAATTCCATTTCTGAAGATGAGATATTAGAAGGTCAGCCAGGTCTTGACGTAAGCACAAATCACATACCAGAATGCTGAGTTCCACTTGTGTTTGTGGCTGTTCTTCTTCTTCTTTGTGTGGAATGTAGATGTCATCCCTTGATTAAGATCAGGTGGCGTTATGTCAGATTTCAATTTTTCTTGTCATGTAGAAGTATTGTGTGTATAAAATATAAGTTTGTTAGAGTGTCCAGAAACCTGACGTGATGGAGAAAATCTGGTGCCACATTCTTCGTCAGTTTATCTTACTTGGTAATAATCAACATGCGTTTGCCAGTACAAAAAACCGTCTGTAGTTTTTTAAAATAACGTATATTGTTGGTTTTTGGAAACTATGCCAATATCCAAATTTATTTGCACAAACACAAAGCTTATATATAGTTATACAAATGTACAACATTTTAGAAATTTCCATTAATAGTTTCAGAAATTAAGACGATGTACTGTAAAAATGAAACTTTCAGGAAAATGGGCATAATTTTATTATAACAAATGTAAATGAGTTAATGATTTGGGAAATGAATACTGGGAATCCTCATGTAGTTCTGTTGTCTTTTCTCGTTCTGTGAGTAAGATGGGACATGTTTTCAAAAGTTTCATCAGTATTGAACATGCTTCAGTGACCGCCTCATATGCACTCCTGGAATGAAGCCCAACTTACCTACTACGTTTACCTGCATTCCCATAGTTAAACTAAAACACTATAGATGTAGGTATTCTCATCCGCCATTTTTACTCCTTTATTTAGAAGCAACAGTTGCGGAACACAAGCAAACACGCTGACACTTATAGCACCGTCGTCAAGCGGTGTATATAAATGCATTTATTTAAATTTTAGGCATTTTTTTTAGATAAGTTGCTTAAATGAAAAATATAAATATAATTATAATCTATAATTTTATAACTTGTTATGATTAAATACAAAAATTATGATATTGAATTCTTATATACATATAATGTATATGTTATGTGTTGCACAATTCATTATTTATAAATCAAATAAAATGAACAAAAGCTGTTTGTACATAGGTATACGTGTGTACCATACGTAGGTATGTATATAATATACAAATTATAGGTTAGGTTTCTTTCATAGTAACATTGATATTCATATAAACTATTGAATCAATTACCATGACGCTCAATTAAATAAAGATTAATTTAATATTTTATAAAGGTACTTAATTATCGCTGTTACTTATAACCACAACCATTACTATTATTATCAATACGTACCTATACCTAGTAAACACAACTTATATGGAGCTAAATTGTCTTTTTATTTTACACGCAATATATTTGAGTCTTTTAACTATCACTACAATCACTTTAAGTCACTTTATTAGTAAAAATCCACTATTTTTAATGCATAAAACGATTAAAACGCTGAACAAATACACAGTAATACATCCCAGCGTCGTATAATACCAAAGGAGTGAAAATGGCGGATGAGAATGCCTACATCTATAGTGCTCTAAGTTAAATATTACTGCAGCGCCAAAACTTATTTTGTTCACCACTTTTAGGGAAGAAAAGGTGATGTTGGAGCATCGTGTTTGTGTTTTACCATGAGTACATTTTGACAAGAGTTGTGAATCTGACAATGCTCTGAAAGTGGTCTTTATGACAACTCAGGAAGGCTCTGCTTATGGTTTTAAGGTGGTGAGCATCTACTTGTAGCTACACCAGCTTTCTGCACAAAGACCATGCTGATGTTTTTCATTAGAGATATGATGTGAAAGTAGGTAACCGAAGTGCTTTTTTCATGTCCTGTACATCTTGAATATTATTCCTAATAACCATTCCGTAGTAGCTTAGAATTTACTTTATTTAATTCTTTGTGAGCGTGAGCTCTGGGGCTCGTCTTCCATTATACGTCCTCCCTGGCAGAGTTTTTCCACGTTTTTCTCAGTTCTCATAAATGGCAAATGCCGGAGAGGTACCGTAAAACTTAGACCTGGAACGTTTCCTTCCTTTAAAAAAATTATTTCCACTTTATTATTTCATTGCATGTATCAACAGCGTCCACCGCCTGCGATGCCTCAATAGTTAAATCGGACGTTAAGCATTATTTAAAAAGTTTTGCTACTAATGTTTTTACCTCCCTCCAACTTTTTTGTTTGCAAGTCACAGTTTCAATAATCTTCCATTAGCTTACTGTTTTCAAGATTTGTAGCTTTAACACAAATGTAAACACAGTTCACTGCTCTCTAGATTAACTAATTAGGCTTGCCTGCTCAGTGAATTCACTAAATTTCTTGCTAAAAAAGCGTTGTGCATTTAAATAATTTTAGGCCACTTTCTGATGGATTTTGGAAATACACTTTTGGGATTTTATTGTTTAAGCATCACAGAACAAAATAAACACAAACTTAAAAATGTTTATTTTTGACTATTCATTGATCGACATAGTCGGTCCTGGTGGGGTAGTGGTTACCATATTTGCCTTCTAAACCCGAGATAGCGGGTTCAAACCCGGCCCGGACCGATGGATTTTTTCGGGCGTAAAAATCCTAAGTATGGCTTTCTTCGGAAGGGAAGTAAAGCCGTGTGTCCCGTGTCGTACATTTACGGCACGATAAAGAACCTCAAGTCTGAAAGAAAGGCCTCTGAGCAAAATTTGTGGGTCGTTTCACGTCCTGAATGGGACGCTGATGACCTGAGATGTTAAAGAGCATCCGCATATAAACCCCCCCACCCAAAAATGATTGACATACCGCTACGAGTGGCCGAGGTCGTTAGGGCGCGGACTCGTGAGCGGAAGTTCTAGGGTTCGAATCCCATCAGGACTGTCCTCCCTGACTGAAGTTTTTTCCAGGTTTTCCTCAGTCCTCATAAATGGCAAATGCCGGGGAGGTACTCTAAACGTAGTCCTGGAACATTTCCTTCCTTTAATAAAAATCCTTTCTCAATATATAATTTCACCTCATGTATCATCAGTGTCACCGCCTGTGGTGCCTTAGTAGTAAAAACGGGCGTTAAACACTAATAAAAAAATGAGTGACATCCCTTAAAATCAAATAAATAAAAATAGAAATAAATAAATAAATAGAAGTCTGAAAGTTAATATCAAAGCACATGAATTTTACAAAATGGTTTGTATTTTACTGCAAAAGTATTAAACACATTTTTAAATATCTCTACTTTATATCACTATGAAATAAAATGTAATAAAGCATCATTATTAACATTTTCCACGAATTACCAATCATTCCATTATCAGCAACGATCATTTATTATATGGCATAACCGGTTTTTAAGCAAAATAATCCGTGCAGCGTAGTTTATTGTCTAGCAGTTTAATGCGAGAGAGATTTTAAAACAGCGGGGATAAGCAACAACAACTGCCATGGGCATTGTGTGTTGGCGATCTGTATCAGAGCATCCCTTTGTATCGGCACTGTATGGTAATGAATGGGGTGGTGATAGAGGAGGCTTTGACACAGACAATGCTGCCAACCAGACGGAGATGATTAGCAGAGAGGTGGCAGTCACGTGGCGCTGCCAAGTTGCTCATCATTAACCGCTGCTGCAGCGTCATATAACTATTAGAGGGAGGGGCGGCGCTAATCTGATTGCCAGCGTTTGTCGTTTGATTCAGCTTTTGCGCATCCAGCTGCTGATCCGGAAGGAACAACAGGCATTGCAAACAAACAAAGATAATGGCAGCCACCGTGAAACTAGAATGGAAAGATGCACTCTACATATGCATTTAAAGACGGTATAACACATTCACTTTGCCCAAAATATCAAGTATATTTACTTTGTCTCTTTTTCTAGCTTCTGCGCCCCCTTTTTTTGTTTAGTTGAACTTTAAAATGCACAATTTTCTCCGTGTTAGACGAGTTGGAAAGCTGAGTATTGCTTAACTTAAACAAAACATTTAAAATCAAACTGGAATATATAAGAGAGCCCACATAAAGTGTTAGAATATATGTTAAATCATTCAAGGTAAATAAATACTTACTTTTTCTAAACTTTTCGGCGGAAGGGTTATTCACGATATCCTTATGGGCAACACTTCAAAGGGCCCACCATGAATGGGATGGGAGGGGGTAATTTCAGGATTTTAAATGGAACGAGGCTATCGTTTTTGCATGTTTTACTTATTCTCAACAAATCAAGCAAATTTTGTTTTAATTTTTTTCTAAATAATATTGGAAAGAAAACAAATAACATATGGCAACTATAAGTTTCCAAATTCTCGAAATGAAGCACATAGCTTTCTCATTTTAAACGTAATCTCTCTTGGTACTAATGCACTTTGTCCACTGTTGCCTTTATCCCATCAGAAAAGTCATATTCCTATAGGCCTACAAAAAAACCACTCAACTGGCGATTTAAGCTCTTCACCGGACAATAATTCTTTCCACCAAGGATTTTTCCCAGTCCGATGGAGCCAAGTGAGGGGAATAAGGCGGGTGTCACAGCAAATTAATTGGTTTTCGCCATTGCGACACGTATGTGAGGGCGATCATTTTCTTGAAAAAAAACGGCTTTCTTTGATAAACACGGCCTTTTCTAGCGTGCTTTTGTTTTCAATGAATGTTAGCACAATACGCTACAGTGATATATGTTCCTGTGGGAAGCTAATCAATTAGCAGTATATCCTTGGCATCACAGAAAACTGACGCCATGATCTTCTCGGCCGATTTAACACATTTAGCCTTCTTTGGCAGTGAGAATCGTGATGCGTCTATTGTTTAGACAGCTGTTTTGTTTCAGGTGTATAATAGTGCACCCATGCTTCATCACTAGTTACAAATCGACGCATGAAGTCCGCGGGAACTCTCTGAAACGAGAGACCTGCACTGATTCGCTTTTGTTACTGAATCAGCAGTCGCGGCAGCCATCTTGACGATAATTTTTTCAAGCACAATTCTTTCCTCAATATGTGAAACACGTGTTCCGCTGAAATGCTAACAGCTAGCTGCAACAATTTCAGACCTTTACTCAGCAATCCTCCAGACCCATGTTGCGCACATAGCCAGCAAATTTCAATTTTTTTCTCTCTCTGTCTGGTTTGAAATATAATAATCCTACTTAAATTTGGAGTACTGAATTAATGGAAAAATTCGCTTTTCTCTATCACGTCACATTTCCTAGATACACAATACTAACATCACATGCAAGCAATACAATGTTAGTGCGTGTTAATAATTTTAAATGCATCAAAACAACTACACTTAGAACCATTAAATATGTGCATTTATTTAATTTAGAGTTTCAGAATTCGATGGAAAAATGAGTTTTCCCTATGAGATCACAGCATAGTTTTAAAAAACGCTATTAGCGAACAATGACATAATTAAATACAAAACAAGAAATACAGACTCAGAACTCAGGAGTGATTTTCTGTTTCAATGTGGACACGACACAGAAAGATAAGAAATTTAGTTGCAGTTTTAATCCATTTTGTTTTGAAAAGTGTGCTCTTATTTTGTAAGAAGACACCAACAATAGCGTTCCAGTGTCCTTGATAACGTGTTCTATAATAACGATGTCTTGGGTGAAAGCTGCTCATTGCTTACGGCGCCCAAAATTTCCGGGAAGAAGTCAAGGTGTGAATGTAAAAATTGAACTGTAAATGACATTCTACACCTCATGTTCTTGCAATTCTCCAACAGATAGTTATCTCTTTTTTGTTGTTCTGAAAACCATTACTTTGAAAGAGGATCAAGCAGCTAATTCGAGATTTGTTAGCTTAATATCAATCTTTCAATTGTTTTCTGATTTGTAGTCCGTCAAACATGCCTTTTTCTACCACTCATCCCATATATTGATTCTTTTTAGAGCTTCTACAACCATCTTTATATTATAAAAACAGTAGCGAAAAAAAAAAAAAACAAACAAACAAAACAAATACAACATGTAAACAAAAGAACGGAGAATAGCGAAATACTTCAAATAAAACAATCTAAAAATCTGAATTACTCAAAAACATTACGTGCTTCACATTTAAAAATACAGATTCGGATTGTATGCACGAAACTAGGTACTAATTTTATGTATAACACGTCAGCTGCAAAATGGCTGTTGACTAGTGTAATTTCTGGACGTCCGCTGCGTGGTTCGTCTTCCAAGCCTTAACGGCTGCGTTTAAACTTCGTGGTTCATTTGGAAACGGTTGAAAACGATGGTGAAACTTTTTGTTGCATTCATATCCTTCTTTATGAAGTACTTAATAATGGCACGGTGTTCGATATTTGCCATATTTCCCGTATACACACATCTGCACTGCAACAAACAGTTATAGCTACTATGTTTCTTGACCATCCACGATTAATGCATAAATTTTCTATGAAAGATGGCGTGTTTTGACAACAAAGCTGCTGCTGCATTCTATGGGGCATTTCCAGAACTTTTCAAATTATCCTGGTAAAATCTTTAAAACAGTTTAGCCAACATTATCGTTTGGCTCTCGTATACTCAGAGACCTGGCACGGTTTGAAGTAGAGGTTAATGTGCTTTTAATGCTGCAGGACAAATTATAGACTTACTCACTGAGTGACATGGAATGAGAGTGTCATATGTAAAATTCCAAGGCTGAAAATATGACTAGTTAAGCACAAAATGTGAAGAACAGGATGAAGTGAATGATGAGAATGCATAGTTCCAAATCCACAAACAAGTCAACGTGCACTGGCCAGAGAGAGGGATCAACGAATACTAAAACAACAAAAGTACCACACTTATCACATGGGCATTTGCACAGAATGATTCACTACTGAACAGCATATTATTTTCTACCTGGATAACTTTTTCTAACGCTAGACATGTTAATTAATATAATGTGGATTGTCGGGTATTTGAAAACCCTACTTTTCAGCATCATTGATCATTAAAAGTAGTTTTGCGTTCTTGGTAACTTAATATTTTGAAGGCACATTTACAATTGAGACATATTGTCATCTGTGATTTACGCCACTCTTGGAAAATGTACCTCTCAAAGTACGAGCAGGAATGATACCTGCAAAATGGTACACTGCACATGTGAGTTATGGAAAGATTCCTACGGCCCACCTCCACTGAAATATAAATTTAATGTAAGTGTTATGAAAGTGATCATTATATTTTGTGCACTGTGATTAGTAATATAAATATTGTGTATATACGTGTTCATAAAGTTTAAGTTTAATGTTGTGTACCATAGTCGACAAAAGAGAAAGTTCTCTGGTGTAGCTGTTTACGTGAGCCCGGAACGCCAAGAGACAAGAGCTATGTCACTTCTTAAAAGGACTACCGTTGGCGAGTGTTAATAAAACCAAGGCCTTTTTCGTTACTTTAAGGGGAATGAATCTGGCAGCTGTTGTACAGTTAAATTTAAACCAACCAATGTGAATAAAAGTTTTAAACTTTCAAATAGTAGCGGGTGTCATGCGTTGGCAGGTGAATTTGAACCAGTCAATAGTAGGTGTACATTTTGAATTTTTAAAGCAAGGTGTGGAACTTGCGCGTGCTTGTGTGACCCCCGTGACTTAGTAAAGCCAATTATTGGTCAATGTGAATGGGATATATAAGGAGGCATTTGCTCTGCTGGGGCATCAGTTCTCAATTCGCATCAGTGCAGATCAGTGCAGAATAAACTCTACAATCGGATAATAAGTTCTACTTCGGACGCAGTTCTCAGTTCACCTCCTTGGAAGTTGGGGCAGCTAAATTTATACTCGACGTATTTAAGTCCTATCGCACGCTGGACACAGAGGACGCAAGTAATAAATTACCCTCGATATTCAGATCTACTCATCGCGTGATCATTAACACAGCTGATATCCTCTCCCAGTCCTGTTGAGCACGAGTCACAAAACAGCGGAACAGAGCCTGAGATTTTGTTGTCATGAATCGTGGGCAACAATACCAAAGCGACTAATAGTCAATTAACGATACGCCACTTCAAAATTGGTGCCCACCCTGGGGCAGGCAGCCGGAGCAGTTACTAAACAAGTTCCAAAGTAGATGGCTTGAGCGTGCTGGATCTGTTCCATGGCCGCTTTCTCATCTGGCGTTACACTGTTGGATTATTTTTATGGCAATAGGTAAAACAAAAAGGTATGTCCACAGAAGCGGATAGTACTTGCTATTGTATATTACATGTTTTTATAAACATAATTATAGTTTGTTGTTATAGATTCGTGTTATATTAAATTAAATTTTATTGTGAATCTTATATTAACAATGACGGATGTGCCCTCTAAGCGATATAGTATCACAGAAAAGTGTTCCACTCTTTGAGACAGAAGAATCCAGCTAATATACAAAAATTAGGCAATTTCGGTGCTTACTTAAAAGTTAGCGGAAAAAGAGCTTCACAAATAACTCACATTACAAGCGGTCTACAGCACACATTACCACAGAGAATATGAAGGAACGAATAATCGCTAGAGGCAATTTAAAATGGCGGATAATATTAAAACAAAATTTCTTGAGAGAGATGCCTGGGAAATTTAATGGCTTATAAAATTAAAAATGTAATTTCTTTGGTAATTCTTCATAAAAAAAAAAAAAACAGTCTTTACATGATAACAAAAGGAAACCAGGCAGAGGATATTGCAACAACTAAAAGTCGTTTGTTAAGCAGAGGTGCTGCCACACATTGAGAACACTGAGAAGCTCTATGATGCTGCTATTTCTTTAATATGGACTGCTCAGTTCTACTTTGAATTTAATTAGCTCACATTTGAGTTCCTTCTCAGAAAATATCGCGTTGTAAATTCATTATAGTAATTTATATTTGAAAAGACAATGAATTAAAAATGTACAGTTAGTTGCTAATTTCCTTCCAGAGATATTGAGAGAAAAGGAAATTTACAAGCAACATACGTTATTCATATGTTTCACTCCACTATTACCTTAGTCTCGTTACTCCCTCTATCAAACAAATTGATATGGACGAAAAGTACTGAAAGTTACTAGTGAAACATTCTGTAACTGCTGCTAGAGGACATTCTTATTCCAGAAATAGAACTTCTTAAAACTTATTCCTGGTTTAATAACTGTGTATTCTCTATTGAGTTATTTACTGTAGATGGCTTAGAATACTGTTTGTAACCATTAAAGCTTTCAAACTCTTCCGAGTTCTAGGATATATTCTTAAACCAAAGAGCTAAAAGCTCTGACGTATTTTCTAGGAGGTAAGGAACTGCGAATTATATGCTCAGTCAGACAGCTCAATAGTTTCAGCATCTATCACAGTCTGGACAGTTATGGGGTTTTCCGATTATTTCCTGGCTTATAAAAATACACCTAATTTTCTGATGTTGTCTAAGTGTCAAGAGTTTACCAAATTCTTTTTGTCGTCAATATTTCGTTTCTTCATTTGTAATCTCAAGAAATGTGTATTTAACGTAAAACATTTTGGAAACGAATAGAAATAAAATAGAGACTGGCGTTATCTCCATTGGAATGCCTGGAGCAACATCAGCATACAACTAACTCTCAAACATTCAAAGTATAAATAAAATAATATTATCTCGCTGACAAGCACGAGTTTCATTCACTGACCATAAAATATCAATGTATAAGGAATTACATCGAATTTGTGGAACAATTATTTAAATGCAATTAGAGGTTGCAGATGTCGTTACTCACCCAGCTGTCAGGCTGTTAGGCCACATGGGAGACCTGCAAACAAACAACCAGAACAGAGTATTTAATAGCCACCTCAGGTGAGTCACTACAAACAATTAACAAACCACCTTTCTCATACGTTTTTGCAGCTGACAGGCAGAATGTTATTAAAAATGTGTTGGGAAACTTACAGACAACGTTCATTTGTAATTAATAGTTCTTATTTGTTCACTCTTTTGGTATATGATAAGAGAAGTTTGTGTAGAAGAATACACGAGGGTAGGCCCAAAAGTTTCCGGTCTAACCATTTATAGGTCAGATAAAGACAAAAACTATTTCAATTGTCAATATAGTTGTCCTTTATTGCAATACACTCCCCACATATTTGAATTCACATTTCAATCCCCCCTCCCAAATAGTCAGAAGTGTACACTGCAAAATGGACATAAACAGCATTCATCACTTCTTCGCTACAATTAAATTTCCTTCCTGGAAGGTCCTTGAGTTTTGAGAAGAGGAAATAGTCACTGGGAGCTAGAACTGGGCTGTAAGGTGGATGGTCGATCTCCTTGAAGTCACATTTTCTTTTCAATGAGAGCTGTGTGCACAGGCGCGTTGTCTTGAAGAAGGCGCACACCACCACTCAGTTTTCCTCCCTTTTCTCTTTGATGGAAGTACGTAGCCTGTATAGTAAGCCAGCATAGTACTCCCCATTTACTGTGGTGTTCCTCTCCTTGAAGTCAATGGAGAGTATTCCTTCACAGTCCCAAAAGATTGTGGCCATGATCTTTTTGGTTGACTGAGTGACCTTGGCCTTTAGAGGCGGTGATCGCCAGGTTTACGCCACTCCATTGATTCTCTTTTGGACAAGGGGACTTAGTAGAGGACCATAGTTTCATCTCCTGTAACAATGGTTTGCAGAACTTCTCTCTCGTTGCCACAATAGAGCTTCAAAATGCTTGGCAACAGATGACACGTTGCTGCTTTTGGAATGAAGAAAGAATTCTAGACACTCACTCATCTTGCACTAATCTTATTCATGTTTAAATGTTCATGAATAATTCGAAGGTCTGTTGTTTTAGAAAGGCTTAACTTTGCTGCTATTTTTGTAACTTTGAGCCGCCGGTCTTCCATAATTTCTCCTCACACAAGAGGTATCGATGTTTTCAGGTGTGAGCACCTACAAGGGCCGACCTGCACGCTCTTCGTCTTCAATACTTTCTCGGCCCAGTCGAAAAAGTTTGGCCCGTTCTTTTATGGTAAATTATGAGGGGATATTTTCCCATATACACCGTCCAATCGCTGTTTAGTTTTAGTATCATTTAGTATAAGTCCTTCTTTTGTGAAGAACTTAATAACAGTTCGAACTCCATTTTGAACATGTCACAATCTTCTACCACAGCCTTCTTTATGCAACTATATCTGAACAACAGAACACAGCGGAGTGGAAGTTACAGCTGCACTTATTTACTTAACAGATAAGATATGACACCGGATAAAGCTTTTCTGAAGGCGATAATCCTTATTGGCGGGCCGGAAATTTATGGGCTTACCTTCGTATACCGCAATTTATTCAACAATAAGCAAGATATTTTTTGCATGCAAAGATAGCATTAGCATTAGAAAAATTACGCTCCTACAATGATGAAAGCAGTAATATAACTTTTAAAGCACAAATCGTCTGCAATATGCCATATATAACATACATTAATTTATTTTTAACTATAAAGGGATTGACAGAATTCAAACAATTTATAAAATCTGGTATTCAAACAATAAACAAATACCACAGAATAGATAAAATGTTAAACTAGCGTTAATAAGACCACAATAAAATACTAACAACCCTTACTACAGCTGGGTCACTGAATCGGCTAAGGAAGAAGGCTTTGGATCTATCAATTTAGAATAAGGAGCGAAACATGTCTGTTCATCTCCAAGTTCCGAATCTATCTCTCCGATTAGGAACGAGTCAGTAGTGAGCAAGCCAAAAAAATTACGTCATGCACTTCTATAAGTTTCTATACTTGTGTCAGCCATTGGGAACTAAAGTCACTGATTGGATCTTTTTGACGAGGACAAGGATAAAAATAATTGGGAGGGGGAAGGAGGGCAACGAGAACACAGGAAACACCTGTAAAAACGACTCGATTTATAATACAATTGATTTTTTCTATTATTACAATATGAAAGGTAAAATCCCTATGTACTGATTGTAACAATGTCATCTATGAATAAGTAAAAAGACCACGGTATAGTACATATTCTGAAGTCACTATTTTAGTGTAGTATTCTTAGTAATGTTATAAAATACAAGTGTAGGAACAATTTAAAACCAATTCAAATAAAATAATAAATCGCAAATAGATTACAAATAATATTTACAAGTTTCTAAAAGAATTAATCTCGGAAGTAAAGCTCTACACCTCGTCATATTTCCTAATGTTCTCGGAAAACGACAATTCGACCATACTAATGAAAGACAGTGTACAAATAAGACGAACTGTAGGCCTTGATGCTACCATGATAATGTAAACATTACCAGATTCAGATATTTACAGTTGGTAATTTAACCAACAAGCGACGAAAGTGAATAATCAAACAATGCCGGAATTATTGGGCCGAATTGGACTGAAGAATTTGATATATCTTCATCAATAATTTACACATTACGTGACAAATTTGATGGAACTAATTCCATGTTAAATAAGCCAAAGAATGGTCAACTAGCCGTCGTAATTACTCCTGAAAATGAAATGGGTCTTGCATTTACTCAAAACCGTTAAAAAAAAAGCATAGATAAGGATTTATTATCACCCAGAGAGTAACACCCGTGGTATATTAGAGAATGAGACGGCTCTGGGGGGGGGGGAGCGGTGGCATTATTCCAGAGATTATTTTCATGTAAAACAGTTATTTGGGCCTATCGTTTTGCATGTTGTTAATAAAGACATTCTGGGAAGTTATGTTATACCACAACTACACTTGCAAGATTTTACAGCAATTACCTAGGTTTAGTTAAATGATCACTACATCATCAGATATCGCTCCAACAGGTTTTGTCAAATAGGAAGCACCTTCAAGATAGATATTCACTGTTGATGACATGATTCAGTTCATAACAGAATCATGTCAAGGTATTCAGACTACAAAGAACTCTATGCCAAAATGTGCTTGAATGTAGGATTCAGTTAATTCCTATTCTAAGTATATACATTCATATTATTACTTAATGCTATTTAATAATAATAATAATAATAATAATAATAATAATAATAATAATAATAATAATAATAATAATAATAGCTGTATATCTATTTCTGCCAATTAGAGTACGTATACAGAAAGTGCCAAAAATGTATTCACAGTTCAAGCAAAGAAAAAAATGTGATCACATAACAAAACTGAATTCACACAAACAGAAAATGATGAGCACTAATCATCTTAGACTTTTACAGTTACAACAGTTGCTCAAAATGTTCATCATCGGCGTCGATACACTTCTGAGTACGTTGAACTACTGATTGAGCAACGTTTGCGAAAGTGTCCTCAGCGATTGCAGCACATGCCGTTTCAATTTCTTCCCGAAGTGCTGCCAGTGTAGCTGATTTTCTACGGTATACAACATCCTTAAGAGTTTCCCATAGGTAGAAGTCCAACGGAGTTAGATCCGGAGAACGCAGTGGAAACTCAATCGGACCTCTTCGTCCTGTCTTGGAAGATTGTCATCAATGTACGCACGTACATCTCGGTGGTAATGTGGTGGTACACCAACCTTTTGAAAGTAAAGCTCCTCATTTTCCTCAACAAGAGTCACATCTGTTTACAGAACATCATACGATAATCTTGGCTTCATTTGTTCATTGTTGATTTACCTGTCACGTAGCAACGCTATCATAATGTATGCGAGTCACATCTGTTTACAGAACATCATACTACACATTACTGTTGTTTTTCGGTCTAACTTTGAAATATATTAAATAGATATCTACTGTGAAAATGTGTATATCTTTTTTTAGCACCCTCGGTATTTATCGCAGAATAGTGGGCGAAAATATCAGAAAACCTTTGACATATGCAGGATTAAATTAAATAACTAAATGTTGCGGTTATGTGCTTTTTAAGTGTACATAGATTATCAGTGAGTTGTGAAAAGATTACAAATATTGCATTAAAAGAGAAAGAAAATGCTGGAAGTGCAATATCGACTTGTTTGCGAGCGCAGTAAACTGTGTAACTGTTTTCACAGATAGAACAAAACCACAGAAACACAGTATTTCGCACCAGCAAGCGGGTCATGTGTATACTCCCCCTACAAAACACACGAACATAACCCTCTTTCTGTGCAATATTTGCTGTGGCCCGGGGGCTCTGACTTCTGGCGTCCCTTGCTGATTTATAACCGGAAAGCAAACAACAAATTACAATAGACCCTTGCCATATGTTTTCCTAGCACCGGAAAGGCTGCAAAAATATGTTGCCTTCCCGATCGAGCGCACTAATCTCATTATGTAGTCCAGGGTTTCGGAGCCTAACGATTTAATGCTTCAGGCTAAGTATTGGAGGGGGGTTCAGTTCCGAGTCAAATTACTCTGATCTAAAAATGAAACATGCTTTTGTCTCAAGAACTAAAGTAAGTGAATATTGAAATTAAATACGCTTTCATAATTATTTTAGATCGGGCATAAATTTGTAGTAGTATATACAGATTTTAGAAAATAAATAAGTTATTATAGCAAATAGTAATAGCATTTCTGATATCATTACTAAAGTTGATAATATTGATTTTCTAGCACATTTTACCTGTTGAATGCCTGTAGTCATTAGGTCGTTTATTTGTAGAAGGCTGCTAACGAAAACTCTCTCCATGCTCTACGCTGTTCTAATTGAATCAATTGTGAAGATACGTTACACTCCGTAACTTTATATGGCAGCCTATCGCTTTATCGCAACAATTCATTCTTAGAAATCTGGGACTAATATCTCCAATGATATTTTTATAGTAGGTATATTAGTTTCTCAATAATGCATTATAGATCTTATTTGTAGCCTTTTAAATACTTCTTTTAATTTTGAGAAATTTACATTTAAAATCGAATGGAACTTTTATTAATTCCTTTAATAAACATTTTTCATAAGTTCAGTTTGGTGTGGAAAGAAAGTCAAAGTATTTTATCAAGATCTATGCGGGAAAGGGGGCAAATATGGAATATCAAAGTTTTGTAGGTGCTGCACTCTGATGGAGGTCAAACGAAATGGTAAACAAATGAATCATTACAAGCCGCTCTTTTGGTGAGATTGTATTTTTTGAAGAGTCAACAATGTTTGAGAGTCAATGGGTGTACATATTGTTTAATAATGTTATCCAAGTTAATCGTACATTATGCTGTAGTATGTTTGTCTTTCGTATGCTTTTCCGCATATATTGAGGTTAAAATTTCCAAGATTGCAGAGTATTAATATGGAATAGTAGCAGCCCTCCAGGGATATACGCGACACAGAAAGCAATAAAACAAGTAAGAGAAATAAAGGTGAACTTCTTTAAAGTATCACAAATATTTAAAATAACAAAAAGATACGTTTACGTTGGCTAATTATTCAACTAAATATTAGGCCAAAATGATCGGTCTCTCCTGAAATAGAAGATCAATTACTTCAATATTCTCTTATAATGAAGTACAACATTTGTAAGCTAACAAGAAGGGATAGATCATGGCGTTCTAGTTAGCACAAAAGGGGGTGGGGAATCACATAATTTTTAAGTGAAATTTTCTTTGTTTTCAGTAATCACAATAGACTTGTGTTCACAACTTGTTCGTTTAACACTTTTCCTCCTCCAAACAGGATTTAATAATCCCTTAGGATTAAATGGAAACATTGATTAAAATAATGTAAGAATTAAACTACCTTCAAAAATAAACAAATAAAACGAAAATCATATTTAATCCTCAAAAAGTCAGAGCTTGATCACATTTTCCCTGGAAAATCGGAAAAAATTGGCTGTGCTTTCCTATGAAAAATACAAAAGTAGGTTTATGTGTTTATTTTATTTGTTTTTCCTTTTAGATTCATAGGGAAAAAAACTTTGCTTCAACATTTTAATAAACAGTTTTTAATTGAATTAACTTTTCAACAGTATTTCATATTTGTACCCTGCTTTTCAAAACAGTGCAAATGTAGTTTCTTTAAAAGATATATTTTCTACATTTTCTGCCATATTATGTTATTCATATCCAATATGTTTAATCTTGATGGGGCTACACACTGAAACGGTTCTTATGGCCCACCCCACTGAAACATAGATATAATATAATTTGTATGTTGTAAGCCTAATCATAATATTTCATGTAATGTAATTAGTAATGTAAATAACGTATATGTATAATACAGCATAATGCTAACACGTAAGTTGTACGTCGACAAAAGAGAAAGTCTGGAGTTTTTCCGTTTCGGTAGTTGGGAAAGCCAAAGGGGAATAAAACTGATAGGGAAAGGAAACGAGGGTCGAGTGTTATGCTACATTTAAAAGACAGCCGTGCAGAGTTGATAAACTCAAAAAAATTAAAAATCGTTAAGGGCTTTGCAATGTTAGACTTTAAACCAGCCATTGTCGACAAAATATTTTAAACTTTTAAAAAGAGCGAATGGCACGTGTGGCACTTGAACTTGAACCAGTCAATGGAAAAAGTGTGTTCGAACTTTTAAAGATAGGTGCGAAACCTGCGCATACCTATGTGACCCCATGGCGTTGTTAAGTCAACGATTACATGATTTGAATTTAATACATAAGGAAGTGTTGGCTCGGCTGGGGTCTCCAGTTCGACTAATTAGGTAATTCAGTTTCTCATTATAAGTTCAACACACAGTTAGCAGTATTACCTTAGATGCAGTTTACATTTAACACACGGCAAGAAGCAATTCTTGAACTGGGGTTCGAATCCCTTCAAGATCAGTGTCCACTGCTTGTGATGCCTCAGTAGTTAAAACGAGCGTAAATTCCATTAAAAAAAAAAGGAGGACGATTCTGGTGGAAATCGTACCCCAGACCTCCTGCTAACGAGGCCGAACCTTAACGACCTCGACCACCCGTGACGGGAATTTCACTATAGCAAATCGATGTGACTTGAGATGAATTATTATTAATTCCGGAGCGTGTTTTTTAGGCGCGCTTCGGTTGATAAGTGTAAAAGCTTTAATTTATCCTTAAAACGCTAATTTAAATGTTACATTTTGCAAAGGGGAAATGATAGGAATCTTCAAACTCAAAAAGTGCAAATGCTCCATAAAAACGCCGAATATTTGTCTACCGTGTATACAGTATATAACATAAATGATAAGTAACCATTTCCTTTTTCAATGTGATATGATTTTTCATAACCTAACAACCTTCATTGACTAGATTACAGTTGATAAAGGTTATCTTTATAGTTTATCAACAATATTAAAATTAAAACATTCAAAATATATTTTTGTAAAATAAAAATTATTCCAAAAGTAAAACATTATAAAACAAAAGAAAGTCATCCTAAATATAATACTGACTTTTAGTTTCCCTTTCTGTCTCTCTCGCACGTTCAAAATTAAGCCTTTTATTCATTCTTCCTCTTTCTTTCTGCCTTATTTAATAGAATAAACACAAGTGTAGGTAAATTTCAATAATATATTTGATTAAATTGCCCTAAATAAACCTTCAGCTGTATGTAAACACGATTCTTGTATAAAATGTATGTTTCATTTAAATTTAATTTTCATATTTATTTTACGGTTAAAAATCAATTCTAGAGAACATTTCACTTAACAAACGTAAATATTTTAATGTTATATTGCATAAATGACTTTTATAGTCCGAATAAACCTAACGTGTACCATGTAAACAGCCTTTATGCTAAAGTAATTAAGAAAATACATTGCATCAGAAGCAGATGAACATAGAACATCTCTGTTTCCACCTTCCTACATATCGAGAATAATCAGACAGTAACTTCGAGCAGGGCGAATTTCAACGTTGACTTCTGGCACAGGTTTTCGCATTTCCATATTATCATGAAGCCATTCAACCAAAAAGAACCATGATGGAAAATATCTTTAGGAGGGAAAAGGGCCTATTGAATGTGCGACATGGGAGAAAGAGCCTCTCGTATCAATGGAGGCGGGGGCAACAAGTGCGGGAAATGTTAGAGAGTGGAGCTGAATAAGAGAAGATGAAAAAAGGGGGGAGCGGTGCTTGGAGATATTACTAGCGGAGCATATATATAAAACACAATAAACACTAGCTGAAGCCTCCAACAATGCGAAATAGGACGAGAACACAGGTAGAGTTGATGAAGAAGATCGCAAATCGCGCAGAGCAAAAGTGGAATAAAACGCAAGGGTTTGCATCAGTCGCTAAACACACGAGAATTTCGTAAGTTAAAACATGAAGGTGTTGAAGCGACCTGCGAATAATCGAAACATGGAAAACCTTTTATGTTTAAATAAATCTCAGTACAAAAATTAATTATTTATAGTCAGCCTCCATAGTTGGTTTGAGTCATCGCCAAGAAAATATTCCAACGTCTGGAGGACTCCATGAACTCCGAATTGCTGCTGTCATAAAAATAAAGGTTACCCCACAAAGTACTAACTACATACAAAGTAGAAACAAAAACAACATTGAAAGTGCTTTTAAGAGCTATTATGTAAATTATATATATATATATATATATATATATATATATATATATATATATATATACGGAGGGTGCCAAAAATGTATACACACTTTCACAGTTGATATTTATTTAATATATTTCAAAGTTGGACAGAAAAACAACAGTAACGTGTAATATGTTGTTCTGTAAACAGATGTGACTTACATACATTATGATAGCGTTGCTACGTGACAGGTAAATCAACAAGGAGCAAATGAAACCAAGATTATTATATGATGTTCTGTAAACAGCTTTGTTTACGCTATGGTAGCGTTGCTACAACAAAATTGAGCCACGATTATTGTATGAACAGCGGAAAACAATTTTGAAGTGTATTGGAAAACCGAGAATGCTGTTGAAGTTCAAAGGCAAGGGAGATGTGTGTACAGAACAGAACCGCCGTTGGATTTCTACCTATGGGGAACCCCTAAGGATGTTGTATACCGTAGAAAACCAGTACAATGCCAGCACTTCGGGAAGAAATTGAAACGGCATGTGCTGCAATCTCTGAGGACACTTTCGCAAACGTTGCTCAATCAGCAGTTAACGTACTCAGAAGTGTATCGACGCCGATGGTGGGCATTTTGAGCAACTATTGTAACTGTAAAAGTCTAAGATGATTAGTGCTCATCATTTTCTGTCTGTGTGAATTCAGTTTTGTTTTGTTAACACTGTTTTTTCTTTGCCTGAAGTGTGTGTACATTTTGTGCACATCTGTATTATCTTAAAATATAATGAAAAATGCTTGTTTTATGTTTTCAGTTATTAGTAATATTGTAAATTGCAGTAAGAGAATAAACAAAGATGTTATGTTCATTCAGTAAAATAATAATAATAATAATAATAATAATAATTTTCCAAAATTATAGTCACACCATATGTTTGTTTGCTAATATAAATATATACATTACTTGTATATATTTGTATACGTTTCTAAACCAGCATAGTACTCCCCATTTACTGTGGTGTTTCTCTCCTTCAAGTCAATGAAGAGTATTCCTTCACAGTCCCAAAAGATTGTGGCCATGGATCTTCTTGGTTGTCTGAGTGACCTTGGCCTTCAGAGGCGGTGCTTTGCCAGGTTTACGCCACTCCATTGATTCTCTTTTGGACAAGGAATCATAGCAGAGGACCAAAGTTTCATCTCCTGTAACAATGGTTTGCAGAACTTCTCTCTCGTTGCCACGGCAGAGCTCCAAAAATCCCTGACATCAGATGACTCGTTGCTGCTTTTGGATTGAGGAAAGAAGGCTAGGCACCCATCTTGCACTAACCTTATTCATGTTGAAATATTCCTGAATAATTCGAAGGATTGATGTTTTAGAAAGGCCCAACCTTGCTACTATTTCTGTAACTTTGAGCCTCTGTCTTCCATAATTTCTCCTTTCTCAAGAGCGATGTTTTCAAGAGTGAGCATCTGCAAGGGCCGACCTGCATCCTCTTCATCTTCAATGCTTTTTCGACCCATTCGAAAAAATTTGGCTCATTCTTTTACGGTAGAATATGAGGGGAATGCTTCCCGATATACACCGCCCAATCGCTGTTTAATTTCATTTTGAGTAAGTGCTTCATTTGTGAAGAACTTGATAACATGCCGATACTCCATTTTGAACATGTCACAATCTTCTACACATAGCCTTTTATATGCAACTATATCTGAACAATTGAACACAGCGGAGCGGAAGTTACATGTGCCATTATTTACTTAACAGATAAGGTATGACACCAGATAAGAATTTTGTGAAGACGATAATTATTACCGGCGAGGTCGGAAACTTATTGACTTACCTTCGTATCATTAGTTGTTAATAGGTACAGTCAGTAAATAAATATATAAATTAAATCTAATTAGTATGATGTGTAACTTCGAATATTAGGCAAATAAAAATACAGTATACAAGTCACAATACAAATCGCTGCAATTGTGAAAAAGAAAAATATCTGACCAGTTAAATAATTTCTTAAAATGCAGAATATCTGTATTTGGCCATATCTTTTAAAGGGAATGAAAACCGTAAGTAGGTCGAAATGGTATTGCAAATTATAATGTATTGTAAAATTCAGTTCTTACGCCCCCCACTTCTTCACAATTTCCAAGTTTTCTTTGTGCTGTATAAAAAAAATTGAGTTCACACAATGTACAAATTTTTGCTGCATTTTTACTCTTCGACCTTCTTCCAAAGGATGACTTGTGTGAAAATTTAAACTGATGCAGGATTTTTGTGTTATTCGGAAATATTTTATAGATATATACAAAAATATTTTTAATGTTATTTTTTGACTAAGAATAGGTTGGTAGCAATTTTCGTTTATTTGGTGTATTACTAATTTTATTATTTACTAGAACACGCAATTAAATAACTAGCAAAAATGTATAGCAAATAAGAAACTGAATTGACTATTTGAATTATGAGGAAGCAGTGAGGTTATTTGACTTAGGGCTGGCAGAGTGCGGTTGTATAATGCATGTGCAGTTAGCTCTTATAGTTAGTTTGATGGAATGTTTTTTATGAGTTCGTATGTTAGTTATTCTTTGTTACTTATGCCATTACATAAATATAATTTTGAATAAGACCTGTATGTGCACTGCATATGTGAAAACAGACCCTTGCAGAGAAGTTGTCTAGGCAACTCTCAAGAAAATACCCTGGCAATCGTGTTATGGAAGAAAAGTTAGATGAAATACAGGAGTTCCTTTGCAGATGCCGGCAATGTATTGCCGCTGAGGAGCATCATTTTCAAATCTCTTGTAACACAGGTTGGTGCTTATTATTATTATCACTTTTAATTAATTTATTCTTTCTGTAAAACATAAATACGAAAATAAAAATATTAACTTTATGTGCCGCGACTCATCTTCCATTTTCGGGTTGTGGCGGCTGTACTTCATCAGTAAACAGCTGAGCTCAGGCGGCCTGCAACTTAAATAAACTCATTGTATTGAAAGTTGCTAATGGTGCTTTTACCATCATTTCTCCACACTCACTCTGAAGGCCTCGATATGTGTTTAAAAATATGTGGCATTAACAGAAACATCTGTTAGTGCAATTGCTGGAAATTAAGCTTAGATGCACGTACTGGAGGTTTAAATTCTGCTTTTGCAGAACTGCCTCATTGTAATTTTATCCGAACGAGCCCTCAACCGTAAGAACAAACGCATGATAAGTCGATAATGTAACGCAATAGTAGTTTATAAAATATCTTTTTAATGAAAACCGAAAGAATGTAAACTATTACGGTTGTACCCTCAAACGATTTTTAAAAACACTTCTTCAAATCTTTATTAGTCCGTCCCACTAGGAACAGAAAATAATGAAAAAAAAAAAAAAACAAACAAACAAAAACAAAAACAAACAAAAACAACTATATATACAATATATTTCGTTAACTCTCTAGCGTTTGCTATTTTTATTTTTTCTCAACGAAACTCTGCATAAAACCACCTATTAACAAATGATTTGTCGAGTTCTTAGCCAGCAAAATTGGGCCATTGGGTGAGGGAGGGGTTAACCAAAAGCGAAAATATTTTTAAAAATTTATAAATCGTTCTAGCAGACAAATTGTTTTCTTTATCTCAAAATACGGAATTAGGTAAATTTCTGTAAAATAATTTGATAAATATACTTTCCGAAAATGAGGGCATTAGGAGTGGAGGCATACCTGAAAGAATGAGGGTTAAAGCGAAATTAAAAATCGCTCTAGTGGCGGCAATTTAATTTTTTTAAAGGAAACTCGGTATATGCCATTTAAATAAAATAAGAAAAATAGTTATGAAAAACAGTGAAATTTAATTAGGAGGTGAGTTTACCTGAAACCGTAAATTAAAAAATAGCTCTAGCGGCATTAATATTTATTTTTTCGAAACGAAACTCCGTATATACCATTTAAATAAAATAAATAAAACATTTCCTGAAAATCAGAGAAATCAGATTATTAGGAGTGGGGGTTTAATTGAAACACAGCGTGTAAAAATTACTCCATTGGCACCAATGTTTGCTTTTTCGCAAAGAATCTCAGTATTAAATACCATATAAGTAAAATAAGAAAAATATTTCCTGAAAATCAGGGAAATCGGGCCATTAGGAATGAGGATTTACCTAAAACCAAAATTTAAAAATGCTCTAACGGCACTCATAAGTGTTTCTTCTCAACAAATTTCCACATATGCTATTTAAATAAAATAAGAAAAATATTAAGGAAATTGGACCATTAGTAGTAGGGGTATACTTGAAAACTGAAATTTAAAAATCGCTCTTGCGTCTAATTTTCTCTATATTGTTTTAAAATGAAAGAAATTAATTTAGCATATAAACTGTGTTTATAACGACGCATATGTTTCATATTTAAAAGCATCGTCATGAAGATAGCAAATGTAAAACATTAATGTAATATATTTATGAGATATTTGTATGTAAGAGTGTTCTTTAATAGCATTCAGAAAACGTTTTCGTTACATATTCTTACTACAATAACATTTAAATTAAATTTAAAAGCTACCGAAAATCAACGAAACGTTCGATTGTTTATTGTTGTTTGTGTATATTTGCTTAGTACATTGTAATTGTTAAATAATAATATATTTTTGTTTTTTTGAAACATATGAACATCTTCTTAAATACACAATATAACTCGAAAGTTTCTGTTATTTCTGTCTATTTGAGAGGATGTAAAGATGATATCTTGGGTTTAGTTCATAAACATGATTATATTTAAAAATGTTTAAAAATTCCCATACAATAACGCTTTGTCTATCAGTGGTGATATAGTTAATTTATATTATACCATTAATTTTTGTAGTTTAATAATATTAATAATAATAATAATAATAATAATAATAATAATTCTAAAATGTTATTTCTCTTTTGTATTACTTATAGATTGCAAGAATTCTAATGTAGTTCCCCTAAATCCACAATAATATCATAATTTATTTATTAATGAGACCATAATTTGAATTTTATATTCTTTTTAAAAGTTATTCTACTAGATGAGGAATTCGCTTAGTTTACGCAGCACCAGCATGACGGACTTTTCAATCTCATCTCCGTTTTCCTATACAGGTTTTCCTATATTGCTAGTGAATGCTTCGAAGCCTATATCAGAAATGAGGCTGACATGCGAGTTAGTGTGTTTTACCATTCAGAGCGCCGTTTGCACTGCAATGCGCTGCATCGCCGTGCCACACACTTGAGAACGCCGGTTGTACAATACAGCAGATTATGAAGTCTTTGCGCCTACTTGATCCCGAACAATGGTTTTCCTCCACGCCACAGCCTGCTATATGAGTGATGACTTGGAAAAGCGGGGGCTGAGAATTTTGAAGGATCTTGACAAGCAGGAGATCATTGCAGGGAGAAAGCAACATAAAACTGTATGGTATTCACTCTCTCTGCCAGGTCCGTTGTTTTTAAGGAGTAAGCCAAGCTCGTATTATTATTAATAAACAATGTACGACGGAGGGTCCATAAGTTTCCGGCCTAACCATTTTCTAGGTTTGATAAAAAAACCTATATTTCACTTTTCAATATTGCTATCCTTTATTGCAATACACTTCTCATGTCTTTGAATTAACATTTCAACCCCCCCCCCCAAAAAAAAAAAATAGCCCGAAGTCTTGTCTGCAAAATGGGCATAAACAGCATCCATCACTTCTTCGTCACACTTAAACTCCCTTTCTCGAAAGTCCTTCTTGAGTTTTGAGAAGAGGATGCTAGGATCTGGACTACAGGGTGGATGGTCGATCTCCTTGAAGTCACATTTCTTCACGGCTTCCTTTGCAACAAGAGCTGTGTGCACAGGCGCGTTGTTGTGAAGAAGGCGCACACCACCACTCAGCTTTCCTCGCCTTTTCTCTACGATGGAAGCACGTAGTCTGTGCAGTAGGCCAACACAGTACTCCCCATTTACTGTGGTGTTTCTCTCCTTGAAGTCAATGAAGAGTATTCCTTCACAGTTCCAAAAGATTGTGGCCATGAGCTTCTTGGTTGACTGAGTGACCTTGGCCTTTAGAGGCGGTGCTTCGCTAGGTTTACGTCACTCCATTGATTCTCTTTTGGACAGGACATCATAGTAGAGGACCATAGTTTCATCTCCTGTAACAATGGTTTGCAGAACTCTCTCGTTGTCACGACAGAGTTCCAAATATGCTGACAACAGATGACTCGCTGTTTTTGGGATGAGGAAAGAAGTCTAGGCACCCATCTTGCACTAACCTTATTCATGTTTAAATGTTGATGACTAATTCAAAGGACTGTTGTTTTAGAAAGGCCCAAGCTCGCTGCTATTTCTGTAATTTTGAGCCGCCGGTCTTCCATAATTTCTCCTTCCACAAGAGCGATATTTACGGGAGTGAGCACCTCCAAGGGCAGACCTGCACACTCTTCGTCTTCAACGCTTTCTCGTCCCATTCCAAAAAGTTTGGCCCATTCTTTTACGGTAGAATGTGAGGGGGTGCTTCCCCATATACACCGTCCAATCGCTGTTTAATTTCATTTGTAGCAAGTCTTTCTTTTGTGAAGAACTTAACAGCTCGATACTGCATTTTGAACATGACACAATCTGCTACACATAGCCTTCTTTATGCAACTATATCTGAATAACTGAACACAGCGGAGCGGAAGCAGCTGCAATTATTTACTTAACAGATAAGGCTTTTGTGAAGGAGAGGCCGGAAACTTCTGGACCTACCCTAGTACATGTTCCTTGAACGGACTGTTTTAACTATTTGAACCTTTCAAAATAACAGTATATGGTAATATAAGTGTTGAAAGGCATGTTTGCGCAATCAAGTGTGATTTGTTGCCTCGGGTTGCATTTCACGCGAGGATCGTAATGAGCCTTTCAACAAGTATGTTACATACTATTTATATAGTACCATATCGTAATGTAACTTATTTTTAATTTAATATAATTTATTTTAATTTGAAAGGTTAAAAATAACGTTAAATGTAAATATCGAATTAATTAGTATTTGATCTTATGTTTGTATGGTTAAGTGTTAGTGTTTTGTTCGTTATTGTTAATTTTATCGTAAAATTTAGTTGCTGTGATATGAAGGTTATTTGAAAATTAAAATGGAATTTAACGAAAGTGATAAAGATTTGGAAGGAACTCCACCCTTGATATTTGAAGTGGTAACTGGTAAAAACAATTATTTGTTGCCCGGGGAAAAAAACTGTATGAGCGAGAAGGTGAGTTATTCACAGCTTGGTATTTTATTAAATAGCAAGATACTTTCAGTTGGAATTTATAAAGTAGTGTCTCAAAGTAGCGGTACTTCAGACTAAACCTGGTCAGTCGTTTATGACCTAATTTATTTTAAATCATGGGTTTTTAAAAATGATGTATTACGAAAATATTGCTCAACAGGCTCTGAATATAAAGCAAAAATGCATTAAATTCGATAGGAAGAATGTGTGGGAAATGTTTCCCTTTCCTGGAATGTTAGGCTATCTGACTTAGTACCTTTTAATTTTGGCAGAAAAAATTAAAATTAGAGTAATGATTCAGAAAATTACTTTTAAATTGGAACAGGGTGGCATTTCCTTTGTTGATGGGTATGGCGTATGACAACCTGCTTTAACTATAAAAGAAGCCCACTAGAAGTTCTTTAAAGGGTATAAACTATTGCTTAAAAGTAACAAAAAGTACCTATTATACTATATAATGTCTTAATGAACCACACCTTAATAAATTTAGAGTTTGTAGAGTGTTTTAGATAAGGAATACTATGATCTGGCAAGTCAAATTTCAAGGATATACTATGCGTTTTATTTATAGCCGGGCCATATATCGCTTATGCAATGCAGTGACCTCGGTATTATAGCAATAGCGCACTAGTGGTGAATGACCCGCTCAGGGCTACATTTATCAGCTGTGTTATACGGTGTCAGTTGCTGCATTCTGTTCGAGCTGTAAAGACTGGAGTTTGTTCATTGTGCATCTCAAAAGTGAAAGTTTATTCAAGACATATATTGTGTATGAATTACATTAGATTATTATTATTATTATTATTATTATTATTATTATTATTATTAGTCTACTGAAATGCCTACCGAAAAATTCAAGCTGAAACAAAGAATTTTTATGTACGATACATACGTAAAAACCGAATCATGTAGACAGGTGTGTAGACAATTTCGGGAGAAATGTCCTGGTACTCCAGTCCCAGATAGAGAAACTGTTAGATGTCTGGTTAATAAGTTTAGGACAACGGGATTGCTAAACGCTAAACCTAAGAAGCGAAAAAGAAAGGTTCTAACGGAGGAAAAAATTGACGAAATTGGTGAATCATTTGAACGCTCTCCAAAGAAGTTTAAGACGTATTGCAGAGCAAGTGGGTTTGCAAATTTCAACCATTCATTTCAATTCATTTCCGAAAATGCCAGGAATATCTGAATGCAGACGGACAACACTTTAACCACTTATAACAATGTTAGAAGCCACTATAGTTCATTACTATCAGTCATGAACAAGTAACGCGGGTGATTTAAAAGGGACCCACCCCCAGTGTAACAGACAGTAGGTGGAACACGTATACGCGCTATCCGCGGCCCGGCAATACAAAAACCGCTGGACCGAAAAACAACAGTAATGTGTAGTATGATATTCTGTAAACAGATGTGACTCACATACATTATGATAGATTTGCTATGTAACTGTATGAACAAACGAAGCCAAGATTATCGTATGATGTTTCTGTAAATAGGTGTTACTCACATTTGGTTATGAAAGAGTTTCTAAAACAAAATGGAAACAAAAGTATCGTTTGAACAGAGTAAAGAAAGTTTAAAGTGATATGGAAAACCGAGAATGTTGTTCAAGTTCAAAGGCAATGGAAACAAGTGTACAGAACAGAACCGTCAACGTGAGTAACAATTGCACGACACATTCGAGACAAACTTCAAACTCGTGGTACCGTATGCGATGTTCACAAGGGCAGATCTGATGGATAATCACATTACCACCGAGATGTACGTGTGTACCATGATGACAATCTTCCAAGGCATTGGATAGGACGAAGAGGTCCGATTGAGTTTCCACCGCGTTCTGCGGATCCAACTCCGTTGGACTTCTACCTATGGAGAACTCTTAAGGATGCTGTATGCCGGAGAAAACCAGCTACACTGACAGCACTTCGGGAAGAAATTGAAACGGCATGTGCAGCAATCGCTCAGGACACTGTCGCAAACGTTGCTCAATCAGTAGTTCAACGTACTCAGAAGTGTATCGACGCCGACGGTGGGCATTTTTAGCAACTGTTGTAACTATAAAAGTCTAAGATGATTAGTGCTTATCATTTGCTGTTTGTGTGAATTCAGTTTTGTTATGTTAACACAATTTTTCTTTGCTTGAAGTGTGTATGTGTTTTGGCACTCTCTGCATAAAGGACCAATAAGGCAGTGACTAATGAAGCTTCATTAGAAATGATACCACATAATTAACAAGTGTGCAGCATATCTCTTTGATATGATGCTGGTGTCACGTAAAAGCGATCGTCGTTTTCAAGTTCTATTGTCGTTAACTCTTTTTTTTCTTTTACATCTTGCACATGAGCAAACTTTAAAATAAAAAACAAATAAACATATTCTACAAACTCGAACCTAGAATCTTCGAAATCGCAATTTGTTGCCTTAATACGATAAGATGATTAATTTCCTATAGACCAAGTTACATAGCACGACAAGTCAGTTAACTGTTATATCATAGCGTATTACCCGTGTCATATTATCAGTTAAAGATTTTAGAGTTTTTATAGCACTAAATCTTAGAAAATTCTCAAATTAATAATTGAACTTTTTTTGCTTACGAGAACTGTTTGAAGACATTCTAAGAAAAAATGTTACTCCCTTTAGCTTTAATAACATTATCAGCCTCTAGTTTATCGGTCCTGGTGGTGTAGTGGTTACCATACTTGCCTCCTAAACCCAAGATCGCAGGCTCGAACCCGGCCAGGACCGATGATTTTTTCGGGGCGTAAAATTCGTAAGTATGGCTTTCTTCGGAAGGGAAGTAAAGCCGTGGGTCCCGTGTCGTACATTTACGGCACGATAAAGAACCTCAAGCCTGAAAGAAGGGACCTATGAGCAAAATTTGTCGGCCGTTTTACGCCCTGAACAGAATGGGACGCTGATGACCTGAGATTTTAAAGAGTGTCCATAAATAAATCAAGCAAAAAAAAAGCTTCTAGTTTCAACTTCTTTATTGCCACATACATATTTTATTTTCTTCCTATGTTGTAGATTACTACTGCAATTGACTACTCTATAGTCTCTAAAACTATAGATATATACTTTTTAACACCCGGTATATTAATTTAAAATTGGAAAAAAAAATAGGAAAAGGCATAAACATCCACTACATAAGTTCAGTAAATATAAAAAAATGTCAAAATCAATTTCTCACCTTTAACTCGCAATCTATGGCTAGTTTGCTTTTAGAGGTAATTTGAGAAACAGAATTAACACTGTACGTATAGATATGTTTCAAGAAAAATATGTTAATTATATATAACAATTTATTTAAGTTTTTCTGCTGTTAGGATTTGTTTAGTTGAGGTAACTTTGATAAATTTTATTTTATTAGGGAACTTTCTGATTTTTTTTTTTTTTGTCTGAAAGGAAAAAAATAGACTTTTAAATAAGTTATAGCTCAGTGATTTTCCTGATATTGCAACTACTATCATTTTTAGAGTGGTTTAGGTTTCAAATGAACAGTTATGCACAATTGAGCGACACATTTAAATGCTTTCTAAAATATTATTTTCATGTTCTTGCATAATTTATCATCCTGTAAATGACGATAAATGATTAAATCTCTACTTGCCGGAAGTTACAAAAATCTCTAGAAGTGACAATTCGGTAATTGAACAAATTAAACTAGAGAGTAAATGACGATCAGTGGTCAAATGAGCTAAAAATGCAAAATGAAATGTCGCTTCCATTGCGAGTCAATCATAAATGGCAGTTCATTGAACCAAACTGTGTAATTTCCGCCTAGGGCAACCGTTCCTGAACTGTTTGCAAGTGATGAGAAATGGAAAATCGCCCATCCATTAAATTGCTGCAATATTGCGTGCAAGCTTACTATTTTTGACAACTGTAACTAATGATCATGAAATGATTTGACATGAAGTTAATTTAGCGTAGAATTTATGAATTTTGACGTCATTAGTTGCTACAGGAATATAAATCTGAAGTCTGCAATTGTTTTTGTGCTGTGCGTGTATTGGCCTAAGGCCGGTTGCGAATGCCTGAGCACAAATTAATCACTGCAGTTACTGGTGGAACTGAAATACAATAAACTCCGATATTCTCGTATGCGACCAATTTAGAAATACATTGATCGCAACAAATCATCGTTTGCGACATTGTTTTTTAAATGTTATAGCTAATTTCATTTAGGATTGCGAGTAGAAATCCCTTTAGAGACATTTCGAAACCTTAATTGTTATAACTGAGGGCCTGGGTTTGACTTTCCCTGGCGGCAAGGTAGCGTTTGTGGTAATGTTGGGGATTTTCGCTATTTTCTCGCGGTTCATCCCTTTCCCCGTTTTCATTCTTCCAAAACTCTTCACTTTTCTCTCTCTTCTCTTCTTTAGTCTCATTCTTTCCATCATTTCGCCTTTAAAAACTACTGCAACAAAAAGGGGGCTTCAAGTGTTCTTTGTGTGGCAGTAGGGTTGCCTTCCTTTCACACTTAATGTTAGCCCCTGAACAAATGCAGCAATCTGTGCTCTTGCTGCTGGAGGAATCTCTTACTGTTATTAGGCGGGTGAAATATTGTAAGGGTGGGAAATGTGCTCTTATTCCAATTCGCAACTAATTCATATATACACACACACTAACCTAATCTGCCGGCTAACCTCGGGCAAATCTTAGAAACCGGTGAACACAGTGGTTTAGCGAGTAAATCATTGTAATTGCGGCAAATCCCCTTTAACTCCTACAGAAAAAAAAAAAAAAAACATGAGTTGGCAGTACTTGAACCTGCTATTAAAACTTCACAAGTGTAAGCTCTAACCACCTGAGCTATTTGGCTGTTGATTCTGAACCGTTATTATTTAGCTAATGGCTGTATCACAATCTCCGCAATCTCGGCATCTCCGCCAGCGATTGTCGGTCCTGGTTGTGTAGTGGTAACCATACTTGCCTTTTTAACCCAAGGTCGCGGGTTCAAACCCGGCCAGGACCGATGGATTTTTTCGGGCGTAAAATTCCTAAGTATGGCTTCCTTCGGAAGGGAAGTAAAGCCGTGGGTCCCGTGTCGAACGAATTTTAGGTACAATACCATTACAAAAACAATCATATTTTATTTAAAATTATGTGGAGAAATATACGAATTTTACTCTTCTCGTGCGAAAAAATAAGCAATTTCCACTCTTCTTGAGCAGCTACATAAAATCCTATAGTCTCATTTGTAGAGCAAAACGAGCGATATAAATTTGTGTACATATAAATTTTACAGTCCAATAGTTTCCAAGTTAAGGTAGAAAATCCTGTAAGAGTAAACACAATTTTCAATTAAAATTATTCGCCAGAACCGAAGTGCACATAAGGCTCAAATCTCTAGTCGCTTTAGTTGCTAAAGTTGCTCTACTTCCGAATACTCCGGCAGAAGGGAAAGTTGTATGCACTTTCAGAAGAATTCAAGAGACAATTCATTCGAAGCTAATGATCTAATTCTTCTATGTGCCATCTGCGATCGATGAGAAACAGCAAATAGCCAGAATAAACCCGCACGTCCAGTAACACAAGCATGTGAAGGGTGTTGGACTCCACAAGTCGCAATTCATACGTGCCTTCACTTCAGAATCTGAAAAGCAGCTGTGTTCGAGTCAGTTCTAGGACTTAGTTAAGCCTATGCAAGCGACACAGTCTCTTGTACCATATTCTGCACTGTTGCTTCAATTTACTTGGCTTCCCATTTTGAATATTTAATTTATCGTGATTTCGGTACCAGGCCTGATACTTTCCTTATTATCTCCTTTGCACTCTTTTGTCATGCACAATCTCTTGTTACCAAAAGTAGCAATTTGCTGACGCATGATGTTAGCGATCGGAAATATGAACTTTTGGTATCAGGTCAATTCAGGCTAATAAAGAAACTATCATTTGTTGAACTAACTTCTAAAAATTCAATAAAATTGATATTTGACAACAGCTGATATTTTATTTTAATCCATATTATATAGTTGTATCTGTGTATTCCTTTTTATGGCCTATATTTTCTGTAAAATCGACTCTAACATAAATGAACTAGAAAGTTTTAACACTTTCTAGTTCTCCAAAAATGATTTTATGTTTATCTTGCGCAATTCTACGTCAAATGTCGTAGAAACATAATGTATGATGTAAAGTAGATTATATTCTTTAGTATTACCTTCTGAAAGTGCATTTTTATTATATAGTATATGAGCCAGGCTCCGATTAGTTTATTTGTGATTTAGCAACCTACTTGGGATATTAACAAATAAAATTAAAAAAAAAACCAGTCTCGCATACAATTTCGGTGCTGTGACTTAACACAAACAAACATGAATACTTAAGCTTTTATAAAGAGCGAATGGTATTCCAAATTCTAACATAATAAGGTAGAAAAATAATGACTATAGAGAAACTGGAATTAAAACAAAGACAGAGAGATATGCACATTAGTTCTTCTGTAATAAATTGATTATTTACAGGGTGTTCGGAAAGTTACTCTGCAGCTACGACATATGTTGGAAATGTATATTGTATATCCACAGGTGGATATACAACCCCGAACCAACTTAATTTTATTGAACAACACTTTCTGCAGATGTGTACACATAACCAGACAAGTGGAACCAGACCTCGTCTGTATAGAAGATGACGTCAAAGATATCAACGGAATTCCTTTCAATAAAACATGTAAACCATTCACAGAAACGAATTCGCTGTTCATGATCCGCATCTTTCAATCCTTGCACTGCTGTCATTTTATGCTGGAACAATTTCAATGATTTCCTAACTGCTTTATGCGCGGTTGCAAGCTCGATATCTTTTTCTTGTGCCATCTTGCGCAATGACTGATGGGTTCCACCCTATAGAGTCGGAAATGTCCAAAAACTTCTCTTTGTTAAGTTTAGGTGTCTTCCATTTCGTTCAGCATCTAACAGGGAGTCCGTCTCTGGAGCTTTCTCAATAAGCCCGATGAACTGCATTACGATGCGGTAGGAGGGTAGGTCCATAAGTGCCCGGCCTAACAATTTTCAAAGTATGGTAAAGAAAAAACATATATTTCACTTTTCAGTATAGTTACATTTATTGCAATATACTTCTCACATTTTGAATTAACATTCCAACCCCTCCCCCCAATAATCAAAAGTATTGTCTGCAAAATGGGCAAAAACAGCATCCATCACTTCTCCGTCACACTTAAATTTCCTTCTTCATAAGTCCTTCTTGGGTTTTTAGAGGAGAAAATAGTCACAAGAAGCTAGATCCGGGCTGTAGGGTGGATGGTCGATCTCCTTGAAGCCACCCTTCTTCACAGCTTCCTCTGCTACAAGAGCTGTGTGCACAGGCGCGTTGCCGTGAAAAAGGACACTACTCAGCTTTACTCGCCTTTTCTCTTTGATGAAAACACGTAGTCTGTGCAGTAGGCCAGCATAGTAATCCCCATTTACTGTGATGTTCCTCTCCTTGAAGTAAATGAAGAGTATTCCTTCACAGTCCCAAAAGATTATGACCATGAGCTTCTTGGTTGATAGCGTGACCTTAGAGGCGGTACTTCGCCAGGTACTACTTCATTGCTTCTCTTTTGAACAAGGGATCACAGTAGAGGACCACAGTTTCATCTCCTGTAACAATGGTTTGCAGAACTTCTCTCTCGTTGCCATGGCAGAGCTCCAAAAATGCCTGACAACAGATTACTCGTTGCTGTTTTTGGACTGAGGAAAGAAGTCTAGACTCCCATCTTGCACTAACCTTGTTTATGTTTAAATGCTCATGAACAATTCGAAGGATTATTGTTTTAGAAAGGCCCAATCTGCTGCTATTTCTGTAACTTTGAGCCGCCGGTCTTTCTTAATTTATCCATCCACAAAAGCGATGTTTTCAGGAGTGAGCACCTCCAAGGGCCAACCAGCAAGCTCTTCATCTTCGATGCTTTCTCGACCCATTCGAAAACGTTTGGCCCATTCTTTTACGGTAGAATATGAGGGGGATGCTTGCCCATATACACCGTCCAATCGTTGTTTAATTTCATTTGGAGTAAGTGCTTCTTTTGTGAAGAACTTAATAACAGCTCTAAACTCCATTTTGAACCTGTCACAATCTTCTACACATATCCTTCTTTATGCAACTATATCTGGACTACTGAACACAGGTGAGCGGAAGTTACAGGTGCAATTATTTACTTAATAGATAAGGTATGACACCAGATAAGGATTTTGTGAAGGTGATTATCCTTATCGGCAAGGCCGGAAACTTATGGGTCTACCCTCATACAGCCCCCTACACCAAATCTATGTATTTATCGCCTTGTCGAAATGCATGTTCAAGAAGAAAAATATGTTCCTCAATTGAAAGCACCATCATTTAAAACTAAATTGAGCATCTAAACACTACAAATATCGCTTTCAATAGTTTTTATCAATTGTTAATTGAACTAAACAGTTTAAATGTTATGCAACAACGGAACGAATTAAAAAAGTGATGATGCATCTATGAAAAATCAGTTATGCCAACTTGTGTTAAGATTCTATGTAGAAAAAACCTAACTTGGCTCGAACTTCTAACGTTATCTGTGTCTGTAATCTAAGTGCACAGTGACTTTGCGAACACCCTGTAGAATATACTGAATAATACTTTTTAAGAATTTTATGGAACAATGAAAAATGTGTTGGACAATGAACTTGTTAAATGACTATGTAGTTAACAATGTTTTGCATCGCCATTGCAGAACATTCACGAGTTTACCTGTCTTTACAATTGCATACTACGATTTACATGATTCGCCCTTCAGAAACTCATCTCTCTTCAGTGAATAAAAATTTGATATAAATAAAATATAATTGTTACTCCATTTGAGTAGTCAGTAAACAAATCAATTAAATATAGTTTGAGTTAATGTTTCCCGTAATTAAACAGAGAGCTCTGGTACAGAGCCCTGGTACATGCTTTATACATAGCGAACTAAACAACGTAGCATCCATTATGATAATTAACACAGTTCCTGAGGCTTTCTGTGGCTTTGTGTAACCAGTGTTTTTTTCACGAAATGGTAAACAGACAAAGAAATGCAAGATCATTAATGCTAAAACTTGAGATTTCTAATAAAAACGGATAAAATGTTTGTCTAAGCATTTTTCTTAATTCTTTACGAAAATTGTAAACAATCTTCAAGGATTTAAATAATTTACGGAGGACATAATTCCAGAAATGAGAATGAGAGATCAGGAAATCTCTTCTTAAGTTGTTTCAATGTATGCATTAAAAATGTTATCACAAATCTCAGTATGTTAATTTGTTGTTTAATACGTTTTTTTACAGTGAGTTTATTTAAGTTACCTGTATTATAAGAGAATTTGAAAATAATGCCCCTCAGCGGCAATAAATTGCCGGCATCTGTACAGGATATTCTTATACCTCATTTTACTTTTCTATCAAGGAATATAGCGGTTTGAAATACTTTGTCACTGAGAGATCTTGTCTCTTGCAGCTTTTTAACGGGGTGGCAAACTATTTCTTTACCTGGAATACAATAGCAAAGTTTTTTTTTTCAAGGATCCGTTTTCACACATGTGTCTTATCGCACATGAACGTACAACATTCGTCGACAAAACCTCCCTTAAACTACGACTACTAGTTTCTTCCAATACCCAGCCTGTAACTTAAATAAACTCATTGTACTAACTATTTAGATCTTGGAAAAAACCCACTGGGAATTGTGAAACATAAATAGCGTTACAGGCCATTAAAATCTATGCTCTATGTGTTGCATTTTACGAACCTCAATACAAGAATATATTACAAGTACAATATTGCGTACTTAAGATGTTCATATGTTTCAATAAAACAAAAACATGTTACTATTCAGAAACAATTACAATGTGCAAAACAAATAAAAACAATTGAAAGTAACATAACTTTACATTAACTCTGAAATTTAATTTAAATATTAATGTAGTAAAAACATGTAACGCCATTGTTTTCTGAAGGTTATTACAGAGCGCACTTACATACAAATATAATTCTCAAACACACATTAAATTAAAATTTCATAATTGCTATCTTCACGAAAGTGCTTTTGTTAAATATAAAACATATGCGATGTTATAAATACAGTTTATATGGTGAATTAATTCTTGTTCTTGTTCTTTTATATTAAAACAATAGAGAGAAATTTAAACGCAAGAGCGCCTTTTAAATTTTAGCTTTCAAGCATACCCCTACTCCTAATGGTCCAATTTCCTTAATTTCTTGTTTTATTTAAATGGTGTATTTCGAATTTTGTTGTAATGAAACAATATTGGTACCACTAGAGCGATTTTTAAACTTGTATTTCAGATAAACCTGCATTCCTATTGCCCCGATTTCCCTAAATTGCACAAACCTGTTTTTCTTGTTTTATTTCAATGGCAAATATCGAGTTTACTTAAGAAAAAGTAAATTGCGGAAGTTAGGGCGATTTATTAATTTCTCTTTAACCTCCGCTGCCAATAATCTTATTTCAAAAAAAAAATATTTGTATCATTTTATTTAAATGCTATATGCGTAGCTTTGTTGCGAACAAACATTAATGTCTTTAGAGTGATTTTTAAATTTTGGGTTTCAGGTAAAAACAAAATGGTTCGAGTTTACTGATTTTCAGATAATATTTTTCTATTTTTATTTTATTTCGGAATTCGCTAATATGAAATATAAAATTAACAAGATCGAAACTGTTTTTATTGTTTTTGTAGTCACTAAAGATAAATAACATTTTATTTTAATAAAATCCATATACGAACTGTTTGTGCAATTATGCAGTGAGAGGAAGAACGTAAGGATGATATAAACGCATGCAGACAGAATATAATGTACAAAGAATTAACGAGTAAAAACACAGCCAAAAATACAGGCACTTAAGAATAAAACAAAATCGTTGTGGTGCTGGAGACCTGTTTACGGATGTCAAGAGGAATGAAAATATGGCTTACCTTAAACAAATAATTTATTCTGTGAAATATATGCCGTAAAATAATTGAAATACATTAATACTACAGAAAATTCTTCTACTGTATTCTCAAAACGCTTTATATATTAGTTTACATTTGACTGTGAAACGGGTGCGGACTCGTGAGCGGGTGGTCTGGGGACCTACCAGGACTGTACTACCTGACTTAAGTTTTTCTCAGACCTAATAAATGGAAAATACCGACAGGAACCCTAAAACTTAGGCCTGGATAAATAAAAAAGCATTTCCCAATTTACCATTTCATCTCATATATCACCAGTGTACACCGCCTGTGATGCCTCAATAGTGAAACGGGTGTTAATACACAATCGCAACGTGTAACGCCATATTGAAGAGTCTGAGATCATTAATACCCACTGTCAAAATACTTAGTGTTCAGCCCTCTTTGTACATTTATTTTCATCGTCCTATATAATGCATTGGAACTGTAGAATGTGTGTCGCTTAAAATAATAACCGCGCAGTGCGATTCGTGTGTGAAATTTCCTATAAAATGGCGAGAATTGTATAATTTTACAGTCTACAGAATGAAATAAATATACCGAAGTTGCCAAAAAATGTACACACACTTTCATAGTAGATATCTATGTAATATATTTCAAAGTTGGGCAGAAAAACAACAGTAATGTGTAGTATGATGTTCTGTAAACAGATGTGACTATACATTATGATAGCGTTGCTACGTGACAGGTAAATCAACAATGGACAAATGAAGCCAGATTATCGTATAATGTTCTGTATACAGATATGACTCACATTACGTTATGCTAGCGTTACTACAACAAAATGGAGCCAAGATTATCGTTTGAACAGCAGAAAGCAATTTTGAACCTAAACATGGCACTGGATAGGACGAAGAGGTCCGATTGAGTTTCTACCGCGTTCTCCGGATCTAACTCTATTGGACTTCTACCAATGGGGAACTCTTAAGGATGTTGTATACCGTAGAAAACCAGCTACACTGACAACACTTCGGGAAGAAATTGAAACGGCATGTGCTGCAATCGCTGAGGACACTTTCGCAAACGTTGCTCAATCAGTAGTTTAACGTACTCAGAAGTGTATCGACGCCGATGGTGGGCATTTTGAGCAACTGTTGTAACTGTAAAAGTCTAAGATGATTAGTGCTCATCATTTTCTGTTTGTGTGAATTCAGTTTTGTTATGTTAACACATAAGTGTGTATACATTTTTGAAACCGTCTCTATTTCATTCTTAGACCAAGTGTTTTCTTCTTTTCAAAATGTTATTTAGATTGAATATCTGAAACTTCTTTGTCTTCTCTTCCCCTTTCTCCTCTAATATGTGAAAAAATAAGGAACGTTTTTCTTTTACAACCACACTCTGTTTACGAGCTTCTCACTTCTGTAAATTTTTTATTGCACCTCCCGTTATGCGTACCACAAAATATGTGCTGTCAATCTGCGTTGCTGTTTATACATTATAGAACATTTCCCAATTTCTGGCAATCGATGGATGTGATTTCTCCCTGGAGTGCAGAAAGAGCTGGTGGCATATATAGGGCCTCGCTCACATGTCCGCTATGCAAGGGAAGCCCATCAAGGCCTCCTGGAGTAGAGGTCACGGTGCTGGAATGACGTCTACAACACGCAAATACGATCGTCTCACTGAATCAATGACTTTGGCTTCTTCCTTGTGAGTAAAAATGGTAGTTGTGTAAGTAATGTGCGGAATCTAGGCAAGGGAACTTGTTCAAAGGCAATTGCAGCAGCGTAAACAACAGATGCACTTTTTATTGGAATGCTATTAGGATTATACTTTTAAAAATACAACATGGATATAGAAAGTTTAGTAGAAGATAATTCATAATGTTTTAAGGCACTTTTGTCAACACATGATATTAAAGTTTAGGAATAAATTTGAAATCCAGTCTATTGGCAGTGACAAAACAAAACTGAGAGCCAACCATGCCAGAGGATTGCTCCGTTGTTGTTGATTTGATTTATTTACGGACGCTCTTTAACATCTCAGGTCGTTAGGGTCTCATTCAATTCAGAGTGTGAAACGGCCGATAAATTTTGCTCAGAGGCCTCTTTCAGGCTCGAGGTTCTTTTACGTGACGTAAATCTACGAGACGAGACCCATGACTTTATCTCCCTTCAGAAGGAAAACACACGCCCAAAAAAATTCAGTAACCCTGGCCGGGATTAAACCCGCGATCTTGGGTCTACGAGGCAGATATGGTTACCATTAGACCACCAGACGGACCGACAATGCTGCGTTGTTAATAGAAATCTTAATCATATACAAAATATCCTTTCCTGCTTTCCAAAAAGTACCACAAAGAACAAAACCCTCTCTACTAGAAGAATTAGACCAACATTTTAATTGCGATTGGATGTTATATATATTTATTATAGGGACCAACTTTCCAAACACCCTGAAAAAAAAGGTCTCTTCAAATAATTAATTAAAGTGACCTCAAGAACGATGAGCAAATCAGAGCATAAGGTCCAATGATATGAAGGATTTCCAATTGCAAGGAAGAAGGAAGCTAAGTGCTATAAATAAGCAGATAACAGAGCTTAGCAACGGGAAAATGGTGTTCATACTTTACCTGCTTGAGTTTTCGAATAAAAATTAATGTTTTAACTCGTAAAATTTGGTAACACTGTTTATTGTTCTGCATTTTAACTTTTAAAGTTAGAATAAATACTCAAGTTATTTAATATATGTTTGTTTACATAACCTCACTGCAAAAACAAGTTCATAACAAACAACGTCGCTCACTTTTTTAATATTTGAACATCAACACTATGAATACTAAGTTCAGTGATGCAAAATTTTCAAACCCAAATAATTCTAATGGGTAATTTTACATGAAAACAAATTCAGTTATGAAAAAATAGCAAAGAACATTATTTGTTCTATTTGTATTTATCTATTATTAAGAAATACTGACTTGTTAATACACGAAATACATCAAATACATGGAAGGTAACGCGCCAAACAGACGTAAAAGACCGAAATGACATTAGAAACTGTATAGCATGGTATCGTCACATAAACTTACGGCATTTGACTTCCCTTACAGTCTGTTTATAGGTACATTGCCTACAAATGTGTCCACTGATGATTATAAAACATGAAGCAAGAATTATTTACAACGAGGTCACTCGTAAAGGTAACCAGGAAGTGTAAATCTAGCAAATAATGCAGCAGTATATTTTGCACTGTATCTCAGAAATTTATAAAGCTATCAAAATGAAAATTTTATACGATATTAAGAATACTTAACTAAAGATTTCTGTAAATTTTAGTTTTCTAATGCACATAGAGAGCCTGTTAAACAAAAATAAATCTTATTTCCCCATAACTAAAAATGTGACAAAAATGTGCATTTTCTCAGGATTGACTGAACCAATCTTGTAGAAAATTTGCATACACATAATGTATACAAATGAGAAGTGAGGTAACTAGAAGTATTTAAATATCTCTATTAGTTGATAAAACTCGATGCTAATAAGAAATTAATAATATTTCTATATTTTTCAAAATTTAAAAATTAATTTCTTTTCAAGCAACTGACATAGATATATTATTCCAGTTCCCAGGAAACATGTTCTCTACAGTTTAAGTAAAAATTTAAACGTGGAATACAGTGATAAAAGTATTACAGTTCATCAGAGTTGACCAGTTATGTTTAACTTGGAAAATTTGGTTATATAAACATTAATCTAAGATTATTTCGTCTTAAGCTCAAAAAATTCTAATTCACAAAATTTCGCAAGTTAGTACTAATTAGAGTTTAGTAATTATTCAATAAAAAATTTCCCCATGTACAGAAGCATAACAACTTCATTTATAAATAAAATCTGAGTAATATTTATATTAATTTCATGTAGATAAAGCTTCTTCAATATTTCACTTTTCATTTCCGCGTAATCGACACTGTTGCGTTCAATTATAGGTTATGTCAGGGTAACTTTACGAACGGTATGTTGTACAGATTTATGACAATTCCCACAATTCTGATGATGAATTTCACTGTGCCCCTCGTGTATTGCATGATAGAGAAGAATTCTTTCCTAGAATTGAAATACAAATAATTCAAAATGCGATTTCGCTTAGCAAAAGATGTCAAAGAACTGGTACAGTGCCCGTTTATGTCACCCCAATATTTCTGTAAAATAGTTTAGCGATTGGATTCGATTGGATACGAAACAAAACTGGACATCGCCGTCACTAAAGTTATCAATGAAAATGTCAATGTAGTTCTTATTTCATTGAAATCACTTTTTGGCCTTCAATGTTCACTTATGAGGCATTTGTCAGTGGAGCAGTTAGGAAAATGGACACTCAAAGCCCAAACTTCCTTCTTGAAATCTCCAGAGCAACACTCAGTCTTGGTTTCAAGTGATTTGAAATTATAACCATAAAATGTTATGAAATGGTTGCTCATTGCAATATACGAGGGTATATCCATAAGTTTCCGGGCTAACCACTTTCTAGGTATGATAAAGATAAAAATTATATTTCACTTTTCAATATATTTACCCTTTATTGCAATACACTTCTCACATTTTGAATTAACATTTCAATCTCCCCCGCCTCAAAAAAAAATAGTCAGAAGTCTTCACTGCAAAATGGGCATAAACAGCATCCATCACTTCTTAGTCACACTTAAATTTCCTGCCTCGAAGGCGTTCTTGAGTTCTGAGGAAAGGAAATAGTCGCCGGGAGCTAGATCTGGACTGTAGGGTAAATGATCGATCTCCTTGAAGCTGCATTTCTTCACAGCTTCCTTTGCAACAAGAACTGTGTGCACAGGCGCGTTGTCGTGAAGAAGACGCATACCACCACTCAACTTTCCTCGCCTTTTCTCTTTGAAGGAAGCACGTAGTCTGTGCAGTAGGCCAGCATAGTACTCCCCATTTACTGTGGTGTTCCTCTCCTTGAAGTCAACGAAGAGTATTGCCTCACGTCCCAAAAGATTGTGGCCATGATCTTCTTAATTGACTGAGTGACGTTGGCCTTTAGAGATGGTGCTTCGCCTGGTTTACGCCACTTCAGTGATGCTTTTTTTGACAAGGGATCATAGTAGAGGACCATAGTTTCATCTCCTGTAACAATGGTTTGCAGAACTTGTCTCTCTCTCACTCTCTCTCTCTCTCTCTCTCTCTCTCTCTTCGTTACCACAGCAGAGCTCCAAAACTGCCTGACAACAGATGACTCGTTGCTGCTTTGGTCTGAGGGAAGAAGTCTAGGTACCCATCTTGCACTAACCTTATTCATGTTTAAATGTTCATAAATAATTCCAAGAGCTATTGTTTTAGAAAGGCTCAACCTTGCTGCTATTTCTGTTACTTTGAGCCGTCGGTCTTCCATAATTTCTCCTTCCACAAGAGCGAGCGATGTTTTCAGGAGCGAGCAACTCCAAGGGCGGACCTGCACGCTCTTCATCTTCAATGCTTTCTTGACCCTTTCGAAAAAGTTTAGTCCATTCTTTTACGGTAGAATAAGAGGGGAATGTTTCCCCATATACATCGCCCAATCGCTATTTAATTTCATTTGGAGTAAGTACTTCTTTTGTGAAGAACTTAATAACAACTCGAAACTCCATTTTGAACATGTCACAATCTTCTACACATAGCCTTCTTTATACAACCATATCTGAACATCTGAACATTGCGGAGCGGAAGTTACAATTGCAATTGTTTACTTAATAGCTAAGGTATGACACCAGATAAGGATTTTGTGAAGGCGGTAATCCTTGATTATCTCTGATGTGTGTGGCACTATAATCTTTCCTTCAATCAAAAAGGGGGAAGGTGTGTAGATATGATATAAATCACAAACAAGGTAGCCATAAAAATGTTTAGCATAAAATAAATAAATACTATAGTATTTATTGAATTTTGTGGATATATTTGAAAATTTAGGTAGAAAGAGAATTCTGTAGATGCAGGTTATGTTTGATGTGTTCAAATTGAATATCTGTGCATAATTTAAATTTTTTTTTCTAGCACTATAGTAAGGTTATTTAAGTTAGCGCCGTTTCGTGCTCGCACGATCCAATTGTCAAGACCATGTAATGCATGTGCGGGCAACTTCATGTGATGCTCATGTGTGTAAATTTTATGCAAATTTTTCTTCATTAGATATGCCACTAGATACAGTTTTGAGGAACGAAAAAAAAAATGTATTCACATTTTCACAGTAAATATCTATTTAATATATTACAAAGTTGGACCGAAAAACAACAGTAATGTGTAGTATGATGTTGTGTAAACAGATGTGACTCACTATATACTAGCGTTGCTACAACAAAATGGAGACAAGATTATCGTTTGAACAGTGGAAAGAAATTTTGAAGTGGTGTTGGAAAACCGAGAATGTTGTTGAAGTTTAAAGGCAATGGAGACGTGTGTACAGAACAGAACCGCCAATGCGAGTAACAATTGCACGCATTCGAGACAAATTTGAGAGTCGTGGTACCGTATGCGATGTTCACAAGGGCAGATTTGGAAGACCTCGCACACCAAGCCCCGCGTCCTCGGCTATGGTTTTTGGGACGTTTTGAGCACTCACCGCAGAAATCTACAATGCAATGTGCACGTGAGACTGGGATTAGCAGAATCAGCGTACGTCGTATTATTAAAACAACAAAGTTGAAAGTTTTCACCCCAAGATTTTTGCGTGCATTAAATGAAGATGACCCTGACTGGAGAATGCAGCACTGTGAGTGGTTTCGGAACATGGTGCAAGAGGATGAGGCCTTCGTAGGGAAAGTTGTTTGGGCCGATGAGGCACAGTTTAAGTTGAACGGAACTGTTAACCGGCATAACTGTCTACTGGTGTGCAAACAATCCACATGTTACTTTGGAAAAAGTTGTTAATTTACCTGGAATTAAAGTTTGGTGTGGGTTCTCATCTAGGGGTCTAATTGGACCATTCTTTTTTTAAGGAACAATAACTGACCCAGTGTACCTGAACATGATACGCACATCCGCCTTACCCGCCATTCATACACTCTATGGCAATGAGGAATTTTACTTCCAACAGCATGGTGCACTACCACATTACCACCGAGATATACGTGTGTACCTTGATGACAATCTTCCAACGTACTGGATAAGACGAACAGGTCCGATTGAGTTTTCACCGCGTTCTCCGGATCTAACTACGTTGAACTTCTACCTATGGGGAATTCTTAAGGATGTTGTATACCGTAGAAAACCAGTTACATTGGCAGCACTTCGGGAAGAAATTGAAACGGCATGTGCTGCAATCGCTGAGGACACTTTCGCAAATGTTGCTCAATCAATAGTTCAACGTACTCAGAAGTGTATCGACGCCGATGGTGGGCATTTTGAGCAACTGTTGTAACTGTAAAAGTCTAAGATGATTAGTGCTCATCATTTTCTGTTTGTGTGAATTCAGTTTTGTTTTGTTAACACAGTTTTTTTCTTTTATTGAAGTGTATATATATTTTTGGCACCCTTTTGTTTTTATGTGTGTAGATGTGGTAATTAACAATAAAATCGTGTTCCATTAAGAGAAGCTGTTCGCTAACATGTTACAAAGTTACAAGAGACGGAATCTCTCAATTGCAAGAAACGTGTTCCGAACTGTCGTGTTCTTATGGAAGAAAGCTTACATGAAACAAGTTTTTGGGACTGAAGTGAATTATTTTCAACTTTTCTTATAATTAAGGTTAGTGTTTACTTTTTCCAGTTTTAAATATAATTTTTTTATGCTTTCAGTACACATATGAATAATAAAATAAAAATATTACTCATTTCCCTTTTATCAAATGTTATTGCATGTTATGTGGGCATGAACATCTATCTATTTTGTTTCTGTTTTAACGAATTTCGAAGGAATGTTAGCTATTGCGATTGTACTAATAAAATTCATTTTAAACAATGTTTTCAAATCTCTATCGATGGTACCGAAAAGGCAAAAAAATTATAAAAAGGTATATGTATATATATATATATACATATACATATAAAAGTTGAAAAGGATAAAACACTTGTCTTCTTGCCATAGAAGAGCTCAACGAGTTCGAAATATAACGGTTTCAAATGTGAGTTAATCTAAGTGTTTATCCTTTTTTACTTTTATTATTACTGTTAATTTGTTACATTGTTAATAGTGTTACTTTATTTTTATTATATATATATATCATATATTTTAACGCTCTACGGTCGCAAAGTTTTTTTTCTCTCTTTCACAACGAAACTCAGCATATATCTATCAATCAATTAACGATTCATCGAGTTCGTTAACCAGCAAAATTGGAACATTGGGTTTAGGGTTTAATCTAAAACGACCCTTTAAAAAAAATGAAAAACAGCTTTAGCGGCTACAATTTTTGTTTTATATAAACGAATCTCTGTATATTTCTTTAAAATTAATTTATATAAGTTGTTTCCAAAAATTAGAGCAATCGAGTCATTAGGAAGGGGGGTAACCTGAAAAACTAGTGCGGGTTAAAGCGAAATTTAAAAATCGCTAGCAGCCACAATTTTAAATGTTTTTAAACGAAATTAGGCACATGCCATCAAATAAAATAATAATAAAATATTTTCTGAAAATCATTGAAATCGAACTATTAGGAGTGGGGGTTTACCTGAAACCCAAAACTTAAAAAATCGCTCTAATGGCATTAATATTTGGTTTTCCACAACAGAACTCCGTACATGCCATTTAAATAAAATAAAAAGTATAATTTCATAAAATCAGGAAAATTGGGTCATTAGGAGTGGGCGTTTACCTGAAACAAAAATTTAAAAATCGCTCTAGCGGCACCAATATTACTTTCTTCACAATAAAATTAGAAGTATATCATTTAAATAATATAAGGAAATTAGTTTAAAAATTAGGAAAATTAAATCATTAGGTGTGGGGGTATACGTGAAAACCGAAATTTAAAAAAACGCTCTTGCGTTTAATTTCCTCTATATTGTTTTAAAATAAAAGGACAAATTTATTCATCATATAAACTGTATTTATAACGATACATGTGTTTTATATTTAACAATAACATCGTCATGAAGATAGTAAATATGATATATTAATCTAATATATGTTTTAGAATTATATTTGTATGTAAGAGCGCTCTATAATAACGTTCAGAAAACGTTTGTGTTATATGCTTTTACTACAAAAACATTTAAACTAAATTTCAAAACCAATGAAAATCGATTAAACTTTCAATTGTTTTTATTTGCTCAGTACATTGTATTGTTTCTAAATGATAACATGTATTTGTTTTATTGAAACATATGAACATCTTCTGTTATTTTTCTCTGTTTTAGTGAGTGTAAAGATTATACCAAGGGCTCAGTTCATAAACACGATTACTTTAAAAATACTCACGCAGTATAGCTTTGTTACAATAGTGAGAGAGAACGAAAAACTTCAATGAATCCCAGAGGATGTGGTTTAATAATGTTTGCAATTTATCAGCATGTAATGCAAATCCTCTTCAGTTTATTTATGCTGGAGTTTATTTCGATCTTTTGAAGGTGTTCCAAGGTTCTGTACATTTCGAATGTTATAGCTACTACACTTCTAACAAGCCGTAACCATCAGGAATTAGATTGGCACTCTGTTCCAACTTGACGTTTCTAAATACATTCGCTTTTGTTACCGAGAGCAAAATATCTTTTTATTTATTTTATTATTCCCAATATGGTAACTTCCAATATCTGAGAAATCTCATTTCATATGGGTACATTTTTTTTCGGGATACTGGGCTTTAGTTATAAACCTTGTCCACTAACGAGGTGTTTTACGTCTTGACCACTAATCCTGCCGGCAGTGCATACACTTTAGTTCCACTTGTGTACTATCTTATCTTAAAGAAGATACAGGAATTGGCGCCAGTACTATTAAACAAACACTGCATCGAAAAACACGTTTTGATTTGATAATGAACAAGTTTGGCTGTCGTGATCTGTCTGATTTTATATCTAATATTATCCTTTACGTCACCAAATCCTCAATTGTGACAATTTATTTTGTTTGCTAACCTTCAATCTTCGTGCCAATTTCATCTGCTTTTTTTAGCGAATTCAGAAGGTATGTTCCCATGAAAAGATTTTTAAAAATTTCTTGAAATCTCCATCGATCCTATCTACCAGGCACCAAAAATGACAATGAATATATATTGCAATTTTTGTTTTTTTTTCCTCAAAGAAACTCGGCACACAATCATAAATTAATAAATTATTCATCGTGTTCATTAACCAGAAATTTTTAATTTAATTATTGGGGGTGGGAGTTAAACCTAAAACGAAAATTAAAAATCGCTCTAGCGGCCGCAATTTTTGTTGCTTCTCAACGAAACGTGGTATGTGCCATTGAATTAAATTTTAAACTTTTTTCCCGAAAATGAGAGAAATCGGGCCATTAGGAGGGTATAACTGAAAACCGAAATTTAAGGAGTGGGGGTTAAGCGAAATTTAAAAATCGCTCTAGCGGCCGCAATTTAATTTTTTTTTAAAGGAAATCGAGGATATGCTATATGCTAAAATAAAAAAATAGTTTCTGAAAATCACGAAAATAGGACCATTAGGAGGGGGGTTTACCTGAAAGCCCAAAGTTTAAAAATCTCTCTAGCGGATCCAATGTTTGTCTCTTTACAGCAAAACTCGGCATAGCGCATTTAAATAAAATAAGAAAAATAGTTTCGGAAAATTAGGAAAATTAAACCATTAGTAGTAGCGGTTACCTGAAAACCTAAATGTAAAAAGTGCTCTAGCGTTTAGATTTCTCTCTATTGTTTTAAAATAAAAGGACTAATTAACACAGAATATAAACTGTATTTATAACGTTGCGCAGGTTTCATATTTAGCAAAAGCATTGTCGTGAATATAGCGAATTTGAAATATTAATCTGTCTTAGAGAGTTATATTTGTACCTAAGAGCGCTGTGCCCTTCAGAAAACGTTGCGTTACCTATTTTTACTACAATATGTTTAATTTGAATTTCAAAGCCAATGAAAATCGATAAAGCTTTCTATCGTTTATTGTTGATTAAATATATTGTAATTATTTTTAAATAGAAACATGTTTTTGTTTTATTGAAACATTTGAACATCAGCTTAAATACGCAATGTAATTCGAAATTATCTGTTATCTCTCTATTTTAGTGAAAGTAAAGTGATGTTAAGGGCTCAGTTCATAAACATGGTTACATTTAAAATGTTTAAAAATACCTACACAGTATACTTTTGCCTATCAGTGGTCATATATTTAATTTAATTTACCATTCATTTTTGTGGTTTAATCTCAATAGTAAAAATTCTAAAAATGTGGTTTCTCTTATAATACTTATAGATGCAAGAACTGTAATTATCCCGCTAACACTACACATTATTTCATTTCATTAATTAATTTGGCCTAATTTGGATTTTCATTAATTTTTATTAAAAGTTATTCGCTCGGTGAGGAATTTTCGCTTTGTTTACGCAACTATTGCGTGACGAACACTTCGCTCGTGCTTTGTTTTGCACGGATTCTACGTTTTCAAATGTTTAATTATCATAGTGAATGGCAGTTCTTAAAGGAGGAATTAGTCTGGAATGTTTTGGACAAATTCCGCAAACACACCATGATTCCAAATATCCTTTTCATGCAAAAATACATTGTTATACGTTGTTCAAGGGTCAATGTCTAAACCTCTTCGGGAATAATGTATACTGCCATGAGATCTGCAGGGAACAGGTTAAGAGTGTGGAGTTTAAGTACAGGCACGCCAGCTGCGCTAATAGCAAAAACGTTCTAAACCAGGTTTTAACTATAAAGCCCTAAATTTTCTGCTTCTGAATAATACATAAATGTTTTGTTTGTATGACATTAGTGGCTAATGTTTTCCTTAAAGCCTTCTTAATACCTCTTCATATTTGGAATGCATTCATTTCATCTGTATTTTATTCCGGTAGGTACGTTATTTTTATCTTGGTTTTCAAAGGTAGCTCTAAGCTCAGCGGTGATAATTAGCCTATATGACGCAACAACACCCAAGTTATAGGTCTCAGATCATATCATGATATTTTATATACATACTTATGTAAAATCGAGTTTTTTGGTTATCAGCATTATTAATAGCAACATTTGTGTACTGTGTTTAGTGCACAATTCCTCACGTTTTCCTTAAATTACTACATAGTCATGTAAGTATTTGAAGTACACACTTTCAGCAATTATTTTCTACTAGAAAGTCTACAAAGTACATATTTTCATATTTATATACCAAATCTTGAAGTAAGAGATGAAATACCTTATGGTAAATATTATGGCATTTTCCTAAGGAGGTTTTTCATGCATCATAGGGCATTTACCTTTCACCTGTACTGGGTGCTTTTGTTAGCGTGAAGAAATGAGATATCTTTGGGTTCGTGAAGTTGTGGGATTGATTCATCAATTACAGTTTCATACAATTACCGTGGTTTTTACATTAGCCAACACACTGTGACTGTTTCCTTTTGAAAATTGTTCTGGCATTCATGATTATTTACAAACACAGGCGAGATACAATATTTTCATAGTTTTGAACACATTCTTAAACTGAATTATTTTTATGTCAACCATAAACTATAGCACGGTTATAGTTCGTTAATTTACTGACCCATAACTTTAAGAGCATTTAGAGCACTAAGCTATAAGCAGGGTATATGGTGTTTAACGCCCGTTTTTGCTACAGAGGCACCACAGGCGGTGGACACTGATGATATATGAGATGAAATGATATTTTGAGAAAAGATTTTTTTAAGGAAGGAAATGTTCCAGGTCTAAGTTTAGGGTATTTCCCCGGCATTTGCCATTTATGGGGACTGAGGAAAACCTGGAAAAACATCAGTCAGGAAGAACAGGGATTCGAACCGCTGACCTCCCGCTCACAAATCTGCGCCTTAACGATCTCGGCCACCTGTGGCGGTGATAAGAAGTTGAAACAAGATGTTCATATCGGTGTTAAATCAAGAAGAGGGATAAAGATTGCCTAAGAATATCTTCAAATATGCTTAACGAGCAAGGAAGTTCCAATTTTCAACAGCTCGTCATGAACGTTTTGCTTTAAAAAATTTTAAAATCTAGAAATAATGTGACAGTACAACACTGAACACACTAATTGATATATCGCGTTAGGTAGCTTAATCCAGAGGGAGTTATAATGGACAGTGCAGCACTGAACATAGGTTAATTGATGTATCGTATGGTATTGCTTAATCCAAAGGAAGCTGTAATGTGACAGTGCAACAGTGAACATAGGTTAATTGATGTATCGTGTTATGTAGCTTAATCCAGAGGGAGCTATAATGGACAGTGCAGCACTGAACATAGGTTAATTGATGTATCCTGTTATATAGCTTAATCCAGAGGGAGCTATAATGGACAGTGCAGCACTGGACATAGGTTAATTGATGCATCGTGTCATGTAGCTAATCCAGAGGGAACTATAATGGACAGTGCAGCACTGAACATAGGTTAATTGATGTATCGTGTCTTGTAACTTAATCCAGAAGGAGCTATAATGGGCAGTGCAGCACTGAACATAGGTTAATTGATGTATCGTGTCATGTAGCTTAATCCAGAGGGAGCTATAATGGACAGTGCAGCACTGGACATAGGTTAATTGATGTATCGTGTTATGTAGCTTAATCCAGAGGGAGCTATAATGGACAGTGCAGCACTGGACATAGGTTAATTGATGTATCGTGTCATGTAGCTTAATCCAGAGGGAGCTATAATGGGCAGTGCAGCACTGGACATAGGTTAATTGATGTATCGTGTTATGTAGCTTAATCCAGAGGGAGCTATAATGGACAGTGCAGCACTGAACATAGGTTAATTGATGTATCGTGTTATGTAGCTTAATCCAGAGGGAGCTATAATGGACAGTGCAGCACTGGACATAGGTTAATTGATGTATCGTGTCATGTAGCTTAATCCAGAGGGAGCTATAATGGGCAGTGCAGCACTGGACATAGGTTAATTGATGTATCGTGTAATGTAGCTTAATCCAGAGGGAGCTATAATGGACAGTGCAGCACTGGACATAGGTTAATTGATGCATCGTGTCATGTAGCTAATCCAGAGGGAACTATAATGGACAGTGCAGCACTGAACATAGGTTAATTGATGTATCGTGTCTTGTAACTTAATCCAGAAGGAGCTATAATGGGCAGTGCAGCACTGAACATAGGTTAATTGATGTATCGTGTCATGTAGCTTAATCCAGAGGGAGCTATAATGGACAGTGCAGCACTGGACATAGGTTAATTGATGTATCGTGTTATGTAGCTTAATCCAGAGGGAGCTATAATGGACAGTGCAGCACTGGACATAGGTTAATTGATGTATCGTGTCATGTAGCTTAATCCAGAGGGAGCTATAATGGGCAGTGCAGCACTGGACATAGGTTAATTGATGTATCGTGTTATGTAGCTTAATCCAGAGGGAGCTATAATGGACAGTGCAGCACTGGACATAGGTTAATTGATGCATCGTGTCATGTAGCTTAATCCAGAGGGAGCTATAATCTGATTGTGTGGCCTTAATGGATAAGACGACACACTGTCGGGGTCCTGCGGAGTAAGTTTGGCTGTTTGTTTGTTTTATGAAATATCTTCTACATGAGGTGTAAAAGGAAAAAATAAACCAACTAAAATATAAATTACTAACAACGATCCGCTTTTACCTGACGCCACCGTTATTGTGTGGTATTATTTCCAATAGAATCGTGGTGCAGCATTCAGCTCGTTGTACGGAAAAATGCTGGTAAACCATTCCTTGAATGAAACAACTACAACTTTCCTAGCAGAAACAGCCACCTTTTTATTTTATTTTGCTGTTGATGGAGATTTCTACTCAGAGCTGGGTTCTTAATATTATTCGACGAGCCTCTCTCATAATGAAAGCAGCAATGTTAATATTTTCTTCCATTAGAACAGAAACAGGAGTGCTTTCTTTGAAATTGATTACCTCCGCTCTTTAAATATTTTAAATCAACTTGCAGCTGTGCTATAGGGAAGAATAAGTTCATAAGTCTCTTGTATAGCATAGACCACTGCTGCAGATCTGTTGAGACGAAAACAAAACTTCTTATTCTCAAGGAATAGGCCTATTGACCTGTTTCGTCCTTAGTTAAACATACCCCTCCTTCTTGTTCTTGGTCTTTCTACTTGGAGATATCCTCTAGGTTCATAATTTAGTAAAATTATCGATATCCGTTCCTCTTTCATTCTTAATATATGTTGATACAAATTAACTTTTTCATTGCCTTTATATTTAACTGTTTTCGAATTTCTTCAATTTCTTTGTTTATTTAAGAGAGTAAATGCGTCTACTGCTCTTAAAAATTTCATCCCTGCAGTTTCTACTCTTTTCCTGTCTGTCCTATTCATAGTCCAGTTTTCACCTCCATATGTTGCCATTGGCACTGTCATTACTTTGTAGAATTTTATTTATGTTGCTTTTGACGTCTTGTGCTTTAATGTTCCCCATTTATTTGTCTTAATTTATTTATTTCAAATCTTATTTTATTCTTTCTTCTTTACTGCATGATTCATTAAAACGTGGATAATTAAAATTAGAGACTTGAATTGCTTGTCTGCAATCACTGAAGTTATGCAGTTTACTAATAAGCTGTATATAATTATGTTTGTTTCGTGTGCGACACGAAATTAACAGGTTTTTCCATTTACAACTTCACGGTTGGAATTACTCCCTTAGATGAACTTTGAAGTATGTGCGTATAAGTGCTAGAAAAGGTGGAAAATTCAAACTATTTTTAGATTTGAAGGGAAAAATGTAATTCTTCTTTTCTATTGGGGGGGGGGGGATGGGAGATTGATCCTTTGATCCCCTCCCCCTGACGCTCCTGAATTCGAATTGATTCTGATGCCATTCTGCCATTCCCTTTTCCCTCGCTGAAAGGCATTAGGTTCTCCTGGGGAACCAATGAACAGGTATAGTTTTCTTTTTCGTTAGCACTATTGTGTCAATGTGTAGGGGAGGTTGAATTCATTTTAGACAATTTCCTTTACTTAATGAGTTTCGTTCTTAAATAGCACAAACATGGTGTATTATTTAATCTATATTTCAGATTACCGATATAAAATGCTGTTCTTCTACTATTAAAACAGTACATGTCTGGTTCTTTAAGAGCATGCTGAGAGCCATCTTTAAAGTGGCAAAAGTGATTTCGAATTGTATTGAATCAATAAATTGGACTTTGACAAGATAACTACGAAAAGACACACACATAAGTTTTATAAGTATTTACAGATTCATGAGCTGTACATTTAAAAAAAGCAGATAAAATAAATATTATTACATTATTATTACTTTATGATACTGAAAATTTAAAGAGTCACAATTATTATGACACTGTTTTTTATCTTGCCTGGTAACTATAATTCTTTGCAAATGTTGTTGCACTAATACAAATGCTTCTTAACATTGCGGAAATGGTAATTTCCCTCTAATCAAGACATTTCATTATTTAGTTTTGACACAGTTGAAATATCTAATCACAAATAGCAATTTTGCGACGCAAATCGAATTAAACGCAAAAAATACTGCTTTTTGGTTATTACGCGCGGCTCTCAGTCAATTCCATTTGTTATCGACATGGTAATAGATCCAGGCTTTATGTGTTTGTTTATAAATTGCGAAATAGGCTCTAGATTATGGCTTTGAAATTACTCCTGCAGGTGAAAGTGCGTTTTAGCTGTAAAGTTTTAAAAAATAATGTAACTAATGAATGAGAAATATGTCGCTTATGTTAAAAGTGTACTGAAACACTCCACAATGATATATTTTATGTTTATATAACATGGATGTAAAAAATAACACTTTAATTTGGATCAATTAAAAGAAGATAAGATAGAGAGAAAAATATATTCGACAGAGATGAGATTTCTCACTATACCTAAGAGAAAGAGAATAATTAAACATTATTAACTTAGAAGAAAGGATTAGAGAGAGAGAGAGAGAGAGAGAGAGAGAGAGAGAGAGAGAGAGATGGAATATCACTTTTTGCGAATGGATTTGGAACGGTTAAAGCGAATCGGAAAGCGTGATATGGGATTTCCTAGAAGAAGATGGAGGAACAACCATGGGTCCAACTTATGGAATATGATAGATTAAATCATTCTGATTTATACAGGCAACTGTGCGGTATACTGGTTAGCAACATTTTTATGTTTTAAAAAACAAAAGAATGATCTAAAGCTCAGCTATTAGAGCCTTTGATATATTTATTTTTTCCTAAACACAGCGGAATTTGATGACGTGATTTTTGTTCTTGCTTCAGAACTCTGTTATTCTTAATACATTATTACATTGTTAAGGTAGTCTTCAGGCTCTTCCTTATCTCTACAGTAGGCGGGAAATTAGTTTGTTATTGACACTTGGGACGTGTTTACGCTAGCGACTCGGCTGGCGAGAGGCTCGTCTTATTGCTGACTAATGAGGTAACAAAAAACATTATTGTCAGAGGCATAACATCATCAGCGTTGCAGCAGTTAGCAGTTAACGGAAATTACGCAGTAGCAACGCGTTTGCGTGGGAAGAAGAAAGACTTTTAGAAGATGCAGCGGAGCGTTTTATAACAAACTTGGGTAACTCCAGTGGTTTCGTTGACAGCGATAGTGAACATAATGAAATGGAAACCGACCACGAACAGAACCAGGAAGAAGAAGATGGCGCTCTTGGAGTAAAACTGTTGGAGACGGACAGCGAGTGGCGGGATATGGCGGGGCCAATGGGCAGCAAAACATCAATAACAAAGTAGTTTCTCGCCTACTATAATGTTAAACTCACTCCCTATCAGCAATAAAAACAGAAGAAGGATTAATAATAAATTACTAAAAGTTTGGGAAAGAAGGGGCACTCTTTATACCCTTAAAGATATTTAAAACTTTCCTGATCAATATTCGATAGAAAGCAGTTCCCTGGGGAAGACAAGAGAACGCCAGAAACGAAGTCATTGGATACGCTGCAATCAGCAAAGATCTTAAAAGTTAAAGAAAAAATAAACAAAAGATTCATTTCTGATTTATTATTTTCCTAGGTACATGTGTGTTTGCACAAACAGAGACATTGTTGATTTTGTTTATTTATGGACGCTCTTTAACAGCTCAGGTCATCAGCGTCTCATTCAATTCAGGGCGCGAAACGGCCGACAAATTTTGCTCAGAGGGCTCTTCTTTTAGGATTGAGGTTCTTTTTCGCTGCAATCAGCAAAGATCTTAAAAGTTAAAGAAAAAATAAACAAAAGATTCATTTCTGATTTATTATTTTCCTAGGTACATGTGTGTTTGCACAAACAGAGACATTGTTGATTTTGTTTATTTATGGACGCTCTTTAACAGCTCAGGTCATCAGCGTCTCATTCAATTCAGGGCGCGAAACGGCCGACAAATTTTGCTCAGAGGGCTCTTCTTTTAGGATTGAGGTTCTTTTTCGCTGCAATCAGCAAAGATCTTAAAAGTTAAAGAAAAAATAAACAAAAGATTCATTTCTGATTTATTATTTTCCTAGGTACATGTGTGTTTGCACAAACAGAGACATTGTTGATTTTGTTTATTTATGGACGCTCTTTAACAGCTCAGGTCATCAGCGTCTCATTCAATTCAGGGCGCGAAACGGCCGACAAATTTTGCTCAGAGGGCTCTTCTTTTAGGATTGAGGTTCTTTTTCGTGCCGTAAATGTACGACACGGGACACACGGCTTTACTTCCCTTCCGAAGGAAGCCATGCTTAGGATTTTTACGCCCGAAAAAATCCAGCGGTCCTGGCCGGGTTCGAACCCGCGATCTGTCGCTAACGGAGGACCCGCGTGCTACCGCTACTGCAGTAGAGAGAAAATGCACTTATAGCGTAAGATACATACTTTTTTGTATCTTTGTTTTAAAAATTGGCCAAAAGAAGAGAAATTGCTAGATAATTAGGGCATTTTTCAATGGGGAGCCGGACCCATCTGGCTCTTATTAACGGACCGCTCTGGGTATATATTATGAACACACAAACAGAGCTTAGATACAAGAGCTTCCTATTAAAGCATTCAAAATTTATTTAGATAAGATCACCGCTCATTTTCCTATCTTATGCCTTATGATGTGAACATGCAACGATCAACTCTTAAGACTTGTTGACTAATTTGACTTGTGTGAAACAAATCCATACGGAGAGCGCTACAAACTATTTAACGTTAACTCGATACCAATATCTGCGCGCGCCTCCGATAGAGTAGTAGCAAAGAGAAAACTATGTGTGTTTTGTTTTCCGTGGCTAGGGGTGCCAACGGTCACACTCCATACTGCAAGATCCCACGCCCGCCGCGTGTGTGCTAAATGAAAAGTAAGCAACTGCAGGCAAGAGAGGGTTTGGGGACATGGCTAACGCAGATAGCACCAAGCTTAAATCTCACATGGAAGTCAAAGTCACGGTAGAATAAACTGAACTCTCCCCCTAGCCTAGCCACGTGAGCTGCATTAGGAAGAAGTGTTGGCAAATTAGATAAACACACAAAGAACGCAGTTAAGTGCTGGAAAACGCGATGCTTGTTTGTTTTGACAGAGAGGTATGGAAAGAATTCGTAAAGCCTACCTCCTCGTTTGCAATACATTCCACCATATTAATTTATTGCATCTCAAATGGAGAGCTAGATTCGCTAGCTACGGAAAACAAGCGATTCACAACAGAGTGTTGGCTTAGGAGTTATAATACTGTATGTGCATCTGCAATATCGACATGACGTGATCTACAAGGGCTAAGTCGGTGTAAAATTGTCCATATTGAGTTTACCAGACTGATTTTCATGAATACCCTATGTTTTCATTAGCTGCAGTCATTTATTGTCTTTATTAAAACTTATTTTTAATAGTCCCATCCCTTATATAGTCGGTCCTGGTGGTGTAGTGGTAACCATACTTTCCTTCTAAACCCAAGATCGCGGGTTCAAACCCGGGCAGGATCGATGGATTTTTTCGTAAAAAGCCTAAGTATGACTTTCTTCGGAAGGGAAGTAAAGCCGTGGGTCCCATGTCGTAGATTTACGGCACGAAAAAGAACCTCAAACCTGAAAGAAGAGGCCTCTGAGTAAAATTTGTCGGCCGTTTCACGCCCTGAAATGAATGGGACGCTGATGACCTGAGATGTTAAAGAGCATCCGTAAATAAAACAAATCAAAATCATCCCTTATATAAATTACGCTTTTTTTTACAAAACAATTCATCTACTTGGGCCATATTGTGTGTTGTTATTTTTATATCACACATTAGGTGCAATTTTTATAGCACGCTTTCTTTCTTTCTTTCTTTCTTTCTTTCTTTCTTTCTTTCTTTCTTTCTTTCTTTCTTTCCTTCTTTCTTTCCTTCCTTCATTCCTTCTTCCTTTATTTCTTTCTTTCTTTCTTTCTGTCTGTCTGTCTGTCTGTCTGTCTGTCTTTCTTTCTTTCTTTCTTTCTTTTATTATTTCATATTATAACTGTTATATAGACCACCTCCTTGGTCTAGTGCTTAACGTTGCTGACTGCTCTAAAACCATCCAATGGAAAATGTATGCTTGAATTTTTAAAGATAGGTGCCAAACTTACCGGCACATGTAGCCGAGGGGGTTAAGGCGCGGAATCATGAGCGGGAGGTATGGGGTTCGAATCCCGCCAGGGCCGTCCTCTCTGACTGAGGTTTTTTCCAGGTTTTCCTCAGTCTTCATAAATGGCAAATGCCGGTGAGGTACCCTAAACATAGGCCCGGAATGTTTTCTTCTTAAAAATAAATATCCTTTCCAAATTTTCAGATGGACTGGGTGAGAAGTAAACTCAATAATAACCGGAATGTTCACCCAAACTGTTCCTACTACATTCTTGCACAGATTACGTGTATTTACTTGCTTTATTCTCTTGGCGTTTTAAAATGCAATTCTGAAAAAAAAAATTACTTTAATACTATGTTAGTAATTTCTATTGCAGAAAATGAAACAACTGTTTCACAACTATCACAGAGCGTATTTGTAGATTTGAAAGTCTAGAGTGTGTCCAAGAAGACAGTTTTTTGCAACAAAATGCTTGATATAGACACAGGCAAAATATTACGTTATGTTCCTGATTGCCTTGTAGTCACCGCGCATATGAGCCCATCGACATACAGTGCACTTGACAAAAGAAAGCGAAAGAGAAAGAAATAGACGAAAAAAAATCATATTTATAAAAAAAAAAAAAAAAAAGAATGCCAGAAACGAAGAGAATGGATGCATTCATCAATATTATCACAATATATTATTATGTAATACTACTATCGACAAAAATTCATTTATTTAGCTTGATATTCATTATCTCTATCTTGATTTTGTTTAACCATTTTATTCTTTTCATTTGACGCTACAGCCCGCGGTGAGCCTTTGCCTGCCGCGGCGACCTCTGCTTCCACTACTTCTGTCTTACAACTTCATCGATAGAGGGCGTATTGCAGGAAGGCATGTAATTAGCATGTCGGCACCCCGCCGGTCGCCTATCATGCAACTTTCGTGACCGAAGAACGCCACTTTTCCCAGGCTGGGTGAACCTCTCTAACTTAGAAAAAGTCCTAAGTAAATACCGGGAATCTAACGGGGCCTCTCGGCCAGCAGTCAGCAATGCTAACCACTAGACCAAGATAGTGGTCTTACTATTTTACTAGATATATATATATATATATATAGGAGCATGCATTAATGAATTAGTTTTAGTTACATAGTTACATAGTTACATAATACAAATGCATGCATGCACTCAAGTTCAGTGAACTCTTAGGAAGAAGAGGACGGTCGCGGTAGGCAGGAATGTGCGGTACATCTCCAGTCAAGGACTTAAGCAGTTAAAAAAGATGGATAACTCTTTAAAAGTTATATGTGACTAGGGTTCGGCATTTTAGAACCATTTAGAATAAATTGCAAAATACTGTTGATAATTTCTCTAAGTTGTAGATAAAATGTGAACTATATTAGATCTGGAGAATTATTTAATGTTATTGTTTATTTAAGAATAATTTTAGCTTTTTTGGTGAAAATGCATATATATATATTGTTCATTCATGACTACCTAAGGTTCAATGATGCGCTGTTTTTTTGCCTAACAATCCGTAGAGAGTATTGTTTAATTGCCTAACAATCAAAGGAGAACAGTCTGAAAGTCTGAGCTCTATATATATGACGATATCTCTTAAACAACTTGGCCTAGAAAAGTCAAAAAGAAGAAGAAGAAGAAGAAGAAGAAAAGAAACATTGTCGTTCTAATCTCATGTATTATTTTATTAAAGTCAATAGGCATTTATCCATTTGAAAAACTGTACTGTGTCTTCGCACGAAAACACCTTGCTGATCGATATTTGATTGCTCCCCTTTTAGTTAGAAAGTGACGTCACTTTCGAGTTAATTTATTGAATAGTACAAGTTTTGTCTTAAACACTCAAGGATTAATACTTCCCTTCAAAGAGAGTGCAACGTGGTTCTCTTCTGAGCTGTTGCAGTGATAGGACATAGTTAAGAAGTTCCCGGGGGAATAGGGCTGGGTTTGGTTTCCTCTTAGAAAGTCAAAGGAAGCATCTTGATGAATACTATGGTGCCTCAGGTTTGCTGTACGGTTAATTTTATTTTGGCTATTTATACTATGATAATGCAAAGACTTAATATCACAGAGTTATTCAAATACTACTGGACTTGTGTAATATCTGCTTAATTGTATTACGAAATTTTGATTGCAAACTCAGCTCTGTCTCACATTTTGAAGCAAATTCGTTGTACAGAAGACCTTTGCAGATATTTTAAAATGTTAAATTTCATTTTAAACAGTTCTTATTTCTTGTTTAATTCTTTAATTTATTCTATGTGCAATTTCAATATTTGCAGTACACAATTTAATTTTTGTACCAAGTTACTTAAACACGTAGTTTTGATTTCAGTTTTTTAATTTTTTTTTTTTTTGTTAATTGTTGAAATAAAGCTAATGATACTTTTCTGCCTACCCCTAATGGCCTGGTTTTCAGAAATATTTTTCTTGTTTTATTTAAATTGTATATATATCACGTTTCGTTGCGGAAAATAACACGAGCGTTTTTTAAAAGGGTTTTAGGTAAACCCCCACTCCTAATAGTTTTATTTAATTGGTTTTCAGAAACTATTTTTCCAATGGCATATGCCAAGTTTGGTTGAGAAAACACAAAATTGTGACCACTAGAGTTAGTTTTAAATTTTTGTATTAATCTCCTACCCTTCTTTAAATTTCGGTATTTAAATGGTATATACCGAGTTTCGTTGCGAGAAAACAAATATTGGTGCTGCTAGAGCGATTCTTAAAATTTGGGTTTCAGGAAAACCCCCCACTTCTTTTTGCTGATTTTTAAAAACCATTATTATTATTATTATTATTATTATTATTATTATTATTATTACTATTATTATTTCATTTCACTAATATATACTGAGTTTAATTACGAAAAAACAAAAATTGCGGCCGCTAAAGCAATTTTAAAAGTTTTGCTTTAGGTTAACCTCCGCCCCCAATGCGCCAATTTTGGTGGTTAACGAGCTCGATAAATCGTTTGTTAAGTGATCATTATATGCCGAGTTTCGACGAGAGAAAAAAACAACAACAAAAATTGCGGTTATTAAAGCGCTAACAGATACACACACACACACACACACACACACACACACACACACACACACACGCATATATAAATTGTTTCATCGTCATTTTAAGCACATTGGTAACAGATCGCGGTTATTTCAAAATTTAAGTTGATATAAGAAGCACTCACTAGAGCTATAGGCGGCTATGTTGGTAGCAGTGCGTGGCTGTTGAAGATACAATATAATAAAAAATTAGCAGTTAACGAATGGCCCCACAATATACACCTTCTAATAATTGTTGGAATGAACATTAATAAGTCATAGTCTGATTTTTCAGTCATTGAAAACGGCTGTCTGTCTCGTTTCAGAGATATTCATGGTATGCAATAGTTTTAGGTGGTTCCCCCCCCCCCCCCCCCACATATACACCGGATTCAATTTAATCAAAATCTAAAGAGATAAGAAATAAAATTGAACTATTCAATATTGGATAAAAATATATACATATTATTAAAAAACTAAAAAAGCAAGGTTATACTTAACAGATATTTTAATTCAGTGAAACATAACCTCAAAACAGCCGTATTTTGTGTGTTGTACTATAGTGCAAGGCAAAAATACAGTCATAATAATTAAGCTAGCAGTAAACGAAAGGATTTTTAATGTTGGACGAAAAAGTGTTTGGTATATACAGCTCTCTTTAGTCATGTCAAATTTCTTTCTCACCTTTTACCTCTTTACAACTTCTACTTTTTCTGCTATATCCGCCACGGTTCGACATTTCAAACAAGGTACAAATTGTAGCTAATAACTTATGATTCTTTGAGTACAATTAAGAAGATTTTCATAATTTTTTTGTTCTTATAAATCTTACTGAATAAACGTTTAAAGGACAACGCCCATAGAGGAAATGAAAATGCACCATTGCGACTGGGGTGAGATTGAAGAAGGCAACTTTAAACGAGAGGTGGGAAGCCATATATGTGTTTATAAGTTGCAGGTACAGTAGCTTTTTCACAATCAAAAAAAAAAAAACCTTCTTTTCTGTATTGTTCCAGGTAAATGTACAATCTGCACAAGGTCACCCTTTTCTAAAACCACATTGTTCTTCGTGTAGCAGTACTTCATTAATAACATTTAATTATTATTCTTACATATATTTTATATACTGTTAGAAGGCTTATTGATCATTCAAAATATTTCTATCTCTTTTTTTAAAAAAATGGACAAATCACACATGTTAACCTACTTTCTAGTACTCGGTGTAATTTCCAACATGCATTAAAAAGTTTTAGAATTCTATTTTTTACTTCCCTTGATACAATTTTAAAATTTCTATATTGATATTTTATTTCCCTGGTAATATTATATTTTTAAATCTTGTTAACACATGTTCATATTCTTCTTGTACTATTACGTTCACCATTTCGAGTGTATAATTAGAATTAGAATCCATATTATTCCAATAGTTATTTCTCAAAATGACGTGACTATAGCAGCTTTCTACAAATTAATTTAAAAATAAGTTTCAAACAGTTTCTTCTTCTTCTTCTTCTTCTTCTTCTTCTTCTTATTATTATTATTATTATTATTATTATTATTATATATCTCAAAGGTCTAACTATCACTACTTAATTTAGCGAATTAAAACGTTTAAATCTTGCATTAGTTAAAAAGTAAAATCGTTTTCTACATCTTAGTGAAGCAAGTGTTACTGAAAAGGTGGCCTGTAAAACCAGATAGGTGGTCATTTCCCTTAGAGCTGCATACCAACAGATTTTAAAATGCGTTTCTGTTGGCGCCGCTATCAGCAAATGTTTCCAGATGGAAATTATATATAAAGTCCCTTTTCCTGTTATGGCCGTTATGACAAGATGTGCTTGACAGTTGACACTTGGGCAGCTTTGAGAGGCGAGAAAGCGTACGACGTTGCACGCAGCGATGGGACTCGCCGATAATGCTCCTGTGGAAGGAGGATGGACTAATTGTGCCTGGGTCGTTCTTTCCGTCACAAGACATGACAGCCCCTGGGCGACGGCGCGTGCAGTCTTTCAGTGGCGGCTGCTGGCTTCATCCACGTATTTTCTACCTTAGGTGCTACATAATGCTCTCTTTTAAATCAGTTTGAGATTAAAATTTCATTTTTCTTGCGTGTTACAGAAAATTTTCCTTGTTCCCTTCAAGTCTCAGCCCAGGAATGTATGTACGAGGGTAGGTCCATAAATTTCCGTCCTCGCCTTCATAGAAGCCATTTCTGTTAAGTAAATAATTGCAGCTGTAACTTCCGCTCCGCGCTGCTCAGTTCAGATATAGTTGCATAAAGAAGGCTATGTGTAGAAGATTGTGACATGTTCAAAATGGAACTTTGAGCTGTTATTAAGTTCTTCACAAAAGGACTTACTGCAAATGAAATTAAACAGCGATTGGGCGGTGTATATGGGGAAGCACCCCCCTCATGTTCTACCGTAAAAGAATGGGCCAAACTTTTTCAAATAGGGTCGGCCCTTGGAGGTGCTCACTCCTGAAAACATCGCTCTTGTGGAAGGAGAAATTATGGAAGACCAGCGGCTCAAGGCTACACAAATAGCAGCAAGGTTGGGCCTTTCTAAAACAACAGCCCTTACATTTAAACATGAATAAGGTTAGTGCAAGATGGGTGTCTAGACTTCTTTCCTTAGTCCAAAACCAGCAACGAGTCGTGTGTTGTCAGGCATTTTTGGAGCTCTGCCATGGCAACGAGAGAGAAATTCTCCTAACCATTGTTACAGGAGATGAAACTATGGTTCTCTTCTATGATCCGTTGTCTAAAAGAGAATCAATGGAATGGCGTAAAGAATAAAGTTATACCACTGCTTTACTGTAGATAACAATTGGGGAGTGGTACAGTAGGTCACCAACACCCTCTCCCCTTGCCTGCACGGCGGTGGCACTAGCATGTATTGTTTGCGTTTGAATACACCTAATTAATGTTAAGCGTTTAAGAATCACAATGCCAACTTACCAAAGGTGTTCATGCATGGAAACATAATTGTTTTTACGTTGGTACTTAACATTTAATTTGAAATACCTCTTTATAAAGGACACGTATTGTGGGTGTTCCATAAAATAGATAAATTGAGTAACGTGCAATGATAAAAATTTAAGATGTTTTAACTCCAAACGAAATTGATACCAAATTTATAGCAGTTTATGGAAACTGTTTGTCTTACTTTTTAACGATTAAAAATGAACTTTTGAATTCTGAACGTTGCTGTACTAACCTTGAATAACGCCCAAAAAGTGCAACAACAGCGATCTGTACACGGCCCGCTGAAACTTTGCACTTTACAGCTACTTTTCAGTTGGCAAATGAGGAATGAATGATGTTTAACGCCCGTTTTTGCTACAGAGGCACCACAGGCGCTGGACACTGATACATGAAATGAAATGATATGTTGGGAAAGGATTTATTTTTAAGGGAGGAATCGTTCCAGGCCTAAGTTAAGGGTACTTCCCCGGTATTTGCAATTTATGAGGACTGAGGAAAATCTGGAAAAAACCTCAGTCAGGGAGGACGGTCCTAGTGCGAATCGAACCCCAGACCTCCCGCTCACGAGTCCGCGCCTTAACAAGCTCGGACACCCGTGGCGGTCAGTTAGCAATGCTATAGATTAACAAATGAGGAATGCTACCCGTTACACCTTTGAACCAATTACAAAGCTTCATTATCGGTCAGTCAGTAGTAACGTAGCAGATGCTATGTTCCCGGTTTTTCTTATTGTGTATACATCCGATTTGTATCACATGTTTTCAATAGAATTATTGTGATTAATTGAGCTGGTTAATTTGTAGTAGTTACAAAATGCCCTAAGGAGGTCATTTACAGAATGATTCACAAAGTGATACCTAATCCTATGCACCCATGTGTTACACGTACGCTTAATATGCAAAATTGAAAACAAGGATAGATGTCGCAACGCCGTAACCGCAGCATATCCCACATTACTGTTAACTGCAAACTTTCGGCTACCCGAGTAAAGCGTGTGTGATTTGCTGAGGCTATACCAGTATGTGTTTCAAAGAAACGTGCAAGTTATACATGAAGAGAAAGCTTTGCACAAAATGGTACCGTGCTTGTTAACAGCAGACGAAAAGCACGTTTACGAGGGTAGATCCATATGTTTCCGGCCTCGGCGATAAGGATTAACGCCTTCACATAACCCTTATCTGGTGTCACATCTTAACTGTTAAGTAAATAATTGCAGCTGTTACTGTGTCTATGTGTATAAGATTGTGACATGTTCAAAATGGAGTTTCGAGCTGTTATTAAGTTCTTCACAAAAGGAAGACTTACTCCAAACAAAATTAACAACGATTGGCCGGTGTATATGGGAAAGTATCCCCCTCATATTTTACCGTAAAAGAATAGGCCAAACTTTTTCGAATGGGTCGAGAAAGCATTGAAGACGAAGAGCGTGCAGGTCGACCCTTGGAGGTGCTCACTCCTGAAAACATCGCTCTTGTGGAAGGAGAAATTATGGAAGACCGGCGGCTCAAAGTTACAGAAATAGCATCAAGGCTGGGTCTTTCTAAAACAACAGTCCTTCCAATTATTCATGAACATTTAAACATGAATAAGATTAGTACAAAATGGTGCTTAGACTTCTTTCCTCAGTTCAAAAGCAGCAACGAGTCATCTGTTGTCAGACAGTTTTGGAACTCTGCCGTGGCAACGAGAGAGAAGTTCTGCAAACTATTGTTACAGGAGATGAAATTATGGTTCAATACTATGATCCCTGATCCAAAAGAGAATCAATGGAGTGGTGTAAACCTGCGAAGCACCGCCTCTAAAGGCCAAGGTCGCTCAGTCAAACAAGAAGATCATGGCCACAATCTTTTGGGATTGTGAAGGAATACTCTTCATTGACTCCAAGGAGAGGAACACCACAGTAAACGGGGAGTACTATGCTGGTCTACTGCACAGACTACGTGCTTCCATCAAAGAGAAAAGGCGAGGAAAGCTGAGTGGTGGTGTGCGCCTTCTTCACGACAATTTGCCTGTGCACACAGCTTATGTTACAAAGGAAACTGTAAAGAAATCTGGCTTCAAGAAGACCGACCATCGACCCTACAACCCAGATCTAGCTCCCAGTGACTATTTCCTCTTCTCAAATCTCAAGAAGGGCCTTCGAGGAAGGAAATTTAAGTGTGACGAAAAATTGCTGGATATGTCATACCTAGAAAATGGAACTTATGGACCTACTCTCATATATGAACATATCTCAACATTACTCCTAGCGCTTTAACAGCAACGAACTGATTTTTACGTGAACGAGGCATGAATCCATGTGGTAACCATACTTGCTTGTAGACCCTAGTTCGCGGGTTCAATCCTAGCCAAGTTGATGGATTTTTTTCGGGGTAAAATCCTAAGTATGGCTTCCTTCGGAAGGAAAGTAAAGCCGTGAGTCCCGTGTCTTACATTTACGGTATGTGAAATAACCTCAAGCCTGAAAGAAGAGGCCTTTGAGCAAATTTTATCGGCCGTTTCACGCCCTGAATTGAATGCAAGGCTGATGAACTGGAAAAAAAAAAAAAAAAAAAAAAAAAAAACGTCGCATGCCAGAACCGAAACAGCAGTAAAGATAGTGGGCAAAGGACAGTTATTCAGCGCTAAAGAAAGTTCCATATACAGAAAAGGTAATGGTGTCAGTCTTTTGGAAAGCTAAAGTATTTTTAATAATTGATAATTTTCAGAAGGGTAAGGCATTAATCGGAGAGTACTATTTTAATGTTTTAAACTAACTAAGGGGATAGTTTTCAAAAAGCACTGGTAAATAATTTATCACCAAGACCAAATGTGTTTTACGGATGGTAGATTTGAGAAATTCGAAGCAGAATCAGCGCACTTCACACATGTTCCCAAAGCTCATTTCCTGTCTAGTCAGCGATGTTCATCAAATCAAAGCAGATTGTATTTAAAGGAGTATTTAGCAGATCTTCCGGAAAACCATTTCGAGACATCGTTGGAATAAATTTATTGATCTTAAGGAAAAAAATGTGTTGAAAAATAAAAATGATATTCAAGCAAAAATCTTTCTTTCATTATTTTTAGAACCCCCTTGTAAAAACCAAGGTCAATGAAAGCATTACATTTGTCACCCAAAACGTTTACATATTTTTTGCATGCAATCTTGAAAGTACTAAAAAGTGCATCTCTCTTTATGCACTTATATGACAATTTCTTCTACCCACTTTAACCTTCTCAATTACGCGTTGCAAAGGCGAGTAAGATTCCGGGAAGATTCGATAGTCGCTAGTTTACAAAGGCATTTATTTGAACAGTTAATGGAATTGAAGTGTTTATAAAAGAGCGTTTTCTGGTTTCCAGACGAATAGACTGGCACTTTTTGTAATGATCTCTCTGCAATGTATTCTAAAAGCTGATTCATCGCCGTTTCTTTGGTCGGTTTTTTTTTTTTTTTTTTTTTTTTTTGCACAAAACGAATGAAGTGCGTGTCTGCGGGTGAGATACTGTTACAGGGATCAGATGACATTTCACATGGTTCGGGTTGCTCTTCTTTATTGAATCCCTCTCACTTATCCAGTTTCTGAAAGCAGCTCACTAGGTGACTCCTTAGAAAGTAGATGCGCGCCAAACATGCTTTATAGAGGTTGACGAGCATGCAGTTCTTATAAAGGTAAAATAAAAACAAAATATCTGACTGACTTCCAAACATTAATTTAGTATTATTATCAGCCAAGTATCAAATCCAAAAGCTTACCAAATTTCATACAGATATTTCACTTTTAAATATTCAAATAATTTAGATATATACAAAGGGTATACACACTTTCACAGTAGATAATATATTTCGAAATTGGACCGAAAAACAACAGTTATGTGTAGTATGATGTTCTGTAAACACATATGACTCACATTGCTAGCGTTGCTACAACAAAATGGAACCAAGATTATCGTTTGAACAGCGGAAAGCAATTTTGAAATGGATTTGGAAAACCGAGAATGTTGTTGAAGTTCAAAGGCAATGCAGACGTGTGTACAGAACAGAACCGTCAACGCGAGTAACAATTGCACGCATTCGAGACAAATTTGAGACTCGTGGTACCGTATGCGATGTTCACAAGGACAGATCTCGAAGACTCGCACAGGAACAAGCCCCGCGTCCTCGGCTATGGTTTTGAAACATTTTGAGCACACCGCAGAAATCTACAAAGCAATGCGCATGCGAGACTGGGAACCAGCATACGTCAATGAAAGTTTTCATCCCAAAACTTTTGCATGCATTAAATAAAATTACCCTGGTCGGAGAATGCAGCACTGTGAGTGGTTTCGGAACATGGTGCAAGAGGATGAGGCCTTTGTACTTAAAAGTGTATCGACGCTGACGGTGGGCATTTTGAGCGACTGTTGTAACTGTAAAAGTCTAAGATGATTAGTGCTCATCATTTTCTGTTTGTGTGAATTCAGTTTTGTTATGTTAAGACAGTTTTTTTTTCTTTGCTTGAAGTGTGTATACATTTTTGGCAACCTCTGTATGTACACCTTGAGAAAGCTGCTAAATTATATATGCGTTAATTTTATTAAACTATTTAAAAGTGAGTTGGGTCAAAATGTTGGTAAGGAAAATAATTAGAAATTTAAAAGGAGGATATGCGTAGTACACGAATAATTTACCTTCAATGTCTACCAAAATAATCAACCTCCAGGTATGCAAGTGAGAAAACCAGTAAAATATAATTAATATTGTGTTTCAATCTCAATGTGTGCTGTGATAATGCTGAACATGAATAATTTACTTTACAGCGTTCTCAAGTTTTCGTTACCATAAATGAACGTATATTCGTCACTGCATTAAATGAAGTGCTTTGTTAAATTCATGATTGTAAAGTAAACTATTTTTTAATATTCCTATGTAATGATAAACCAATGGCTATATTCGATAACAAAAACAATTAATATTGAAATAAACTTTCTTCAACTTTTTCACAAAAAGTTGTAAATATATCCGTTATTTTTTTTTTTCAATCCAGTTGTTAAACCCGAAATATTGGTTTAAAATGTTTTAATGTTGTTTATTCGGTAGCTACCAATAACAAGCTTCACACTTTTTACGTCACAGCAACTTTCCCCATTTCTCACATAGCTACATCTAATATTGCCTTGCACACCATCTCCCCCACAATTCCACTCCACACTGCGCCAGAGCTTTATGCGTCCTCTACAGCCATATAGCAAGTTTCTGTTTAGTTCATACTACTCACAATACACGTTTACTTCATCTGTTTGTTACTTAGCTTTTCACTGTAAAATCCGTTTAAACTGAATTACCTTTCCTCTCATGGTTTCATTTTCTTTAATTTAATTGAATTTTCATTCTTTCTTAAGTATTGTAAAAATATTTTATTTACATAATTTTCCTTACAACATATCTCAATTTGTGGTATCGTACAACTTAACCTTTCATTCTGAATTAACTAATTATTGAATCATCTGCTCGAATTTCTATATCGCTGCTTGTTAGCAAATGGAAAAAAAAAAAAAAAAAAAAAGATTAATACCTAAATACAATATCACAAATATAGTAACATTAGTTTTCAAAACATGTAAATGATCTTATTGTCCCTACTGTCAAAATTTGGAATTACAAAGCTCAATGATACAGAAAGTGAGCTTTTGTGAATATAATAACAGCAATTATTGCTAAAATTTACAAATGGATTCTCATGTACTTTATCCATTAAACAAAACAATTGAATGTCTGATGCCTCCAATCAATAACAACTCCAAACGTTGGTAAGAAACGAATACCCCGCAGCAACAGGATTTAATTTGAACCCAACATGATTTTACACACGTAAGCTGATTTACCCGCCAAAATAGCGGGTTGCTTATCCAGTAATATATTGTACAGGTGAATAAAAGTATCTCGAAACTTGCTAAAGCAACTCAACTTTAAATTTAACTTTGAAGTTACATTACGAATATTTGGTTAGGTTAGGTTACTGTTTGTTTAAAGTGTGCTTTAAGAAATTTGTCTTATATATATTTGGAGAGGTGTCCCCAAAACCAGCCTTTTCGTACCAACTAACATAGTAACGGCGTTTCTTCTTTTTCTTCTTCTTCTTCTATGCCGTGCCATATGCCGTTTAATTCAGGGGTTCTCAACCTACGGTACGCGTAATATTGATGGCACGTGAGCTACCGCCAGGGGGTACTTAAAGAAATTCAGCCAATAAAGTAAACATTTGTTTTACAAATATTTGACAAGTTGTACTGTAACTAAACGGAAACAATAGATTTTACATTATCAAAAACAACTTTAGTGTGATGCTGTACAAAAATAGTGTGGAAAATTCAATTTTAATCCTAAAATAATGACACAACGCAACTGGAATATATTTTATCAGACAACAATGCGATATATTTTGTTGTTGGTTTAGCTGCGTGGCACCAGTTAAGAAAACAGTAAAGTAGCATTATTGTTGTTGAATGGGAGAATTAATTTAAGGATTCTGTCCGAAAAGGCTTACATAAGCAATACGTAAGTGCAATATAACCTATTTATCATATTGTTTCACATGTACTGGAGATGAAAAGGTAAACCATCCCAATACCGTCGTGTGTGATTTGTCATGAAATACTTTCAAATCATTCAATGAAACCATCCCTTTTGACACCAAGCATGGTGATTTGGAAGACAAACCATTGGAATATTTTAGGAAAATTGAAAAGGTTGTCATCAAGGAAAAAACAAGAATCTCATTTGCAGGATCTAACATCTTGACCTGTTAGCTTACTTGGCAGATATATTTTGCTGCCTTAACCGCTAAACAAGAGTTTGCAGGGTGTGTTTGCTTCCATATTCTTGGTAAAGAATAAAAGTGCGGCTCTTAATAAAAAACTAAGCTTCATAGTAATAGAAATCAATATTGGAAACACATCAGGAACACCTTGGGAGTCTCATCTCAGCTTTCAATGTTGCTCCTGAAAACCTGGATTCAGAATTTGGGATTAGACGCCCGTTTTCTATTGCTGATACCTTACCAAAAACCCTAACTAACCCGAGAAAGACGAATTGATCAAGTTATCATGTGACAGAAGTCTAGACAAATGATAAAGAAGATAGATTTAACAAATTTCTGACTGAAAATAAAGTAGATATCCAATGATTATAAAAAAAAAAACAGTAAACATTTTGTTTCTAATTTATATTAAAAACAAAAACAGAAATAAGTTTAACGTTGATCCCGATTTAAGATAAAAATTAAGTCAGTTGAAACCAAACATTAAAAAACCGTGTTTAGCTAAACAAGTACAACTTAGCACAGAAACAGAAATTAGTTAAATTTGCAAAGTAAATAACTTTTACCGGAGTGTCAATAATATAGGCATATGTTGGTCGAAGTTTATGTATTCGGTCACTATATTTTATTCTTAATAAAACCAAATTTTAGCACATTTCACAGAACAATCCATTGAATAAAAATAAATTGAACAGTTTTTTCACAAGTAAATGTCTAAAACATATAAGAAATAACTAAATAAATCACTTGCGTTGTTATAAATATAGATAAATGTTTGTTTCCACCCCTGTACCACGAAATCACGCATTTCCCTGGTAAAATAAGCTTACTGGTACATCTAATAGCCTGCGTTGAATGCAATGGTACGTCACTGGAAAAGATTTAATCGATATATGCCCGGTTACCGAGTTTGAATCTTTTTCGCAATTGTTATTTATCCTGGAGCTTCATGCATACCAAAAGAAGTGAACATTCTGTATATACATTCGAAAATTAAAACTTTTTGAACACGTTTCACACCTTTGAAATAGTTCTGGTAATTACATAGTGACGAGAGTGAATGCTTTGTTAAGTCTTCTACCACACACAGTACGGCAGAGTGCCTAGGTTGTTTTAGGTTGAGGAAAATGGCTTGTGCCTACTTGACAATAGCCATTTTGTATTGCTGCTATTTCTGAATGAATGAAGCAAGTACTTCTATGCTGTAATTTGATATTAGCAAACATTTACTGTTTTCTCGGAAGTGAAATAACCAGGAGTATATTTTTCGGTATGGAGTTCTTTAACGTGTCATAATTTAAATGTTCCAATGGATATAATGTTGTTCAGTTGGTTAATTTGTACAAGTTATTTTAATCCAGAGATATCTAAAATTAACTTTTAGTCAATAATTTTTATCCTGGGTAAATTTAGTTATGCAATGGTAGTTTCTCCCAATGTTTACAAAAGTATTACACCAATGACTGAGGAAGTGCAAAGTTTTACTATTTTCTATTAAATAATATGTGACAAGCCTATGATATTTTACATAAACGTTGTTATATAGGAATACCAATTCTCCGAGTTCTACAGAAGTCATAGAGAAGGCAAAACAAAACAAAAACTGAAAAATGAAAAATGATAGTGTGCTTAAGAGATTTTTAACTGAAAGCAATACTCACACGATGAAATCGGTGCCCTTTGGCAACCAACACCGCTATCATTTGCCAGCATCTATTAAATTAGCTTATCTGTGACCCTTTATTTATTATTGCTCAGTTAATTTCTTTATAGTTATCATTACATTTATAGGCACATCCAAAGCTCCGGTAGAAGTAATTTTTCATTCTGAAGAAAGGATGATAATGTGAAACATATTGTGTAATATTAAAAATGCCATTACTCAGAGGAAATCGTGTGTACATTCCTAGAGTTCAAAATGCTAAAGAACAAATGGAAACAAAAAATACCTGACGAGATAAAAATGTGAAATTTCTCGGTAGATATTATGATTAATATGGTTGTTTCATAGAAGAAGAATGATTTAAATAGTAGATATTGCTACTTCCCGTCTTATTAAAAATTTTAATGTTCAATTGCTGATTTTAATTTAGCATAAACCTAAACTCATACATAATTCATGTAAATATCGAGGGTACCAAACACTTTTCACCCACTTTCACAGTAGATATCTATTTAATATATTTCAAAGCTGGACGAAAAACAACAGTAATGTGTAGTATGATGTTCTGTAAACAGATGTGACTACATATATTATGATAGCGTTGCTACGTGACAGGTAAATCGACCAGAAAAATGAAGCCCAGATTATCGTATGATGTTCTGTAAACACAGGTGACTCACATTAAGTTACACTAGCGTTGCTGCAACAGAATAGAACCAAGATTTTCGTTTGAACAGCGGAAACCAATTTTGAAGTGGTATTGGAAAACCGAGAATATTGTTGAAGTTCGAAGGCAATGGAGACGTGTGTACAGAGCAGAACCTGCGTTGGGGACAAATTTGAGACTCATGGTACCGTATGCGATGTTTCCAAGGGCAGATCTGGGAGACTTCGCACAGCAACAAGCCCCGCGCACGGATCCAAGACACTGAATAGGATAGAGAGGTCCGATTGAGTTTCCACCGCACTCTGCGGATCTAACTCCGTTGGACTTCTACCTATGGGGAACTCTTAAGGATGTGCTATACCGTAGAAAACCAGCTACACTGACAGCACTTCGGGAAGAAATTGAAACGGCATGTGCTGTAATCGCTGAGGACACTTTCGCAAACGTAGCTCAGTCAGTAGTTCAACGTACTCAGAAGTGTATCGACATCGATGGTGGGCATTTTGAGCAACTGTTGTAAGTGTAAAAGTCTAAGATGATTAGTGCTCATAATTTTCTGTTTGTATGAATTCAGTTTTGTTTTGTTAACACAGGTTTTTCTTTGCTTGAAGTATTTATATATTTTTGGCAATCTCATATCTAATGGAAGATTTCTGGTGATATTAATGTAGAAATATGTCCAAAATGGAATCAAAATGCTACTATGACCGTGAGAAAACATAAAAAATTAAACAGCTGGGAGCTGTCAGTAAGGCAGATAAAACGTTTTGAAAAGTAACTAATATTTACATAAATTAACATATTTCTTATTTCAACACCGCCTAATTGACATACACAGAAAATGTATTAAATGGCTTAATTAATACAGAAATAATGAGAGATACCTTCATAGGGAAGCCGTTCATTATGAACACACACTTATAAAGTTGGGCAATACTAATAATTAAAATATTCTATTTTTATGAAAGCTATGTTTATCAGACATTCAATTTTAATTTATTCAATTGATTAATTGATGCTCTAGACTGCAGAATTATAAATATGCCCACTATTACTGTCATTTCTGTTTATGTATTAAAACTTATTGCCGATTTATTAGCACTGTTGTCGACCATTCAAGTTAATATTTTAAGAGCATTGTTCATTGCAAGTATCATTTGCCTCAACTACAAATAACAGAACAATTGAAATGCACATAAATAAACCTCATAATTATAAAATACATAATTCGTGTTTTCCCCCTCCCCCAATGTATTATCACTATATGAAGAATTAATTTCGCGTGTATTGTATGTCGGTTTTCTGTGTTTCATTTTTACTATTTTAATGTCTTCTTCTTGTTTAAAGTATGTCATAGAGTAAATGAATATGAAATATAAAAATCACATAAAATTTATTATAGCAATAAAATGAAACAATGAAAGTCGATGTATAGAACATATATAATATATAGAAAATAAACATGAAACATAGAAAAGCAACACACAAAACGTGCGTTTCCGGATAGTTCCTTATTAAAGAGGAAAACAAGTTGTAATGTTCACAATTAGTGTATAATAAATATCGTTCCACTTTGCGTTTATTGATTTCCAAGTACAGTTAACGGTGCTGCAAATTACGGATCAGATTGTGCATTTGTTTTGCACATAACATAAGTCTGTTCTATTTCAATCCCAATATCCAATTCCACATTAAATTTGAATATATTTAATCACAATGTGTTTCATCTCTAGCACAAAGTGTTATAATTTTATAATAAGCCTTTTAATTGCATAATGACACCTGATAAATACGAATACTTCATTTACACATTTGCCAATTTATTTTTATTTTACTGAAATATTTTTATATCGGAATCTTATAGTTCCTATACAGCACATTTTGCAAACATAATTGTTTAACATCAACTTCTCCAAAATATGCAAAAATGAACCTTTAGTTGAAATAAATACTTTTAAGCTTTATTTTAAAAGTTAATTGCTTTGTTACACATCTATGGCGACAGTATATATTTATTTGTTAATTGATAAATCAAAATAATAAATAAATAAATAAATAATACAGCACATAAAACAATGCTTTTTTAAAAAAAAATAGTAATATTAAAATAAATGAATTTATGTTAAATTTTATAGAGTTAAACAGTGTAAGACGTTTAGTCATCTAAGAACTATATCTAATTTGTAAGTATATGCGTAAAAAAGCAACACCTCCAAATGGAACACAAATATCATTTGTAATAATCAGTGAAAGAAAACTTGCTAACCATCAATAAGCACTTTTGCTTACCTTTCCTAGGTTGCATTATGCTCATATAATTTTGAGATTGTTTTCCGTTTTATTTAGAGATAGATTTTCGAATTCAGATGTGTTATGATACACAGTATATATATACATATAATTTCTGAGATGTGGCAGTGTGTTTAAAATATGCAATTTATTTTAAAATCAATTTCCTCAGCACAAAAAATAAGTTACATTTGTAAATAAATACAATTTTAAAATGCAAGAAAATATAAGGACATTATGAAAAAGTCACAAAAAAGAAATTATAGCATTCTATAGGATGAAAATAATTTCAAAAGGTATATAAACAGCAAGAAATAAAAAAAAAGCATTACAAGCAGCATAAATAAAGTTTCACGGTTGATGAGAAGCAACAAGTTCAGAAGCAGGCATAAAAATGAATAAAAAATATACAACAAAATTAACATGTAGAGCATTACAAACAAAATTTGCTAAAATTCCTGGAGCCAAGAGGTGATTGTAGATAGTGCTCAAAGCAAAATACACTTTCAAATTATATTGAAACGAAATGAGTAAATCAATGAACTATATGGAGCTTTCTACAAACTTAAAAGGCTAAAAATATGAAAACGGAGAAGTAATAAATTTTTGAAAAAAAAATTTTCAGCCTTAAGTTGCCAAAAATGTTTTTGAATTGTTCATTACAGTTTTAATCAAGTACTGCTTTTTATTTTCTTAAACACTAACTTAAGGTTTAATTAGTTCAAACGGTTTTAAATATTATAAAATATTTAATTTCATTGAGTATGAACAGAATAAAATCAGTCTAAATTTTAGACACGTAACAAAATAAAAAAAAAAAGAAACACTACCAGAAAATTGTACACATGCTTTAAACGAAAAGAGTTAAACTAGATAAACAATTGACATATAAAAAAGCGAATGGAAGTTTCATATAGAATGCTGCTGATGGAATGCAAGAGAAATTGCTTGCTCAGTTGGTTCGTTACGTGGCATCTCACAAGAAAGGATGAGATGCTTTCATCCTTATCTATGGATATACTTTAAAATAAATACAATGCAAGAACAATGAGCTCTTTCATAAGCATTAAAAATGACATACATTGCTTTTAAGTATTGATATCTAACGAAATATATTTTTCTGTTTACAGTTTTTTTAATTTTGAACTTGCAGCCATGTTAATTGTAACAAGGAAAAACAAATGAAAGCTAATTACTGCGCAGGTAAATGAAAAATACGGTCAGAAAGTACAGAATAATTAAACAGCATTGTAAAAGAATTGTAAATAAATGCTATTAATAAAGTAGTAATATGGTCATTGAATTACATTGAAATAATTTATTAAAATTGGTATGATTGAAGTAATATAACACTAATTTAAAATGCAGACAAAATTAGTTTATGTTATTTTATTGCATTTGTACATAAACAGACGAGTAATGAAATTTACTTTTAGCAAACTGTTGTTTGCTAATGATGTTTGAAGAAAAGAATATGAAATTAAAGTAGTTGTTTTCAGTAAAAGTAAACGATAAGTGAATATTTAAAAGTAAAGGAAAGACATTTTATTTTTCTTATTAATAGTTAATAAGAACAAAATAATTAACTAGGAAATGAACAGTAACATTCTTTCATTCTTATTTTAAAACTTCTTTCTTTAATTTTTGCATTGTTAGACACGGTTAAGAATTGCATGAGTTTCAAAATACATCTTTCCATATATGTACCGAGGATGCCAAAGAATATATACACACTTTCACAGTAGATTTCTATTTAATATATTTCAAAGTTGAACCGGAAAACAACTATAACCTAATAAGTTTCAGGTTTTATTTCCGTATATTTATCCAATATTTAGTTAACATTTAATACAGTAACGTCGTTAAACTTGAAACCAATTTTGCTTTGAAGAAAGAATTCTCGGAGTTGTATTTTAAACAATAAACTGTTCGAAATAATTCGACCAATGGGTTGTAGATAAGATTAACAAAAATATTATGCCATTACGAGAGAGTGAATTAATTTAAAAAGGAAGTATTCTATTCTTATTTTCCTTTCCTATAATGCGTTTTGTTTACCTTTGTCAACTAATCGAAACCACAAGCAAGGCAGTTATTTTTAAATGAAATTTTGGAGCTAAAACAACAAGTAAAAAAACGTGTAATTGATTTAACTTTTGAGTTAATAAATGTTATTTATGTCAGTTATACTGCATTTTCATTAAAAGTACTATCTACTGAATAAAATATAACTTACTATTTACCGAATAAAACTAAAAGTTCTTAGGGAGCAGTAGGTATCAAATTGCAGGATGATATATCTCTTGTAAGTGAAATATTCCTTTTAAGGTAATTACGCAAAATAACGAGGGAAATTAATTTAGCCACAATGAAAAAGTTTAACACAAAATGCTGACGAGATTACGTTAATTAAGAAGGGATAATAATAATAATAATAATAATAGTAATAATAATAATAATTCTTTCACGACTTGCGTAAGTTAATAATAAACGTAAACAGGAAATGCGGTATCGCTCTGTGTTTGTATTGTGTCAATTTCTCTGGGCTAGGACAGCCGTTTGATAGCATCATCTTATGCAGATCAAAGAACGTGTTTGTATATTCAGCGCTGATCCAAATGAAAAACTTGTATTTTGTCATGAATTTATTTATTATTGTTTACTTTTTCTAACAAATTGTAATCTTTAGATCTTGGGATAAATATATTTACTCATGCATTATATAAATCTTAACGCACTGGACTCTAAACCACTCACATTCTTTCGGTTTGACGTTGATTGCGAAAGCGGACAGCGAAGTTTAAAACAATTTTTGGGTCACTCTTGCTTGGTATTTTAATCCGGGCTTTTTCTCAGTTCACTTAAGCAATGTCAAATCAACCTAGGTTTCAAGTCTCCATTTTAATGATTCATTAAAATTGGTGGTTCATTCTGGGCCCTGAAGATCTAACTTTAAACTGATTCAATCGAAAAAATGGCGCTATCAATTAATTATATTGGCGAATTCCAAAGGAACGTAAGATATTGTAGTTGTACTCATGCAACGATTTTTTAATAATTTCTCAAATCAGTCCTACGTACTTCTATATATACTAAAAGTACTTTCCGAAAATCAGAGCAATCGGACCATTAAGAGTGGGGTTAATAACTGAAAAACGAGTTAAAGCGTAATTTTAAAATCGCTCTAGCGGCCGCACTTTCAATTTTTTTAAGGGAACTTGGTATATGCTATTGAAATAAAATAAAAAAAATATATTTCTGAAAATCAATGAGATCGCACTTTAGGGGGTAAGGCGTTATCTGAAATTAAAAATTTAAGTGGTATTAATATATGTTTTTCTCGCATCTAAACTCCATATATACCATTTAAATAGAACAAGAAAAACATTTCCAGAAAATCAGGGATATCGAGCAATTAGAAGTGTGGGTTTCCTTGAAACCCAAAATTTAAAAATCGCTGTAGCAGCACCAAAATTTATTTTTTTTTTTCACAACAAAACTCGATATATACCTATCATTTAACTCAAATAAGAAAAGTAGTTTCTGAAAAATAAAATTATTAGGAGAAGGAGTTTAACAGAAACCCAAAATTTAAAAATTACCCTACCGGCACTAACATATGCTTTTGCGCAACGAAACTTAGTATATACCATTCAAATAAAATAAAGAATGTAGTTTCTGAAAATCAGGGAAATCGAAACATTAGAAGGGGGGGTATACCTGAACGCAATATTTGTTTCTTCACAACAAAATTCAGTATATACCATTTAAATAAAATCAGATTTTTTTTTCCAAAAAGTAGAAAATTGAACCATTAGAAGAGGGGGTATACTTGAAAACCGAAAAAGCGATTTTGCCTTTAATGTTCTCCATATTGTTTCAAAATAAAAGGATAAATTAATTCGACATATAAACCGTATTTATAATGATGCATATGTTTTATATTTAACAAAAGCATCGTCGTGAAGATAACAAATGGGAAATATTATTCTATTAAGTGTTTGAGAAGTATATTTGTATCCAAGAGAGCTTTGTAATAATACTCAGAAAACGTTTTATTTACATATTTTTACCACAATAACATTTAAATTTCAAAGCCAATGAATTTGAAGTAACTTTCGATTGCTTTTATTTGCTTTGTACATGGTAATTGTTTTTAAACAGCAACATGCTTTTGTTTTGTTGAAACATATGAACATCTTTTAAATGCATAATGTAGCTCGAAACTGTTATTTTTCTCTATTTTAGCGAATGTAAAGATGATATCAACGGTTCAGTTCATAAACATGGTTACATTTAAATTTTTTATAAATATCCACACAGTATAGCTTTGTCTATCAATGGTCATATATTATATTTATTTAATAGTGTACCATTAATTTTTGTGGTTTAATCTCAATAGTAATAGTAATAATAATAATAATAATAATAATAATAATGATAATACTAAATAGGTATGTGGTTTCTCTTTTGTGGCACTTATAGATTGCAAGAATTCTAATTTTGTTCCCCTAATATCACACAGTAAGGCCATAACTCATTTCATTATATTAATTAATAAGGCCATAATTTGGGTGTTATATGTTTTTACAGTTACTCTAATAGGTGAGGAATTCGCTTAAATTACTCGCTACTGCGTGACGATTTTTTTTTTTTTAGGGAAAAAGTATGCTAAATATTTACCTTTATTATTCAATTGTTGGCATCTTTCATTCAGAATATTTTATATGACCCATGTTTTAAGACTGCCTTCGTGGTCTAGTGGTAGCGTTTGCGACGGCTAATCCGAAGATCCTGAGTTCGATTACCGTTCAGGTTAAGGTGTCTGGTTTCTTTAAACTGAGAAGGTGAATGGGAGAGAGGTTTAAAGCACCGAGTGATTAGAGTTCTTTTGCGCCATCATTAAATCCCTACAGATTTGCACCTATCTAAAGTATTCAATCTATAGACGTAATAAGAAGAGTAAAGCAGTTAAAGTGACAATAAATAAATAAAAAATATGAATATAAATAGCTTTATGCTTTAATTATCGGTACACAACATACTATTGTTAATTTTATGCAACACTTTAGTAAACTATTTCCCCAAAACATACAACAAATCAAAACAAAAATTATAAATTATAAATTAATGTCAATCTTTTATAATTGTAGCAAGAAGCACTTGGGTATTTCGTTTTATTCTCTTCAGGAATGTCCTAAAGCCTGCTCAAAAATATAAAATGAAATATCGTTGCCTAGTTCGATTAATATGAACGTTAAATCTACTTATTCTTATTGAAGTATGCTATCTACGTAAGTTTAAGGGAAATATTTTAACAGATATCACTGACAGCCTACGTGGTCTATTGGTAGCGTTTGCGAGTACTAATACAGAGGTACTGGGTTCGAATCCAGGTAAGGTCGAGCTGTCTAGGCAAGTTTTTTTTCCCCGGAGTTTTTCCTTGCCAGATAGTTTTAAATAACCGACTCCAAGCTCATTTGCGCCTTCATTATTTTATTTAATTCCCCTACAGTCTTGCACCTGCAATATTGGGATAGACCAATGCAGTCAAAGCAACAATAAATTAAACATAAAAAACAGCGTAACACAAAACAACATTTTACTCATAATATAATTAAGATTTTTTTTTTTTTTTGATTGATTGATTTATTTATGGACGCTCTTTAACAGCTCAGGTCATCAGCGTCCCATTCAACTCAGGGCGTGAAACGGCTGACAAATTTTGCTCAGAGGCCTCTCTTTCAGGCTTGAGGTTCTTTTTCGTGCCGTAAATGTACGACACGGGACCCACGGCTTTACTTCCCTTCCGAAGGATTTTTACGCCCGAAAAAATCCATCGGTCCTGGCCGGGTTCGAACCCGCGATCTTGGGTGTAGGAGGCAAGTATGGTAACCACTACACCACCAGGACCGACATATAATTAAGATAGATACTGAAGAAAAGCATATAAGGAATGAACATTTAAGTTTACGATAATGTGAACAAAGGAGAAATATAGAGTTTTATATAAAAATAAATGACATGTAAACAGTTTTATAAAAGCGTAATATTTATATTATTTTTAAAGATACCTATAAACTACACGCGATCAAATTGAGCAGATTTGTAGAACCAAGGAAGAATTAAAAGTCTGGACGGTTTTATTTTCCTTTCTGTTTAAAGAGCTACGGCATTTTGTTACTATGTACCGTTTAAGTACAAGGAGAATGTCTACATTATATAAACAAATAGGAAGATTGGCAAGACCTACAGACGCGAAAGGAACCGCCACTGAAAGTCGGTTGCGCGGGACGCGAAAGGCTCGCTTGCCGCTGAAGGCAGGTTCTGTTTGCTGGGAAGGTGGGAAGGTGTTGCTTGTGTCAGCGGGCACAATGAGGCTCCCCGGTATCGCATTATGTTACCCTCCTCCCAGCGGCCTCCAAAATAGTAAACAATTACTCCCAGTTGCCTCGAGCCAGGGTAACTGACACGACCATTTCAGCAACTTTGGCATGTTCAACAAACATGAGAAAAATTTGCGACTCAAAAGTTCCGTATAAAATAATAAAAAATAATACGTTAAAATTAGCTAACAAATTAATTTGTACTATTTTATAATACTAACTTGATCTGAAATATACTGTGCCAACAAATATTTTCTGAACTATCCCCAATATTGTTGCTATTCATCAAATTAACGACAATTGGTGACAATCGCATTTTGAGCATAAAATTGAAATTAATTGCGGTAAATTCATCTTGGCAAACAAATAACAATAGACTGAATTATCTCCATCGATACACTGACGTCGCATGTATAAGAAAATCGACATAACTAGGTATTCATATTATTTTATAAACGTTTAATTTCTTGCTCGATTTCGGTCAATGCTATTCAAAGATTTTATGCAGTATAGCAAATATAAAGTAATTTGAATTCTTTAAAGATATATATTAACACTTTATGAAATGTTATCTTCTAGGAGACTGCTTTAATTTTATTTCTGCCTTTCCAAAAAATGAAGAACGTCGTATTTATTTTAACATATGGCAAAAATGAAATAAATTATTATTTACTCTCCAGCAGAAGAAATTGTAACAAATATACATATCTAATTTTTAACCAGTATCTCTTACGGTCCAGATTTGGGCAATCAGATGTTTGAGGTAGATGCTTACAAAGATGCAAAGAATCTCCTGAAGTTTATATTTCGAAGCGTTCAAAATATGACATAAATTTCCCATTGTCTATCATTATCTTATTAATATTAAGAACCATTCAAACATTTCTCAGAAAAGTACCTGGAAAGCATCAAGGTCTTACGCCCACAGGTCCTTTGCAGGAACAATTATTTGAAAATAGTTTTTGCATCGACAATGCCCAGGATTTTTTAAAATATAACTTTGTAAAGCATTTTCTTTTAATTTGAGTGCGAGTATTTTTAACCATTTGTTGAAATGCTCTAAAGAAACATATCTAATATAAATTTCTCTGTAAACGCGCAATATTGAGGATAACTGCATTTGTAGCAGCAATGCGTTTCGCAATCTGTCGTCCGATTAGACATTTATAAATAAATTATTAACCAGTGCTGGGATCCTAAGTTTAAATGGTACACAGCTGTAAAGTTTGAGACACAAACGCCATTGTTATTTTTAATACATGAACTTTAAAGGCCGCTTCGGAATGACGTTTTCTTTTCATTTCTTTTCAATAATGTTCAAGTACCACTGAGACATCCCAGGCAATGATGTTACTTGAGAGGAATGCTAAATTTGGAACGAGATGTTGGAAAGGAAGCTTTTCATGATTTGCCATTGATGAGAATAGAGGAAAAGTGGTAAAAATCTCAGTCAGGGAGGAAGGTCCTAGTGGGGATACGAACCGCGCACCTTCCATTCACCAGCTCGTGCCTTAGCGACCTCCTGTCAACATGTAGTGCGGGTAGTGTGAAAACAAAAGACATATCAGCAAAAAAACAAAAACAAAACATCATCTAGCAAACACCACTGAAAACTGCAGAAATGTTGACGGCTTTAATGCCATGTTTCACATAATAGAGTAGTATAGACAAGAATAAAAATAAAAAAAAGGTCAGAATTTTATTTGTTTATAATCTTAAGAGTTTTCAAAGTCAGAAGTTATGAAACTCCAAGTTGGAGTGACACTAACCACGCCCAATGCCCGTTAACCTGGTGATTGAAAAAGATGATTCAAAGCTAAACACTAACTGGCAACCCGTGTAATGTGAAATAGCTAGCTCGAATACAAGTAATCGTATGACACAAGCTCAGATATAAAATTAAAGTTAGCTAAGTGGTATATAGTTTCTTACGAGGAAGAGAAGAACATATTAATGCTATTTTAAGTGCAGTTTACTTGTTCGTTTTGAAAATATTTGTTTTGTTTTTTTTTTTTCCCCTCTAAATATATAAAACAGTTTCATCTGAGAGCTCTATATGTCGTCGTCATAGTCATCGTCATCGTCATCATCATCATCATCATCATCATCATCGTCATCATCATCATCATCATCATCATCATCATCATCATCATCATGGTCTCCTTACAGCTTAATTTTCTACGACAATTTGTGTATTTTGTTTTCACGCTTTTTTTAATGTGCTTTGGTTTTGACATGTACAGGAAAATCACACATGGACTGCCTATAACCTCCAAAATTACATGACAGAGTTTAAAACATTCTTTTTTTGTAATGTAAGGTTTATTACTCATCGTTGTTTGTGAAGTCTATATCTTGACGCATTTATATCCTTCGAAGGTTTGTTTATTTATTTACTTACCAATAACATTTTATTGAAGAATGCTTAGCTTCGAAAAGAAGGGCTATATAGATCGTATATTGTTTTCAGCAGAACCGCCAGTCATTTGTTTTAATAAACAATGCAGTAATAAACCTATTTTCCACAAATTTCTCATTATAAAAAATATTGCAGGGGTTCAACAACGTCTCACAGCACAATGATCAGCCCGTATTATGTAACAGTCACACAAATATAGGTATGTACATAAATAGGTAGCTGGATAGCATTGCTGTTAATTAAATCTCAAGTAAAATACCTTGGTATTTTCGTTCTGAAATAAAATAACCTGTAAATAATTTTCGTACTTTGTGCTTTAGATTTTGTGCTAATAAAGAATAAAATTCAGAGAATAGAATTCAGTTTTGAAATAATATAATGCGAACCTGCCATTAAAATCAATTCTGACAATTCGTTATTTTCTTCCTAATATTTCGCGCAGAAGGATTTTTTTTAAATTTAAATATTTTGAAACCTACATAAATTTATTTAATAAAAAAATATTCATTTTAAGCTCTTTTAGGCAATTGAATACTTTGTTGGCAAGCTATCTAGTACACAGATTGCGCCAAAATGCACCGAATTAATTTTCGAAGGTAATTTTTTAACCTAAGCTGTAAAATTGCTTATGGCATTACACATCTTTTCCACTGAAACTGTGCGCATTTACGTCAAATACAAATAAACATTATCTATTAGTACTACACACACGCACACACATACACACACATGCCACCACATGATTATCCTGCAGGACCACGAGGTTCGACTACGTCACACGAACCAGTAAAATATTAAACATAGGCATCACAACTTCGCCACGGACAGTCCAATATTTCATCCTTGCCGCGGCAACGACGACGACGGCGGCGGCACCGGCAGCGACGACTGAAGAAAAATAAGTAGACATCACTCATGTGCTTTCCCCACACGAGAGCGGCATATGTTTCCCGCCGGACGCGTTCATCTAAAGAAATAACAGTGGGCTAATGGCCGTGTTTACACTGCACCGAAAAGAAAACGCGAAATAAGCATAAGAGCAAGAGTGTATGTGCGAGAGCGAGAGAGAGAGAGAGTGTGGAGGTTAAGGAAGTTAAAAGAGTTATCATAATGGTATTTGTTGGTTAAGTGGGTTGAACCTGCCGTGGTCGTTGCTGCCGCGAACTGCGCTCCGTGTAATAATCGGCAATAACGCATCACACAAGATCGGTCTTGGGTAATCTTCTTAGTCCCCGAGGCGCGCCGTGCTGCTGGTGTTTGAACATTTAAAGGAGATAAAACACAATAAACTCACCTAAGCTGTCAGAAATCTGTTACTGAATGCAGAGGCCTTCCAGATAAAACAAGCCTTAAGCCTGTTACAGAGCAGCTTAGACCGTCTCAAACCGTATTAAATAAGACCACGATTGATCCACTGCAATCCCCAACTTTTCAAACACACACATACACACACACAGACACACGTACATGTACACGGGGGCCTCGTTCACACACACATACACACACGCACATACACGACTTGCTCCTAATGGCGACTTTTCCGTCGAGCGCCTGCCCCCTTTTCTAAAAAGCTGCTTGCGCATGGGTCACGTGGGATGGGAGACAGCCAATGGGGAGGGAGAAGGGGGTAGACTCGGCTCCGCCCCTCCATCGAGTGGTATTAGGCATGCATGCACTTCCCCTCAACCCCGGAACGCACGCAGAAGGCTTGCTGAAAGATGTAATGCTATAGCGCGGGGAGAAATGGGCGCTGATATTTTCATACCTTTCCGCTCCGAGCGAGAGGGAGACAGAGGCTGCCTTCTCCGGCGAGCGACACCACTCCTATTGTGGTACTAACTACAAACAAAAGGTTTTAGAAGCGGGGGAGGGTTACGTGTTGTGTACATTTAGTTTGGTCCAGAAAGCACCCTCTTCCTTTCCCTTCCCGGTGTACATGCAGACTTGCCGAGCCTCGGGAACCGACTGGAGATACACCGCCACGCTGCCTGTACCGGAGATTGTAAGGCTTCGAGAGGGAGAGTTAGACTAATCGATATATCGATGGATTAGGCTCTTCAGGAATGTGCTGACGTACTCCACGAGCTCTAAATGTTACAAGGAAACCTAGAGTCCTAGCAGTCAAAACATCCCTGCGTAATGCAAGAAGCTGTCCATAACCTAGCAGATCGAAGGTTGCTTTGCTCGTCAGAGTGAATTGTTGATAACAAACACACAAATCGAGCGAAATCGCTTGCTAAGAAGCCAGATAACTTTCGTCCATAGGTTCCCTTTTCTTTTTGACATACATACCTTACCAGCACTTACTTGCTAATCTCAAATATGGGTTTAGATTGCTGTTCGTTAACCTTTTGTTTACAATGTTGCAATTGTTTCACAGTTTTCAATGACAAAAGCGAATCTTTCTATTCCTTTGAAACAAAAGACACGTTGCTATGTAGATATAAAACAAAAGGCATTTGTTATTCTTATGCCCTATGTTTAACTTTAAATAGAATCGTATATCACTTTATTACGTATTAATTATATTTGCCACGCCTAAATGCATCTATTTATTCCTTTCTGCATGCGTTTTCTTTTGTTTCAAAGCAAGTAGCAGTTCTGTGCGTTATTACCAACATGACGTACTGAAAACAACGAATTTAAATTATATAATTGAACTTAAAAATAATTAAAGTTTATTTCTGACATGAAACCAAGAATCTGGTAGAAGTTTTTTTTTTTTTTTTTTTTTTTTTTTTTTTTTTAGAGTTTCGGACACTTTTAAAGGAAAATGTTGTTCTAAATCTTGAAAATGTATCCAATTGACCAGGAATCTATCCTCCAACTTAAGTATGTAGGTATATCGTAACGAAACAACTGCATAACCAAAACTCCTGTTCGAAACTTACTTTCAAGAATCAACTTATAAGTTATTCTGCAACATTAATGACGTCCTTAAGAAATGTTTTTAAAAGTTTTGTTACAATATAAAAATGAATAACATTTATTTCTAGTTAAGAACAAGTTAATAAAAGAAAAAGTCTGTCACTCAGGAGCTGCGTAAACTAACCGAATTCCACAGCAAGTTGAATAAATTTAAAAAAGAATATAATATCCAAATTAGGTATTATTAATTAATGCAATAAAATAAGTTATATTTCTGTGTCGTGTTAGGAGAACAAAATTTGAATTCTTGCAATCTATAAGTATTGCAAAAGAGAAAATACATTCTGAGAATTATTATTATTATTATTATTATTATTATTATTATTATTATTATTATTATTATTATTATTATTATTATTGAGATTATATCGCAAGCATTAATGATATACTATTAATTAAATGAAATGTATGACTACTTATAGACAAGGTTACAACGTGTGAGTATTTTAAACATTTTTAAATTATAAACTGATTCCTATATAGAGAAAAATAAGAGTTACATTTTGTATTTGAGAAGATGTTCATATGTTTCATAAAAACAAAAAACATGTTACTATTTAGAAACAATTACAATATACTAAGCAAATAACAATTATCGAAAGTTAATTTAATTTAAATGTTATTGTAGTAAAAACATGTAACGCAAACGTTTTCTGAAGGTTATTACAGAGTGCTCTTACACATAAACATAATTCTCAAACGCATATTAGATTAATGTTTTACATTTATTATCTACACGACGATGCTTTTGTTAAATATAAAACATTAGAATCGTTATAAATACAGTTTATAAGCTGAATTTATTTGCCCTTTTATTTGAAACAATATACAGAAAATTAACGCAAGATCGATTTTAAAATTTCGGTTTTCAAGTATGTCCCTACTCCTAATGGTTCAATTTCCATACTTTTTAAAAACTCATTTTCTTGTTTTATTTAAATGGTATATACCGAATTTTGTTGTGAAGAAACAAATATTGGTGCCGCTGGAGCGATTTTTAAAATTTAGGTTTCAGGTAAACTCCCACTTTCAATGTTCCGATTTCCCTGATTTTCAAAAAAAGATTTTCTTTGCTTTATTTAAATGATATACACTTAGATTCGTTGCAAAAAAGCAAATATTGGTACCGCTAGAGTAATTTTTAAATTTTGGGGTGCAGGCAACCCCTCACCATAATAGTCCGATTTAACTAATTTTCGGGAAATATTTTTCGTATTTTATTTCAATGGGATATATGAAGTTTCTTTTAAAAAAATTACAATTGCGGCTGCTAGAGCGATTTTAAAATTTCGCTTTAACCCATATTCGTTTTTCGGGCATATCTCCACTCCTAATGGCTCAATTGTCCTGATTTTCGGAAACAACTTTTATCAATTTACTTTAAAGAAATCTAAACAGTTTCGTTGAGATAAAAGGAGGGCGCTGGAATGCTTTTTCAATTATTTAAAAATGTTTCTCTTTAGGTTAGTCCCCACCCCCAATTGTCCAATTTTACTGCTTAACGAATAGGACGAATCGTTTGTTAATTGATGGCTATATGATGAGTTTCGTTGAGCAAAATATTTTTTTGTTCTTTTTCGGTGCATAGTAGGTACCAAAGAAGGAAATTAGGAAAGAGTATTCAAAAATAATTCTACTAGTACAATTGCAATAGCTTAGGCTCCTTAGATTCGGAATTAGCTTAAGAAATTTAAAAAAAAATGTTTTATTGGTACGATTGCAATAGCTTCATTCCTTCTGAAAATCGGTCCTGGTGGTGTAGTGGTAACCATACTTGCCTCCTAAACCCAAGATCGTGGGTTCAAACCCGGCCAGAATCGATGGATTTTTTCAGGTGTAAAAATCCTAAATATGGCTTTCGGAAGGGAAGTAAACCCGTGGGTCCGTGTCGTACATTTACGGCACGATAAAGAACCTCAAGCCTGAAAGAAGAGGCCTCTGAGCAAAATTTATCGGCCGTTTCACTCCCTGAGTTGAATGGGACGCTGGTGACCTGAGATGTTAAAGAGCGTCCGTAAATAAAACAAATGAACAACTCCTTTGGAATGCGCTAAAAGAGTATTCGGTTTCAGAAAATGCAAGGCGTATGTCGATTATCTAAGCCTCGAGGGTTAAACTCGCCACGCACGGTACAAAGTGGGGACAATTTTTCAGTCACATTACATTAACGAGAGTTATTATAATTATTGCTTATTTTAATATTTGCGTCAAACATAAGTCACATAATTTCGAGCAATATTATCTTCCTTTATGCAATAAAGACATGCTTTCAGCAAATTTGCTTGTAGTTCAGTTCAACATTTCCGCTATAAGCGGTGCGCCCGGCGGTTTTCATCTCAACAGGGCAGACACATAGATACGCCACGTTACCTAATACTTTTAAATTTACCATTCTTACCCTTTGCCACACTTGGTTTTTTGCTTTGCATTTTTTTAAGTACTTGAAAAGATTTGTTGACATGTTCTAACAAACCAAATACAGATACATGGTACATAGCCTACACTCGCTAAATGATCTAATTAGCATTTCTATAATCACTAATGGGAACATTATCATGTATTCTCATTAGATTATTGTGATACATAAATTCTGTTAAAATACAATGAGAAAGTTAAGCTTCAACCAAATTATTTCTTAAAAAGTAAATGAAATTGCTGTTTGAAAACTGAAATACCATCTTTTTATCACATTTAAGGTTAAGGAAGATTATAAAATGCTTTAATAGTAACATTTAATAATAAAACGTAAAATTGTTTTGCTTATAAAAACTGGATTCGCTTGGTTCCTTCCCATAATGGGCTATCTATCACTCCTCTGATATTATTTCTTCACGAAGAACAGCTGACATCTGTCATGCGTTAACCTTTTTTAAACAAAAATGATGAAAACATTATACTGTCTTTTATAATTGTTCTGCTGATATTGAGTGTAATGTAAACGTAATACAACGTTGACATTGTTAGTAAAACGCAATTAAAAATAAATTAATAGTAGAGACAAATTATTAATTAGTCTATTATTACTTTGTCAAATGGGACATTTTAGCTCTTGTAGCGAATTCCGAAGGAATGTAAGCTATTGCTGTTGTTCCATGGAAAGCATTTTTAATAATCTCTCCAAATTTGCATCGATCGTACCTAATAGACATATCTATATATAAGTATGTGTGTCCATTCTCTCTCTAGCGATCGCAATTTTTGTCTTTTCTCAATGAAATTCGGCCATCAATAAACAAACAATTTGTCGAGTTCGTTAACTAGCAACATTTAACCATTGTGGGTGGTGGATAACCTTAAGCAAAAATTGAAAAATCGCCCTAGGGGCGGGAATTTTTTTCAAAACAAAATTTGGAATATTTCTTTAAAACAAATTGACAAAAGCACTTTCCGAAAATCATGGCAATCGGGCTAATAGGAGCGGCACTGAAAGAGAAGGGGTTAAAACGAAAATTTAAAATTGCTCTAGCGGCCTCAATTTAATTTTGTTTTAAAGAAAATTTCGTATATGCCATTGAAATGAAATTAGAAAAATATTTTCCGAAAATCAGAGAAATCAGACTAAGGTAGGAGTTTGCCTGCACCCAAAATTTTAAAAATCGCTCTAGCGGCATTAATATTTGTTTTTTCGTGACGAAACTCCGTATATACCATTTAAATAAAATAAGGAAAATAGTTTCCGAAAAGTTGGGGAATTGGACCATTAGGAATAGGAGTACTTGAAAACCGAAATTTAAAAAGAGCTCTTGCGTTTAATTTTCTCTATATTGTCTTAAAATAAAAGAACAAATTAATTCAGCATATAAACTCTATTTATAACGTTACTTATGTTTTTCATTTAACAAAAACATCGTCATGGAGACAGCAAATGTGAAATATTAATCTAATATGTGTGAGAATTATATTTGTATGTAAGAGGGCTCTGTAATAACGTTCAGAAAACGTTTACGTTACATGTTTTTACCACAGTAGCATTTAAATTAAATTTCAAAGTCACTGAAAATTAAGTTTTTATTTGTTTTGTATATTGTAATTATTTTTAAATAGCAACATGTTTTTATTTTATTGAAACATACGAACATCTTAAATACACAACGTAATTCGAACTTTCTGTTATTTTTCTCTGTTTTAGTGCATATAAAGAAGATATCAAGGGTTCATAAGGGTTTATAAATATGGTTACATTTAAAAATGTTTAAAAATACTCACACTGTATAGCTTTGTCTATGAGTGGTCATGCATTTAATTTAATTAATAGAATACCGTTAATGTTTGTGGTTTAAACTCATAATAAGAATTTATAAAAATGTTGTTTATCTTTTGTTATACTTATAGGTTACAAGAATTCTAATTTTGTTCCCCTAATATCACACAGTAATATCAAAACTTATTTTATTTCGTTAATTAATAATGCCTAATTTGGATTTTATATTCATTTTTATTAACAGTTATTTGCTTGATGACGAATTCGCCTAGTTTACGTAGCTCCTGTGTGATGGACATTTTCTTTTACAGGTTTTCTACAATTCAAACAGATTGGTGTTAATAAGCACAAAATACGAATTTTTATAAGCTATAGAAAAATTGTCTACCGTATTCACGTGTTTTGCTGTGGCGAGGTGATCGCATCCATTCAGTTTTTATCTTTCTATAAACTCAGTCACTGTAATACATGAACTATAAACATAAACAAAAGCGTCTCTCTGAAGATGAGAAGCCTCCAGGCGGAGAGCATGCGATTCTTTAAAATTTGATAACGATTTAGAGCAAAAAGTAAAAACTAAGTAACTTCCCCCGCATATTGTAACTGACCTAACGTAATAAAAATCACTAGTTGTTAACCTATGCACATTATATAAAATTTCCTCCCCTTACTGGCGCCCCTGAGAATAAGGTTTGCCCGCAAGGAGCCTGGCAGATACGAGGGTAGGTCCATAAGTTTCCGGCCTCGCCTATAAGGATTATCCTTCTCACAAAAGCCTTATCTGGTGTCATACCTTAACTATTAAATAAATAATTGTAGCTGAACTTCCGCTCCTCTGTGTTCAGATATAGTTGCATAAAGAAGGCAATATGTAGAAGATTGTGATATGTTCAAAATGGAGTGTCGAGCCGTCATTAAGTTCTTCATAATAGAAGGGCTTACTCCAAATGAAATTAAAGAGCGATTGTACGGTGTAAATGGGGAAGCATCCCTCTCATATTGTACCGTAAAAGAATGGCCAAACATTTGGTCGAGAAAGCATTGAAAAGGAAGAGCGAGCAGGTCGGCACTTTAAGGAGCTCACTCTTGAAAACATCGCTCTTGTGGAAGACCGGCGGCTCAAAGTTACAGAAATAGCAGCAAGGTTGGGCCTTTCTAAAATAACAGTCTTTCGAATTATTCATGAACATCTAAACATGAATAAGGTTAGTGCAAGATGGGTGCCTAGACTTCTTTCCTCAGTCCAAAAGCAGCAACGGGTCATCTGTTGTCAGGCATTTTTGGAACTTTGCCGTGGCAACGAGAGAGAAGTTCTGCAAACCATTGTTACAGGAGATGAAATCATGGTCCTCTGCTATGATCGCTTGTCCAAAAGAATGGAGTGGTGTAAACCTGGCGAAGCACCGCCTCTACAGGGCAAGGTCACTTAGCCAACCAAGAAGATCATGGGCCTGTGAAGGATACTCTTCATTGATTTCAAGGAGAGGAACACCACAGTAAATGGGGAGTACTATGCTGGCCTATTGCACAGACTACGTGTTTCCATCAAAGAGAAAAGGCGAGGAGAGCTGAGTGGTGGTGTGCGCCTTCTTCACGACAACGCACCTGGGCACACAGCTCTTGTTGAAATGTGGCTTCAAGGAAATCGACCATCCACCCTACAGCCCAGATCTAGCTCCCAGTGACTATTTCCTCCTCTCAAAATTCAAGACGGACCTTCCAGGAAGGAAATTTAAGTGTGATGAAGAAGTGATGGATGCTTGCTGTTTATGCCCATTTTGCAGACAAGACTTCTGATTATTTGGGGGGGGGGTTGAAATTTTAATTCATAGATGTGAGAATTGTATTGCAATAAAGGGTAACTATATTGAATAGTAAAATATAATTTTTGTCTTTATCATACCTAGAATTGGTTAGGCCGGAAACTTAAGGATCTACCCTCGTAAACGTCAAGAACTATTAGCATTGCGGTGTTCATATTTATATATGCACTTTATGCTTACAAACAGACATAAGGGTCCAAACAGGGTACAGATATAACAATGCACCATCCTGTTGTACCAAACAGTATTCCATGATGGTTTCCAACACACTTGAGTGACAGAACTGATATTTTAAAAACTGATGAAAAAGTCCAAAACATTTACTTGCTATATCTGAAAGCAGACATTATATACTCCGGCTAAAAAATTCTTAGACCTAACTAAGAACTTCTTCATCCCGCATGTAACATACGGTGTGAGTAACACCAGGAATAAACATCGATGAGATGTTGGGACATTTTTTTTATTCTGGTGTCACAGGCGATAAATGCTTGATACCTAAGATAAAATAATAAATTAGCAACTGCATTTCATAGGAAGCGTTCCAGGCATCAGTTGAGAACCGGTATTCGGATAGCAGACCTTCCGTTCTCGAAGTCTCTTGTAGAAGCAGTAGAACGTGTAAGTGGTAGATGCAATACCTTCATTAACAACCAAATTCATTAGACCAGTTTATCCAATTTTGGTTTTTCAGCAAGGAATGCTGCACTGGATTCAGAATTATCCAACTGTAACTGAGAATCGTATATTATTATTATTATTATTATTATTATTATTATTATTATTATTATTATTGTTGTTGTTGTTGTTGTTATTGTTGTTGTTGTTCAATCAGTAGTTCAACGTACTCAGAAGTGTATCGATGCCGATGGTGGGCATTTAAAGCAACTGTTGTAACTGTAAAAGTCTAAGATGATTGGTGCTTATCATTTTCTGTTTGTGTGAATTCAGTTTTGTTATGTTAACACAGTTTTTCTTTGCTTGAAGTGTGTATGCGTTTTTGGCACCCTCTGTATATAGATATTTATAATTTTTTAGACAATTTGGTTTATCGCAGCCCTTGCATAAGCAGGCATCATATAAACTTTTCCTAGTTCATATAATTGCGGATAGATGTCGATATTTCTGAGAGAGAAAATCACACTGCAAAAAGGCTCTAAAATCTTAAATAAAGGAAGAAGAAAGAGAAGAAAAGAAAAAATGCGTTTTGTCTGTGTCTTTGAAACTGAAGGAGGATATTTCTGTGCTTCAGCCTTGCTCAACAGCTGGCCGTTTGTGTGGTGGTACCTTCGGATGAAAGGAATGAGACCAGGAAGACACAGGGCAGTAAGGTATGTACGTAAAAGGGTTGCTTAACACTGATTGCAGATGGAACACCCTAAATGCGTGCGGAGTGGTTTACAAGGTGTTCGAAACCCTCAGAAACGCTGCAAGCCACCACCACACCGCACACATCACTAGCCCATATAACAATGAAATAAGGCACAATGGGAGGGCAAAAAGGGCCCTTAGCGACCAGGGAAAACCAGAAAAAATTCAAGTGAAGATAGCCGGCTCCAAGGGATCTGAACCCCAGACCTCCCGAATGCGAGACCCAATGGTTACTGCCTTTGCCACGGCGCTCGTTTTGTGTCAAAGTATAGCCTGCCAGTGTTGCAAAAAATGTGTATAAAAGTCCCACAAAATAATAAAATTGTTTCATTTATTCTCACAAATAAAGTACAAATTCTCAAAACACTCCTACAGACGCTAAATTAGCAAATTTGATCATTTATCAATTATAATACATGTTGCTGTACTATAGGATCATTGAAATTATTTTTCATTGTCATAAAGCAGCGTAAAATGAGACCTACTTTAAAGGTTTTCTGCTGGCCGGTCACTAGTTACACGAATATTCTATATTTTACAACATGCAAATACTATAACACATTAACGTGTAATAAGAAAAAACTCCTAAATGTCAGAAACCCAAATTGAAATATTTTATATACCGGGTGTAACAATAAGGTAAGCCAAACTTTCAGGACACATTCCTCACACGAAGAAGAAGAAAATATTATATGAACAGGGGTCCGAAAAGACTTTATTATTATTATTATTATTATTATTATTAATATAAATAATCCAATGTTGTGAAGATCTGTGTGTGTCAAATGATAATTTTTTATTATTTTTCAGTGGCACTTATACAGAAATTAAAGCTTACACACTCATAAAGCATTGCTGGAAAATAAACAACGCAATGGCAGTAAATTATGTAATACATATAGTAAACAGAATAAGAACAAGAGAGATACCCAGGCGATAACGCTTGGTATTCACATTCGATAGAAGCCGCGTTCAAATTCTTTGGGGCCAGCCGTCCTGATGTAGGGTACTTTTTGTGATCTTCCGTAGGCACTTTAAGCGTTTTCCAGTTTCATATCATTTCATTCCGTAGTTTTGGATGCAGCGCTGAAAGTGCTGTGCGGCGTGGCGGTGGATTAGCGCTCCTGTCCTGAGGTCTGACGGTATCTATTTGGGAGCCCTCTCGGCCCGTCGTCAGGTGATACAGTCGTGCATCTCGCAGGCCGGCCGACAACTGGAAACCAGTTAAGAACCCCGCCTGTGCCCTTGTCCCGCACCTCTCCTCTCTCTCTTGGGGGCGTAGGTACAAAAGGTTCATTGTGTAGTCTAGGTGCTAAATAATACATTTAAAAATTATTCGATCTTCCTGCCTGCAAACACAACGAGAAGATATCTACCTCTTAACAAATAACAAAAAATCAACGAACCTTTTACATTTGACGTTACTCATTCATGTAAATTCTTCAACAAGCCATCCGAGTGTTTAAATATGGTAGAAAAATAGGGAATTGGGTTTTGGCTTTGGTGTAGGGAGGGATGGACGTTAACATTAACATAATGAAGGATATTTTGGCCGCTGTTTGTGTGTTCCCTATGTAGTCCGCACTACACAGGAAATACAAAGACAAAGGTAAACATAACTTTGGAGTTATAGGAGAGAGATATTCGTTTAATGTACTCACAAGTTAAGTTGCATTTACCTAATGTTCAAGGTCAGTTTTATGATTGTGTTGAAGAAATTTCACTTCATTTGTTTTAGATTTTGTCTTTTTTTTTTTTTTTGAGTAGTGTTTAACGCTCGTTTTTACTACCGAGGCACCACAGGCGGTGGACACTGATGATACATGAAATGAAATGATAAATTGGGAAAGGATTTTTTTTTAAGGAAGGAAGCGATCCAGGTCTAAGTTTAGGTACCTCCCCGGCATTTGTCAGTTATGAAGACTGAGGAAAACCTGGAAAAAACCCCAGTCAGGGAGGCCGGTCCTGGCGAGATTCGAACCGCAGACCTCCCGCTCACGAGTCCGTGCCTTAACGACCTCGGCCACCCGTGGCGGTCAGATTTTGTCTTGCATTTGTGTTCTTGTAGATGGCGAATATTTATTGGTTTCGTCTTAACCCACTCTTTGGATGCACTTCATAATTATAGCCAGCAAAGAGTTGGCTTTCGGATCGATATAATTTCATGTCAGGTTTGCAAATAATTAAAAGTCCGTCATGCAGGACCTGCGTAAACTAAGTGAATTCCTCACCAAGTAGAATAACTTTAAAAATAATATAAAATCCAAATTATGACCTTAATAATTAATGGAATGAAATATGTTATGGCATTATTGAGTGGTATTAGGGGAACAAAATTAGAATTCTTGCAACCTAAAAGAATCACAAAAGAGAAACAATATTTTTATAATAATAATAATAATAATAATAATAATAATAATAATAATAATAATAATAATAATAATAATTATTATTATTATCATTTTTAATAATAATTAAATAATTATTATTAAATAATAATTTAATAATAATTATTATTATTATTATTATTATTATTATTATTATTATTATTATTAAATCATATACATTAATGGTTTACTATTAAATGCATGAAATGTATGACCACTGAAAGCTATATTGTGTGGGTACTTTTAAACATCTTTAAATGTGAGCATATTTATGAACTGAGCCCTTGATATCTTTATATTCACTAAAAGAGAGAGAAATAGCACAAAAGTTTCGAGTTACATTGTGTATTTAAGACGATGTTCATATGTTTCAATAAAACAAAAACATGTTATTATTTAAAAATAATGACAATATACTAAGCAATCATACACAATCAACAATACACAAACGAAAGTTTCATTGATTTTTACTGACTTTGAAACTTAATTTAAATGTTATTTTAGTAAAAACGTATTGCTCTTACACGCAAATATAATTCTCACACACATATTAGATTAATATTTCACATTTGCTATCTTAGACGGTACTTTTGTTAAACACATGCATAGTGGTAAATACAGTTTATATGCTGAAATAATTTCTCATTTTATTTAAAAAAATTAAAATCAAGAGCGTTTTTAAATTTCGGTTTTTAAGTATACCGCTACTCCGAATGGTCCCATTTTCTCATTTTCAGAAAATGTTGTTTTTATTTTATTTAAATGGTATACGCCGAGTTTTGTTGTGAAAAGAACAAAGTTTGGTGCTAATAAAGCAAATTTTAAATTTTAGGTTTCAGGTAAACTCCCACTCGAGTTTCCAAATTTTCAGAAAATGTATTTATTATTTTTTTAATCGTATATACGGAGTTTCTTTCCGAAGAAACAAATATTAATGACACTAAACCGATTTTTAAATTTTGGGTTTCAAGTAACCCCCCTCTTCAAAGTGTAATTTCACTGATTTTCGGAAATCATTTTTATTTTAATGATATATACAGAGTTTCATAACAATAAAAAAAAAAAAAAAAATTGGGGCTGCTAGAGCGAATTTAAGCTAACGCTTCAAACAATCTTTTTTAAGCGTATCCCCATTTTTAATGGCCGGCTAGATTGCCATGATTTTCGGAAACTACATTTATTAATGCATTTTAAAGAAATAAACCTAGTTTCGTTGAGAAAAAACTAAGAATTTCGGCAGCTAAAGCAGTTTTTCAATGTTTTAAAAAGTTTCGCTTTAGATTAACTCCCACTCTCAACAGTTCAATTTTGATGGTTAACGAACGAGACAAACAGTTTGTTGATTGATGGTTATATACCGAGTTTCGTTAATAAAAGACAAAAATTGCTACCGCTAGAGCGCTAAAGGACACACACGAACGGATATATATATATATATATATATATATATATATATATATATATATATATCTCCAGGATGTCAAAAATGTATAACCCCTTTGAGAATAGAGATCTATTTAATGTATTTCAAAGTTAGGCCAAAAAACAACAGTAATGTGTAGTATGATGTTCTCTAAACAGATGTGATTCACATACATTATGACAGCGTTGCTACGTCATAGGTGAATCAACAATGAACAAATAAGGCCAAGATTATCGTATGATGTTCTGTAAACAGATGTGATTCACTTTACGTTGTGTTAGCGCTGCTACAACAAAATGGAGCCAAGATTTTCGTTTGAAGATCGGAAAGCAATTCTTAAGTGGTATTGGAAATCCGAGAATGTTGTTGAAGTTCCAAGGCAATGGAGACGTGTGTACAGAACAGAACCGCAGTTGGACTTCTACCTATGGGGAACTCTTAAGGATGTTGTATATCGTAGAAAATCAGCTACACTGACAGCACTTCGGGAAGAAATTGAAACGGCATGTGCTGCAATCGCTGAGTACACTTTCGCAAACGTTACTCAATCAGTAGTTCAACGTACTCAGAAGTGTATCGACTTCGATGGTGGGCATTTTGAGTAACTGTTGTAACTGTAAACGTCTAAGATGATTAGTGCTCATCATTTTCTGTTTGTGTGAATTCAGTTTTGTTGTGTTAATACAGTTTTTTCATTGCTTGAAGTGTGTATACATTTTTGAAACCCTCTGCGGGTGTTCATTTTTTAGTCTTTTATTACTTTCTGTAAAAAAGTAAAAAGTGGACTTCCATTGTTTTTCCCTTGTACCCTTCAAATACTCTCAATGCAGTATAGCGTGGTATTTAACGACCTATCTCAAGGTGTCAATGCGGCATTTGACTCATAACAGGAACGATAATCGGCCTTAGTTAGGTAACATGCAGAAAAGTTTGAACCCCGTATCGTGTACACTGAATTATATTTACGTGTTAAACAGATATGCATTTGTTTATTCAACTCGTACTGACGCATTGCTTCCCTCACCACTGTAACAATAGCAGAGTGGTTTGTAACCCTCTATAAATCGGCTCAAAACTAAATGCGGTGTGCCAGCTTCATTTGGGCCAAGTTTTGCGATCACCACATTTGTCAGCATCCTGCCACAGCTTCGATCTGATCCACAGACATCCAGAGTGGAGAATGTCTTGTTTCATCTTTCGAATAACCTAACACACAAAATCAACACTGCTTTAACCAACTGTAATTAATAGCGAAACGTGAATAGAAAACTGTAAATTAATCTCACATCCATTTAGTTAATTTAAAAGTATTTTATATTAATTTAAGCTGATAGAACTTCAAAAAGGATAATTAACATGATTGTTATACATGTGTTAAAAGTAACATATTATCTGAGCAAACCTACAAGTAAAATAAAATCACTTTTAACTGATGCATCATACCATAGCGTTTACTATTTATAAATGAATTTGAAATTCTAAATTAAACTTTTCCAGTTCTTCCAATACGTACCTTGTCTTGAAGAATTCCTCACTGGAAAAAACATTTGGTATGTTTTATAGCGGTTGCTTCAGCTAAAAATATTCATGAAAAATAGAAGAATTTCTACATAATGTTATTTATATTGCAGCGATAGATAAATGTATTTTGGCAAAGTAAAATTACAATTTAAAACGGAATGTTTTTATTACATTTTCTTTATACATTACATCTCATAAACTGCTATCTAAAAAGTAATTTTATCGCTCTGAAAGACGTTCTAATATTAACTTGGGAATGCGCAATGATGAAATTAACTGTTATTTTCTTACATGGTTCTGTGGTTATGGTTTGTTACACAAATAAAACTTAGAAATACTTATTGTGTAATATTATTATTCACTGCACTTTAGATATTCCCCACGGATCTTACAGAAAGCAGATGAAAGTAGCGGTGTGATTAAATTTATTTTAAAAGGAATCACATATCAGCGAATAACAGTGATTGTTTTCCAGTTGTAGTATGATAAATATTAAGATTAATAATCGCTATATTTCGAACTGCTTGAGTTCTTCCATGCCAAGAAGACAAGTGAAGATGGTAAAACTTAGTACTGAATATTAAGACAAGAATGTGTGAGAGGGAAAAAAAAAAAAAAGAAAAGAAAAGAAAAAGAAAAAGAAAAAAAAAAGTAAGATTTAAACCAGGTCGTGCTTTATGTAAAAATATAGCTGCCATTTCGGTATCTCTGAGTAAATCAGCTATGTTTCTACATACAGCGCGTGTCGATCCTAGTGGTAGTGGTTACCATACTTGTCTCCTACACCCAAGAACGCGGGTTCGAACCCGGCCAGAACGAATGGATTTTTTCGGGCGTAAAAAACTAAGTATGGCTTTCTTTGGAAGGGAAGTAAAGCCGTAGGTCCCATGTCGTACATTTACGGCACGTAAAAGAAACTCAAGCCTGAAAGAGAGATGTTTACTTGTCTTCTTACTATAGAAGAACTCAGGCAATTCAAAATATAGCTAATTTTTCTTAATGTTATATCCTTTTCTGTTTTTATAGTTATTTTATATGTGTTTCTGTTAACGCTTTAGCGGTAGTAATTTTTATTTTTATTAAAGAAACTTGGCATATAAGCATCAATTAACAAACAAATCTATTTCTCTAGTTTGTTAACCACCATAGTGGAACAATGGAGGTGGGAGTTAACGTAAAGCGATTTTTTTAAATGTTCAATAATCGCTCTAGCAGTAGCAATTCTTGCTTTTTCTCAACCTAACTCGGTGTATTTCTTTAAAATGAATTGATAAAGATATTTTTCGAAAAACATGGCTATCGGCCTATTAAGAGTAGGGATACCTAAAAAAACGAATTTAGTTTAATTTAAAGCGAAATTTTCAAATCGCTCTAGCGACAGCAATTATATTTTTTAAAGGAAACTTGATATACGCTATTAAAATAAAATAAGAAAAATCGTTTCTGAAAATCAGTGTAGTTGGACTGTTGGGAGGGAAGGTTACCTGAAATTCAAAATTTAAAAGTTGCTGTAGCAATATTTGTTTCTTTCCTAGGAAATTCCGTATATACCATTTAAATATTTTAATAAAAATGGCTTCTGAAAATCAAGAAAATCGATTCCTTTGAAGTGGGATTTTACCTGAAACCCAAAATTTAAAAATCGCTATAGCAGCCGAATATTGGTTTTATCATAACAAAACTCAGCATATACTATTTAAATCAAATAAAAAAAAATCTTCTGAAAATCAGCGATATCAGATTATTAGAAATGGGGGTTTATCTGAAATCAAAAAATTTAAAAATTACTCAAGCAGCACCAATATTTGCTTTTACACAACGAAATTTCGTATATGTCAATTAAATAAAACAAGAAAAACCGTCCCTGAAAATCAGGGAAATCAGCCCATTAAAAGTGGAGGTTTACCTGAACCTAAAATTTAAAAATCGTTCTAACTGCTCCAATATTTATTTCCACGCAACAAAATTCGATATATGCCAATTAAATAATCTAACAAAATGTTTCTGAAAATTAGAGAAACTAGACCATTACCATTAGAGGCATACTTGAAAAACGAAATTGAAAAAGCGCTCTTGAATTTAATTTTCTCTCTATTGTTTTAAAATAAAATGAGAAATTAATTCAGTATATAAATTACGGATATGTTTTATATTTAACAAAAGCATTGCCGTGAAGTCAGAAAATGTGAAATATTAATTTAATATGTTTATAATTATATTTGTATGTAAGAGCGTTCTGTAATACTCTTCAGAAAATGTTTTCCTTATAGGCTTTTACTACAATAGCATTTAAATTAAATTTCAAAGCCAATGAAAATCGACGAAACTTTGGAGAGGTTTATTATGGCAGCCACGTTGAGTTCCAAATTTATAAAGTGGTTTATTGAAATGACTCTGTTGTAGGTGGCCCCCGTGGGTGAGCCAATTTAAGAAGTGGTTTCTGTATTGAGTGTGGACTGCCACGGTGTTGTTGCCAACGCTCCAGCGGCAACAATATCTCAGGGTGACTCCGTTATTTCGTTGAGTGGGGCTCAACTGGACTGGGAGGGGAATTTAATGATGTAAACAAGCACGCACACATAAAACGGTAACTATTATGTATATAATTGCAGTTGTAGCGCATGAAAGTTTCAGTCAACCATTTAATTGAGTCGAACTGAAATGAACTGAACTGAGTAAGTCGACTGAATGCATACAACTGAATGTTAAGCGCCTGACTTGAGCACGATTACTGGCTTAGCGCCAAGTGGTTGCGTAGAACTGAGTAAACTAACTATAATCTGCTCGGATACCCTAGCAAGGTGTTTTTAAATAGTAACATGTTTTTGATTTACTGAAACATATGAACATCATCATCTTAATACTCGAAACGTTCTGTTATTTTTCTCTATTTTAGTGAATGTAAAGATGATATCAATAGGTAAATTCATAAACATAGTTACATTTAAAAATGTTAAAAATACCTACACAGCATAGCTTTGTCTATCAGTGGCCATATATTTCATATAATTAATAGTATATTATTCCTTTGTGATTTATTCTCAATAAAATAATAATAACAATAGTTATAATAGTAGTGATGATGACGACGACGATGATGATATTAATAATAATAATAATAATAATAATAATAATAATAATAATAATAATAATAATAATAATAATAATAATAATAATACTTTTAAAAGCGTGGTTTCCCTTTTGTGATACTTGTGGAGCGGCTGCAAGGATTCTAATTTTGTTCTACTAATACCACACAGTAATGCCATAATGTATTTCACACAAATAATTAATAAGGCCATAATTTATATTATATGTGCGGACTTTTAATTATTGTCACTTTGTATATTTTTTTATTGATTTATTTATTTATGGACGCTCTTTAACATTTCAGATCATCAGTGTCTCATTCAACTCAGGGCGTGAAACGGCCGACAAATTTTGCTCAAAGGCCTCTATTTCAGGCTTGAGGTTCTTTTTCGTGCCGTAAATATACGACACGGGACCCACGGCTTTACTTTGCTTCCGAAGGAACCTATACTTCGGATTTTTACGCCCGAAATAAATGTACCTTGAGTGTAGGAGGCAAGTATGGTAACCACTACACCGCCAGGACCGACTGTCACTTTTTAGCTATGAACATTGTGGCATACCTCATACATCGGGCTTAAGAACCTAAAGGATCTGTGGAAACTGAATGTTTATTAAAGGAAAATAAGAATTTAGCAACATAACAAGATTTATTGAGTAATTATTAATTAAACTTGAATGCAACTATCATAAATTACGGTAACTCGAACAGTATTACTTTGTGTATTACAATCAAATAATTTTACATGAAATAAATAAATAAATATCAAACGATAAATAATATTTGCAACAAATTTGTAGCGCCTTTTTAAAACACTTAAATTTTTCTTTACACGCTGTGAATATGCTAAGAAACTTCTGCACAATAAAAACAAAGAAAGCTACCCAATAGAGTTCCAAAGTATACAACCGCCTATTAGTAGGCAATGGTTCATATTACCATTAAATAAATAGCATTAAGTTCAGAATAGTAGCAATGTTTTGTGACAGCAAAGTCCAGAAACTTCTCTGAAAACATATTATAATTTTCCCCTAAAATTACGCAGAGGAACCAATACACAATTTATCTTTTAAATAAACCAAAATCAAGTAAACAATGATGTTAACAGGAAATTGGGTCACCACGGTAAGCAGGAAGACGACTTTTAATTTCTAAAAGTAAACGAAACAGTTCCATCTCTCCCCCAATCTGTTCTCATCTACGACCTGCGGTTGCGCGACCTCAGAAGAGAGGAAATGATCTTGCCTGACCAAAGCAATAACCTCTCGAACTTTTTATACAAGACATGTGGTAGTCAATAAAACTAAGTGTCAGATGATGTCACCACGCTTACGTGACAATACCTAGGCAATGAACAAGGGAATATCGATCTCGACGGAAAGCTTTAGAGTGCCAATCGCACAGCACTATAGTTTGGTATGGAAACCACCGTAAGGAATTATACAAATTCAATATGTAATTTATATTCGCTTAGATACATTAATAATTAATACCATGTTCCAAAGTGCTGTAAAATTTTGCAGCAATAAATATTACAAAATTCAATTTCTAGTTTAAGAGCCTTGTGATAAAATAATATTCTTGTATGAGTTGTCTATAAAGAAATGTATGAACTAACTGCATAGCTCAATTCGAAATATTCTTACCTTAGGTTGACTGATAGTGTATTTCTGCAGTAGGTATCACAGAGGTCCAGAGAGAAGCATTCTCTATGACTAAACCTTGTAGAACTAAAGTTTTACAACTTCTTGTGTATATTTTTTCTATAATACGTTGTGCTTTATGCTGCTTTTTATGGAGCTTTAGTTTAAACATTAAGATAACTTTACAATTTTTTGTATATTTGATTCTTTATTATGATGCCTACTTTTCTGCAACCTTCGCTAAAAAGTGTTAACGTTCAATGGTTGGAGCACAAAGTAGACTTTAGTATTGATTAATTTGTAACATCCCATTTTTTCTCCATGATCGCTTTCCAGGCTGGTTTCAGAGGCAGTAAGAGTTGATCGTTTGATGGAGTTGGGTAATGATATTTCGACTTGGCGACCTATTGAGCCGTTGTTTATTAATTCGTGCAAGTATTAATATACTGTCGTAGTCACTTCATCGCATTTTTTTCAGAAAATGCTTACTCCTGTACTTATTACTCCAGTAACCAGGTAAATGCCTTAATACTTACGGAATTCTTGGTCAGATTGATAATTTTGAGGTATTGCATTATTCGATTTCTTTAGAAGCTTGCATTTATGCATTTAGGGCTTTTATACGTTCTTGATATTTAAAGAGAATATTCTTTTTGTTAAATGTGCTTACAGTTTAGTAACCAAATATTTCAATGCTCAAATATTCATTTTGATGATTTATTATTTCAAAGGTTACTTTCTCAGCGTTATACTGGAACTAAATTTCTGAAGTAGTGCATTTACTAGATTGTTGATGTGTTGAAGTTGGTTAAATAAATTTAAGAACATTAATTCGAAATTTGCTTTTCTTCTGCCGTAATATATGGTACAAAAACCTTTCCACAACGAAATACTGGGGATTTCTTGCTTCAGTGTTCTTTAGCAACCGAAACCATTAATCCCGCATGTCACTAGTGGGAAAGTGCTGGAAAATAGTTCTATGTTACAAGAAATGAATAGAAAAAAATCTAAATTTCAAAAAATATTAAACATTATAACTTGTGTTTGCGAGGGTAGGTCCATGCCGATAAGGGTTATTGTCTGCTCAAAATTCTTATCTGATATCACGCCTTACTTGTTAAGTCAATAATTGCAGCTGTAACTTCCGCTCCGCTGTGTTCAGTTGTTCAGATGTAGTTGCATAAAGAAGGCTATTTATAGATGATTGTGACATGTTCAAAATGGAGTATGGAGCTGTTTATTAAGTTCTTCACAAAAGAACGACTTACTCCAAATAAATTTAAACAGCGATTGGACGGTGTATATGGGGAAGCATCCCCTAATATTATACCGTAAAAGAATGGGGACCAGGAACAGGCAGCATGATCCACGATGCCCTACCCAACAGGTTGAAATGTCGCATAACTCTGATTTTGTATTCATGTCTAAGCTACAGCAGAACCAGCCTTACATCGTGCAAGACGTCCGGCCCATCTTCATCAAGAGCGTACCCAGAACGCCTGTACGACTCGAGAATGGGAAAGAAATATTTCTACCCACACAATCCAACAATCTTTCTGCAGAGCTCACCAACCAACTCAACTTTTGTTTTGCCTTTTACCTCGTGCACCAAGGAGAAAAGTCTCCGAAACGGCTATGGAGGCATGTCGTACAATTTACACCCACGCAAAAACAGACCCAGTGGGAATCGTCAGCAATCTCATTCTAAAATCCGCTTTTGACTTCCAAAATATTATCATAAAAAGCGGGGAATATCCAACAAACATCAACTTGATCTCCACCGAAATATCCTTCCTTAGCGAGGACAAAACAGTTACCGTCTAACACGGTACAAACAACGCCGACGTCGTGGAAGTCAGATACTTGCCTACAAAAGCTCGCTGTACCATTTACTCCGGTATTGGCAATAAGATACCAGCCCTAGACTACAAGATCACGTCAGTGGGATGCTTCTGCACCGCTTTCATCGGCGATTTCGTCGTCCCCATTTCCATTCCGTCGGCCCAGGAACATCTCATCAAAATTTTTCCTCACATGTTACTCACCTGCGTCAACAAGTTTTCGGGGATCAAACCGAGAGCAGCGGCGGCGAAGACAGTGGCGAGTGTAACGTTTACAAAAATGACACACATTAAAAAATTTTGTGCGGGAAAACTTAAACAATTTTTTTTTTTTGTTCATTGTGTTGAATATTATACCCACCATTGTAAAATATTTGTAACAAAGTCATCATCAATGCATATCACCGAAAGTCTGTAAGCTACAACATGTCCGATATACAGCTATCGTGTCAGTAATGCAACTATATGTTGCAGGACTAACTGCTCCGAAAAGTAGGTAATGCAGCAACCTACAATAGATTGTCGGAGAAGGGGCATACACTACTTCGCTTGTATCTATTCCCATTGGGGACACGAATAAGCTGAGGGAAACCCGGGGCAAGAAGGCACGGATGTAAATTGGGTCCCTAATATATTTCCCAGTTAATAGCTTCCTTCAAGGGATTGTATCTCCTTAGAAGAGCCACATCTGCACCAAATGCTTGGGAAAACATTTTCCAAAGTGCAAATGATCGCCACACGACACAACACCAGACACCTCCTCTGACAATTTCGACCTTATAACAGAACTAACGGAATGAAAATGAAAGAGTAGAACTTTCCTTTCCATAAGGGAAACCATTGACCGGATTCAAGGGCTTTCAACCGGAGCCTCCCGAGAGTCTCAAACGATACCGTCTGAGCTACTTGGTTACTGACCCTACCTGCCTTGCCGATATTTCCCATCATTCCTGAAATTTCCATGGGAATTCGCGGTGAAGATTGGTCAGATAAAACCCTTAAATAGTCCGCAGAAATCGTATAACAAATTGTAGGCCAAAACACCATTTTGTTTGCATCATTCTTAATTAGGTTCAAGTCACAAAATAATAATAATAATAATAATAATAATAATAATAATAATAATTTTAATAATAATAGTTATGATGATATAGTTTTAATAATCATGCAATTAGATAAAATACATATAATATAGTGCGTTCGGAAAGCCACTGTGCACTTGGACTGTGAGAGACAGATTCGTTTGTCATTATCGAAGTACGCATTGAAGGTTATGTTTCCGAGTCTTTTGTTTTATAGTTATTTTGGTGTATTCAATTGTTCCATTGCGTACGACAAATTGTTTTATCTTCTAACGCTGCAATGCTCACAGTTTACAATGTTATAAACAATTTTTTACATTTTTTCAAAACAAATGGCACATGAATTTAGACAAGCTTTCAATCATATAATACGTTAGCAATGTAACGCACTTGCCTCTATCTTCCAAAACTGGCTGAACTTTAATTATAAATTGTTATAATTTTAATAAAAATACACGGAGCGCATGTCAAATATTGTATATAACACATTACAAAAAGAACTTAGGTATTAGAACTTTCCCTGGTGTGTATTCTAACTTGGCCCACTTGTTAGTAAAGTTCAAAATTTTAAAATAGTTAATATATGTGTTAATGCTTCAATAATTGGTGCTAAAGGCATTATTCCGGAAAAAAAAAATTGTAGAATTTTGTCGTTAATATGATATAAACTTCATAAAACAAAGTGATGGCAATTCTTAAGATCTCAGTGCCAATTTTGAAAAAAAAAACACACTTATTTTATCATTTTTCCGACTCTTTGCTTCTTTCGTATTGTTTTCATAATTTCCGTAGCATTATCACACGTAAGCTTTGTCATTTGAGCAGAGCTCAATTGAGGAAAATTGAACAAGAAAAATAGTTCTTAACTTAATTGTTGTTTAATTCAGTGTGTACATACAACTGAGGAACGGAATTTGTCTTATTCGAAATGTCTTTCCACAAACTCACCGATTTAGTGCAGCAGTAATTTGCTGAAAATTTCGCAGATCACCTGTACCTCGTTACAATGTAGTTCGTAGACTTATTAAGACAATTTTGAGACAGACTTCTGTAAACTCCGAACGAAGTAGAGCTTCACCTAAACTTAACGAAGAAAAGTTGTTGGAACAGCTTATAATGTGGCCTGAAGAGATCAATTCCAACATCTTGTATATGTACAGAAGTTCATGTGCAACATGTATAAAGTGACTGCAAACAGTCAAACGGATTCAGATCTGCATAGACATTATTTCCAATATTTTGTAAGTATATAGTGACTTTCCGAACATCCTGTATATATTTATTCCTTATTTTTTTAAATTATGTTTCACTGTGGTTATAAAATATAAATATTTAATTAATCTAAAGTAGTATTTGTGCTTTAAGCTCTCCAGCGTGACTTTTAGGAGTTTGGCATTTGAGACATAATGTTAACTGTGGACTATTTAAATATTTTCCGTGCTTTACAACAAAAGCTGGGAAGTGAGCGAGCGGGCAAGGTCGAGAGGAAGCCGTAACATAACCTGTAGTGGAGCAGATGAAACAAAAGCTTTCACTGTGCATATTAATGACAACCTGAGACGGCGGTGTCCGCGCTTAAGTCAGCTAAGATGGGGCGAGGGACTAAGCAGGATGCCAGAATTCATCGCGGGTTTCAATTTTTAAAAGCTTGGCCAGATGACGGACGTTATTAGGAAGCTAAATTCCTCCTGAGTCCTCCTGGGTCCTCATGTTTAGGTTTCCGGAAGGGGACGACCAAAAAAAAAAGGGGGGGGGGGAGAGGATAAGGGAAAAATGCTGCCTTTGTTACTTTTTGCCTTCTGTGGTTACTTGATGCTTCCAGCTAACGTGGAAGGTTTGTGGTTAAAAGACCGGAGGTTGGGAGAAAAAAGTGTTTCTATTTCCAACTCACAGGTCTCTGATGTTGCGTTAAAATGAAAATTACAATAAAAAGGGTCATGCAGTGTCTTAAATCAACGTTAATATAAAGAAAATCCAAATATATACTGAAATAACACACAGTTCAGTATTTTTGACAATAGTTGTTTAAAAGAAACATCTGCCTTCTAGAAAGAAAGGATTTCGTTCTCAGCTTTATATCAACTTCGTATACGCAGAAGCGCAGAGTGAAATTTACTACGTTGGCCAAAAAGTTCATTTCTTGCAACTTGTATCTTAACATATCAACAATAAACTGCAAAATACAGACCTTCCTTTTTCTCCATCTTTCTGCCAGAGTTCGAATTGTTGGCCATACCAGTCCTTGGGCAAAGAGCCAATTTTTGACATCTTCAAGATTATCAACCCCCCCCCCCCAATGTTGCAGTAGTAACTGTATTTCACACAATTCCTAGATTTTTGTTGGGTAACTCTTGATGTGGCAGGCGCACAGTTTGGTCGCAGTACAGTGTGCTTCCTATTTAATAAAGTTTAACCTTGTACGGTTGCTAATCAACACGATTCAACGACACCATTCGTCCAGTAAAACTTTGGCCCCTGACTGTGGTTTTTTTCCCATTGGGATGTCCATTGTTTCCTCTTCTCAGAATTACGGAACAAGAGCTTGCGTTTGCGCAATCGGTCTTCCAGGAGATTTTTAACAAGTTTCTTTGCTGGGCTTGGGTTTCCCTAAGTACACATGGATGTATTCTTTGACATTTAAACACTACTTCAAGCTGGTACAGGTGCGCAAAAGAAGATACCAAATCTTCCTGATAATTTACGGGTACTCTTCTTTGAGGAAAGTGCGCAAAAATTCATTTTGTATTGCTGAAAGTCCTCTGAAGCGCGGCTTAATTTCAAGGCTAGTATTGAATTGCCGAAAGCAGTTTAATGCTGATAACACCCGACACATTTCTCTAGCTGCTGACTTTAATTTTCTTGTAAAGAATCTAAGAAGAAAGCAAACTGATATTTTGTGGTCGCATATTCTTATTTAGATCTGAAGAATACCGAGGGTACCAAAAAATGTATACACACTTTCACAGTAGATATCTATTTAATATGTTTCAAAGTTGAACCGAAAAACATCAGTAATGTGTAGTATGATATTCTGTAAACAGATGTGACTCACATACATTATGATAGCGTTGCTACAACAAAGTGCAACTAAGATTATCGTTTGAACAGCGGAAAGCAATTTTGAAGTGGTACTGGAAAACCGAGAATGTTGTTTAAGTTCAAAGGCAATGGAGACATGCGTACAGAACAGAGTAACAATTGCACGTATTCGAGACAAGTTTGAGACTCGTGGTACCGTATGCGATGTTCACAAGGGCAGATCTGGGAGACCTCGCACAGCAACAAGCCCCGCGCACGGATCCAAGGCACTGGATAGGACGAAGAGGTCCGATTGAGTTTCCACCGCGTTCTCCGGATCTAACTCCGTTGGACTTCTATCTATGGGGAACTCTTAAGGATGTTGTATACCGTAGAAAACCAGCTACATTGACAGCACTTCGGGAAGAAATTGAAACGGCATGTACTGCAAGCGCTGAGGACACTCGCAAACGTTGCTCAAGCAGTAGTTCAACGTACTCAGAAGTGTATCGACGCCGATGGTGGGTATTTTGAGCAACTGTTGTAACTGTAAAAGTCTAAGATGATTAGTGCTCATCATTTTCTGTTTGTGTGAATTCAGTGTTGTTTTGTTAGCATAGTTTTTTCTTTGCTTGAAGTGTGTATTCATTTTGGCACCCTCTGTGTTTATTTACTGAGTATATGTCATGTAATAAATATATTTAAACCCGTCTTAAACCTTCTTTAAAATAATATTTTCAGCTAATGAAATAGAAGCTGGATCATCCAACTCTTGATTAACCATCATTGGGCGGTCTTCCTGCTCATTAATTTTATCTGCAATTAATCGTGAAAACGCAGCTAAAATTTTATCTTTCCGTTTCAATATTCAATGGGGGTAACAAGATACCTTTTTTGGAAATACTGCATAGAAGTAAACTTGAAAATCATTTACAACTACTCGTCATTTAATATTTTATCTGCTCACAATACAGTAATGTTGAAGATGTATGTCAGTTTTCAGTTTGTTGTGTATAGCGCTACAGCATCTTCTCTATGAGCTAAGTTTTGAATATACAGAATATACAGAATGTTTGGTAATGGTGAAATGATAGTTAGTTTAGCTAATGAATTTATGTCAGTGTCATAACAGTATGGTACAACATTATATCAGCAGTAACCTCATGTAATTTTGGGGCAAGGTATATTTTTTTATTACTTCGTAAAATTATAACAGAAATCTAAAAATTAATTGCTGCTAAGATGCAAAGTTTAGAAAAAGGGACGAATTTTTCAAACGAACATAAAAATAAGGAAAGAAAACTGAATGCATGGATTATCCGCATTTTTCGATTAACCGCTTCTCTCTTCGTCTTCATTAGGACAAATAATCAGGCCCTACTGTATAACAAATCATCAGTGGCCCAGAAAATCAGAGAGATTGAAGCAACTGTCTATAGGAGAAAACTTTCTAACCAACCTAATAATTATCAAGGACATCGATGTTTCATATGCTTTCTCTCTTCCACTATATGCACGACAAAGAAAAGGTGGAAAATGCTCTCACAGACATCAATGTTCTGCGTCAAAATTTTATTTGACAGTCAAATGGGCAGGCATGGTTCAAGTACCATGCATTCCATTTATAGTTGGGTCATATATCGCGTATATGCATAGTTCGCTTACACTGCAGTGATCTCAGTAGGGCACTAGCGGTGAATGACCCACTCAAGGCTACGTTTATCAGCTGTTATATTGTGTCAGCTGCTACAGATTGTTCATTGTGATCTCAAAAGTTAAAGTTTATTTAAGACATCTATGTTATGTGTGAATTACATTAGATTATTAGTCGACTGAAATGCTTATCGAAAAATTCACGTTTGAACAAAGAAATTTATGTACGATACATACGTAAAAACCGAATCATGTACACAGGTGTGTAGATCATTTCTGGTATTTCAGTTATAGGTAGAGAATTGTCTGGTTAATGAGTTTAGGAGAACGGAATCGCTAAACCTATTAGGCGAAAAAGAAATGTTCTAACGGAGGAAAAAATTGACGAAATTGGTGCATCATTCGAACGCTTTCCAAAGAAGTTTCTAAGACATGTTGCACAGCAAGTGGGTGTTTCAAAAACCTATCTCTGTTCAGAGAGCTGCTGAACTTTTAAAACTGAAACCCTACAGAGTGACTATAATTCATGAATTGACAACGGAAAACGAGTAAATTTATGTGACTGGAGTTTACAAAATATCATTAACTGTACTGTTGGACGCATATTTAATAATTTTCTCAGTGAGACATGGTTTCATTTAAATAAAAACAATCCCTACACCATAGACGAACATAAGGACAATATAAGAGCAGGAATTATGAACATTACGCAAGAATAATTTATGCGTATGAATGGAAATTTCATCCAAAGATGCCAGGACCACTTACAAGGATAGTAGTCATTTAGTGCATGCTACATCACCCATGAGTAAGCGAATTTTAAAACAGAAACCCCTCCGTGTGTTAGACAGAGAGGAGCATGCGATCCTCAGCCAGGCAACGTAAGCAGCGCTCTGTATTTTGCAATTAGATAACATCCTTGACCTTTCTGTTACTCTCTGAGTTGCCAATCATAGTAACTTCTTAATAAAAATGCATGCGCATGGAACAATCATTGCTTGAAAAGAGTAGAGATACTCACAGATCAAAGTGTCAGTGTCAGAAAACTCGATCTAATTCATACTTCCGATCGGATTGTCAGCACTATCTTGTTATAAAAACAGTTGTGCTCGTATTTCTTTACTCAGCATAGGTTGCTGCAGAGATTCTGAAATGCAGGAAGGAAGAGAAATCTTGCCCTGATTTCATGCTATAAATGAAATAAACATTTCTAATATTATTTTATCTATTAACATATTGTTTGGCAGGAAAAAAATATTTTTATGTGGTATATTTTGATGTAATGCAATATGTAAATGCGTCTGAATTCATACATTCTGATTGTAAGATAGATAGACAACAGAGCTATAACAAATAACACCATGTGTTATTTTTTCATAACTTGAAGGGCTTTGACGTAAGTTCACTTGAAACGTTTTATGTGGCTCATTTGGATTTGCAAAATTGGATTTACCATTACTGAGCTTAATATTAAGAGTTATTGATTCTCTCTTTCTTATCCATCCATCCATCCATCCATCTTCATGTGTTTTCATTCGAAACACTGTTATTTGCTTCCTATGTTATGATTCAATCATTTTTACATAGTAAAATTACCAAGTTCGTCACTATGTCATGTTAATATCAAAGAATATTGTTATTAATTGATAATTCGTAAAGAAAGAAACGCCTAAAATATTAATTTCGGTTACTGTGTGTTGTATTTTTATGTGAAAGTTTGGTGCGGCACATATAACAGTAAACTCGCGCTCACGCACTTAATACGATATCCCCTCCACCAAGACTGATACATTTCTTACTCAAGTTAGCTTTCATGGTAAAATGCGTTCCAGTAGTAAAGATATGTCAAGTAGTAGCCACTTCAGAACATTAAGTAGTATTGCCAATATTTTCAAATAAAATGTTTATTTTATTAAAACTTTAACGGATAGAGAAAAAGAATTTCGACATTTTTGTTTCTCTTATTAAGCTCTATTGTTTTATGATACTGAGTTCTCTTTGGCTCTGTCTTTATGACCAAAGCCGTTATTATGCATGTTGATGATAAGTGTATTTTAAGAAGAATAAGTAGCAATTTTGAAAATACACGTAAAATAAAATTTAAAAAGTATATTTATATTAATTTATTTAAAACAGGTTATTCCGTAGCACACTTTGTTAATTAAGTGGGAGGTCCCAGTGCGCTAATTTAAAGAATGGGCTATGACGTAAAAATCTCTTTGTTTCCTAAAAACGCGCAGTTTTAGAGCGATTATAAACTTGAGCCTTTTTAATCATATAAAAATCTTGCTCTGTTTAGTGTGAAATTTGTTTTGTGAAATAAACACTCCAGTTACAATAAGGTGCACAAATATTTACTAAAAAACAGAATAATGTTTTTCTAATCCCCTCGGAGCTGAATTAGGAAGTGTAATATTGTTGATATTTGCTAGATCACTGAGAGGCAGTGAAAATGGAAAATAAAACTTATTTTGTAATATATGTAAATTTATTTTAATGTAACTACTTTTATGCTCTCCAAAAAGTGTACATATTATAAAATGCTTTAGCAATTTGTAATTTAAACTTATTTCTGAATTGATCTGCAATTCTGTAAAAACGACTAATAGAATAAATTCAAAGTGTAAATATGCACCTTCTTGCATTTTAAATTTTGTTCAAATTCTATTTTCAAAGTAGATAAAGCATTTTCCTTTATCGTTTACACTTCATTCAACCTAGTGCTCATTCACATAAGGTATATGAAATTGTTAATTAATTACAAGAAATCATAAAGTAATGCCAACTATGGTACTGGGAAGGGAGAAGAAGGGAGAGACAGTTTTCAATAATCTAGTCTATTAAGGTGATATATTTTCTTTAATGGTAAGAAAACTTGCAGCCTAGGACGGTCTTGTCCAACGCGCCGCCCACGGTTGCCATTTCGCTTGCGCTGTTCTTTTATGCCGCACTTCACAACTACCTCCCAAATTGAATTTTAATTAATATTTGAAGATGTTTTGCATTTGATTACAGATTTTTAATTTTCGTTTTAAAAGCAAAATCCTCAAGATTCGGAAATTTGTTATAGCGCCAAATTTGGGCCTTTCTAATACAACAGTCCTTCTTTCGAATTATTCATGAACGTTTCAACTTGAATAAGGTTAGTGCAAGATGGGTGCCTAGATTTCTTTCCTCAATCCAAAAGCAGCAACGAGTCATCTGTTGTCAGGCATTTTTGGAGCTCTGCCGTGGTAACGAGAGAGAATTTCTGCAAACCATTGTTACAGGAGATGAAATTATGGTTCTCTACTATGATCACTTGTCCAAAAGAGAATCAACGGCGTGGATTAAACCTGGCGAAGCACCGCCTCTAAAGGCCAAGGTCACTCAATCAACCAGAAGCTCATGATCACAATCTTTTGGTACTGTGAAGGAATACTCTTCATTGACTTCAAGGAGAGGAACACCACAGTAAACGGGGAGCACTATGCTGGCCTACTGCACAGACTAAGTGCTTGCACTAAAGAGAAATTGCGAGGAAATCTGAGTGGTGGTGTGTGGCTTCTTCACGACAACGCACCTGTGCACACAGCTCTTGTTGCAAAGGCAGCTGTGAAGAAATGTGGCTTCAAGTAGAACGACCATTCACCCTGCAGTCCAGATCTAGCTCCCAGTGACTATTCCTCTTCTGAAAATTCAAGAAAGACCTTCGAGGAAGGAAATTTAAGTGTGACGAAGAAGTGATGGTTGCTGTTTAGTCCATTGCAGACAAGACCTCTGACTATTTGGGGGGGGGGGTTAAAATGTTAATTCAAACATGTGAGAAGTGTATTTCAGAAAAGGGTAACTATATTGAAAAATGAAATATAGTTTTTTTCTTTATCATACTTAGAAAATGGTTAGGCCGGAAACTTATGGACCTACCCTCGTACGTGTCACACAATGAAAGCTCAGCCTGATAGAAGGAATCTGAAAGCATGTTGGAATTCAGCATTAAAACACTTTTGGATTCTACTTATTTTTTTATTTTGAAAGGAATTTTTACAGATCACTACAAATCACATCAATGCTCATCCAAAGAAACGTTTTGCATTAAATACTGTCTTTCAGTAATTTGTGGTAATAGTTTTGAATTTTACATATTTGACCGACTAGAATTTTTAGCATACAAATACCCATTTCTGGAGTGTTCAACTTTTAGATCCTTCATACGCAGGAAAGAAAAACGTTTGTCTAGGAAGCCTGAGCGTAATTTCGTTTGATATTGATTGAGAATGAGAGCAATAGAAGCAGAGCGCTGCAGTGTGTAATGTACCCATGAATGCTGCGCGTGCAGGGGCTGGGGAAAACATCAAGCCCAGCTGAAGTTGGCTATAGCATTCTACGACATAGGATTCCGCAGAAATTGGTTGTTATTATCATTCTTAATGTTGTTGTTTACCAAGGTGATTAGATAGTTTTTAAATTAAAAAACAAATATCAGCAATCTAATAACTAGTACGAAAATAATTTAAAAGTACCCCCCGAAATGTTTTATAACTGTTACATCTGCTAGAACTATTTCTGTAAGCAGCCGCACCCGATGTGTATTCAACTGTTCTTCATAGACAGCAACAGTTTCGTCAGGCGAATCGCCTCAGAAGATACAAACGAATGCCTAACGCTTGGGAGTCGAAACTGATTTATCCAGGCCTGCTAAGATCTCTAAAACTACTGAACGAATCTCTAGTAACAGATCATTGCGACATTTTCTTGCACTATTCTGCCCTTATCTTCTCATATCCTTAAGTAACAATGTAGGGTTCCTATCCAGAAAAGTTTATTTTCCTTTGTACAGAATGGTGGAAATTCTCAGCGAATTAATTCCTAGGTCAATCATTTGACTTTTCTTTTGTGATAGTCTCTGCCCGTAAAGTGTGTATTTCAGTGACCATCGGAAAACTATGGTACGGAAGGAGTAACTTTTCGAATTTCTGTATTAAGTATTCAAGTGACTGTGCCCATTAAATCCAGATACAAAGAAAAGCAAAATCTTTGCACGAAAATGCGCTCTCTCAAGTTCATTTTTCGAACTTCTGCTCATAATATTAACTGTTGTTTGGTACAATACAAGGGGGGGGGGGATTTTACACATGAATGAATGAATGAATGAATGAATGAATGAATGAATGAATGAATGAATGAATGAATGAATGAATGAATGAATGGTGTTTAACGCCCGTTTTTGCTACAGAGGCATCATAGGCAATGGGCACTGATGATACATGAAATTAATGATATATTGGGAAAGAGTTTTATTTTTAAACAAGAAATCGTTCCAGGCCTAAGTTTAGGATACCTCCCCGGCATTTGCCATTTATGAGGACTGAGGGAAAGCTGGAAAAAACCTCAGTCAGGGAGGACGGTGCTGGCGGGAGTCGAACCGCAGACCTCCCGCTCACGAGTCCGCGTTTTAAAGACCTCGGCCACCCGTGGCGGTTGATTTTACGCAGAAATTTAGATTATAGAGCACTTGAATTTTTATTGTTAAGACTCCAAACTAATATTTCCATATATCTTTGTGTTTATATTCAAAAGTGTAACAAGCAACATAGATCACGGAAAGAGGAGGAGATAATAGCAGAAATGAAAACTGTGTTTCCCTTTGGCACAGCATTTTTTTTTTTTTTTTTTTTTTTTTTCAGATTTCTCTGCAGGTATTTCAGAAAGTACCTATAAGGTTGGCTCAGGCAGTAATGCTTGGAATTCGTGTTCCAGAGTTCCCAGATTCAAATCATGCGCCCGATTAACCTAACTGAGCTATCCCGTTAGTATGTGGACAAAAGAGAAAGTCTCTAGGGTTTTCTGTAGTTTGCAAAGCCAAAGAGGTTAATAAACCCAATAACTTTTAAATCGTTAGAGCTCTGTACCCGATAGGCGGCTGTACAGTTAACCAATGTCAACAAGAGTTTTGAACTTTCAAATAATAACGAATGACACGTGCTGAGTGGTGAATTTAAACCAGTTCAATAATAAATTATATATTGAACTTTTAAACCAAGGCGCAAGACGTGCACTTGCTTGAGTGATCCCCTTTGGCGTGCTGAAGTGAATGATTATTTGGTGTGATATTAATATACAAGGAAGCGTTTGCTCGGTTGGGGAATTCAGTTCTGCAGTACATCAGTTCGACTCAAATCAAGCAGTACTCAGATAAGTTCTACTTTAGTTCACACAGATCATCGCAGTTAGAAGCGGTTCACACAGACATTTCAGTTTAAGTAACGCATTTTAAATTTCACCTTCTGGAGGACACTACACGTTTTACACGTGGCGAGATGCACGTTTTACACCCGGCGAGCTGAGGCAGTTGTAATAAATTCTATATCAGACGCGGTTTGCAGATTCAGATGTAGATAAATTCTATCGTACGCACAACACCAGAGGACGAGGCAGATCTTGAGCATAATAAATTTTATATATATATATATATATGTGTGTGTGTGTGTGTGTGTGTGTGTGTGTGTGTGTGTGTGCCGAGGGTGCCAAAAATGTATACACACTTTCACAGTAGATATTTATTTAATATATTTCAAAATTGGACCGAAAAGCAACAGTAATGTGTAGTATGATGCTCTGTAAACAGATGTGACTCACATATATCATGATAGCGTTGCTGCGTGACAGGTAAATCAACAATGAACAAATGAAGCCAAGATTATCGTATAATGTTTGATGTTTATTCATACACTCTATGGAAATGAGAAATTTTACTTCCAACAGGGTGATGCACTACCACATTACCACCAAAATGTATGTGCGTACCTGATGACAATCGTCCAAGGCACTGGATAGGACGAAGAGGTCCGATTGAGTTTCCACCGCGTTCTCCGGATCTAACTCCGTTGGACTTCTACCTATGGGAAACTCTTAAGGATGCTGTATACCGGAGAAAACCAGCTACACTGACAGCATTTCGGGAAGAAACTGAAACGGCATGTGCTGCAATCGCTGAGGACACTTTCGCAAACGTTGCTCAATCAGTAGTTCAACGTACTCAGAAGTGTATCGACGCCGATGGTGGGCATTTTGAGCAACTGTTGTAACTGTAAAAATCTAAGATGATTAGTACTCATCATTTTCTGTTTGTGTGGGTTCAGTTTTTTTTTTTTTTTTTTTCTTTGCTTGAAGAGTGTAGACATTTTGGCACCCTCTGTATGTAATGTTTCATCATGAGGTTATTTATACTATTGGTCTCCTCTTCCAATCCTGTTGAGTACGATTCATAAAACAGCAGAAAATCCTTGAGAAACTGTTGTCCCCGAAGAGTAAACAACCACGCAACAAATCCGCTTTATAATTTGGCATCATGACATGGGGCCAACAACAACGCTACCGACAAATCATTTCATTTTTTCTGCATTTTTGCTATTTTGAGGTGGTTCTGGCATTATACTGATCACCCATTCAATGAGTTACTTTGGCATATTTGCTTCACTTAGCGCGATTAGGTCCACGAGAGACAACTAACCCGGATATTGACTTGTAAATCCCAAGGATGAGGATAGTAAATAAGTTAAAAAGAAGAAACATTCCATAAAATTTGCGGATCTATCGCACGTGTAAATCGGGGAGAGAATTTATGACATACGATTATTAACCAGGTACCCCAATCAGGTTCCTACTACTCTCATTTGTATATTTGCACAGTGTACACAAAACATATATGCTCGAATAAAAGTATAACTATTTATAAACAGAACTGCATGTAACTGCACGAGGAGTGTTCGACAGAATTTCCAGCTCGAATGTATGAATGTCAAGTTAAAATGTCCCCATTACAATTTTTCTTGTAAAGCAGTAGCAGAAGCAAAGGTAGCCATGAGTGTAATCAGATCTTGTGTAAACAAAGTACCAAATATGCAAGAAAAATGGTTGGAGAGAATATATGGCTCAATAGTGGAGAGCAGAATGATGTATAGAATAGAAATTTGGGGGCCAGATGAAGGATGGAAAGGTATAAATATGATAAATAGATTATTTTGTAGAATTGTTCTAGGCTTACCTAGATCTTCACCTAATTAAGTTGCTCTAACGGAACTAGGAAGATTGGGCTTAAAAAGCAAGGTCATAGAAAGAGTATTGAAATTTTGGTATAGAATTGGGAGACTAGAGTATGAGAATATCATTAATCAGTGTTTGGTAGCACAAGGAAAATTAGGGAGAATTCCAAAATATCCTACAAGAAGCAGGCATGGGACTAGTATGGCATGAGAGAGAAAGATAGGGTAAAGGATTTTGGAAAGAGATAACAATAAGAATTGAGGATATAGGAAAACAGGAAATATTGGGCAAATCTTAACACCAAAAAATCTCTGGAATTATGTAGTACACTAAAAATGTGTGGGGAAGAGAAAGATATATTGAAATTTGTGATAAGGTAGGAAGAGCATGGTTTAGAACAGGAGTAAAACGTTTAAGTGGATTAAAAATGGACACACTAAGGGGAGATGTCCTATGTGTGCAGAACCAGATAGTACTTGGCATTGTATACTAGAATGTAAACAAACAAAGTTTTGGAGGGAACAGTTCGTATTACGAAAATGGGAAACCTAGCAGATGTTAGTGCATATAAGGTCCTAAGGAATAAGCAACTCTCAAGGAAAGAAATTTAGCCAAATGGGTTTAATTCAAAAAGAAGGAAGGCTTGGTATTATAGGAAATATAATTTAATATTGTATTGAAAGTATAATTTACTTTTAATGTTGTGTTTTGTTTTTGGTTGTATCGGAGCCTCCCCTGGATATTCCGGTAGGTAGATGCTGATGGGGGGGGGGTGAGTCAATCAAATTGAAATAAAGTTTGTTGCTGTCAGTGCCTTCTGCAATTTTTTTAACAGTGTTTAACGCCCGTGTTTACTACTGAGGCACCACAGGCGATGGACACTGATGATACATGAAATGAATTGATAAATTGGGAAAGGATTTTTTAAGGAAGGAAACGTTCCAGGCGTAAGTTTAGGGTACCTAACTGACATTTACCATTTATGAGGACTGAGGAAAACCTGGAAAGCCCCTCAGTCAGAGACGACGATCCTGGCGGGATTCGAACCCCAGACCTCCCGCTCACGAGTTCGCGCCTTAACGACCTCGGCAACCCGTGGCGGTTCCTTTTGGAATTGCTGAAGTTCTTAATTGTTATATTTAAAAGTAATGTTTGTGTTTATTTTATTTTGTTTAAAAAATCTGTTTGTGATGCATGAGAAAAAAAATTCATTTGTCGTGCCACCAGAGTGCATTAGAAGACGTGGTGCTTTCGAAGAGTTAACGTTTTTTTGAATTAAGGGTTCAGCTTAATAAAACGCGGTTTGAGCTTCCGTCTCCGGTTTTGGACCGGTATCCAATCAATTTAATATTTGACGTGCCATGAATCTTTTGAGGTTACCTCTTTAGTTCATATTTGCCACTCATTAATTGAGTTAAACGTTTTTTTAAATTGTGTTTAACGGCCGTTTTTACTACTGAGGCACCACAGGCGGTGGACACTGAATTTTTTTTTTTTGATTGATTTATTTATGGACGCTCTTTAACAGCTCAGGTCATCAGCGTCCCATTCAACTCAGGGCGTGAAACGCCCGGCAAATTTTGCTCAGAGGTCTCTTCTTTCAGGCTTGAGGTTCTTTTTCGTGCCGTAAATGTACGACACGGGACCCAGGGCTTTACTTCCCTTCCGAAGGAAGCCATACTTAGGATTTTTACGCCCCGAAAAAATCCATCGGTCCTGGCCGGGTTCGAACCCGCGATCTTGGGTTTAGGAGGCAAGTATGGTAACTGTTGACACTGATGATACATGAAATGATATATTGGGAAAGGATTTTTGGGCGGGGGGGAGGAAACGTACCAGGCCTAAGTTTAGGGTACTTCCCCAGCATTTGCCATTAATGAGGACTGAGGAAAACCTGGAAAAAACCTCAGTCAGGGAGGACGGTCGTGGCGGGATTCGAACTCCAGACCTCCTCTTCGCAAGTGCGCGCCTTAACGACCCATAACGGTATGTGTTAAACGTTAAAGATATCTTATACATTTAGAGCGTTTTCCCCAGAATTTCCTAGACCTTCAACATTGAAATGCCCATAAGAAACGAACAGCGCTGTCATTTTCAAAATGAATGCAAAGCGTGTGCGTGTTTTAAATGACTGTGATATCATTCTGTGACGCACATGGACAACCTGTGATCCGCCACGTCAGGTACATGTTTCGCGCAATCAAATGAACCAGGCCATGGCCTACTATAAGCTTCTTATGTGATCTCTGTTCTTGATACTATGTGACATCTGCCGCAACATGGACGAGGTTCAGTGATAACAGAGGGCTCCGCTTGCTTTTCTAACCTTGCTCTGATCAATGTTTTGAACATTCCCTGCCAAATGACATTTCTGTTTTCCATGACGATTTGTAGCTGCTCTTTCTGTTGTTTTGCAATGTTAAACGTTCCCACTTAATTCGCTTCCACGCCACGCTTTCTGCTATGGGATCTGTTTTAGACTCTATTGCCAGCGCAGTACAAAGATAATGTAAATTGGTTGATAGAAATATTTCAACATACAATGACATGCATATAATTCTCTTAAAACATGCGAGTGTCACAAGGTCTGTTTAGTTATTAGCTAATCCCGAAGGAAGTAAGCTATTGCTGTTGGTTTCGTGAAAAATCGACTTTTAGATAATTATTTAGCAAATTTTCAAGGAACGTAAGCTATTGCGCTGGTATCAATGGAAAGATTTTTTATAATCTATCCAAATCTCCATGGATCGCACCTACTATTTACCTACGGTTAAACACACACTTATGTGTGTTTGTTAACGCTCTAGCGGTCACAATTTTTTTGTTTTTTCTTAACGAAACTCGGCATATAGCCCTCAAATAACAAACGATTCATCGAGTTCGTTAACTAGCAAAATTGAACCATTGGGGGTGGGGGGTTAACCAAAAGCGAAGTTTTTTTTTAAAAAAAATTATAAAGCGCTCTGGGCACCACAATATTTGTTTTCTCTCAACGAAACTCGGCATGTATGTTTAAAATAAACTGAAAAAAGTAGTTTCCGAAAATCACGGCAATTAGGCCATTAGCAGTCGGGGTACCTAAACGAGGGGGGAGGGTTAAAGCGATATTTAAAAATCGCTGTAGCGGCTGCAATTTTAAGTATTTTTAAAAGAAATTCAGTATATGTCATTAAATAAAACAAGAAACATAATTTCCGAAAATAAGTGAAAACGGAATATTAGAAGAAGAATTACCTGACTCTCAAAATTTAAAAATCGCTCTACCGCAATTTTTTTTTTTTTTTTTTGCTACGAAACTACTTATATTAAATTTGAATAAAATAAAAAATATAGTTAGTTAAAATCAGAGAAATCGGGTCATTAGGAGTGGGAATTATCTGAAACCCAAAATTTTAAAATAGCCTTGCAGCATTAATACATTATTTTTTCACAAACAAACTCTGCTAATACCATTATATCAAATTAGTAAAATAGTTTTTGAAAATGAGGTTATTAGGAGAGGAGGATTACCTGAAAAACGATCGAAATTTAAAAATCACTGTAGTAGCCACATTTTTATATTTTTTTGAAGGAAACTCGGTATGTGCCATTGAAATAAAATAAGAAAAATAGTTTCCAAAAATCAGTGAAATTGGAATATTAAGAAGGGGTGGTTCACATGAAATCCAACATTTAAAAATCGCTCTAGCGGCTTTAATATTTTTTTCGCAACGAAACTCTGTACATTTAAATAATATAAGAAAAATAGTATCCTAAAATCACGGAAGTCGGACCATTGACAGTGAGGGTTACGTGAAACACAAAATTTAAAAATGTCTCTAAGGGCACCAATATTTGCTTCTTAACCACAAAATTCGGTATATACCTTTTCAATGAAATAAGAAAATCAGTTTCCGAAAATTACAGAAATTGAACCATTAGAAGTAGAGTTATACTTGAAAACCGAATTTAAAAAGGGCTCTTGCTTTTGATTGTATCTATATGTTTTTAAATTAAAAGGACAAATTAATTCAGAATATAAACTGTATTTATAACGTTTTATATTTAACAAGTACATCGTCGTGAAGATAGCAAATGTGAAATATTAATCTAACACGTGTGTGATAATTATATTTGTATGTAAGAGCGCTCTGAAGTAATCTTCAGGAAACGATTTCGTTACATATTTTACTACAACAACATTTAAAATTATTTTTAAAGTCAATGAATATGGAGTAACTTTCGATTGTTTTTATTTTCTTTCTTCATTGTAATTGTTTTTAAATAGTAACATGCTTTTCTTTTATTAAAACATATGAATATTAAATACACAATGTAACTCGAAACTTTCTGTTATTTCTCTCTATTAAAGTGAATGTAAAGATGATATTAAGGGCCCAGTTTATAAACATAATTACTTTTAAAATTTTTAAAAATATTCAATGAAGCTTTTTCTCTTAGTGGTAATACATTTCATTAAATTAATTGTATACCATTAATTCTTGCAGTTTAATCTCCATAATAATAATAATAATAATAATAATAATAATAATAATAATAATAATAAGTAATTCCTCTTTCGTAATACGTATAGACTGCTATAATTCTAATTTTGTTACCCAAATACCTCACAGTGAGGCCTAAACTTATTTTATTTCATTAATTAATAGGCCTAATTTGCATTTTATATTCATTTTTATTAAAAGTTATTCAATTCGTGAGGAATTCGCTTAGTTTACGCTTGACGTACTCTTTTAAAACCTTTAGATCATTTATTTCATAAAGGGACAAGCAACTATACACTTAAACAGCCCTTGTATTACAAAATATGGCGTAATTTGCTTAAAGGTACTCTCTTACACCTTCTGACTGTGACTCTCGGTGTTACAGAAAGTTAATGCAGTGTAAATATTTAAACTTTAGCAAAGAAACTTAAAAATATCTGAAATAATAACTTTAATTATTTACCTATATGATAGCATAGTTTCAGTTATAGTAAAACTGAAAGAATTCGTACCCACTCAAAAGAGGAAACAGAAGATGTTAAAAACTTACCTAAAAATCATTTTTGTAACAAAGAGCAAGTTAATGTGACCAAATATAACAAAACAAGGTCATACCAAAGTTATGTCGTTTTTATTTCATCGTGAATGTGGTACGCTATTAACCTCCTCCCTCAGTTCCAAACCTCCGCGTTGTGAGTGCTTAATTATTTCTTATATAGTTACAGGTACCTATCACCAGATGAAAAAGCAGGGTGGCCACCATAAAGAATATGACGGATTTGAATTTGAGCGGGAAATATAACGTGTTAATTGATGATAAAAAAAACTGACTGTGGCAAACTTCTCCAGTTATAAACTTAAAGAAACTTTCTTAAAATAAACCTAAACGAATATCTAACCTAACCTTAGAAAATAATCGCTATCAGAAGGTCCCTGGTTAAGTCATGTAGGTTTCTTTATTTAAGGAACCTCTTCAACATCTTTGGTCATTAGCGTCCCATTGAGTTCAGAGCGTGAAACGTTCGATAAATTTTGCTCAAATTTTTTTTCTTTTTAAAGGTTCCTTTATGTGCACAGGACAAACGGCCTAATATATCCACCGTCTCTGGCCGAGTCTGAATTCGCGATCTTGGGTCTACGAGGCAAGTATGGTTACTACCAGACCTATAGTATAAACATACAGAGTGTGCCAAAAATATACACACTCCAAGTAAAGAAAAAAACTGTGTTAACGTACAAAACTGAATTCACACAAACAGAAAATGATGAGAACTAATCATCTTAGACTTTTACAGTTACAACAGTTGCTCAAAATACCCACCATCGGCGTCGATACACTTCTGAGTACGTTGAACTATTGATTGAGCAACGTTTGCGAAAGTGTCCTCAGCGATTGCAGCACATGCCATTTCAATTTCTTCCCGAAGTGCTGCCAGTGTAGCTGATAAAATAGATAGATGAAAATTAAACGAAATGAAAAGATCATATTAAAAGAACGACAGAGAATAGATTGCTCAAGATGATAATGAATTATAAACAATTGGGAGGAGAGATTTGGGTAACCTCGTAAAAGATGGCTTGACAATAGAGACCGGAACGGGTGAAATCAACTAATCCTTAAAAGGAGGAGGAGGAAAAGAAGAAGAATGGTTTCACGCCTTCTTTATAATTGAAATATTCTGATTTGTTAATATCCAATGAATAGCATTTCCTCAATTTAGAGTTAAAATAATATGCAAAATTTCAGGCTAAACACATAATTGCATGGTAGTGCATTTGTTAGGCATTCAGTTGCTAGAAACAAGTCACGATATTCTACTTTTTCCCTAATCTGTCAATTTTCCCTTGCAAGAATTGTTTGTAGTGTACGCATTCAGTTGTTAGAAACAGTGGCGATATTCTACTGTTTCCCTAATCTGTCATTTTTTTCACGCAACGGTTGTTTGTGGTGTACGCATTCAGTTGTTAGAAACAGTGGCGATATTCTACTTTTTCCTTAATCTACCAATTTTTTCATGCAACAGTTGTTTGTGGTGTACACAAAATATGACAAAATAACTCATCAACTACATTACACGCTTAAGAAATGGAGAATGAACAACTGACGGGGAAGCAAGAGATTGTGCTGTAAGACTTACAGAGAAAGAAAAAGAATATGTAAAGTCAGTGCCATGCATATACTTTTGAAACGTTTGAACCTGGTTTCCCTGTCTTCTAATAGGGTGCAAATATTTCGATACTGCTCTTTAACGCCTGTTTGTATATCAGTACTGAAAAATGGTATAATTATATAATATAATTCCATATATTATATTTAAGTTAATATAAGTGACTACCTCATGAACAGTAAAATTATATAGCCAATTTTAATAATTTTTAATACGCAAAAGAGAATTTATACTAATGTATATATTTCCATACAACATTGTTTTCTGAATAATTAAACAGAAGTGTACATAAATGCTCCCATAAAGTAGTAGTAGTAATAATAATAATAATAATAATAATAATAATACCATCTTGAACTGTACACTATAAGAACAATTTTCAATTATTTATATTTTTACTTAAAGAAATAATTATTTTGAATATTAAAATTTTGGTGAGCGTAGTTTCATCAAATGGCATAAGGAATACACGACTAACTTTAAATTCTTGTAAGTAAGAAAAAGAGTTTGATACATTTGTACATGTTGTCAGAGAAAAAAAATTTTCCTTTAATTGTCTCTTTACTTCTGTGTTAGCTATTATTCACTGCAAACTCTGTTAAATATCTTTAACAGCAAAATCTAAGTTATAATCCTAAACGATTATGTCTACGTACTATTAATATTATTATAATATTTATGCATCAATTTAATGAAATAAATACGTGATATCTATATTTTTACAAATATTTAAAGCGCCTATTTAAAAATGTTGTTGTTGTTTTTTTTTTTTAATATTTTGTTGCAGTTTTTGTTACACGTAAGTATAACTGTTTCTTTCTCTAATTCGTGTCTATCTCTATGTATATAGCTGCTCATAGAAAGAAACATATATTGCCTTATTAGCAAACATGCTACAATGTGAATGCAAAAACCTTGAGAAAACCATTCCTAAAATTAGCTTATGGTTTGTCAGTACAAATAAACACGAAAGATGCCCTTGTTCCGCTTGAAGCAGTAATTATCATCGGCGGCATGATAGTAATATAACATTTATATATAGGAAGTTAATGAACTACAGAAATAATTTCAGAGTATAGAGATATTGTATATATTTAAGCAATTTGAATAGTAAACATATATCCTATCTGTTCAAATTTCGAAGCTATGGCCACAAGTTTCTAAAGCGCTAATACGCCATTGACTAATGAAGATGCCCCTCGAAGGTATAACACATGATAACGAAGGCAGGTTTCTGAACGTATCATCTGTCGCCATGGTTACGACATTAGCTTTGCGGTATCTACGAGATGGTCATTTGTTTTCGAGTTCGACTTTTGTTCTTCACTTTTTTTATTTTGTTTGTTTTCTGACTGGCCTAATAATACAGCTTTTAGCCTGATGTTTTAATTTATACACTTAAATCTTAACATATCAATGCATATAATTACAACCTTTGAAGTTGTTGTTATACTTATCAATCAGAATCGTGTCCTGAGTATGTGTTAGGTTAATTAAGTTTAAGGCACCATGTTAGTAGTAAGCTTATTAGCTATTGCATGTTTGTACATTCATAGTTGAGAAAGAAAATAAACTTTGAGAGTATTAAGTACATTTCACTTTAGTATGCATATCGCAACATTTCATATTTAATACAAAAAATAATCAGCTACATTATGCAAGAAAGCAGTTAATAGATGGCCAGTGTCACACTGTCACATGGTAAGTTTGAGATGGCATTAAATCTTGAAAACACTGATAATGAGATGCGGAAAATCGATATTTCTATGCTTGCAACGTAGTTTTAAAAACATTGTAATTTAATTTTTCACCTGGTTTCGCTTTAACACCGACTTATCAGCATCTGATGCAAAATGTACAACACCATAAAACTACGTTATGTTTAGTTGTGGACCATACATTGCCTATCTTAAATTGCTTATGTATGATATCTCTACACTTTCTGAAATTATTTCGGTGAAGTTCATTAATACCTTGTATATGTATTATATAATTTTCGTTGTTTTCCTCAGTAATATATAATACTTTATTTAACTGTGTAAATAGAAATGGTAGCTAGATTAGAATTTTAATATTGGGACAGGGAGATAAAAGCAAAAGTAACGCTGCTAGACTTTTCATGTTATATAGGAAAATAGGTGAAAGGCGAACACCTGACTTTTAAAGCTTTCACTAAATGAGTTTTTTATTGACGTAAGCAAGCATGGTTTTTACACTGTGAAGCTTCAGTACGCTAAGTTTTCGCGCCATCCTAGAACGTTCTATAGGAACTGGCCAATCAGTTGTGGTTATTTTTAATTTTTGAAGCCTTTCGATGCTAATGGGCGTACATATATAAACTCCTTAAGCTCAGAGTTGACACGTAGGCCTCCAAGCTAAAATTTTGTATAAAAAGAGGCAATTCACACAATTTTGAGGTATTCGGCATTCGGCACACAGTCAGTCACCGTCGGCCAGAAATCATTCTGGATCATGTAGAGGTAATTCACTGATAATGGGGGGGGGGGGAGATTTTTGTAGTCAGGCAGTAGAGGCGTAACGTTTGTATCACGCAAGTGGAAAACATAGTCGCGTGATACTAAGGTCGAAACTTCAAGTAACAACCAAGCATCTATCCTCCTATATACTTGTACGATAGATCAATATTGAGCAAAGCAGTGCCGCGCTGTAAACAATCAATCAGACTTGGAAGCTCGCGGTCATCAGAGGTACCTAGCTTGCCGGCGGTCCTAGTCAATTCACTACGAGGCATTCATTTTACCGGTCAGAACAACAGCTTCTTTGTAGTGTGGAAGTTGTATCACTTACCTTCATATGTTTATGAATTGAACAAGTTCCTACCCTCTCCCTTTGTGTGAAGACAACGAAAACGGCGGAATTCCCTGAGATGCATGTGAACGGTGAAAGCAGTGGTCACCGGATATGCCCACGCAGCAACTACTGACATCGAGATCAGGACCCCCATCGGTCCTGGTGGTGTAGTGGTTACCATACTTGCCTCCTAAACCCAAGATCGCGGGTTCGAACCCGGTCAGAACCGATGGATTTTTTGGGCGTAAAAATCCTATGTATGGCTTCTTTCGGAAGGTAAGTAAAGCCGTGGGTCCCGTGTCGTACATTTACGGCATGAAAAAAGAACCCCAAACCTGAAAGAGAGGCCTCTGAGCAAAATTTGTCGGCCGTATCACGCCCTGAATTGAATGGGACGCTGAAGAGCTGAGATGTTAAAGAGCGTGCAAAAATAAACCAATCAAAATCATCGTCGGAGACCCCGACGAAAACCCAAACTGCACAACACTTTCACGCTATTCAATCAGAGAATGGAAATATGTTGACCATCGGTGAACGCGCAATTGCCGGTAGGACTGGAGTTACAGCTCTGCTGACGTAGGCAACTGAGCGTAGTTTTATCATACCCACTGTTTCTGTTGATTTCTTTAGGAAGTGCGTGTTGGATTTTCTGCGGTGTATTTGTATATTGTGAAGTACGAGGGTAGGTGCATAGGTTTCCGGTCTAACCATTTTCTAGGTATGATAAAGACAAAAACTATATTTCACTTTTCAATACAGTTACCCCTTATTTCAATGCACTTCTCACATCTTTGATTTAACATTTCAACCCCCCCCCCCAATAGTCAGAAGTCTTGTCTGCATTTTGCATAAACAGCATTCATTACTTTTTCGTCACACTTCAATTTCCTTCCTAGAAGGTCCTTCTTGAGTTCTGAGAAGAGAAAATAGTCACTGGGAGGTAGATCTGGGCTGTAGGTTGATGGTCGACATCCTTGAAGCCACATTTCTTCACAGGTTCCTTTGCAACAAGAGCTGTGTGCACAGGTGCGTTGTCGTGAAGAAGGCGCACACCACCACTCAGCTTTCCTCGCCTTTTCTCTTTGATGGAAGCACGTAGTCTTTGTAGTAGGTAAGCATAGTACTCCCCATTTACTGTGGTGTTCCTCTCCTTGAAGTCAATGAAGAGTATTCCTTCACAGTCTCAAAAGTTTGTGGCCATGATTTTCTTGATCGACTGAGTGACCTTGACCTTTAGAGGCGGTGCTTCGGCAAGTTTACGCCACTCCATTGATTCTCTTTTGGATGAGAAATCACGGTAGAGGACCATAGTTTCATCTCCTGTAACAATGGTTTGCACAACTTCTCTCTCGTTGCCACGGCAGAACGCCAGAAATGTCTTACGAGCAAAGTCTCGTTGCTACTTTTGAACATGTCACAATCTTCTACACATAACCTTCTCTATGCACCTACATCTGAGCGGAGCGGAAGTTACAGCTGCAATTTTTTGCTTAACAGGTAAGGTATGATCCCAGATATGGGTTTAGTGAAGGCGATTATCCTTATCGGCGAGGCCGCCAACTTATGGACCTACCCTCGTATGCCGAGAGTGAGATCTATACAGAACAAAGAGTGTGTATTTATGATTATGTACAAAAAATACAGCAGAAGAGAGTTTCGTGCCAAATTTCCAGAAGTAACATCTCATCGAGAAGTGAAATTTTCTGTTTAGTGAACAAGTTCGGACCCAAAGCGTTTTCGGAACAAGAAGCCGAGATAAAAAAAAAAAAAAAAAAAAAAAAATAACCGGGGTTTAACAAAGGGGGAGCTCGATGAAGTAGTGTATTGATTAGAAAATTCTCTAAACTTATAGAGTTTAGACACGCCCAGCAAGTTGGTGTATCTGTCGACAGTGCATATAAATTTCTCAGCTACTGCTTTAAAATTACCGCGTACTGGAAATAAAACCCGTGGAGTGCTGAAACAAAATATCCGTGAGTCATTGTACAATATTCGGAATGATTTGATTGGTTTCAAATTATTTCAAAGAATTCAGAAATGTCTCACAGCGGAGGGCAGATTCACTAGGATGGTGAAACAATATTAATTATTATTTGCTACTAAGAAATAACGAAAGAAACAATAATGCACCTATGAATTCCGATAGCACAATAAGATTTCTCTCGGCCGGTGGTGAGGCAGTTACGCAGCAATCCTGTCTACAAAATCAATTTCTGATTGCGTAGTGGAATGAAGGACCTGTATAACATGAATGCAACGAAATGTATTTAAATGCTAAAACATCGACCTAACAGTCTGATTAAGCTTTTGTTTGGGATTTTTGCAGTAGATATTAAGGATGATGTGGATATCTATCTCAAAAAATGCCTGAAAACTTTTGCTTTTATAGATGTAATTCAAAAACGTAATTAATGTTGTGATTGATTTTCCTTTTTGGAAGCCTTTTTATGAATCTGATAGTATATTGAGTTTTGATATACAATTAGAAAGTATAATAAATAAAGTTATTTTTTAATTTTTTTATGCAAGGTTTTGTTTTTGCAATCATGAAAAATTCTGGAAAATGGTTTTCACTCATCGATAAACTAATCATATAACATAATGTACAGCTATTCTTTAAGTAATATATTAGAACAACCTTTTCAGATTATTTAATTTTTAACTTCTCACATTTTTAATTATATTTAAAATTTACCTTCTTTTGTAGATGAAAAAAATAGTGGGATTAAAATTTATTAAACTTCTTTTTGCTTTCAGGGCTATGGTATCTGTAAACTTTTTTTAGGCAACCCACCAAAATGGTTATTAAATTTTTCTACAATTGTACGTCTTTAGTTGTATTATGAAAATGCTGGAATAGATAAGTAAAGAATTAGAGACCAATTTCATTTTAAGCCTTTTCAAATTACTCGGATATTATATCCATTACGCTGACGGTAGTTCATGTGAATACGTTTCGTGTTTATTATGTAGTAACAGTAAATTTTTGTAGATGCAAAGAAAGGAAAGACAAGCTCTACTTAGAGAGGCTGTTTTAGAAATCGATAAGGATTACGGATGTCGACGCTTTTATAGCTTACAAAAAGGAATCAAACATAAGATGGCATTGCGTGCCACTGTGTAAGTACTAATAACTTTATAAACCTGTCAACATAGCAGGAGCCCAAGTAATTGAGAAAACGGAGTTTCAGATTGGAAGGATTAATCTGCTCTATCACTGATCGAGAGGATGTTCTCAGTCTCTTCTAGTGACGTACCATCACATTCAACGCAACACAAGTAAGCAAATTTTACGAGGGAAATGCGTGATTTTGTGGTAAAGGGGTCAAAATAGGCATTTCGCTATATTTATAATATTACTAGTGGTTTATTTAGTTATTTCTTGAACGTAATATTTAGAAATCGATATTTATTGAAGCACAAAAGTGTTCAATGTATTCCTATTCAATGGATTGTTCTGTGAAATGTCTTAATATTAATTTTGTTAAGGTTAAAATATAAACAGACTTCGACAAACATACATTCCAGATGCTGGTACTCCGATACCAGACTTATAATCAGTAAAAGTAATTAACTTTACAATTTTAACTAATTTCTGACTCACACTTTTGTTTCAATGCTAAGTTGTGCTTGTTTAGTTAAACACAGTTCTTTAATGTTTGGTTTCATCTGACTTAATTTTAATCAAATCGGGATTAACATTGAACTTATTTCTGTACTTCTTTTTATATAAATTAGCGAAGAATATCCACATTCACAAAGTAAGCAGTCATAAACACCAACAAAAAAGATTTTTTAAAGATAATTGGATATTTGCGTTTTCTTGCCAGCCAGAAGTCTGTTAAATCACCACCCGTCACATTATAACTCATCAATTCGATTTTCTCGGAAGGAGTCAAGGTTTCTGGTGAGATATCATGAATAGAAAACGGGCCTCTAATCCAAAATTCTGAATCTAGGTTTTCAGGAAGTAACATTGAAATCTAAGATGAGACTGACTCCCAAGGTGTTTCTTAATATTCACTACCTGTTCACAATTAAGAGGATTTTAATTCACACACACATACACACTAACCTTTATCTAACCTCGAGTAAACCCTAGAAACCGGTGAACCCAATGGTTTGCTGCGGCTCGCTACGGCCTGACGGCCTACACTCGCCTTCTTTTCGTAAATATAAATTGATAGTGAATTGTGCGCTACTATAAGGCGGGAAATCGTAGTAATGGTGGAAAACCCCCTTTAACTCCAGTAGAACATTAATTAGTGTCATCTAGCTGTAGAAATTATGAGTAACCTGTCATGATAAAAAGAGTAAGTGAGTGTAACAAGAACCTAAGTGATGGATGAACTATTCGGGATAATTAATGACTTTTTTCCTGAAAATTTGCTTACTGTAAGTGATGAACAGGAAGAGCGCTTTCATAGCCAAAATGGAAAAACGTTATCAAGACCGTTAGGATCCTGTGGTTTCTGAAGAGGGACAGTTGTTTTGACTAAAAGAGAAATCCTCCTGGCAGCAAGAAGTTTTGGGACCTATGAGGATATGTTTTTTTTTTATATGGTGTTTAACGTCCGTTTTTAATACTGGAGCATCACAGGCGGTAATACTGATAATACATGAGATGAAATGATATACTGGGAAAAGATTTCTTTTTTTTCTTTTCTTTTCTTTCTTTCTTTCTTTCTTTTTTTAAAAAAGGAAATGTTTCAGGCCTAAGTTTAGGATACCTCCCCGGCATTTGCCATTCATGAGGACTGAGGAAAATCTGGAGAAATCCTCACCAGGAGGGCGGGCGGTTCTGGTGGGAATGAATCCCAGACCACCCGCTCACGAGTCCGTGCCTTAACGACCTCGGACACACGTGGCGGAATTTTGATGTGTTTTGTTAATGTTTTAATCGAATTATATACATTCTTTTTTGTTATTTCTACCAGGTAACTGCAACGTGTGACCAAGGTCGTTAAATGATCCGAGATGTTAAAGAGCGTCCTTAAATAAACAAAACAAGATCGTTAAGGCGCAGACTCGTAAACGGGAAGTATGGGATTCGATTACCGCATGACTGTCCTCCCTGACTGAGGCTTCTTCCAGGTTTTCCTCATTTCTCATAAATGGCAAATACCGGCAGGTGCCCTAAACTTAAGCCTGGAACGTTTCCTTTCTTAAAAATAAATACCTTTTCCCAATTTATCATTTCATTTCATGTATCATTGGTGTCTACCACCTGTGAATGCCTCCGTAGTAAAAACGGACGTTAAACACAATTTTAAAAAAAATTACTACCAAGTACCTTTCATTGATCTAAAAATAGCATATTTAAATTTACATTTAAATTGTCAATTAAAATATGCACACTCTTGATTTTTCTTGGATACCATTTGGTCTAAGTCAGATAGAAAACCTAAAGTCAATTTGAAATTAACGCACCGTTTTCCATAAGAATAAAAATAAGAAAATGCGCCATTTTCACTATGCAGGTATGACATTTTTTGTTCTCTAGCGTAATTTTAAGGAAACAATTTATGTATTAATGAAAACAGTATGAATCATTCGTCCACATTGGTAATGCATTAAAATAAAATACTAAAAACTACTCACAGACCTACATATGAACGTGAAAATAAGTTAATAAATAAGTAAATATTAACTACCAAATCGTTAATAGAATTTGATAACGCTGATCGTTATGCGAACACTAAAGTTTCTGAAATATCTTTAATAATTTTACTGTCCATCAAGTTAATAAATCTCTCATAGTCCTTCTGGCAAGTATAGTAAGATTTTCAGAATATTAGTGACACCAGTCATTTTAGCTTGGACTAAACTTTCTTACGATAAATTCATCTTAGCTGACAACAGTAACAACAGACAAACGAATTAAATAATAGCTATCATAATGACGTCATAAAAACAATAAATGAAGGATGTGGCTAGAAAAATGCATTAGAAAATCGACATTATTATTAATTTTATTTTATTAATATCCTTTTATAATAGCATATGAAACTTCTTTATTATGTTATATGTTTATAAAATTACAAAAATCACTTCACGTTTTACTTACATTTACTCAAGTAATTATGTTTATGATTATAAGCTAATATAATATTATATACTACTTTATTTGAGCCCACACGTAAGTATATAATAATAACGACAAACGACTTTTAATTATAAGCATTTAGCAACTGTGCAGCCCAATCCAAAGGAGTCAAGTTTGAGTCTGCGAACGTAAAGAACTGTAAGATTGTTAGAAGGGGCTGGTCTCTCATTCTGGCCCATGTGTCTTCACTTTCGTACCGTTCTGTGCTCACAAAACAACCACTCAACAAGCACAGCGTCTAGAGTCACATTTCAGGAAAGATGAAGCCAGAGGTAACAGATAATCCCTAAACAAAGGCCAAATCATGGGAGAAAATAGGAAAAGAAGATGATAAAAAACGAAGGAACGTTCCCCTTCAAAGATTTTATAGGATTGAGAAGGCCATGTGCGCATTATGCAGACGCAGCGTGCATGGTTGGTCCTACTGTGTGTCTAAAAAGTAAAACATATAGAAAACAGGGCGGCGTATGAGATATATATATTAAAAATAATATTTCAAAACAGGTTAATTTTGGTTACTTACAGCAAAATAAACACCGAGGATGACAAAAATGTATACACAATTTCACAGTAGATATCTATTTAATATATTTCAAAGTTGGACCGAAAAACAACGGTAATGTGTAGTATGATGTTCTGTAAATAGATATGACTCACATTATCATAGCGTTGCTACGTGGCAGGTAAATTAACAATGAACAAATGAAGCCAAGATTATCGTATGATGTTCTATAAACAGCGGTGATTCACATTAAGTTGTGCTAGCGTTGCTACAACAAAATGGAGCCAAGATTATCGTTTGAACTGCGGAAAGCAATTTTGAAGTGGTGTTGGAAAATCGAGGATGTTATTGAAGTTCAAACACAATGGAGACGTATGTACAGAGTAGAACCGCCAACATCCGTCTTACCCGCCATTCATACACTCTATGGAAATGAGGAATTTTACTTCCAACAGGGTGGTGCACCGCCACATTACCGCCGAGATGTACGTGCTTACCTTAATGATAATCTTCCAAGGCATTGAATAGGACGAAGAGGTCCGATTGAGTTCTCACCGCGTTCTCCGGATCTAACTCGGTTGGACTTCTACCTATGGGGAACTCTTAAGGATGTTGTATATCGTAGAAAACCAGCTACACTGACAGCACTTCGGGAAGAAATTGAAACGGCGTGTGCTGCAATCGCTGAGGACACTTTCGCAAACGTTGCTCAATCAGTAGTTCAACGTACTCAGAAGTTTATCGACGCCGATGGTGGGCATTTTGAGCAACTGCTGTAACTGTAAAAGTCTAAGATGATTAGTACTCATCATTTTCTGTTTGTGTAAATTCAGTTTTGTTATGTTAACACAGATTTTTCTCAGCTTGAAGTGTGTGTACATTTTTGGCGCCCTCTGTGTATTGCATTATTAAACATTTCTTCAAACTAAAACATTGCAATTAGGATATAGTGTTGAGGAGGGGAGAACGCCCCTCAGTAGGTCTGCATGGCAGATAACTTGTTATTTATTTACGTTTGGAAACATTTTTGCCATTTCTTGTTCAACATTCATTCTTTCCGCGACATCCGTACAACATTTTACATGCCTAAATATTTCCTGATTCCTGCAAATTTCTATTCTTTATTTGCCGTAGGGTATGCTTTAAAAATACATTCTTCGAAGTGGCAGTCGGCCGAATTGAGACCTGGTAATCTTGAAAGGCAGATTTTTTGCAAAATTATTTTATTTCACTCATATGAGGTCATCTTAAAATCGACCAATGAAACGAAACAAAATTTTGAATTCTGATCAATCCCAGCCGGATTACAGAGTGAAATTGTCGAAAAAAGTTGTCAAATCCGTTTTATCTCGTGCATTTGTCTTGTGATCAGTCTAGCCAAATCTATATCTCCATTATATAAACCCATAACACGCATCATTGACCACTTTTGCTTTTGCTAGAGGTGGTGGAGAGCTATTGATAGCAACAAAACCATGGACAATCGACAATCATAACGCAAAATGGAGGATTCTTCAAAGCGTTTTGGTGATGCGTTAATTGATCCTATCATTAGGAATTCTAAATCACAGAATACAAAGGAAAATAATGAAAAATCTTTGTTTTTTTTCTCTCACTCAGTTGGTATTAGAAAATTGAACGGTAGCGATTGTAAAAGTCGATTTTTGCCCATTTTAGTCTCGCGGTTTGTAATTAGAATTCGTAAGTATACAATTTTATATAAGTTTTAATATTCAGTGCGCGAATATCAAATATATATATATATATATATATATATATATATATATTACTTTTATTTTATTCTATTTATGAAATAGTACTAAACCGTATTTTACTCTCCTCTATTGGCATTAATGGCAATCTACATTCTTCTGTATCAAGATACTTGAAAAAAGTTATGTACAAATATACATTTATTACAATTTTGCAAGCCAAATTTAGAGGAATTATATTTAAATTCTTATTTTATTCGTGAAACACACTAAGTTGCTGAAATTATAGGCAAACTCAGACCCTCTTGTGATAATGGTATGCTAGCGCCGTTCAGTCAACGTACGTTCTCGTTGATACCTTTCACCAATCAGGATGGAAGTTAATCGACAGTTTTAAAGTATAGCGCTCAAAAGCTAAATATAAATGGCAATTGCTGTAATAGTGTTCAGGTGTATTTTATTTAATTAAGTTTATCACGCGGTTCTGCTTTGAATAGAAACTAATAAATTAATGTACATTGCTAACAATTTTTCTTAGGTAATTTAATTGGCAATTAAGTTCATTCTTGTTGTTCATTAGCCTCCATTAAATTAACCAAAAATTACCAGCACTCGTCGTGTTACCGAAGTTAAACGACATACTAATAAGTTAACAAAGTACTTTTAAGCTGTACTTAGCTACTGAAACCAAAACCAAACCAAACTGAAACCAAAACTAGCACTCTCGCTGTTTGGTGGAGGTCTAAGCAGTTCATCCTTTCGGCAAAGTGTGTTGCTTGTGACTCAGCACAAAACCAGTAAATTGTTTGTTTGTTTGTTTGTTTTTGCTGCAATACAACGCGAAATGCATAAATGTCCATCAGCGGTTTGAACAAACCATTCTCAACCTCCGACTGTACAGCTATTATCTTACCGCCTAGATTTTGAAATTAGAGGATAGGTCCATAAGAGAAGATGCAATAGTACCTGGGTGCTAGATCTGCGTGTAGGGTGGAGGTCGATCTCCTTGAAGCCACACATTTCTTCACATCTTCCTTTGCAACAAGAGCTGTGTGCACAGGCGCGTTGTCATGAAGAAGGCGCACACCACCACTCAGCTTTCCTCGCCTTTTCTCTTTGATGGAAGCACGTAGTCTGTGCAGTAGGCCAGCATAGTACTCCCCATTTACTGTGGTGTTCCTCTCCTTGAAGTCAATGAAGATATTCCTTCACAGTCCCAAAAGATTGCGGTCGTGATCTTTTTGGTTGACTGAGTGACCTTGGCCTTTAGAGGCGGTGCTTTGCCAGGTTTATGCCACTGCATCGATTCTCTTTTGGACAAGGGATCATAGTAGAGGACCATAGTTTCATCTCCTATAACAATGGTTTGCAGAACTTCTGTCTCGTTGCCATGGCAGATCTCCAAAAATGCCTGACAACAAATGACTCGTTACTGCTTTTGGACTGAGGAAAGAAGTCTAGGCATCCATCTTGTACTAACCTTATTCATGTTTGAATGACCATGAATATTTCGAAGGACTGTTGTTTTAGAAAGGTTCACCTATGAACAACAACGGAATACGTTAGGCGAGCATCTAAACTAACCTAATTTAACCAAACATTTGTTATTACAAGTGTATTCGTCTAACCTAAGCGTAAATTCTGAATGACGGTAACATTAAGCATTACTATTATTACTTTATTCTTTTATTCTAAATCCCTACTTTACGTTTAGTTAAAAAAAAACTATTACAACGTTTCTGAAGTAAAAAAAAATAAGGTTAAGGAACTGGCGAGCTTAATTTAATTTTACAATCACGGTAAATGACTATCTCTGAAAAGTATATACTGTATTTTCCGCGCTTTACAGCAGTTTTACCATGTGATACCCATTACACAATAATCGAGAGGGGAAGGATAAAAGCGATATAAATGCGGTCTGCAAAAGTTCTATATAAAATAAATTATTATTTAAAAGCAAATTTCACTGCACAAATACCACCTCGATTTGTTTAATTTTCTGTATTAATTTTCTTGGCAGTATTTTACCACACATGAACAGGTTAACACAAGATAAAATTTATTATTATTATTATTATTATTATTATTATTATTATTATTATTATTATTATTATTGGTGATGATGATGATGATGATGATGATGATGATGATGATGAAAGGTTCGTACTGTTTGTTTTAGTATCAATAATAATTATTATTCTGAAGAGCTCTTTTCAGTATTTTTAAGACTTTCCAATAGTGAAAAAGTATAACTTTTGAACGTTCAGGGTCATTTCGTCAAAAGTATTCAGAAAAGTTCGATTCAACATCAACATGTTTATTATTGCCGTAATCTGCACAAGTAGAAAATTATCACAGGCTTTAATTACAAAAGCGGGTAGTGCCAACCTAATCGCCACCAACCTCGGTGACTTAAAACTTTAGTAAATATTTCTGAATGCTTACATTCATTCGGCAATAATAATAATAATAATAATAATAATAATAATAATAAATATAATAATATAAAGTTTTAATGATATACATATGACTGATAGCTGCTTGATTTATTAATAAAATAGTAATAAATGTTTTCGGTTTGCATTCAGTTATACCACTCATTTATTTATGAAGTCTTCTGAAAGACAATTTAAGTAACACAATCATTTTCGTGACGTGCACACTCAAGAGTTCAATTCCACGAAATACCCAAGCTATCTGTGTTGTATATACTGTGGTACAGATATTAGAGTTCAATTGTTCATTATAATCGATAGGCTTTGTTGTAAAATTTAGCGCCAAAAATTAATTTTTCCTTCATCTCAAAAAGCTAATCGCGCCTTCGGGTTTTCATGTTAAAGTGCCGACCCTGTTTCTAGCTCCAATAGAACTATTTTTTATGGGAGGTACAAAGAGTACTGATATTTTGTCGGTAATTTAATTGAGCTTAAAGCATAATTATTTCGAGACACATGGCAACAAACGTGAGCTTAAAAAGCAAAATGAATTACCCCAGGAAAAATTGCATGATAAGTTAATTTCAGAACAATGCTAATGGCCTGTAATTTTAGAATAAACAATGAACATTTGAGGTTATATTAGCAAGTTCGATAAAAATAATCGAGGTGATAAAAATGAAACCAAGACGAACTATGTTTTCCAGACCTCAATGTGGAGGAAAATGGCGGCCGAAGTAGCCCTATTACTTTCAATAGCAAATACAGAATTTTTATGCGGTATTATGGCTACAAAAGAGATTCAGTATGTGGATGAATATATACATATACCTAGGGGAGACCGTATCATTTGAACACAAAATGGACAAAGAGGTTAAGAGAAGATTAGCACAAACTTGGAAATATTTCTGGTCTCTAAAGTTTATATTGTAAAATGCATCTCTAAACAAGAAACTGAGAATCGAGGCGCACAACTCGTGTGTCTTTCCGGCACTGCTGTGAAACGTGGTCTCTTACCGACAGAAAGCGGCAGAGCAAAGCGATATGTCAAAGGAAAACGTAGAGGAAGATAACACTGAGAGACAATATCTCCAACACTAGACTGCAGGATATCACATAATCAGAAAGCACCATGGACAGAGCTGCAGTGATAACATAGACATGGGACGGGCACATGGCGAGGCAACAGTAGGACAAATGCTAGCAGATAACCACCATGTGGGACCTCTAGCAGAACAGAGGACTCCAGGACGGCCGATAAGATGGTCATACACACTCAAGGAATATCTCGGAGTTCATTGGTCAAGCATCGCCCGCAATAGAAGTGAGTGGAGAAGTGGCAAGTACTCAAAAAGGGCAAGAAACTATAACGTGAAATAGTTCACCAAGTGAGTCACAAAATAAGCTTTTTCCTCTAGCAGGAAGCCCTAGCCCTTTACACCGCCACGGGTGGCCGAGGTCGTTAAGGCGCGGGCTCCTGAGCGGAAGGTTCAAATACCGCCAGGACCGTCCTGCATGACTGAGGTTTTTTCCAGGTTTTCCTTAGTCCTCATTAATGGCAAATGCCGGGGAAGTATCTAAACCTAGGCCTGGAACTAGGCTTCCTAAAAAAAATCCTTTCCCAATATATCATTTCATCTCATGTATCACCAGTGTTCACCGTCTGTGGTGCCTCAATAGTTAAATGGACGTTAAACACAATTAAAAAAAAAACAATTCTAGCCCTTTAGGGGACATAATGGGTTCTTTTATTTCATTTCATGTTGACTACAAGATTACCATTTATCATTAGAAAATATAAATCTGAAATTATTTTGGATTGATTGATGGATTGATAGATTGATGGATGGATTTTTTCGGGCGTAAAAATCCTAAGTATGGCTTCCTTCGGAAGGGAAGTAAAGCCGTGGGTCCCGTGTCGTACATTTACGGCACGAAAAAGAACTTCAAGCTGAAAGAGAGGCCTCTGAGTAAAATTTGTCGGCCGTTTTACGCCCTGAACTGAATGGAACGCTGATGACCTGAGATGTTAAAGAGCGTTTGTAAATAAACCTAATCAAAAAAAATGAACGCCATGGGTGGCCGAGGTCGTTAAGACGAGAAACTCGTGAGCGGGAGGTCTGGGGTTCGATCACGCCAGACCCTCCTCCCTGACCGAGGTTTTATCCAGGTTTTCCTCACTCATAAATGGCAAATGCCGGGGAGGTACCCGAAACTTAAGCCCGGAACGTTTCCTTCCTTAAAAAAAAAACTACTAAGAACATTTGGAATGATACATTTTTGACTGAGAATGACGAACGACTTCTGGGCTGCTAACAAATTTCGTACCGGAAGTACCCAAAACTAAGAAAACATCAGATAAAACTATTAGCCTTGGCAATTTGGCTCCGTCAAGATTCAAAACAAACAACTTAAAGCTGTTTCACAGAGACGGCAACATAAAAATAAAAATAACAAAGAGGAAATATGAAGGATTACATTCGTTTAACACACCGATAGCAGTTATTTGAGATTCGCGTGCCATGCCATGTTTTAAGTACCGCAGCGTCTACAAAGCGATGGAGCTAAATCAGCCATGTTGAACATGGGATGAAAGAAGAGTTAGAAAGGTCTTAGAATTTGATTCGCTTCTCTTTGTATCTCTCTTATACTGCGGAAGATCCTTCTCTTTGTAAAGTTCCTTAGGATTCTGTTTCCTTTTGTGAAACATTTTGTCGGCACTCAAACAGATCTAGAGTCGCACCAGTGATCACATTATTTGCGAAATACTTCCGAACTCATTCCATTTATCGACAGTTTCTACAGCCGCGCTGAACCTCCTCCCCCTCGTCACCACAACAGACATGCGCTCTGAGTGTAGGTGCAGTTCGAACTTCCCCATTGCCCTTCAACTTGAGAGCGCACGAAGTAAGGGCCTTCTCATTATTCAAGTATTCACATTATCCGAATATCTTTACTTTATTCTAATAGTTTACATGTCCCATAAATACCCAAAATATCCTTCGTAATTTCCCCTAAACTCTTTTTATTCGGTTTACTCATTAATCACCATAACTGGAGGTTTTGTTTCCAGAAAACTTTCCTTCCATCCTGGGTTACTCTCGCCATAGCGTGTCACGAAGTTTTTTGTTTGTTGCTGGTGTAGGAAGGCAGTTGTTAGCTGAGCTTCCTTAGCAGTTTGCCCTATTCATAGGTTCAAAGTTTCCAAATGGCATGTAGTAATTTGATGCCTGTAGGTGTTTTATATCACACAGCTGCAATCCAAAAACACTAGACATGTTTTTCCTAGTAACGATGTACACAGTAAAAATTTTCACCGGGTTTGAAATATTAGAGGAGATGTATTTTTCTCAAGTTTGTACCGCTGAGGTTAGACGAAAGACATCCAATCTGATCATAACTCATGGCTGAAGTTGCTCAGACACCTTGGGTTCTTGGGTAGGTACGAATGCTGCAAAGATTTTTTTTTCAAATCAAGGTAATATAATAATAAATTTCTACATTAATTTTCCTTATTAATACTGTAAAAACACTTACATAAACCATGACATCTTCCACTTACTGTGAAGTGCTAGTAAAAAAGAATTTAAAAAAGGTATACTTCAGAAAAGTTGACAGACTATGATGTATGTCAAAGACAACAATGGGACTATGAACAAGTTATTAATGAATCCTTTTTCTTGCGGATCATCATAATTATAAGTTTAATTCGCTGAATCGCACATAAGATTAATATAGACCTGTTCCGGAATGGATAACGCATTTAGTATCCATTATAATTGACAGTTTGAGTTAAAAAAAAAAAGTAGAACTTCTGCAACAATTAGTAATTAATGTGAAAATTATGACTTTTTGTTATTTACGAGGGGTAGGTTTATAAGTTCGCCAATAAGGATTATTCCCTTCATAAAATCGTTATCTGGTGTCATACCTTATCTGTTCAGTAAATAATTGCAGCTGTAACTTTAGCTCCGCTGTGTTCAGTTGTTTAGATATAGTTACATAAAGAAGGCTATGTGTACAAGATTGTGACATGTTCAAAATGGAGTTATGAGCTGTTATAGGACTTAATCTAAATGAAATTAATTAAACAGCAAATGGACGGTGTATATGCGAAACCATTCCCCTCATATTCTATCATAAAAACGGCTAAATTTTTTCCACTGGGTCGAGAAAGCATTGAAGACGAAGAGCGTGCACGTCGGCCCTTAGACGTGTTCACTCCTGAGAACATTCCATTGTGGAAGGAGAAATTATGGAAGACCGGTGGCTCAAAGTTACAGAAATAGCAGCAAGGTTGTGCCTTTCTAAAATAACAGTCCATCGAATTATTCATGAACATTTAAACATGAGTAAGGTTAGTGCAAGATGGGTGCCTAGACTTCTTTCCTAGTCCAAAAGTAGCATCGAGTCATCTGCTGTCAGGCATTTCTGGAGCTCTGCCGTGGCAACGAGAGAGGAATTCTACAAACCATTGTTACAGGAGATGAAACTATGGTGCTCTACTATGATCTCTTGTCCAAGAGAATCAATGGAGTGGCGTAAACCGGCGAAGCATCGCCTCTAAAGGCCAAGGTCACTCAGCCAACCAAGAAGATAATGACCTCAATCTTTTGGGACTGTGAAGGAATACTCTTCATTGACTTCAAGGAGAGGAACACCACAGTAAATGGGAAGTACTGTTCTTGCCTACTGCACAAACTACGTGCTTCCATCAAAGAGAAAAGACGAGGAAAGCTGAATGGTGGTATGCACCCTCTTCACGACAACGTGCCTGTGCACACAACTGGTTGCAAAGGAAGCTGTGAAGAAACGTGGCTTTAAGGAAATCGACCATCTACCCTTCAGCCCAGATCTAGCTCCCAGTGACTATTTCCTCTTCTCAAAACTCAAGAAGGACCTTCGAGGAAGAAAATGTAAGTATGACGAAGAAATAACGGATGCTATTTATGCACATTTTGCAGACAAGACTTTCGACTATTTCGGGGGGGGGGGGTTGAAATGTTAATTCAAAGGTGTGAGAAGAGTTTTGCAATAAAGGTTAGCTATATTGAAAAGCGAAATAAAGGTTTTGTCTTTATCATACCTAGAAAAGGGTTAGGCCCGAAACTTATGGACCTAAGCTCGTAAACTTCAATAAAGGACAAATAAACAGAAATTATTTTTCACATTCACTACCGGAATATTCATTTTTGCAATTGTATCAAGTTTACTTATGTCATTTCGATATAAATCGTGGCTCTAGAGACGATTTAATTTTTAAATTTCGACTTTTCTTCTTTTTGGGTCTTCAGAAAATTGTCATGTAAAGTCAGTGGGTGAAAGTTCGGATAAGATAAAGTCTCATTCAGCCCAGTTCATTCATTTACTGGAGTGCTCTTTGCGAGGCATGTGGTCAGGCATTATCGCGAAGAAGAATACACTATTTCCTATTGACTAGTGCTGGCTGATGCATTTTGTCAATTTCTTGATAATACTTCTTCGCAGTTATTGTCTCGCCACGGCACAGAAGATGTGTTAAGCGAGCCGCAGATTATCATAAACGAAAAAGCTGTGAAGTAGGGACTGCAAACCTTCGACGTTTTTTCATGGGGGATCTTTTTATTAAGTCCACTTCTAATTTTACTCAGGTGTTCACAAACAGTTGAAAATGCAAGCTTGAGTTTCTTAGCAAGTTCTTAAGTAGTTTGAGCTGTATTTGCTTCAACAATTTCCTTGAGAGTCATCATCAACTTAACTATGATGTTCTCCATCTTTCTAGTCTTCAGCAACTTTTAAATTTAGCTGTGCTTCCTTCACCTGATGTTTCCACAACATTTCGAGCAGTTTGGGAGGCAATGTTCCCAAATTTAAAGCCATGAGGGATGATATACGAAAATTCCTGCTTCCCAAAATAATCACAAGACGCTTAATATAACAAAACAAAATCTAATTTTCAGCAATGGTAGTACTAATAGAGAAGGCGTGGTATGGACCTTAAAATAAAATGCCAAATATGTGTATATATTAACATTTTAAAATTTAAAATTAATAATACAAATAACCGCTATTAAATTCCGAAAGACCTAATAATATTCAAGAAGGAACTTCACATATAATTTTATTACAGATGTACTTCACCAGTACAAGATCTTACAAAAGGTAAAATCAGTTTTCAGAAAAACATGTCAATTTTGGGTTGCGTCACTTATTTCTACAAAGTAATATTTAACATTGAACGTTTAATTAGTTTTACATAAATATTTTCCTACTATTCGGCAAGTCTGCAAGAATTCCATGAGTTTGCCAATTTTCAATACAAAAATAGTCTTGAGTATTCGAAAATTAGATAATTATGTTCTCTCAAAACTCATGTCTTCAATAGGCAAAATAGATTAACCAATAACGTCTCTCCTCTGCGGGCTGTAGCTTCAGTCTTTTATACAAACACTTAAAAGCCGGGGATAGCTGAAAATGAGAAAGTCAAACCCATGGCACTTCTTTCAGTTTTTGAGACTTTGCCAATGAAATAAATAAACAAAAAAGTTTATACATTTATTTCTAAGTTCAGTCGGAATTTTATTGAGTAAAAAATTCCTAATAATACGAAGGGAAACTAAAATGCTGAATATGACTTAGAAATCTTCTGATAATGGCCAAGCAGTGGATCACTTGCTAAGAACGTTTGAATGGTGAAATTAGAAGATCGTGAATTCGATTTTTCAGTAGAAAAATTGTTTCCAAATATCTGGGAAATTTAGCGCAGAAGCAATGCATGTTTTGAAATGTTCTTTCTGTAGTAGAATTTGGCTCTACTTTTTTCTGCTTGATTCGGTTTATTTACGGACGCTCTTTAACAACTCAAGTCATCAGCGCCCCATTCAAATCAGGGCTTGAAACGGCCGACAAATTTTGCTCAGAGGCCTCTTCTTTCAGGCTTGAGTTTTTTTTTCGTGCCGTAAATGTACGACACGGGACCTCCGGCTTAACTTCCCTTCCGAAGGAAGCCACACTTAGAAATTTTCGCCCGAAAATAATCCATCGGTCCTGACCGGAATCGAACTCGCGATCTTGACAAAGCACATGTTTCCACTAATACATTTCTATGGAAATATTAAAGAAATGTACTTAAATGGATTTTATTACTTCTATAAAATGATAGGATGCAAGAACCCAAGAGCGCGCAAGTTTTTTTTTTTTTTGAGTAGTGTTTAACGCCCGTTTTTACTACTGAGGCACCACAGGCGGTGGACACTGATGATACATGAGATGAAATGATTAATTGGGAAAGGATTTATTTTTTTTAAGGAAGGAAGCGTTCCAGGCCTAAGTTTAGGTACCTCCCCGGCATTTGCCAGTTATGAAGACTGAGGAAAACCTGGAAAAAACCCCAGTCAGGGAGGACGGTCCTGGCGGGATTCGAACCGCAGACCTCCCGCTCACGAGTCCGTGCCTTAACGACCTCGGCCACCCGTGGCGGTAGCGCGCAAGTGAATATCTACTTTCATCTATTTATTGATTGCATTATTAAAATAATATTTTAATCTTACATAGCAGTTTTCTTTTCAGTATCTTCCAAAATTAAATTATTACGGCTTAATTGTTGAAACAGTGCCTAATGAAATTACCACAAAATTATCACGGTATTTTATCTACTGCAGGCTACTACCCAGGTGATTGGCACCTCAACATTTTCAGAAATAGAGTCGCTATGAAATAAATAGATAAAACTACAACTGTATTGGTTAGTATGTGACGGCATGACCAAAAGTAGAAACATCAGAAATTATATCTGCTGAGACTCCTCTGAATAAATAAATACCGAGGGAGCCAAAAAAAGTATACACACTTTTACAGTAGATATCTATTTAATATATTTAAAAGTAAGAAAAACAACAGTAATGTATAGCATGATGTTCTGTAAACAGATGTGACTCTCATACATTATGACAGTGTTGCTATGTGACAGCTAATGAACAATGAACAAATGAAGCCAAGATTATAGTATGATGTTCTGTAAACAGACGTGACTCACATTACGTTATGCTAGCGTTGCTACAACAAAACGAAGCCAAGATTATCGTTTGAAGAGCGGAAAGCAATTGTAAGTGGTATTGGAAAACCGAGAATGTTGTTGAAGTTCGAAGGCAATAGGACGAAGAGGTTTCCATCGCGTTCTCCGGATCAGCTCCGTTGCACTTTTACCTATGGGGAACTCTTAAGGATGTTGTATACCGTAGAAAACCAGCTACACTGACAGCACTTCGGGAAGAAATTGAAAAGGCACGTACTGCAATCGCTGAGGACACTTTCGCAAACGTTGCTCAATCAGTAGTTCAACGTACTCAGAAGTGTAATCGACGCCGATGATGGGCATTTTGAGCAACTGTTGTAACTGTAAAAGTCTAAGATGATTAGTGCTCATCATTTTCTGTTTGTGTGAATTCAGTTTTGTTATGTTAACACAGTTTTTTCTTTGCTTGAAGTGTGTGTACATATTTTGGCATCATTTGTATATAGCAACCTAATTAGTATTATATAGGTGGGCTGTTTTCTCAAATTTGCGTTAGCACTACACAATTAAAATTAAACAATTATCTTCTCATAAAATTTTGATTGCGGTGAATATTTTGTTTTTAATTTTACTGAATAATTCTCTTACTGTAGCATTAAAAATGAGGAATAAATTGCCTTTGAACACATTTAAATGCAAACTGAAAGAGCCATTATCGTTTCATCAAACGCAGCAATTCATTGCGACAGGATGTCAATAGGGTCCAGTGTAAGACAAAGTGAAAGATATTTGCGATTATTAATGATTTCTAGGATTGAAGTTCTGCGTACGAACGAAAAATGACGTGAGTATGTTTATTTTCAAACAGAGCTTAAGAATTCACACTAGCATTTCAATGCGAGGATTGGTGATGAGTTGCATTGAAGCAATTGCTGCGGAACAAAGTCTTTGTCTGCTAGAAAGACAACTTGGCTTGAACTCTGGTAAAAGCAATTGGAAGGCGAGCGACCTAACCATCTGCCCACACATAATTGAAGATTAGGCATCGGAAATAATTTTAGAAAACGAAAAAAAGAGAAGAAAAGTTCGAATAGGCTTTGTCGAAAATGTTTGAAAATTGTTACCGTATAACAATGGCAGTGATAAGAAGGATGAAAGCATGTAATAAATGCTCCCTTTTAATACTTAGTCATTGAAACAAGTTTTAAATCATGACATAATTGAACTTTTTGAAACATCAAGACTGCATATATTCCAAGTTCTTTTAAGTTAATACAAACAGGGGGAATATTCATCGTTAAAGTTTTCGTAGTGGTGAAAACTTGGAACAGAAATTTCTTTCCGAGGCACAAAACTCTGCGTGTATTGGGACTCCATCATGGAACTGGAATGAGGGACCCAGGGCGCATGTACGAAGATGAGGATGGAGTGGAATGGTCCAGAGCAAGCAGGAGGAGGGAAGTGTACAGATCAATAGCCTGCCGGGGCTACGTCCTTTGTATACAGTCGCTACACACTTTATCACCTTCAAACCTTTCTCAAAATGCAGAGAACAACGCTCCCATCTACAGTTCAATGCCTTAGAGGAATGGTTCAATTAACCACAGTGGATATTATTATTGCAGTAATTGTTTTAAGGCAGTTCAATAAACCAGCAAATAACTAGAGCTTCGATTATCACGTTGCATGACAAATACGTTCTTTCTCGTTGTACCATTATAAATATTATAGTCCTAACACACGTTAAATACTAAATTCGTTATCTTAATGCTGAAACAGCGTCTTTAAAATACAGTTATAGCAAAACTTATACTATAAACTCGCAGTTATTTTTTTTTTTTTTTTGTTTACATCCAATTTTTCATTTCATTGTGCCGAAGGTCCCAAAAAATGTATTCACACTTTCACAGCAGATATCTATTTAATATATTTCAAAGTTGGACGGAAAAACAACAGTAATATGTAGTATGATGTTCTGTAAACAGATGTGACTCACTTACGTATGTTAGAGCGCTGCTATAACAAAATGGAGTCAAGATTATCGTTTGAACAGGAGAAAGCAAGGGTAGTGCAAAAACCGAGAATGTTGTTGAAGTTCAAAGGCAATGGAGACATGTGTACAGAACAGAACCGTCAACGCGAGTAACAATTGCACGCATTCGAGACAACAGCAGATATGAGAAAGTTCGTACAGCAACAAGCCCCGTGTCCTCGGCTATGGTTTTGGAACGTTTTGAGCACTCACCGCAGAAATCTACAAAGCAATGTGCACGTGAGACTGGGATTAGCAGAACCAGCGTACGTCGTATTATTAAAACAGCAAAGTTGAAAGTTTTCATCCCAAGACTTTTGCATGCATTAAATGAAGATGACCCTGATCGGAGAATCAGCATTCTTAGTGGTTTCGGAACATGTTGCAAGAGGATAGAGCCTTCGTATGGACCGTTGTTTGGTCCGATGAGACGCAATTTAAGTTGAACGGAACCGTTAACCGGCATATCTGTGTCTACTGGTGTACAAACAATCCGCATGTTACTTTGCAAAAGGCTGTTAATTTACCTGGAATTAAGTTTGGTGTGGGTTGTAATCTATGGGTCCTATTGGACCATTCTTTTTTGAAGTAACAGTAATTGGCCCAGTGTACCTGAACAAGATACGCACCTCCGTCTTACCCGCCATTCATACATGCACTCTGTGGAAAATTTGTAACTATGAAAATCTAAGATGATTAGCAATCATCATTTTCTGTTTGTGTGAATTCAGTTTTGTTATGTTAACAGTTTTTTCTTTGGTTGCAGTGTGTATACATTTTTGCCACCCTCTATATTTGAATAGTATTAGTTTATATTACTACACTCTATTGCATGAGTAAATATTTCAGAAACGAGCAGAGTGAATTTCGTAATTTTTATCAAAGTAATAAATGTATAACATTATAAAAAAATTCAAACACTGTTTTTTTATAAAAAAATACTATCAAAATAAGTAATATTGGTGTCTGTTTTCTGGTGAATTTCTCAAAAGTCAATGCCCTCTTATATTATACGTATGACGTCATATCGATGGAGGTTATTTCGTTCGTTTGTCTGTTGTTATTGTTGTTAGGGAATATGGATCTACTGCAAGAAATGTTAGCTGAAACTGAATTGTCAGTGATACCAGAAACTCTTATGGCACTTATCAGAAGATATACGACATATTGGTAAATTGGATATACAGTTAAATATTACGCACATTTCAGAATAGCTTTGTATTATCAAATTTTATTAATTCATTTGGTAACTCATGTTAGCATACTTATTTTTATTTGGTCTGTAGTTATAGGTTCTGCAATTGATTCATTGATTCTGTTTTAATTATACATACTTTTTCCTTAATATTATCGTAATATTGTATATAATTAATGACAGTATTTTAGCGCCATAAACGCCGAAGTTTATATTACTGTAACTAAGTCAAACATTCTAAAAATGAGATACACAGATGAAAATATTGAATTAATGATGATGGATTGATTTTTTTTTATTGGTTTATTTATGGACGCTCTTTAACATCTCAGGTCATCAGCGTCCTATTGAACTCAAGGCGTGAAACGGCCGACAAATTTTGCTCAGTGGCCTTTCTTTCAGGCTTGAGGTTCTTTTTCGTGCCGTAAATGCATGACACGGGAGCCACGGCTTTACTTCCCTTCCGAAGGAAGTCATACTTAGGATTTTTACGCCCGAAAAAATCCATTGGTCCTGCCCGGGTTCGGACCCGCGTTCTTGGATTTAGCAGATAGCCACTACACCACAAGGACCGACATGATGATGGGGATCCAGTTCGGTAGCAGCAAGAAACGTCAGTGGAAAACAAAAAATACAATAGCAATAGGGATATGAAGATCCTAGTAAAAATGCAAATATTTCAAAAAATCAATGTGGATACTAAATAGGTTCAAAATCTGCAGCACTCACTTTTACAATTTGAATAAACATAATTATCAATGTGCACAATAAACACGCTTGTATTTATGTACTATTTCATTGTGTGCTTCACTTTACAGCAACTGTACGGTAGTATGTCATATGTCATTACGATATTTAATGCACGATACACATTACCTAACCAAGGTGACCGAGGACTCGCGAGCGGGAGGTCTGGGGTTCGAATCCCGCCTGGACTGTCCTCCCTGACCGAGGGTTCTTTTTTTCAGGTTTTTCTCAGTCCTCATAAATGGCCAATGCCGGGGAGTACCCTAAACTTAGGCTTGGAACATTTCTTTTCTTAAAAAAAATCCTTTCCCCATATATTATTTTCATCTCATGTATCACCGCCTGTGGTGCCTCAGCAGTGATAGCGGGCGTTAAACACATTAATAAAAAAAACATGGTCGATGCAATATATTACAATACAAGTGTTGACAGATTTGAGGTTAAGCTTGAAGAAACGAGTGAAGTACACATGTAATGTACTCGTATGCTGTTTATGTATAACAGTTTATTTAAAAAAAGTGTTTTCAATTTTAAACATTACGTGCATTTGTTTCCTAAACAAAACTTTTTGATATTAAACCAAAAATATCTGTGTTATTTACGGACGCTTTTTAATATCTCAAATTATCAGCATTCCATTCATTTGAAGGCGTGAAACCGTTGATAAAATTTGCTGAGAGGTCTCTTCTTCTTGAGGTTCTTTTATGTGTCGCAAATCTACGATATGGTTTTATTTCCCTTCCGTATGAAGCCATACTTAGGACTATTATACGCTGAAACCGGCAATCTTGGATCTACCAGGCAAGTAAGGTTACCACTAGACCACAAAGGCAGACTGATATTAACGTGGCCACTTCACATTTGCTGCAGTTACTGTTTCGTGTATTTACTCAGATGCATTCGTAAAAACGGACGTTCAAAACTTATTGACATCCCCATAATTTGGAGAGCGCCGATAAATCAAGTAAATAACCGCTTTTACTGCATGGTACCTCAGAACATGTACCAGGGTAGGTCCGTTAAGTTTCCGGCCTTGCCTATAAGGATTATCGCCTTCACAAAATTCTTATCTGGTGTCATACATTATCTGTTAAGTAAATAATTGCAGCTGTAACTGTGTTCAGTTGTTCAGATATAGTTGTATAAAGAAAGCTATGTGTAGAAGATTGTGACATGTTCAAAATGGAGTCTCCACCTGTTATTAAGTTGTTCACAAAAATTACTCCAAATAAAATTAAACAGCGATTGGACGTTGTATATGGGGTAGCATCCCCCTCATATTCTACCGTAAAAGAATGGACCACACTTTTCCGAGTGGTTCGAGAAAGCATTGAAGACGAACAGCGTGCAGGTCGGCCCTTGGAGGTGCTCACTCCTGAAAACATCGCTCCTGTGGAAGGAGAAATTGTAGAAGACCGGTGGCTCAAAGTTACAGAAATAGCAGCTTTCTAGAACAACAGTCCTTCGAATTATTCATGAATATTTAAACATGAATATGGTTAATGCAAGATGGGTCCCTAGACTTCTTTCCTCGGTCCAAAAGCAGCAACGAGTCATCTGTTGTCAGGCATTTTTGGAGCTCCGCCTGCCGTGGCAACGAGAGAGAAGTTCTGCAAACCATTGTTACAGGAGATTAAAGTATGGTCCTCTACTATGATTCCTTACCCAAAAGAGAATCAATGAAGTGACGTAAACCTGGCGAAGCATCGCCTCTAAAGGCCAAGGTCTCTCAGTCGACCAAGAAGTTCATGGCCACAATCTTTTGGCTCTGTAAAGGAATACTCTTCATTGACTTAAAGGAGAGGAACATCACAGTAAATGGGGAGTACTATGCTGGCCTACTGCATAGACTACGTGCTTCCATCAAAGAGAAAAGGCGAAGGAAACTGAGTGGTGGTGTGCGCCTTCTTCACAACTAGGCGCCTGTGCACATAGCTCTTGTTGCAAAGGAAAATGTGGCTTCAAGGGTATCGATCATCCACCCTACAGCCCATATCTAGCTCCCAGTGAAACTGTGAAGAAATGTGGCTTCAAGGATATCGACCATCCACTCTACAGCCCAAATCTAGCTCCCAGTGACTATTTCCTCTTCTCAAGATTCAAGAAGCCCTTTCGAAAAAGGAAATTTAAGCGTGACAAAGAAGTGATGAATGCTATTTATACCTATTTTGCATGCAAGACTTCTGACTTTTTGAGGCGGGGATTGAAATGTTAATTTAAAGATGTGAAAAGTGTATTGTAATAACGGGTAACTATATTGAAAAGCGAAATATAGTTGATGTCTTTGTCATACCTAGAAAAAATGGACCTATCCTCGTATGTTAGCCAGGGTTTGAAATGGTGAAGAAAAATTCCAAGAATCGACGGATAGGACTCGAATCTTGAATCTTTTGGCCTATCGGGCGAACACTCCGGGCATCGAGTTAGCGTAATATTTCTAGTCTTATGAGTCTACAGAGAAATGGAAGGTTATTTCATAAAATAAGTGTTGATCCTATGAAGCCTTCAGTTAACCTTGATATAAGAATCAATTTTGCTATAATTGGCTGACTTCCATTGCAAATACTCGCCATACAGTGTTTAGTGTGAAATACAACCTAATCCATGTATTGAGATTAAGTAGAAACCTGGACCAAAAATATTCGAGTTGATATTAAGGGGGTTACCCCTTAACATCAACTCTCTTTCACGAGATGCCTTCGAGATCTTCAGGATATAATTTAAAATAAGTAATTTTCAGGACAGAACACGATAATCCTTTGTTTAAAGTATTGTTATAGAAAACCGAAGATCTGTGATTCGGTTCAAAGTTTTCTTCACTTCTAATTATTATTATTATTATTATTATTATTATTATTATTATTATTATTATTATTATTATTATTATTATTATAATTACTAACCTTGTTATTATGTTATTATTATTATTATTACTAACCTTGTTATTATGTTATTATATTATTATTATCGTAATTATTATATTATATTGTTATTATTTATATTATTATTATTATTATTATTATTATTATTATTATTTCCTATATTCTTATATCGATAATAAGGATCTCAAAGAATTTTTATTCATCTATGTCAAATACATGGTTTGACTTATATTTTAAAACCTATTTAAAGGAGAACGACAATAAATTAACTCCACAATTTGATCAAAAGAAAAACTGGCATGGATAATGTAAAAATAGTAAAACTCCGAGAAATTATAAAACTTGCAGAGACTGAAAGAAAATACTGAGGCAAAATAGTTTAAAAATATCTACCTTCAACCTATAATACCACAATTCAGGGCCGAATGTCAAAGACAGTATTGAAAAATCCTTCTGAATCATTTGCGAATAAACATTAGAAGAGTAAGGAGTGAAAACTGGTAATGCGCTGAATATACCTTAATCGCATTTAATTATATTTTAATATAAGGTCAAAATAAAACCGAACTGTACCTGCTCTGCCGTAGTTTTAGGCAACTTTTCTGCCTTGTTTTTCTGAGTACAGCACATGTTTTCAAGCATATGACAGGCTGCGGCTGCGCGGGAGTAGTAGTAGATTTATTGTGACTAGCATAGCATAATGACGTTTGCATTTAGAATATGTTGCCATTTTTAGGTGTCGTCATAATGCAGTGCGACGAAAATGACTCATTTATGGCAATAAAAGAATTGACTCTTCATCATGATAACGGTCGCTTCAAGTGAGCTAATTCCTTGCAATGCATGCCTGTCATCCTCATCCTTCGTATTCTCCAGATTATGCTCTAATTGATTACTACCTGTTTCTAAAAGTCAAAAAAAAAAAAAAAAAAAAATTGTTCGCTTCGGTCGAAGAGCTGAAGAAGAATCCGCTCTGCAGGAAATAACAAAAAATTAACTGCAGCACTGTTTCGAACGCCGCAGAAGCGTGTCACTGAAAAGGGGTTTACTTTGACTTTTACTGTTTAGCAAAAAGTTTCATTCACTCTGTAAAAGCTTTTATACATATTCGGTTTCATTTTTAATCTACTAGTCTAGAGGCCACAGCGAGAATGCAGGACGACAGATGGACGTATAAGACTACCATGTGAGATTCGGGCTTAGGCAAACGACACAGAGGCAGGCCAAGACGGAGATGGAAAAACTTCTATGCGGCACAAACTGGTCGACAATGGTCCAGAATAGCAAGAAGCAGGAATACATGGCAAACCATCGAACGTCAACTCGGAAACTAACAAACCTAATGAACCTAGTGTAGCATACTACTGCGACCCTAATGCGAATTAGCTAATCACATTAGCGAATAAGAGCTACCCTCTTGTAGAGGCCTTTACCCTTCTTAGGGACATTCGGAGTTAATAGTATATCGACATTAGTCTCCCCCCTTTTTTTTCTTCGTAATGCATTATTTAAAAGTAAAAGAGTTAAACTCTTTAAGCGATATAATTTTAACTTACTTTGTTATAGTTTGGTATTATTATTGAATATTAATTATTTTGTGTACCAACAGCGATTGATAAGTGTTTTAATGATATTTGCATGATATGTTCATGAGTACTAACCGTGTTTTTGGAGTTTATTTTTTCATTTTAAATTAAGTTAATGCTTAATATATGCAGTTAACAAAACGTATGTTATAATATTAGTATTTAATATTATATTTGAAAGAGTAAATGTTTAAGAAATGATGAATAAAGTTTCGTAATATTTATGAACGCAGTAATTGTATATAATCAAGTTTTATAGTCTTATTATTTGGTTACCGGAATTATAAAACGATATTCACAAAATAAAATTCATATTAATGACAATCTGTAATGAATTACTCCGAAGTCCATGCCATTTTTATTAAACGTATGACATTATTGTATAGATATAGATTATTTAGCTTTTTATTGTTGTTAGCGAAGATGAATTTATCGCAAGAAATACTAACGGTGAAATGTTATTAATGCGAGATACAGTTTCAACTGCTATGAAGATAAATGATTCTCTTTTCAGTAATACATAAATTGTTTCTTTAATGTGATCGCAACGAAATATTCAGCTGATAGCATTTTAACGCTGCAGAAGTCGCACCCATTATTGTAACAATAGTCATCAAGCATGATTTAGTATTATTAAAGTGTGTTTTGTTAAATATATGGCATTCTCAGACATTTCTGCCAACAATAATTATTTAATAAATGTATTACATAAATTATATACTTAATAGCAGAACACATAGCATTATTAATATAAGAGAACATGTTCTTAGCATGTAGCTAAGGAATGTATGCAGTTTGATTGGTTAGAAGATACAATAGAATGTGGTCACAGTTTTAAATTATAGCACACCATTAAGAGTTCACTTTGTTTTAACGTTAAAATGTAAATGAGATAGAAAATTAGAACAAAAAATATGTAATGTGTTATTTGAGGATATACTCATAAGACCTAACAAAAGCAATGTAAAAAATTGCAGAATGAATTATAATAGTTACATACGAGGGTAGATCCATAAGTTTCCGGCCTAACCATTTTCTAGATATGATACAGACAAAACCCCTTTTCACTTTCCAATATAGTTGCAATACACTTCTCACATCTTTAAATTAAAATTTCTATCCCCACCACCAAAAAAGTCAGACTTGTCTGCAAAATGGGCATAAACATCATCCATCACTTCTTTCTCACACTTTAATTTCCTTCCACAAAGGTCCTTCTTAAGTTTTGCGAAGATGAAATAGTCACTGGGAGTTAGATCTGGGCTGTAGGGTTGATGGTTGATCTGCTTGAAGCCACATTTCTTCACAGCTTCCTTTGCAACAAGAGCTGTGTGGACTGGCGCGTTGTCGTGAAGAAGGCGCACGCCACCACTCAGCTTTCCTCGCCTTTTCTCTTTGATGGAAGCACGCAGTCTGTAGTAGGCCAGCATAGTACTCCTCATTTACTGTTGTATTCCTCTCCTTGAAGTCAATGAAGAGTATTCCTTCACAGTGCCAAAATATTATGATCATGATCTTCTTGGTTGACTGAGTGACCTTGGCCTTTAGAGGCGATGCTTCGCCAGGTTTACGTCACTCCATTGATTCTCTTTTGGACAAGGGATCATAGTAGAGGACCATAGTTTCATGTCCTGTAACAATGGTTTGCAGAACTTATCTCTCGTTGCCATGGCAGAACTCCAAAAATGCTTCACAGCAGATGACTCGTTGCTGCTTTTGGACTGAGGAAAGAAGTCTAGGCACCCAGCTCGATACTTCAATTTTGAACATGTCATAATTCTTTACTTAACAGATAAGGTATGACACCAGATAAGGGTTTTGTGAAGGCGATAATCCTTATCGGCGAGGCCGGAAACTTATGAACCTACCCTCGTACATGTTTTACTTGTAGAGAAATGTGTTATACTGTCCACTTATCACACAAACGCTCTAGGCACACATTCGGGATCGTCATTTTCTCCTTCGTCATCTATTTCTTTTAGCCGCTGAAGCCACCGATTTGGATCACTGGATACTTCAGACATAGCACCAGAGAAAACAACCGAAAATTACGCGAGCAACTGCTTGAATAACAATTGTTACCAACTTAAATATCCGTAACAATTTACAACTCTTCAGCAAGAATAAAGGTACCATTTAAATAAAGTAAAATAATAAGCAACTGAGAAGTGCATCATTGTCGACAATGACGGAAGAAAGCAATGAGAGGAAATGTGAGGTCATCCGCGAGGCCACTTGGGGATTAACAATGAAAACAAATTAATGACGTAATTATTACAATGGTAATTTTAAGGAACTAGTTTCATAACGTAGAAATGTATTAAATTACTTCTTGTATACATGTAGGAAGCCTTTTCAGTATACTAAATTATTGACTTCTCAAAGACATTCTTTTACAAAACGTTTCTGAGTAATATGTTTTAGATTCGAGGAAAGTCGTGAATTTCTGTTCCTCTAAGTACTTCGAACCAAAGTATACGAGACGGCAGGTGTAGCTAAGAGAGATATATATCGACTCGAGATATATCGAGTCGATTTTGTTTGCTCCGTAAAACTATCGAGCTCAACACCTGTCTGAAAGAGATTTTGTGTTTAATATTTTGTTTTCGGAGCCAAAACATCAAATCGTAAAATACAAAAGTTGTTTTGATATACTGCAGGACTAATTAACCCCTATTTATTTGTTTAGACAGACAGTTCATATCATTGAAGATAATGGTTTCTCCATTCTTTTGGCTTTATAGGAATTGTCCCTTTGGAGCTTAAACTATTTACATTATCTTTATTTCCTAGCAGCTGATTTATAATATAGAAGCTCCATATTTATTTTCATTTAATTTTTTCAATAAAGAATATTTTATATATTTTAGAAGTAACTTCTTTTTTGTATTAAAATTTTTATTGTGTATTAAAAACTGTTTATTGCGATTTTAGCTGAAAATTTGTTTCAATATCTAAAATTACTCTCGAAATGATATATATCTACCTGTATATTAACAAAAATAATAATTTTAATATAATAACAACAAAAATAATTTAAGCATTTTTCTCATGAAATTCTGAAAGTATAGGGTGATCCGTTTGTGTATGGCTAATAATAAATATCGCTACAAAAGCTAATATGAGAGTAGAAGACATTTTTTGTGGGAATTATTTTGCTTAAAGGTTGGCAATTTTCGTACATAGCAAGAATGACAATCAACAAACAATACACAATGACAAATGATACAAACCCTCCAGGATTGACGGATTTTTCCCGGCGCAAAAATCATAAGTGAAATCATAATCAAAAATCCTTCGGAAGGGAAGCCGTGGGTCCCGTGTCGTACATTTACAACACGAAAAAGAACCTCAAATTGAAAGAAAAGGCCTCTGAATAAGATTTATCGGCCGTTTCAGGCCCTGAATAGAATGGGACGCTGATGACCTGAGATGTTAAAGAGCGTCCGTAAATAAATCAAATCAACAACGACAAATGAAGGTCTACGTGATTGAAATGGCTACTGCAAATTAAAAGCGACTGCTTTAAAACTTTGGATATTTTGCAGTTGTTTCTGTTGCCACAACTTGATGAAGAAAACAATATGAACATTTTATTCCAGAAAGGGAGGTTACCTATTTTCTAAAAAAAATTAAAAATTGTTCAAACTTTCCAAATAACTCCACTTACAAATGGGCTGAATTGCATCACTGTCATGAGTTGTGCAGAGTGCGCATTGGAGGTCATCTAGCATTCTGAGAAATATCCCATTTTTCAATGTTGTATACACTAAGTTTCAAAATGTAATGTTTAGTAGTAAATGTTTAGGCGTTTTCGTTTTATTTATACCCCAACGGCTCACCATATAGTTCAATGCTTCTGGTTGTTACATATTAGCGAATTCCCAAGGAATATAAACTATTCCTGTTGCATCCGTAGAACGATTTTTGAATACTTTCTCCAATTCTCCATGGATTCTATCTACTAGACACCTATAATAGGAGAAATATATACACATGTATACATATTTATACATATTACATACACATATACATGTGTGTGTGCCTGTCTGTTAACGCTGTAGCGGTCCCAATTTTTTCCTCCCTTAACGAAACTCTGGATATAACCATCAATAACAAACTATTCAAGTTCGTTAACCAGCAAAATTGAACTATTGGGTGCAGAGGTTAACCTAAAGCGAAAATATTTTATCAAAAGCTAAAAGAAGTTCTAGCGGCCAAAATTTATGTTTATCTCAACAAAGCTCAATACATTTCTTTAAAATAAAATGATACAAATAGTTACCGAAAATCAAAGCAATAGGGCCATTAAGTTATTAATCTCTTTAGACGCTGCAATTTAATTTTTTTGAAGGAAACTCGGTATGTGACATTGAAATAAAACAATAAAAATAGTTTCTGAAAATCACTGAAATCGGATCGGAATATTGAGAGGGGGGGGGGGGGGTTACCCGAACCCAACATTTAAAAATCGCTCTAGTGGCATTGATAGATGTTTTTTCGCAAGAAACTCGGTATTTCCATTTCAATAGAATAAAAAAAAAAAAAAAAAAATACTTAAAATAAGGAAATCGGGCCATTAGAAGAGGGGGTTTAAATGAAACCCCAAATTTGAAAATAGCTCTAGCAGCACCAATGTTTGTTTTTTCACAACAAAACTCGGCTTATACCATTTAAATCAAATAAAAAAATAGTTTCTGAAAATCAGGGAAATCAAATTATTAGGAGTGGGGGTTTGCTTGAAGCCCGAAATTTAAAAATTACGCTAGGTACACAATCATTTGCTTTTTCACAACGAAATTAGTACATACCAATTAAATAAAATAATAAAATTGGTTCCTGAAAATGAGAGAAATGGGGTAATTAGGAGAGGGGGCTTACCTGAAATCCAAAAATTAAAAATCGCTCTAACAGCACTATATTTGTGTGTTCACAACAAAATTCGGTATATAACATTTAAATGAAATAAGAAAAACCAGGGAAATTGGACCATTAGGAGTAGAGGGTAAGCTTGTAAAAAGAAATTTAAATACGCTCTTGGGTTTACGTTTACCAATATTGCTTTAAAATAAAAAGATAAATTAATTCAGCATATAAACTGTATTTATAACGATGTATATGTTTTATATGTAACAAAAACATCGTCGTAAAGATAACAAATGTGAAATATTAATCTAATATTATATTTGTATGTAAGAGCACTCTGTAATAACCTTCAGAGAACGTTTGCGTTACGTTTTGTGCAATATTTAAATTAAATTTCAAAGACAATGAAAATGGATGAAACTTTCGATTGTTTATTGTTGATTGTGTGTATATTTGCATAGTACATTGTAATTGTTTTAAAATAATAACATGTTTTTGTTTTATCGAAACATATGAACATCATGTTCTTAAACACGCAATGCAACTCGAACTTTCTGTTATTTCTTTATTTAACTGAATGTGAAGAGTCCATAAACATGTTACATTTAAAAATGTTTAAAAAATTTAACACAATATAGCTTTGTCTATCAGCGATAATATATTTAATTTAATTAATATTATACAATAAATGCATTGTTTAATAATACTACTTCTAAATATGCGGTTTCTCGTTTTTGGTATTAACAGACAGCAAGAATTCTAATTTTGTTCCTTTAATACCACGCAATAATGCCATATTTTATTCATTTCATTAATTAAGTCATAATGTGTATGTTGTATTCTTTTTTAAAGTTTTTCTACTAGGTGAGAATTCGCCTATTTTACACAGCTCCTGCTGACGGTTTTTTTAGCCCCTTGTTACAATTTTGTTCGCTGCAGTTAATATTTAGAGTAAAATAAGAAATATTTATCCAGTAATACTTGTAAATGTCCTAATGAACATTAAAAGCTGATGAACAATGTTTATTAAACCTGACAGATGTTTGCATGACTTATTAACAATCGTCTCGCAGTCTTCCAGACTACCTGAACGCTGTCTTTTGTGCGTTAGGAAAGAAGGCAGCTTTTGCGCTCCTCTGGGCAGATTATATTTCTTTCCCATGATTTATATACTCCGTTTAAAATGAAAATTACTCCCCTTCTCTCTTACCTACCATCCTTTTCGTAGTTTCCGTGAGCAGTCATTGATTTTCTTTTATTTCAGATCCCAGCTCACGCCGTCGCTTGCTGTTGATATATCACGCGGATGAGCCGGCTTTTTGAGCTTACAGGACCTAAACTGCTTCTAGTGGTTATTAAAAGGCGTATAGCAAACGGGGAGCAAAAACGACTGTTCTCTTTATAAAAAGAGGAGTTACAAGTGAAGATTCCCTGGTTACTTATAACAAACGTGTTTGTCTCTTATCTCTCTCGCAGTTAGATATGGGGTGGGGGAAACTACAAACAAGATATTTTAAATGTGCATTTCTCAGCGAGTACAGTGCAGTGAATTTATCACAGACCCTTGAGTGATATTTATTTGGACTATTTCACGAATAAAATAGGAATTAAAATATAATTCCTCTAAACTTGAGTTACAAAATTAAAATAATTGTATGTTTGTACTTAACCTTTTCAAGCATCTTGCTACAGAAGAATGCCGATTGTTAGTAATGCCAATATAGAAGAGAAAAGTACGGGTTTAGGACTATTGCATGAATAGAATAAGAATAAAAGTAATACACAGAGGGTGCCAAAAATTGTAAACGCACTCCAAGCAAATAAAAAAATGTGTTAGAATAACAAACTGAATTTACACAAACAGAAAATGATGAGCACTAATCATTTTAGACTTTTACAGTTACAACAGTTGTTCAAAATGTCCACCATCGGCGTCGATACACTTCTGAGTACTTTGAACTACTGATTGAGCAACGTTTGCGAAAGTGTCCTCAGCGATTGCAGCACATGCCGTTTCAATTTCTTCCCGAAGTGCTGTCAGTGTAGCTGGTTTTCTACCGTATACAACATCCTTAAGAGTTCCCCATAGATAGAACTCCAACGGCGGTTGTGTTCTGTACACGCGTCCCCATTGCCTTTGAACTTCACTAGCATTCTCGGTTTTCCAAAATCACTTCCAAATTACTTTCCGCTGTTCAAACGATAATCTTGGCCCCATTTCGTTGTGGCAACGCTAGCATAACGTAATGAGTCACGTCTGTTTACAGAATATCATACGATAATCTTGGCTTCATTTATTCATGCTGATTTACCTGTCACGTAGCAACGGTAGCATAATGTATGAGAGTCACATCTGTTTACAGAACATCATATTACATATTACTGTTGTTTTTCTGTTCAACTTTGAAATATATTAAACAGATATCTACTGTAAAATTTAGGTACCCTCGATATATTTGAAATTAGTGCACAGAATATTAACACATGTATAAAATGTGATACTTTTGTATGTCTATTCTATTCAAAAACCGTTACACCGAAGTGGACAAAAGTCATCCATTACAATCACTACCGTTCGATTTTCTAATACAAAGTTAGAAAAAAGATAATATACAGTGTCACTATTTTTCTTTGTATTCTGTGGTTTGGAATTCCTAATGATAAGATCAATTTGCACATAGCACCAAAACGCTTTGAAGACCCCTCCATTTTGCGTTATGATTGTCGATTGTACATGCTTTTGTTGCAATCAATAGCTCCCCACCACCTCTAGCATAAGTGGTCAGTGATGCGGTTCCGGAATTATACAATGGAGGCATAGAGTTGGCTACACTGACCACAAGACAAATGTACGTCGCGTGATCAAACGGAAATGATGTTTTTTTTCCCTTGATAATTTCACTCTGTAATCCGGCTATGAAGGATAAAATTTTTTTCTTTCGTTTCATTGGTCGATTTTAAGATGACACCACATGAGTGAAATATTCATTATTAATCTACAAAAATTAATGGTATACTATTATTTAAATAAAATATATGATCATTGATATACAAAGTGCCGTGTGAGCATTTTTAAACATTTTTAAATGTAATCATGTTTATGATCTGAGCCTTCGATATCGTCTTTACATTCATTAAAATAGAGAGAAATAACAGAAGGTTTCGAGGTACATTTGTATTTAAGAAGATGCTCATATGTTTCAATAAAACAAACACATGTTACTATTTAAAAACAACTACAATATCAAAGTATATGCAAACAATCGAAAGTTACTTCGATTTTCATTGACTTTAATTTTTAATTTAAAGATTATTATATTAAAAATATGACGAAAACGTTTTCTGAAGGTTATTGCGGAGCGCTCTTACATACCTATATATTTCCCAAACATATATTAGATTAATATTTCACATTTGCTGTCTTCACGACGATCTTTTGTTCAATATAAAATACATGTATCGTTATAAATACAGTTAATATGTTGAAAAAGTTGTCCTTTTATTTTAAAACAATTAGACGAAAGAGTGCTTTTTAAATTTCGGTTTTCAAATATACCCCTATTCCTAATGGTCCGATTTCCAAAATTTAAGGGAACTATTTTTTTATTTTATGTAAATAATAAATACCAAATTTTGTTGTGAAGAAACATGAAGAAGAATCAACAAGAAGAAACAAATATTGGTGCAACCACAGCGATTTTTAAATTTTGGTTTTCAGATAAACCCCATTCCAAATGGCTGGATTTTCCTGATTTTCAAGAACTAAGAATTTTTCAAGAATTTATCTTGTTTTATTTAAATTGTATATACGGAGTTTCATTTGGAAAAACCAAATATTAATGCCGGTAGAGAGATGTTTTAAATTTTGCGTTTCAGGTAACCCCCTTCCTAATAGTCCCATTTAAATGATTTTCGTAATGTATTTTTCGTATTTTATTTCAATGGTATATACCGAGTTTCCTTTAAAAAAAGAAAAAGAAACAGTTGCAGCTCCTAGAGCAATTTTAAAATTTCGCTTTAACCCCCAACCATTTTTCAGATATACCTAATGCCCGATTGCCTTGATTTTCGGAAGCTGTTTTTATCAATTTATATTAAAGAAATCTACTGATTTTATTGAGGAAAAAAATCAAGAAAGATAGAAGAAAAAGAAATTGCGACCGCTAGAGCGATTTTTTAACTTTCGCTTTAGGTTAACCCCCCCCCCCCCAATGGTTCAATTTTGCTGATTATTGAACTCATTTATTAATTGATGCTTAAATGCATCGTTTCGTTCAAAAGAAAACAAAAATTTGACTGCTAGAGCGTTAACGGACACACACACATACGCGCGCGCGTGTGTGAGTTTGTGTGTGTGCATATTATAGAATTTTTTAATTGTATTTTTTTAATTGTAGGAGTCAAGTAGGTAAGATCGACGCAAATATGGATAGATTATTTAAAAAAATGTTCCATGGACATAACTGCAATAGCTTCATTACTTCAGAATTCGCTGAAACCAAAGCAACAGTTTCTTGAAGGGATTAATAATACGTTCAAAACAAGATATAATTGTTAAATATGAATTAACCAAATACCAGTTTATTTATTTATTTAGTTTATTTATGGACGCTTTTTAACATCTCAGGTCATCAGCATCCCATTCAATTCAGGGCGTGAAATGGCTGACAAATTTTGCTCAGAGGCCTCTTCTTTCAGGCTTGAGGTTCTTTATCGTGCCGTAAATGTACGAAACGGGACCCACGGCTCTATTTCCCTTCCAAAGTAAGCCATACTTACGATTTTTACGCCTGAAAATCCATCGTCCATCGATCCTGGCCGGGTTCGAACCCGCGACCTTGGGTTTAGAAGGCAAGTATGGTTATACCATTACACCACCAGGACCGACCTAAATACCACGACGTTTAGATTGAAGACGTAGAGAGCGCAGGTCGGCCATTGGAGGTGCTTACTCCTGAAAACATCCATCGCTCTTGTGAAAGGAGAAATTATGCAAGACCAGCGGCTCAAAGTTACACAAATAGCAGCAAGGTTGGGCCTTTCTAAAACAACAGTACATCGAATTATTCATGAACATTTAGACATGAATAAGGTTAGTGCAAGATGGGTGCTAGATTTATTTCATCAGAACACCTCTCTCGTTTCTACGGCAGAGCTCCAAAAATGCCTGACAACAGATGACTCGCTGCTGCTTTCGGACTGAGGAAAGAAATCTAGGCACTCATCTTGCACTAACCTTATAACAGCAGCGAGTCATCTGTTGTCAGGCATTTTTGGAGCTCTGCAGTGGCAACGAGAGAGAAGTTGTGCAAACCATTGTTACAGGAGATGAAACCATGTTCCTCTGCTATGATCCCTTGTCCAAAAGAGAATCAATGGAGTGGCGTAAACCTGGCGAAGCACCGCCTCTAAAGGCCAAGGTCACTCAGCCAACCAAGAAGATCATGGCCACAACCTTTTGGGACTCTAAAGTAATAAGGAATGCTCTTCATTGACTTCAAGGAGAGGAACATCACAGTAAATGGGGAGTACTATGACCCATGTGGGAACCAAAGAGAAAAGGCGAAGAAAGCTGAGTTGTGGTGTGCGCCTTCTTCACGACAACGCGCCTGCACACACAGCTCTTGTTGCAAAGGAAGCTTAAAAGAAATGTGACTTCAAGGAGATCGACCACCCATCCCACAGCCCAAATCTAGCTCCCAGTGACTATTTACTCTTCTCAAAACTCTAGTCGAGGAAGGAAATTTAAGGGTGACGAAGAAGTGATGGATGCTGTTTATGCTCATTTTGCAGACAAGATTTCTGACTTTTTTGAGGGGGGGGGGCGTTGAAATGTTAATTCAAAAATCTAAGAAGTGTATTGCAATAAAGGACAACTATATTGAAAAGTTAAATATATTTTTTTGTTTTTATCATGCTTAGAAAATAGTTAGGTCGGAAACTTATGGATATACCCTCGTACAAACACGCGTCATTAGCACAGATCATTGTATATAATCGTCCCATCTGGTATTTATCGCGCCGAACGAAACAACCATAATCAAGCTTTGCTAAAAAATTAATTCAGTGTAGTCTGATACACTTTTTCCTCAAATACGGTGATTCCAAGTTGATGGTACAAACTTTCAGGGATCATGAAGAATGGCAAATTCAACAATTTTAGATTAAGAAACCTGGTCCGGAAACGACGGAGTTTTAAATTATTAGTGAAATTGTGTCTATATGTAATTCATTTATTTATCTGTACAGCATTCACAAGGGCCTACATTCACAACAGATGTTCAAAGTGATGTCTCCTAATTCGGTTGTACCCATTCGAACAATATCACAGAAAGCGACTTCCCAGATCTTCTTCGGTCTCAACAAAGAAATCAAGTGGGGCCAGATCAGTTGAACGAGAAACAGGACCTCCTCTCCCATTCACCTTTCAGAGAACATCAGAGGCAGCTATTCACGAACAGTAAGTGCTAAGTGAGATGGGGCTCCGTCATGTTAGAACCACATATCAAGTGGGATACATTCCTATCGCTCAGAGAGTGCGTCTCTCAGTAACAGATTGTACACTGGTGCGGTTAATCGAGAAGGAGGTAGATACGGACCTATTAGTTAATCATTGACTATACGCGCCCACAGTTACTGCAAATCTGTTTTGATGGCTTGTCACAAGAGTAGCGTGAAGGTTCTCAACTTTCATCCCAGGAAAGTACATACGCAGGAATGTTACGGTCCTTCATACAGCGCTGCAGCAACCATTAGCAGCACATGACGCGAGGTCCGAAGTCAGTAGCACTTTCTGACGATGGTAGAGGTGTAGCTGCTGTTCCCTTATTACTTTCCACACATGCTGTGCGCAACGCTGATTTCACGTGATCCAGTTTTGATTGAAAACTCCGCACCCACGGGAGCAAGCATTTCTGTTCCATGGCGGAAATCCATACACTGCGTCGTTCTCCTACTCGATCGTTGTGTTGTGGTACCACTTGTCCAGTTTCCCTTAACCGTTGAACAGTCGGGAAGCATAGAGGGGTCGAATATCTTCTGCAAGAGTAATTGACAGACAAACTATCAGCTTCCTTACTGTTCCCATTGGCTTGTCCGTACCAAAAGCAAGTCTGCATATTCCGCAACCGTATACTTCAGTTAACTAGGCTGATCGACTGTACACTTCAACTGTCAAACACAGACGTTCACATCCAGACTGACCATGTTCGATACACATCACACTATCTGCATTGCAGTAATGGAGTTTCCTGTTCCCACCCCTCATGATGCAAGTCTACATGTTGGTGGCCAAGCAAGTACATGTAAAGACACCAATCTTGTACACTCTTGTACAAATAACGATTCGTAGGTTCTTGTATTCCACTGTTACATGGTATCCCATAACAATGTTGTCTTAAAACGTTCGTTCCGTCGTTCCAGCCCCAGGGTTCCTGGACTCAAATTGACACATTTGCCGTTCTCCATCATCCCTGACAGTTTTCATCATCAGCTCGGAAACATTCTGCATTTCATCTTATGAGCACTTGATACTTTTACGAGGACTAAGCTTTAAACATACTCAATGACCAGCAAATTAATCAGCCATCTTCTCAAAAAAATTAATTTTCTGTAAAACTGTTTGTGTTCATTGCCAGATATACCTGCCTCCCCCCCCCCCTTCCTTTCATTTCAAAGTCATTAAGTAAAGGAATAAGTTTGTTTGGGGAAAACAGCTATTTTTATAATAAAATACATATATCATTGCAGTTTCTAAATAAAGTTTTTGTGAAACTTCTGTTAACACTGATACCTGTCAATTGAAAGAATGTGCGTCAAATGACACAGAGGGTTATTAGAATTTCTTTTCGTGATTTCTTCCTCCCCTTGCAGCAGAAGATGACCGTTGAACAGAGACAAATAATAGCTAGAGGCCTGTATATTTGTACAAAACTATTTTTTTTTTTTTTTGGTTTAATTTAATGAGGGGAATCTTCTGCGCTGAGATAAAGCCTTTCAGTTCAAAGTTATATGTTGAGCATCTCAAGGTAAACATTATTTTGAAAATGAAAAAAAGAACTCAAAAAATTTAAGGTTGGGATTATTAGATTTACACCTTTATTTATATACCGAGAATGACGAAAAATGTTTACACACTTTCACAGTAGATATCTATTTAATATATTTCAAAGTTAGAACGAAAAGCAACAGTAATGTGTAGGATGATGTTCTGTAAATATATGTGACTCTCATACATTATGATAGCGTTGCTACGTGACAGGTAAATCAACATGAATAAATGAAGCCAAGATTATCGTATGATGTTCTGTAAACAGACGTGACTCACATTACATTATGATAGCGTTGCTACGTGACAGGTAAATTAACAATGAATAAATGAAGCCAAGATTATCGTATGATGTTCTGTAAACACATGTGACTCACATACATTATGATAGCGTTGCTACGTGACAGGTAAATTAACAATGAATAAATGAAGCCAAGATTATCGTATGATGTTCTGTAAACAGACGTGACTGACATTACATTCGTTCAACATAAATTGGGTGCACAATCCACACGTTATTTGGGAAATTTATCTAGAATTAATGTTTAGTATGGCTCGTCATCTAGGGGTCTAATTGGGCCATTCTTTTTTGAAGGAACAGTAACTGGCCCAGTGTACCTGAACATAATGTGGTTGCGAATTCTACAAGGCTCTAGGTCCAGGGGTGCAACACAGAGGTCTGTGCCACCCGTGATAATTTGCGTTAGGACGGTACCTTTAACACGCACACCGTCTTACCCGCCATTCATACACTCTATGGAAATTAGGAATTTTACTTCCAACAGGATGGTGCACCGCCACATTACCGCCGAGATGTACGTGCGTACCTTGATGATAATCTTCCAAGGCATTGAATAGGACGAAGAGATCCAATTGGGTTTCCACCGCATTCTCCAGATCTAACTCCGTTGGGCTTTTACCTAATAGGAACTCTTAAGGATGTTGTATACCGTAGAAAACCAGCTACACTGACAGCACTTCGGGAAGAAATTGAAACGACACGTGCTGCAATCGCTGAGGACACTTTCGTAAACGTTGCTCAATCAGTAGTTCAACGTACTCAGAAGTGTATCGATGCCGATGGTGGACATTTTGACCAACTGTTGTAACTGTAAAAGTCTAAGATGATCAGTGCTCATCATTTTCTGTTTGTGTGAATTCGGTTTTGTTATGTTAACGCAGGTTTTATACATTTTTGGCACCCTCTATAGTGACACCTCTATAATGAAAGTATGTTAAGATTGTTTTATATAAGTTTCCACCTAGTTATAGCATGCATCACATCTAAATATCATGTTTAACAGGAGTTTTATGACATTTAAAATGTGTTTTACTATCTTATTATTCTTTGTAGTATATGTGGGTATTATGGGTTTATAATAAATTTAAAATTTTTAGGTTTACTTCCTTACTAGATAGTGTATCATACACAATTATTACACAGCCATTATTATAAAACAAAATAAAATTGTAATCATAATCATAAATTGAAGTTAGTTGTTTTGAAGGGTTCCTTATTTTAAAGGAATAGTGTGCATATTTTTCATTAGCATGAACAAGGGAGAAACGTTATTTAAATGCAATATCGCAGTACTGGTCACTAGTCTACAACATTTTTTTCCCTTGATTTTTTTTATACTTAAACTTAAATATATGTCATGTGAATGCTTTAAATTCAAATCCGTTTTCAACTTTACTCTATCGGGCTAGATTTTAATCAAAATACCATCAAAAGTAATAATTTACTTATATTTTTATAAAACGTTATTACATTTTAAGACATATAGATAAGACAAAATTGTTTTTAAACGTTTCATTTTCATTTAAATATTAATGGATATATTGAAAAAAGAGAGCTATATGTCAATAATTATGAATTTCTAATTTTGTTATTGTTATTATTATTATTAATTATTATTTTCACTAATAGATAGAAGAAAACTTAACTATTTTTCCAAAGTTCTGATATGTCCTTCCCTAGTGTCCCTTTTCAAACACCAACAGTAATCAGCCATCATTGACACATCCCAATGCCTTGATAGCGGTTTGCATTGTTTTAATGTCTTTCACTGGTTGCAACAAGATTCGCAGGAAAGTAATCAATATGGCCATAAGAAAATGCACTTTAACACTCATTCTACACATTAAATTTCTAAAATGTTACAATATTTTCCCCATAATTTCTTTATAGTTCTCAGATTTCTTGTTGCCAAGAAAGTTTTCTGTCACTTTTTTGTATGTCAACCATGCTGACTTCTCTAACTCGGACATCGACTGAGGAAAGATCTCATCCTGCTCACGAATCTGCGGGTCCATCGAAAACATCTGCTGCTATCTTAGCTTCAGTTTTCTGTGGGAACAAGAAAGTTGAAATTATTCCTATTTTTATTCAGAGCAGTAACAAATTACTTCATGAGGCCTAATGTGGAATAGTGGGAGGATGTTAGAAGAAGAATTCATTGGTTCATATTTCATATTTTTTCTCGAGGAATTAAATTACTTCTTTGTGGCCAATTTATTTTGAAGGAATAAAATATTTTTCTTTTTATTTCTAAATGTACATTTTTTATATATTATACTAAAATTAGGTAGTGATAGAATCACCTATTATTGATTTATTTCCAGTCTAACAGTTCCTAACGAGGCTTCTTATGCAAACAAACCATAAAAATCACTTTATAAGTATGTAATTACACCAATTTTATTATGGTTTGGTTTTCAAACGCAGTGAAGAAATTAAACATTAAAGTCAAAGTAATACATTTTAAAATATGCAATTTGGGTTTGCTATAGATTAATACCATAGTTAAAAAAAATAATTTTAGTATAACCTTGCAAAAAATTGTTTTATAAGGACGTTAAAGGTGCGCTTGGCTGTACTATGCAAAAATATATGCATATTGTCTAGAATTACAGCAAATTTTCTTAAATAAGAATAACACATTCAAAAGCTTAAAGTGAAACACATTTTCTATGTTTATTATTACATGGGTAGGTCCATAAGTTCCCGGCGACGCCATAGGTCTGATCGCCCTCACAAAACCCTTATCTGGTGTCATATCTGGTGTTAAGTAAATAATTGCAACTGTAACTTCCGCTCCGCTGTGTTCATTTGTTCAGGCATAGTTACATAAAGAAGATTATGTGTAGAGCACTGTGACACGTTCGGAATGGAGTATCCAGCTGTTATTAAGTTCTTCACAAAACAAGGACTTATTCCAAATGAAATTAAACAGCAATTGGACAGTGTATATGGGGACGCATCCCCCTCATATTCTACCGTAAATGAATGGGCTAATGGTTTTCGAATGGGTCGAGAAAGCATTGAAGATGAAGAGCGTGCAGGTCGGCCCTTGAACGTGCTCACTCCTGAAAATTCTGCTCTTGTGGAAGGAGAAATTATGGAAGACCGGTGGCTCAAAGTTACAGAAATAGCAGCAACGTTGGGCCTTTCTAAAATAACAGTCTTTGAATTATTCATGAACATTTAAACATGAATAAGGTTAGTGCAAGATGAGTGTCTAGACTTCTTTCCTCAGTGCAAAAGCAGCAAAGAGTCGTCTGTCATTTGGAGCTCTGCCGTGGGAACTAGAGAGAAGTTTTGCAAACCATTGTTACAGGAAATAAGGAGGTCCTTTACTATGATCCCTTGTCCAAAAGAGAATCAATGGAGAGACGTAAACCTGGTGAAACACCGCCTCTAAAGACCAAGGTCACTCAATCAACCAAGTAGATCATGGCCACAATCTGTTGGGACTGTGAAGGAACACTCTTCATTGACTTCAAGGAGAGGAACACCACAGTAAATGGGGAGTACTATGCTGACCTACTGCACAGACTACGTGCTTCCATCAAGAGAAAAGGCGGAAAGCTGAGTGGAGATGTGCGCTTTCTTCACGACAACGCGCCTTTACACACAGCTCTTGTTGCAAAGGAAGCTGTGAAAAAATGTGGCTTCAAGGAGATCAACCATCCTCCCTTCAACCCAGATATAACTCCCAGTCACTGTTTTCTCTTCTCAAAACTCAAGAAGGAACTTCGATTGTGACGAAGAAGCGATGCATGCTTTTTATGCCAATTCTGGCTATTCGGGAGGGGAGGGGGATTGAAATGTTAATTCAAGGGTGACAAGTTTATTGCAATAAAGGGTAACTATATTGAAAAGTGAAATATAGTTTTTGCCTTTATCATACCTAGAAAATGGTTAGGCCGGAAACTTATGGACCTACCCTCGTACATTTCTTCGGAATTGGCTAAAAGCAAAAGAAATTACTACACAGTTGAGATTAACCCGTTTCCATCCAGCAGTTGTTAAGTGGTTTCCCGTTATCTTGCGCCTCTCGTTAAGATGGACAGACTTTTAATGAACCATAGATGTTCAAGTTTTACTGTACTTTTGAAGCACCCTTTGTCCTAATAAATGTGTCGTAACAACTTAATGACACTAACGCTGAAAATATTTCATTCATGGCGTCCCTGCCTTTAAATAATAAACAGTAGGGGTGCCGTTGCAGGGGCTTAACGCGGAAGGTAACCAAGATTAATCGCCTTAGCACCGGTAACACGGTAGCTAACAAAAGCTCGCTTTCCGAACATCGGTTAGCGATGCATTACATTGTGTGCGCGGCAAATAAAACCTTCACCTTTTAATGCCAAAGAGAAGTTTTAAATTATATGCTATTACACTTGAAAGTGATGAGCCGGTATTACGGCATCAGTAACAGATTTGTGTGCAGATCACAGCAAAAACACCAGGCGCTCCATTTCATTCCACTCACACCGCTAAATCCCCCCCCTCTCTCTCTCACTCTGATACACATAGAATGCGATCTATGTTTACATAATATCCAGTGATATCTATGTTTTTGAAGCAATTTTATTGTATTTAATATTCCATTTGCGCGAACGTATTTGTATAACGAGCAAAGAGTGTAACAGGAAATCTGTAAACATTACGCGTTAATATTGAAATAAAATATCTGGAATAAATGGCTTTCGTAAAGCGAGATAGTAGTTTTTGAGCTGTAGTAGAATTGCAAAAATAAAGCGTGATATAAAATTAAGGTGCACTGTACTAAATAATACTAAAGCTGACATCAAGGCATATACAAGGGTAGGTCCATAAGTTCCCGGACTAACCATTTTCTAGATATGATAAGGACAAAAACTACATTTCACTTTTCCATAGTTACCCTTTATTGCAAAACACTTCTCACATCTTTGAATTAACATTTAAATCCCCCCCCCCAAATAGAAGTGTTGTCTGCAAAATGGGCAAAAATAGCATCCATAACTTCTTCATCACACTTAAATTTCCTTCCTGGAAGGTCCTTCTTGAGTTTTGAGAAGAGGAAATAGTCACTGGGAGCTAGATCTGGGCTGTAGGGTGGATGGTCGATCCCCTTGAAGTCACATTTCTTCATAGCGTCCTTTGCAACAAGAGCTGTGTGCACAGGCGCGTTGTCGTGAAGAAGGTGCACACCACCACTCAGTTTTCCTCACTTTTCTCTTTGATGGAAGCACGTAGTCTGTGCAGTAGGCCAGCATAGTACTCCCCATTTACTGTGGTGTTCCTCTCCTTGAAGTCAATGAAGAATATTCCTTCACAGTTCCAAAAGATTGTGGCCATGATCTTCTTGGAAGACGGAGTGGCCTTTGCATTTACGCAGTTTATCAGTTTTACGCAGCTCCATTGATTCTCTTTTGGACAAAGGATCATAGTAAAGGACCATAGTGTCATCTCCTGTAACAATGGTTTGCAAAATTTCTCTCTCGTTGCCACGGCAGAGCCTCAGAAGTGCCTGACAACAGATGACTCGTTGCTGCTTTTGGACTGAGTAAAGAAGTCTAGGTACTAATCTATCCATGTTTAAATGTTCATGAATAATTCGAAGGGCTGTTGTTTTAGAAAGACACAACCTTGCTGCTATATCTGCAACTTTGAGCCGCCGGTCTTCCATAATTTCTCCTTCCACGAGAGCGATGTTTTCAAGAGTGAGCACTCCTAAGGGCCGACCTGCAAGCTCTTCGTCTCCAATGCTTTCTCGACCCATTCAAAAAAGTTTGGCCCATTCTTTTCTGTAGAATATGAAGGGGATGCTTCCCCATATACACCGTCCAATGGCTGTTTAATTTAATTTCGAGTAAGTTCTTCTTTTGTGAATAACTTAATAACAGCTCGAAACTCCATTTTGAACATGTCACAATCTTCTACCCATAGCCTTCTTTATGCAACTATATCTGAACAACTGAATACAGCGAAGCGTATGTTACAGCTGCAATTATTTACTTAACAGATAAAGTATGACACCAGATAAGGGTTTTATGAAAGCGTTAACCCTTATCGGTGGGGCCGGAAACTTCGTAACATGAACTACATTTAATATTTGTGACTCTCTCGACTGAGCACGTGACAATGTGTGCTTCTAGGAAAAAATTGTTTCGTCCTTAAGTTTTATACTCAAATGTATGTTCCAAATGCAACATGGAAGAGAAATGGAAGCTTATATTGTCATGATGGAAGCTGTACATCAAGTTTATTATCTTATTTTAATATTACTTGAGATAATTTACCGTCACGCCGTCATGTTTTCTAACGATCATTATGCAATTTTACGTACTTGTAAATATTTCTTTAAGATTATTATTTTAATTCACTAAAACTAGAAGTGCTTCATATCATTGCTCTACGAATATAATTAAAAATTCACTGAAAATAATGAATATCAGTGAACATATCCTGCTGTGATAGCAATACTACCCCTTGCTGGAGCATCTAGAATTATAGGAGCACTAAATTTCATTGCAACAATAATCAACATAAAACGAGCTTTCATAAACCTAACTCAAGTACCTTTATTCATTTGATCAAGCGAGTCTGGTTATGCAAACATCTGAGCGAAAGTTGCAGGTGTGTGCAGGATACGACACCCGCTGCTAGATGGAGGTTACAATGGTTGATAATGACACCGAAACGTCACATACTACACGGATCGGAATGTTGCTGAGTAACTGTGTGAGCGACATGTTCACGCGAGGTTTCTCTTCAATGAAAAATGATTCTCTCTTTTCTTCTTCATCAGCACTTTCCATGAAAAACAGAATACATCTAACCGTCAGCTATAAACTCTGCCTTTAAGAAACGATTGCCTTCTTCTTTGTTGTAGATTTGAAATTCATGTCCTATTTTAATGGATAATGTAAACAAAAACTGTGGCATTGCAATTTTGTAGCACGGAAAAGCTAACTGTAGTCTCAGTGCTGAAGACTTTATATTTTATTTCTTACAAATAAACTACTTATTTTTATTGTTTCGTAATCACAAGAATTACAGATGATTTCTTTCAGAACAAACTAATATAATAGACATCATACTTGTAACTACAATTTTCTTCGGGATGTTGTGTCGTGGTCTGCTGGAGATCAGAATTCAAGACCGTAGTTGACGACGAAACGTCTGGAATTCTGGTCTCCAGCAGAACACGGCACAATAGTTACATCTATGACTCCGGCCGTGGAAGCCTACGTTCTCTCAAGACATTAGACATTCCAATATATTTCTTCCCTGACATTCTTTACATTTTCACAAATTAACTACCTTACGAATATATGCACAGTCTCTCCAGGTAGACCGCCAAGGGTGGCCGAGATCGTTAAGACACGGACTTCTGAGAGGGAGTTCTGGGGTTTGAATCCCGCCAGGACCGTCCTTCCTGATTGAGGTTATTTCCAGATTTTCCACAGTTCTCATAAATGGAAAATGCCGGGGAGATACGCTAAATTTAGGACTGGGACATTTCCTTCTTTAAAAATCCTTTCCCAATATTTCATTTCATGTATCATCAGTGTCCACCGCCTGTGGTGCTTCAGTAGTAAAAACGGGCGTTAAACACCATTCATTCATACATTCTCCAGGTAACTCAAACTGAGGACGTCTAGTAGAACGTCGGTTCTGGTGGTGCAGTGGTAATCATACTTGGTTCGTAAACCCAAGATCGCGGGTTCAAACCCGGACAGGGTCGATGGATTTTTTCGGGCGTAAAAATCCTAAGTATGACTTCCTTCGGAAGGGAAGCAAAGCCGCATGTCTCGTGTCGTACATTTAAGGCACGATAAAAAACCTCAAGCCTGAAAGAAAAGGCTTCTGAACATGTTCTGAATTGAATGGGGCGCTGATGACCTGAGATGTTAAAGAGCGTCCATAAATAAAACAAATCAACAACAGCATCTAGAAGAAAGGATTTTAAAGGAAGTAGAAATATCATATAATGTTATAATTGTCTTTCTCTTAGATAAATTCTCTCAAACTGATATAAATAGAAATGTTATATAGAGATATGAGCGTAGTCAGAATAATTACCCGTTTTGACATAATTGTCTTAAAGCACTCATTTGAAATATCAAATCGTGTTAACTTTTTAACGTAAACGTGTCGTGGTTATTCTCTAAAATGCCAAATTTTGAGTTAAGCCTTCCTACACGCCCATGATAGAAAAAGGGAATGAACTCAGCAAAATGTTGCAAACAGTTACATAAAAGCATATTATTAGAATGAAGCGTACCGGATGACAGTTACGTGGTCTATCCGCCGCCCCCCAAAAGTGCCTGAACTTTTACAGCAGAAATCCAAACAAGAAGGATAAAGAAAAGGAAAAAGAACCTCAAGCCTGAAAGAAGAGGCCTCTGAGCAAAATTTGTAGGCCGTTTCACGCCCTGGATAGAATGGGACGCTGATGACCTGAGATGTTAAAGAGCGTCCGTAAATAAACAAATAAAAAATCCATTACACCATATTGTATATAGTGAAATATAACTATTAACATTCCTGTGGGTGATGCCCAGAGCAGCCCTAATGAGGACAATAGAATATATACAGTAAACAATGGTCACATACGACCATGGCGTACAATTGCATGCGTAATTGCAAAAATAAGGAAATTTATATTAACAATTGATAAATAAAATACGTTTATGGTAGGAAGAACGTCAGATAAGCTCTGTAAGATAAGTGCAGTAAATGTTAATAAGCGGGAAGTATCTACTTGTATCGTCGTCGCCAGGAATGTAAAAAAAAAAAAAAAAAAAAAAAAAAAAAGGTAAATATTTGGCGTAAAAGAAAGTGTATATAAAGTTATATCTAAATGATGGTTTAAAGCAAAGGAAATGCATACCAGCTTTATAAAATTTTATTAGAATTCATTTTCAACTATTAAACAATGAGCTCTTTTTTTTTTTTTGAGTAGTGTTTAACGCCCGTATTTACTACTGAGGCACCACAGGCGGTGGACACTGATGATACATGTCGGTCCTGGTGGTGTAGTGGTTACCATACTTGCCTCCTATACTCAAAACGCGGGTTCGAACCCGGCCAGGACCGATGGATTTTTTCGGGCGTAAAAATCCTAAGTATGGCTTCCTTCGGAAGGGAAGTAAAGCCGTGGGTCCCGTGTCGTACATTTGCGGCACGAAAAAGAACCTCAAGCCTGAAAGAGAGGCCTCTGAGCAAAATTTGTCGGCCGTTTCACGCCCTGAGTTGAATGGGACGCTGATGACCTGAGCTGTTAAAGAGCGTCCTTAAATAAATAAATCAATCAAAAACAAAAAAACTGATGATACATGAAATGAAATGATAAATTGGGAAAGGATATTTTCTTTTTTTAGGAAGGAAGCGTTCCAGGCCTAAGTTTAGGTACCTCCCCGGCATTTGCCAGTTATGGAGACTGAGGAAAACCTGGAAAAAAACCCCAGTCAGGGAGGACGGTCCTGGCGGGATTAGAACGGCAGACCTCCCGCTCACGAGTCCGTGCCTTAACGACCTCGGCCACCCGTGGCGGTACAATGAGCTCTTGAATTAAAACAAGGTCATACCAGTGTTGTAGACGACCCAGTGAAACACTTCCAAAAAGTGCAACGCAGTAGAATTCGTGGAACAAAACATATATGCAAGTATATGATCGCCTTGTTAAAATGAGACTAGAGGGATTTTAAAAGTTATATTTGCGTATGAAAATATAGCAATACGTTTAACAGCAAATGTCGAATATTCAGCGCCAAAGAAGACATGCAGATAAGATTAAGACATCAGCCATTTTGAATGCTAAATGAATGATACTAATTTTCAACCTTCGGAAGGGTACAACAATATCCGAAAAGTACTGTTTCAATCTTTAAAACTACCCAGATGAAAAATTCATAAGAAAAGAAGGAAAAACAAAGTTTTTATCAAGATCTGCTTACAAAACTATTTTATAAATAGAAAAATTGAGAGATTTGAAGCATAAAATGTTGCAGCATGCACTTTACTCCCCAGATTTCGCTCCCTCTGATTTGCAGCTGTATCCAAAGCTCAAACTCCAGCATTTCTCATCGAAACAATAGACGGCTGACATTGTAGCGTCTCCAGAACAAATGTCTTGACCTTAAGGAACATTATGTCGAAAAATAAAAAGGTTTTAAGTTAAAACTTTCTTTCTTCGTCGTTAGGTTGAAAACCTTTGAGATTCCACTCGTGTATTGCCGGAATGGCAGAAAAAGAAACAAGTATTATGGACAACTAACAGCATGTTTATGGTTAAGTGTTCCTCGGCTCACATCACGCAGGTACTTGTACTCAGTAGCTGTGACCACTAATTGAGTGCACCTTAAGATTCGTGAAAGAAAACACGTAGGAAGAGAAAAGATTCATAAATCACTGTTAGTAGAGGCGCACATGACTGGCGGAATTGTAATACGGTCGGCGGTAGTGGGGGCCTCCTCCCTGCGACAATCATTTGTCATATTATTTCGTAATGTTTGACAGGTTTCTTGGGCGTGAGGGACAAGTTAAATAAGACATGAGATAAAATCTTCAAATCAGCTCAGTTGAGTTAGGGATGAATGCATCTCCCTCTGGCCACATTTTACTAAAAAAACATACCGTTTTACAGGTTACATACAAAAGTAAATGGCAAAGAAAAGTATTTTAAGGGCTATAAACCATCTTATTTCGAACGGTAGGACAGACCACCTTATATAGCCAGCATCTACTTACACTTAACAAAAGGAATAGCATCACTCATCCACTTTTAAACAACTCTTAAGCAACAATAGAGAATATAGTAAACCTACCTAAAATGGTATAGTGGATAAACTTATCTTACTTTTAAGCTTACATGAATGAATGAATACTTCATTATTTCTACATACTTAAATTATAATTATGCAATATTTCATTGATCGTGAAGTGCTTGTTGGTTCAGCATCCTATACAATAACATCCCGGTTGTTGTGTAAATGGATTTCGCTTCACTCAAATACCGAGGGTGGCAAAACAAGGCATACACACTTTCACAGTCACATTACGTTATACTAGCGTTGCTACAACAAAATGAAGCCAAGATTATCGTTTGAACAGCGGAAAGCAATTTCCAAGTGGTATTGGAAAACCGAGAATGTTGTTGAAGTTCAAAGGCAATAGAGACATGTGTACAGAACAGAACCGCCGTTGGGCTTCTACCTATGGGGAACTTAAGGATGTTGTATACCATAGAAAACCAGCCACACTGACAGCACTTCGGGAAGAAATTGAAACATGTGCTGCAATCGCTGAGGACAATTTCGCAAACGTTGCTGAAAATAAAGAAACAATGATGAAAAAAGCCCCTTTTAGAGAAATAGTTGTAACGTTCACTTAATAATATGTATACAAGTTGCCAAAACTGTATACACACTTCAAGCAAAGAAAAAAAAACTGTGTTAACATAACAAAACTGAATTCACACAAACATAAAATGACGAGCACTAATCATCTTAGACTTTTACAGTTACAACAGTTGCTCAAAATGCCCACTATCGGCGTCGATACACTTCTGAGTACGTTGAACTACTGATTGAGCAACGTTTGCGAAAGTATCCTCAGCGATTGCAGCACATGCCGTTTCAATTTCTTCCCGAAGTGCTGTCAGTGTAGCTGGTTTTCTACGGTATACAACATCCTTAAGAGTTCCCCACAGGTAGAAGCCCAACGGCGGTTCTGTTCTATACACATGTCTCCCTTGTATTTAAATCTCAAATTTTCTGTTTTCCAATATCATTTCAAAATTGCTTTCCGCTGTTCAAACGATTATCTTGGCTCCATTTTATTGTAGCAATGCTAGCATAACGTAATATGAATCACGTCTATTTACAGAACATCATACGATAATCTTGGCTTCATTTGTTCTTTGTTGATTTACCTGTCACGTAGCAACGTTATCATAATGTATGTGAATCACATCTGTTTACAGAACATCATACTACACATTACTGTTGTTTTTCGGTCCAACTTTAAAATATATTAAATAGAAATTTACTGTGAAAGTGTGTATACATTTTGGCCCCCTAGGTGTCTATAATTATATAATGTATTAATATTGTCGTTATAGATTGAAGGTAGGCTCATCATTTAGTGTCCCTTTTAAGCAACACCTGTATTCATCAATGTTATTACCTCTCTCTCTACATTGCATTTTTCTCAATTTGATCTTTTTTAGCGAATTCCAAAGGAATGTAGCTATTGCGGTGGTAACCTTGAAAAAAATGTTGAAGATGTTTGTCAAATCTCTATCGTTTCTACGTACTAGGCAAGGAAATATTATATTATAACGGATGTTAATGAACTATACCGAAATAATTTCAGAGTGTAGAGATGTCATTTATATAAGGAATTTGAGATAAATAACGTATGGCCTAACTGCTCAAAGTTCGTAGCTATGGTTACAAGTTTCTAAAACGCCAGTACATTTGGCTAGTAAAGTTTCCCTTCAAAGCATAACGCACGAAAAGGAAGGGAGGTTTTTGAACGCATGACTCTGATACCATGGTTACGATGATACTAGCTTTGAAGTAAGGAATTGTCATTTGTTTTCGAGTTTGAATCTCCTTAATCCCTTTTGAATTGTTTTATTTATTTGTTTTATTTGTCTTTTTCTGACTAGGGCCTAATAATATTGATTTTACTTTTAAGTTTTAAGATGATATTTCAATTTATACACTTAAATATTAACATGCCAATTCATAAAATTATGAAAGATAGAATTATGGGTAATCTTAATGGGTTGGGTGTCGTAAATTCAAATTTTACCTCAATTTCATTCATAATTCTGTAGTATGCGCATCGCAGCACTTCATATTTAATAAAAAAAATTACGGCATGGCAACAATTGAACCTCCGGCATGCGAAACTCGCTTTTGCATTATGCAAAAGCAGTTAAAAGAGTTCCTTCTAGAGTAGGCTACATAATACAAGATGGCAGTTAATAGATGTTCAGTATCACATTGTCACATGATTAGTTCGAGATTTGAAGAGTATTTAGTCATTGAATCTTGAAAACGCTGATAACGAGCTCCGAAAAATCCATATTTCTATACTTTCAAGGCAGTTTTAAAGACATTCTAAACCAATTTTTCACCCGGCTTGTCTTTAACACCGACTTATCAACATCTGATGCAAACGTGTTTAATACCATAAAACTACGTTATGTTTCGTTGTGGACCATACATTGCCTATCTCAAATTGCTTATATATGACATCTCTACACTCTCTGAAATTATTTCGGTATAGTACATTAACATCCTGTATATGTATAGAATGTGACTGTTAACGCTCTAGCGGCATGTTTTCTCACTAAAACTCGGTATATAATCATCAATTTATAAATGATTCATTGAGTTCGTTAATTAGCAAATTTAGACCATTGGGGGGGGGGGGATGGTGGAGTTAACCTAGAGCGAAAATTTAAAAATCTCTCTAGCGGCCATAATTTTGTTATTTTCCAACGAAACTCTGTATATGCCATCACAACAAAATAATAAAACTATTTTTTGAAAATCAGCAAAATCAGATTATTAGGAGTTGGGGTAACTGAAACCCAAAATTTAAAAATCTATCGGCATCAATATTTGTTTTATCGCAACGGAACTCGGTATATACCATTTAAATAAAATAAGAAAAATAGTGTCTGAAAATCAGGGAAATCGGGTACATCTGAAAATCAACATTTTTAAGAGTAGAAGTTAAAGCGAAATTAAAAAATCGCTCTATCGACCGCAGTTTTTTCTTTTTATTCAACGAAACTTGGTATATGCAACTGAAATTAAACAAGAAAAATAATTTCTGAAAATCTGTGAAATTAGATTATAAATATTGGGGTTTCCCTGAAACCCAATATTTCAAAATCATTGTATTGGCACCAAAGTTCGTTTTCGCAATGAAACTCGGTGTATGCCATTTAAATAAGATAAGAAAAACAGTATCGGAAAATTATGGAAATTCAACCATTATGATTAGGCGTATATCCGAAAATTGAAATTTAAAATCCGCTCTAGCTTTTCATTTTCTCTCACTCTTTTCAATATAAAAGGAAAAATTAATTCAGCATATAAATTATATTTATAACGATGTTGTATATGTAACAAAAATATCGTCGTGATTGAAAATGTGAAATATTAATGTAATATATTTGTGACATTTATATTTGCATGTAACAGCGCTCTGTAATAACCTTCAGAAAACATTTGCTTTACTTGCTTTTACTACAGTAACATTTCAGTTAAATTTCAAAGCCACTGAAAACCGATTGAACTTTCAATTGTTTATTGTTGATTATGTATATTTGCTTAGTACATCGTAGTTGTTTTTAAACAGTAACATGTTTTTTTTGGCACATTTAAACTTCTTCTTCTTAAATATACAAGGTTTGTCCATTTGTTTCTCTTATTTTAGTAAATGTAAAGATGAAACCATGGGCTCAGTTCATAAAACATGATTATATTTAAAACAGTTTAAAAATTTCCCCACAATATAACTTTATTTGTCAATGATCATATATTTCTTTTAATTAATATTACACCATTAATTTCTATGGTTTAATATCAATATCAACAACAACAATAATAATAATAACAATAATAATAATAATAATAATAACAATGATAATAATTCTAAAAATGTGATTTCTCTTTTGAAATAGTTATAGATTGCAAGCTTCTAATTTTGTTTCCCTTACTTTTGAAAATTAGAGTAATTTCACTATATACATTTATTTTCAAGTGATTTTTGAAGGAAAAAACAGATAAACCAAGTTAAACAATAACTTTATTTCAATATTTTTATTAGTTAGCTTTAGTGTTTGTCATGATAATTAACATAAAGTAATGCCATAATCAATTTCATTAATTAATAAGACCATAATATGGATTTTATACCCTATTTAAAGTTATTCTACTTGCTGAGGAATTCGCTTAGTTTACGAAGCTCCTGCAATGGACTTTTTACATAGTGCTTAACGCTCGTTTTCACTATAAAGGCATTGCAGGCGGTGGACACTGGTAAATGATATAAAATGATGAAGTTAGAAATTATTCATTTTAGATACACAATGCTACAAGGGGAAAAATGTGATTACAAATGTATCATAGTATGATAGGTGATTTGACTCTGCTTTTAGTTAGGTTGGAAACACGGCAATACTGACGCAGCAGTCTTGAAGGTGCACAGCTCTTGAGTAAATCTGCGTAAAGACAGACATCAGAAACCGTTCTAATCCACCCAGGTGTGTACGTGTGGCATCTGACAGCAAGTTCATTTGTCACTGGCAGCCTAGACTCGCTCTCTTACGCCGCTGGAGATTCCCTCCCTCAATTTTCTTCAGTAAGTAGCAGCGGGAAGTTGTACTTTACAATAGTCATCTTGCATTATAGCTGTCTTCTTTCGATCAACTCAAAGGACATTACCAGTCACATTTTAAAAACGTCTTTTGCTTACGTTTTTTACAGAAAAACTCTAACAATATCTAGGAGGTCCGCTTCTTGAAACTATATACCAGGCGCGATCAAAAAATAACGGTATTGTTCGTTTTTCTTAAAGAATCTTTATGTATTCATCAAAATCATTCTGTACCCTTCAAAGTAATCCCCTCCGGATACAATAAACTTGTGTCAGCACTTTTTCCAATCTTGGAAGCACTTCTGGAACTCCCTTTTCGGTATGCTTTTTCACCGATTTTGTTTTTACCTCATCAATGGAGGCAAAACGTCGTCCTTTCGTGGTTTTCTCCAACCTCGGGAATAGAAAGAAGTCGCAGGAGGCCATGTCCGGTGAATATGGTGGCTAGGGAAACAACGGTTTTGTTTTTTGCCAAAAATTCATAAACAAGCAGTGAGATGTGTGCAGCAATCTCGGAACAAACTTTGCTACTACACGTTTCATGCCCAAAATATCCGAAAAAATTGCTTGGCATGAACCAAATGATATACCGACATCATCAGCAACATCTCTGATAGTGATTTGGTGATTTTCCAGAATCATTTTCTTCACTTCTTCGACGTTGTCGACGGTTATTGGTGTGAGAACGGTAGTCATCTTCAACGTCTTCACGGCCCTCTTTGAAACGTCTGTACCACTCGTAAGCTCTTGTCTTGCGCATAGCAGACTCGCCAAAAGCCACAGTCAACATTTCGAATACTTCGTTGCACTTTATTCCATTTTCAAGCAAAATTTAATACAAAATCTTTGATCTATCTTTTTCGAAAGTAAAAAATAGCCAAGCACACCAAAACACGTCTAACCTTTTCGGCTGTTAACAAGGAACTAAACATTCAAAACAGTTGAAAACGCCAACATCGGTCAAAAGCATGTGTACCAACAAGCTAAAAAAATTGAAAATCGGATTTATGAAGCTCGCGAAAAAAAAAAAAATTACCGTTATTTTTTATCACACCTCGTATGTAGTCCATAAACAATATTATTTAAATTATATAAAATAATTCCTGCTTTTTATGTTGCATAAATCACTATGTATCTTTATGAGAAAATAATGCGTTAAAATGAAATAAGATTGATATGATAAATTAACCTCACAATTCACGCAACATCTGCCCTTAGTTTCACTCAATTTTACTATTACCAACCAAAGAATAAATTAACAGTTGCATAAATGAAGGGTCGTGGACTTTCATGGCCGGAGTCGCAGATGTCACTAGAGATATATTCTGTGATCTGCTGGAGATAGAAGTTCCAGATGTTTCGTCCACAACTACGGCGGGCATCTTCAGTGGTGTGGACGAAGTCTCCTAGGAGGATGTATAACAGCATCTGCACTGAAGATGTTTGCCGCAGTGGTGAACGAAAATTGGAACTACTAGCTCCAGCAGACCACGGCATAACAGCCCGGAAGATATCTCTAGTAATAATTGTATATAATTTGTAATTCGAGGATTTATGCCTCACTGTCTACAAATGTTTGTTATTATTTTGCATTGTTTGTGCCTGCTCTAAATAATCACTTGATTTGCTCCATTTCTCTCAAAAAAACTAAACTCGAAATTTCACTTCTATTAAAATCATCAACTTGCAAAATATACAAAGTGTTTAGAAATTATGGTAAAAATTACGAATGGGATGAAAAGTACAAGCTGAAAAAAAGCGAAAAAGTTCCTGCAAACATGGGTTTCAAAATTAACCATTTACGAAATAATTACATTAATTTTGTTGGTTGGGGCCGCCACTGAACCAAACAACTGATACTGTAAACCAGTAACATTCAAGCTTCGTACACATACCGTTTAGTTCCTCTACCCTCTTCCTCATTGCTTGAGTCATAGTAATAAACAAAAACCAATAAATTATTCTGTGGCTGTTAAATATATTGCGACTGAAGGCCATGTAGGGTGCCAAAAGTGTGTACACACTTCAAGCAAATAAAAAACTGTGTTAACATAACAAGACTGAACAAACAGAAAATGATGAGCCCTAATCATCTTACACTTTTACAGTTACAACAGTTACTCAAAATGCCCACCATCGACGTCGATACACTTCTGAGTACGAAGACCTCATACTCTTGCACCTTGTTCCGCAACCACTAACAGCACTGCATTCTCCGATCAGGGTCATCCTCATTCAATGCATAACTTTGCTGTTTTAAGCCAGGAAAGCTAAGTGGTGATGTGCGCCTTCTTCAAGACAATGCCTATGCACACAGCTCTTGTAGCAAAGAAAGCTGTGAAGAAATGTGGCTTTAAGGAGATCGTCCATCCACCCTACGGTCCAGATCTAGCTCCCAGTGACTATTTCCTCTTCTCAAAACTCAAGAAGAACCTTCGAGGAAGAAAATGTAAGTGTTGCGAAGTGATGGATGTTGTTTATATCCATTTTGTAGACAAGACTTCTGACTATTTGGGGGGATTGAAATGTTAATTAAAAGATGTGAGAAGTGTGTTACAATAAAGGGTAATTATATTGAAAAGTGAAAGATAGTTTTTGTCTTTATCATACCTAGAAAATGATTAGGTCGTAAACTTATGGACCTACCCTTGTATCTTCCGTTTGAAGGAAAAGGTGTTCTCCAGACAACTTGTTTCAGACGTGCCTGGAACAACTGTGGGAGAGGTGTGCCCTATTTATTATGTTTTAGTAAATAGCTTTAATTATTGAATTGTGTTCAATGTTACTGCTCAGAACTAAAGCAATTTTCCGCAATTGTAATACACAACACTTAAAGATGTCGAGAAGCGCTTATCGCTGAGAATTGCTTTATAACTGTGAAAGATCTATGCAGAAAAGTTGACATTAGATAGTGACGAAATCTGTTCGGCCAATTAAATCGGTAGAGAACGCGTATATATTTCATTGTGTTGTTTGTTTTTATGCTTCTGTATGTATTTGCTATAATCCGATAAGCTATATTATTTTAACCACTATAATGGATATGGCAAGTGAGATAAAAGGGACTACAGACGATGGACTTCATATCCCGCGTTCGATCCCGCCAGGGATTTGGAATAAATCCGCGTGCTGTATTAATGCACCCAGAGTAATGAATAGGAGATTGTAATAACAACAGACAACTGACTGCAAACTGAAATACTCGCTTTTGATTTCAGTACCAGCAACCTGCCCAAGATTTCTTTAGTTTTCTATTCATAGGAATATTTGTTTTTAAAATCTCTTTGAGAGTAAAGTTTAACACTAAATAGTTCATTTTAATTCTTCTCCTTTACTTTTATATTGAAAATACCTCAACATGGATCGAGAAATTTTGTTTATCTCATTATTACTATGTACAACATGCTATTATTTGTAGTTCTTTTGGAAATGAATGACCTTTTTGTGATAAACTTCAATAAAGAAGCAATAAATTCAAAATTAACCTTATTAATTAAAACAACGACCATCGGCATCTACTGTATACATTTTATCAATCGTTTCGATAAAAATCCCCGGTTCTATGGACAATGAAATTACTCAAGGTCATCGCTGCTGCTGCTTGGCTGTTGAAGCTGTGGAAATGTTTGATGAAGTGAAAGCCAGTTGAGGAAAGTGGACATGTGAGGTAAGATTTCGCAGCCTAATTCATTCATTTTCTGGAGTTTTCCTTGCCGGGCGTTATCATGAAGAAGAATAGGCCCTTTCTCGTCGAATAATCTTGCATCTTTTGATACATTTTGTCAGTTTTTTGACAATACTTTTGCCAGGTAGTTATTTTCAAATGATCATGGTAGTATATTAAATCAACCGCACACCTCTATAATCTTTATGGTGTAGTTTGCTTTCGGGAAGTATTTCGGTGTTTCATCGCTATTCAGCCGTTGTGTCCATTGTTTATGGTTGTCGTAGACAATTCACTTTTCATCTGAGATAACAACAGTGATATGCAACTGCTATTCACAATTATATGGATTAGTTCCTTGTTTCCGGTACTAATTTAGCAAGTGATGAAAGTTGTGTTTTGAAAGAGTTGCACTAAGTTTTTATTAACACTGATTTAAACCACTTGATTTTGTATATTTGTAAATTTTAGTTCTCAATTTCTCTAATTCTTCAAAGGTTAAATATTTACCGTGATTTTCTTCCTAATATTTTTCTGCTGTAACTTTAGGATTATATACAATATAATATTATATTAACAATGATCCATTCATCTTTTACATTTATTAAATTTAATCTAAGTATCATTTTCATAATTTACGTGTTTTTAATTCTCATACATCGCTTAGGTTCCAGTGTGTATCATGTCCCAGTTTGCTGATATGATCTCACTTAATTTTGTACATTCTTTTGTGGTCATTGTACATTTATATTTATATGTCAATATTAGTTTTACTTGTTAATAATGTAGTTATGACTGTTTTTTTTTCTTGTGGAATATCATTTAGCTTTGTTCTACATTTATAAACCATTTCATATTATCTCATATTTTGTTCTAATACTTCCTTTGTATAGTTTTTAACGCTCGTTTTTACTACTGAGGTACCATAAGCGGTAGCCACTGGTGATACATGAGATGAAATGATATATTGGGAAAGGAGTAAATTTTTTTAAAGAAAGGAAGCTTTCCAGCCTAAGTTTAGGGCACCTCCATTTGCCATTTGTGAGGAATGACGAAAATCTGGAAAAAACCTCAGTCTGGGAGGACAGTCCTGGTGAGAATCGGACACAGACCTCCCGCTCACCTTAACGACCTCGGCCACCCGGGAGGTCTACTTGTAGGTGTTGATACAAGACAATTGGTTAAACTTTTTGAAAAAAAAATCTTGAAGTTTCTTTTGTATGGTTTTGATATATTTTTCTCTCTTTCCAGTATGATAATTTTTGCTATTGTGGTATTTATGATGCTTACATAATGTATACTGGATTTATTATTTTTATTGCTTAAGTATATTTATGAACATAATTATTTTATAAAATTTTACTTATTGAAAATTACATAGAGTTTTGACTTTTCTGCTTTGTTCAAAATAGCTTTTCCTGCCTGCCTAATACTTGTCCATTATCTATTCTGGCGTTTAAGTCACTTAAAAGAAACAGACATTTTATAGTTGGTGATTTTCAACCTGCAACAAAGCAGATGTCTGAAATACATGTATCCAATCATATATCACTAACATATAAAGAAGGAGCACAAATACGTGGCACCATAAATACCGTGGAGTAAACTAAAAACTGTTTAAAGATTGGAAACTTTTTTTTTTCCTTCAGATGCGTGGACAGCCAATGTTGTTTTTGTTGCTGTGTTTCCTATCATCTGTCATATCCAGTTGCTCGTATTCTTTTATCAATAACTTTTTAATAATAAAATTTAAGCTTAGTTTTTTCTATTGCTGTTATTTCATTTGAGGAACATCACAACTTCTGTTGATGTTGTCTATAATCTTTTATTTATTTATTTTAGAGGTTACCAACATACTATTTATTTAACATTTTTCATCTCATTTCTTGAATGAGGTTCATAATTATACTTTTGAAGAGTACAAGGGGAAAACAATAGAAACCCACTTTTTACTATTTTAAAGGGCGGTAATTTGAAGTTTAAAAACGCTACAAAAATTAAGCACCTTAGATGTATAGAAGTTGTTTTCTAGAATAATTTTGAAGATAGTTTTATAAATGTTTGAAATGAGTGTCATATGTTATTTGTTCATGTTAATTAACAATAAAACGTCGAAGTACACGCTTGAATATAAAAAACAAAGTCCACATTGTACCAAATTATACTAGATATTTACTGAGGAAAATATAAACATTAATGAAACACTGTTAAAATAATCATTCAAACATAATTATCCATTGTCTGTTACAGGTAACATTGAAGAGTACTACAATATATTGGCACCAAAATCTCGATTGTTTCGCCCCTGTATCTTCATTTGCTTTCTTTGGAAAGGTCCGTACAAGAAAACAGGTTTTGTTTTTGAGGCCCTTTTGGGTATACATTGTATTGCATCTAGGAAATGTCCCCGACCTAACTCGGTGGAATTGACCCTTTTCAGGTACTACCCATATTACTCATTATTTACCATCAAATTATTGTTTATGTCCAATAATAATAATAATAATAATATAATAATAATAATAATAATAATAATAATAATAATAATAATAATAATAATAATATAATAATAATAATAATAATAATAATAATAATAATAATAATAATAATAATAATAATAATAATAATAAAATCTGCAATACGTCGTCCTGACACCTAGATGCCTGTACCAGGACATACATTTCACTTTCTATAGTTTATTATATTTTTCTCCTCTCTCATATTTTTAACATTATTTGTACAGATTATATCTATAATTAATTAAACAAAAATTAACAAAAATAATCAATAAAAACACAAATGAACAAAACTGAACAAAACAAACCTCAATATAAAACGCTCAAACAATTCTCTAACTGGAAGCCTGTTAACAAAACAAAACTATAACTGGTAGCCAGCTATAATTTATTTACTAATTAGATACAAATTACAGTTTATAGATTAGTAGTTAAATTACAGCTGGCTACCAGTTATAGTTTTGTTTTGTTTGTGCCTACTACAGAATTTGATTTCTAAACCGTTTATTCCATATTTCCATAATATTTCGCTAGCATTTGTTTTCAGGGAAAAATAAAAGTACGCATTACAATACGTCGTTGAAGAGCTCGATAGAAATGTCTGATACCAACTTAACTTGCCGGATGGCACTTAAAGCTCTGCATGAACGTGACAAAGGACAATCGATTGGCAAACACCTTGAGGCGGGTTATATGTCCGAGAGGATAGTGACGATGAAATTGCACGCCGAGCGGTTTTGCGTTGTTTGCAGATGCAGCACTGAAGGTGGAAAATGGAATGTGCTAAATTCTTGATACAACTTTACATGAACATATGTTATAATGCAAATACTTCGGACTACATGATATAAAAATTGAACCTGAAAGGATATGATGATATTCTGAGATACGATACACGTCATGTACAGAAAATGGTATTCCCTTTCCTTCATGAGACAGACGAGACACCTGGATAAATTTATTTCAGGAGTTTTCTCTCACTATAGAAAGTCGAATGCCACGTTACTTGAGGCACCAGAGAGAGATAAGAGGATATTAGACAATAAGTGTAAACTTTCTATTTGTGTTTAAGTTCATTTAACGTATTGAACCTGTTTCATTCAAGGAGTATATTAATATTTTATTTTTATTCAGAAAGTGAACGAGAGATTCACATCACCGAAAAAAACTTTGGGTTGTTGCAGTCTAGCAAAAGTTACCCCATTTAACCTTGATAGCATTTTGAAGCAGTATTTAAGAGTTGCCTCTTTATTAATAACTTATAATTATTTATTCTTCTATTTTACCTCACCTTATCTTATCTTAATTTTATCCATATTATGCTATTAATGTAGTTGTGTGTGTTTTTATATTTATTTTACAGCGCCCTGTCATGCCACATATAATAATGTAAGTTTTTATTTTTTTTTTTTTTGAATGGTGTTTAACGCCCGTTTTTACTACTGCGGCACCACAGGCGGTGAACACTGGTGATACATGAGATGAGATGAAATGATATATTGGGAAACGATTTTTTTTTAATGGAAGGAAACGTTCCAGGCCTTAGTTTAGGGTTCCTCCCCGGCATTTGCCAGTTATGAGGACTGAGGAAAACCTGGAAAAAACCCCAGTCAGGGAGGACGGTCCTGGCCGGATTCGAACCCCAACCTCTCGCTTACGAGTCCGCGCCTTAACGACCTCGGCCACCCGTGGCGGTAAATAATGTAAGTGATATTGTACAACTTAATGTTAATAGATAGAAATATTGAGGTGAGAAAATGCTGAAGTTAGCAAGATACGAACAACGAGAGCTAAGCTTTGTGTGTTTTTATTGAATAGCGTATATGAGTTAAAAGGAGTCCAGACACTTCTCAGATTTCAGAATTTAAAACTGTTGCGATTGTTCTGCATTTACACTTAAACACCCCGTATGGCACTATAGCCCTTGCGCATATATTTCTGAAGCCCGTATAAAGTCTGTAAACCACGTGGTAAGACGAAAGACCAAGAGTTTTGTTCCATTTCTCATTAGAGTGGACTCCAGGTCTCTCATCAAGGCACTCGTGCTCCGTTAAGATGAATGAGATCGAAGTGTTCTGTTTCAACAGCATGATCATAGTCATAAACAAGTGTCGCGTGAAGAAACCGCAAAGAACTGAGTTCTACTGATCCGTGTTTGGAAGAAGTCCAGGGCGTGAGATCAGGTAATCGTGAAAATGCAGGGAATCGCTTATCTTCCACTCACAACAAGAAAACAAGGAGAATATAACGATCTTTAACACGAGTATAAACAAGCTCTTAACTTTAAATCAATAAACTACAAAATGTTGCGATATACGTAGTACTTTTTTCGTTAAAAATTTCCCCCCCTCAGTCCCATTGAGTTAAACTCATAATAAACAGCAAAATGACCATAGATAATTTTTCTTAATAAGCGATTAAAATAACTAGCCAAAGTACCTAACCGCATCAAACCGGCCTACCAACCGCTTCAATAAATCATCGCTTTATTATATCCAACCTAAAAGCAACAAGAAGTCATATAGTGTAATTGTTTGTGTACACACTTTTATCACTTTATAAGTCAAGCTTCCGAATGAAGCATGTGTTAGAACTGTACCTTAGAATACAATTTAAGAAATTAAGATATTAGAGCCGAAATATGCGCTATTTAGTCAAAGTTGAGGAATTTGGAGAAATTGGAAACAACATGAGGAAAAAGTGCGAGATATAGGGATATAGGAAGGCGTAAAAAGTGCAAGGCCGGTAAAACTGGAATGAATGGTAACACTGAAAGAATGAGAATATACTTTTTATTGGCAGAAATTTAAGCTACAAGAGAATTTGGAAACCTAGAGATTTTGTCAGCATTAATATTTAACCTGTAAAAATGCGCTATTGTGAAACATCATTTACGTATAATCAATAATTTCATATCAATGAAATATTTTTAAAATAAAATATTATTTCAGAGCATTTTTATTATAGCAGCAGTATGTAGGAAGTTATTTTGAGAAGAAACTGGAAGGATTTAGCAACCATAGAGAGCCAATTCTTCAATATATCGTTGAAAAAATTCATTTAAAGTAAGTCAACCGAACGTTCGTATCGTTTGTCCAAAACTGTTGGCTATATGTGTTACAGGTTGTTTTTATTTATTTGATTTGGTTTATTTAAGGACGCTCTTTAACATCTCAGGTCATTAGCGTCCCATTCAACGCAGGGCGTGAAACGGCCAACAAATTTTGCTCAGAGGCCTCTTTTTTCAGGCTTGAGGTTCTTTTTCGTGCCGTAAATGTACGACACGGGATCCACGGCTTTACTTCCCTTCCGAAGGAAGCCATATTTAGGATTTTTACGCCAGAAAAAATCAATCGGTCCTACCTGGGATTGAACCCTCGATCTTGGGTTTAGAAGGCAAGTATGGTTACCACTAGACCATCATGACCGATCCGGCTCTAAGTGAAAACATAACAAGTGTTGCTTGCTTGTAACTTACATGACAGTTAATATTGGCAATAAAAGCACTCCCTTTATAGTTAGAAGAGGGAGAAAATGAGCCATCACAGCACGACACGCCCTGGGGGGTTCCCAAGACAAATTGGGCGCTGATGAGGGAGGTCATCGGATCTCAGTAGGGGGGTGCGTTCCTGTCACAACTCAACAATGAGCTTTATAACGGCAGTACCTAAAACAACCGAAGCAGAAACAGTGCTGCCATCTACATATAGTGCAATTAAACATTATCCTAGTAAAGACGACCAAGATTGCCAAGGTGGAATTACTCAAAATCTTAACGCGGTACTTCCATTAGGAAATGAGTATGTAAAATGTACTAGAAAGTTAAACCAATATAAAATAATCTCTCAATTCAAGCGCATAGATTTCTCACGCAAATTACTATTGAATATCTCTTTTCAAAAGAGCAAAAATTATAATTTCAAGAAAAGTTAAAAAAAAACTGTCCAGTATTGCTGTAACCCAAAAATAACATTAATACAATTATATTACCATAGATGTGATGACATTATATTAGTATAACATACACAATGACCATTAGTGTTATTGTGGTTGCATTATAAATGCCCAAAATTCAGGACTTACGCCTATTTGTACAAAAAATGAAACTTAGTTTTGAGTTACATTACATATTATATGAATTGCACAATCTTGAAATACAACAAATACCAATTCAATTAGAAATATTTTATGTTTATACATACAAATCATTCACTACATACTTTCCCTGTCTCTCTCTTTGTTTATTCATCATCTCCATTATCCACAGTGAGGCTAATGGGATTTTCTCGTACAATATTTGTTCTTCTGCTGGAACATAAGGAATGAGCTTTTGCATGCCTTTGAGTTTATGGTGGGAACCTTGTCTAGAGGATACGCAGGAGTCGATGACAGCACATCCTCTCTGATCTGAATTAAAAGTGAATGACGAAATAACTGTATAAGAAACAGAACCGCATGTTCTCCAGACACTGTAGACCTGATGTTTCAAGTTTTCTTATAGTAGTTTATCTCCATGGTTATTATTGCAGATGAATCGTGAATTTTTTAAACAGTGAATTTCTGGGGTTTACTGCTAGATACAATGAATTCCGTAAGGTGATGAATATTGTAAATACGGTCATTCTTTTTCAACACTCCTACACTTGGTCTCGTATCGGATTGAAATGCACGCAATTTTTAAACGCCCTGTATCTGCTAGAGCTAGGATGAACCTAAAGAGATAATGGTTTTTGTACTGACCTCCGCAACTGTCTAAATATACGTAGATAATGGTTTTTGTACTGACCTCCGCAACTGTCTAAATATACGTATATTTAATGAATATGAATGGGCACATCTTGCAAATAGTGAAACAAAAATGTACAAACTTCATTAGAACTCTTTTTGGCAACACCTTCATGATAAAGATAGGAGGGTAGGTCCATAAGTTTCCGGCCTAGCATTTTCTAGATATGATAGACAAAATCAATATTTCACTTTTCAATATAGTTACAATACACTTCTCACATCTTTAAATTAACATTTCTATCCCCACCACCAAAAAAGTCAGAAGACTTGTTTGCAAAATGGGCATAAACAGCATCCATCACTTCTTCCTCACACTTTAATTTCCTTCCACAAAGGTCCTTCTTAAGTTTTGCGAAGATGAAATAGTCACTGGGAGCTAGATCTGGGCTGTAGGGTTGATGGTCGATCTCCTTGAAGCCACATTTCTTCACAGTTTCCTTTGCAACAAGAGCTGTGTGCACTGGCGCGTTGTCGTGAAGAAGGCGCACACCATCACTCAGCTTACCTCGCCTTTTCTCTTTGATGGAAGCACGTAGTCTGTGCAGTAGGCCAGCATAGTACTCCCCATTTACTGTGGTGTTCTTCTTGAAGTCAATGAAGAGTATTTCTTCACAGTCGCAAAAGATTGTGACCATGATCTTCTTGGTTGACGGGGTGACCTTGGCCTTTAGAGGCGGTGCTTCGCCAGATTTACGCCACTCTACTGATTCTCTTTTGGACAAGGGATCATAGTAGAGGATTATAGTTTCATCTGCTGTGAATGGTTTGCAGAATTTCTCTCTCGTTGCCACGGCAGAGCTCCAAAAATGCCTGACAACAGATGACTCGTTGCTGCTTTTGGAGTGAGGACAAAAGTCTAGGCACCCATCTTGCACTAACCTTATTCATGTTTAAATGTTACTGAATAATTCGAAGGACCGTTGTTTTAGAAAGGCGCAACCTTGCTGCTATTTCTGTAACTTTGAGCCGCCGGTTTTCCACCATTTCTCCTTCCACAATGGGATGTTTTCAGGAGTGAGCACCTCCAAGGGCCGACCTGCAAGCTCTTTGTCTTCAATGCGACCCATTCGAAAAAGTTTGGCCCGCTTATTATTTTACGGTAGAATATGAGGGGGGTGCTTCCCCATATACACCCTCCAATCGCTGTTTAATTTCATTAGGAGTGAGTCCTTCTTTTGTGAAGAACTTAATAACAGCTCGATACTCCATTTTGATCATTTCACAATCTTCTACACATAGCCTTCTTTATGCCACTATATCTGAACAACTGAACAGAGTTACAGCTGCAATTATCTACTTAACAGATAAGGTATGACACTAGATAAGGATTTTGTGAAGGCGATAATCCTTATCGGCGAAGCCGGAAACCTATGGGCCCACCTTCGTATTTTATGTTTTAAAAAATTCGGACATTTAACCCATAGAGTGATCTATAAAACAAATAAAATTAATTGTTCTTATATACAGATCGAACCCTATGTTCTTAATCTTAAAAGTCCTACATCATTTCCCTCTTTGTTTACAGGTGGCAGCTGTTACCTGGTGAATATGACATGTCTTTTAAAATACTTATACGAAACAAAAGCATCCATAGCACGTTGCTTAACGTTTTCGCATATTTTAGGCCGAATGATGCATTTTTCGTGAAGCAGAAAGAAATGTCTAGTAATGCAATTATCTCATGACCGACATGGAAGGGGGGAGGAATGCATTTGCCAATAGACCATTGCTCAAGTTCTGCCGAGGTACAATAGTCGGTAGGGGCAGGCGGAGTTTATCGAACTGCTATGTTGATTTCACGCTACTTAGTGACTTGAACAGTGAAAGAAGCACAAGCATCTAATCCTAGAGGAAAGATTGCTAACAGTGATAATAATTGGCCGATGAGTCTAACTACTCTATTTCACAAGGAGCGTTATCATTGGTATGTTATATTTGAAGAGAAATTCCCAAAAGACTGAATTCCAAATTCCCAAAGACGCGATTCATAAATTAACATAATATTTGGCATTATCAGTCAGAAATGTGTGGAAAATGAAAGCATGCAGTTCTAGCATATGCATAAGTGCCTAACGTTTTAAGTGCTTTAGAACTCTAGTGTTTCTATCATCGACTTTTGTGCTACCTCACCCACCCTCCGTACAGTCCCCCCACCATCGCGTCGGTAATCAGATAATTGGATGGCCCGATGTAAATGCAAATGAAACAAATCACCTATCATTGTAGATTTTAAGAAAAACTGGTTAAGGGTTTCTTGTCATGTTTTCATATTTGATCATTCGAGCCAATTTTTACACTTTTAAAGTTAAAAAATTGGACTGAAAGCATACATAGTCCACAATAGAAATTTGTTCACATATTTTACACTGGAGTTTATTCTATAATTCATTACTTGCTGTGGGTACTTTGTGGATCAATTACTGCGTTTGGCTGGCTTTATCCTTAGTTTTTCTCTGCTCAAACTGTATTAGTGTTTTTGGTTGTCAGGTCCAATTAAAATGCAAACATATCATTGTTCTAGATCGCCCTGAAGATCAAAAGTGTCTATATAGAAAATAACGACAAATGAATAAATAATTCCAGAACATAAAATTTTCTTATTATTTTTATTTTTATAGGTTTCATTTAAACTTAAATATTGATGAATATATTGAAAAAAGAGAGCTATTTATACATTATCTATTATTAAGGAAAGAAAATTTCATTTTTTTTTTTTTTTTTTTTTGGAAGCTCTGATATGTCTTTTACTACTGTCTCTTTTCAAACACCAAAAGTAATCAGCCATCATTTACACATCCCAATGATCTTGAAAGTGGTTTCCATTGTTTTAATATCTTTCACGCATTGTACCAAGATTCTTAGGAAATTAATCAATATGGCTGTTGAGAAAATGAACTTTAACACTCATCCCACACCCTAGATTTCTAAAATGTCGTAAAATTTCCTGCACAATTTCTTTATAGTTCTCAGATTTCTTATTGCTAAGAAAGTTTTCTGTCACTTTGTGGTATGTCAACCATGCTGACTTCTCTAACTCGGACATCGACTAAGGAAAGGTCTCATCCTGCATAAGTTCACGAATCTGGGGGTATATCGTAAATACCTGCTGCTATCTTAGCTTCAGTTTTCTGTGGGAACAAGAAAGTTGAAACTATCACTATCCTTATTCAGAGCATTTGCTTCATCAGGCCTAACTTAATATGGTGTGGTGGAAGGTCATTAGAAGAAGAAACCAATGGTTTATACTTCATTTTTTTTCGGGAACTAAATTGCTGCTTTGTGGCCAAATTTTTTATGATTCAATGCTCTGATTTAGCCCTACTGTTTCATTCATAAAGCGAACCATTTATTATAATGTTTAAATCTCTCAGAATATTTATATTACATATTTTTTCAATGGACAAACAACACAACATCTTATTTTGCATAATACTGATTTCTGAAATACTGTATCCAAATAAAAAAAAAAAAACTAAGGCTGGTTTGAGAGATTCCATGCTGCAAGGAATCAGAAAATTTGAACAATTTTCATTTAATAAAAATTGCAGTGATTATAATAATCTTTGCAGGTCAGGCACTAGAACATGTTAAGAAATTCACATGCTTGGGAATCACTTTAGCTATGAACGGGAACTGGGCAAGATGCATGGGCAACACAAAATCCAAGTGCTTATTAAAAATATAGAGACATTAAATATCTGGTTAAAAATACCGAAAATTGCACCTAGAACAATGTGTACGATATACAGGCGGTTGTGAGGTCACCGAGGTACTTAATCAGGTACAAACACGGTATCTAAAAAGGTTGCTACAAGTAGGGAGGGGTACAGCCAATGGTGAGGTTCTTAAAGAGTTTGCTATTTCTTATGAAAATGTGAGTTTAAAAATAAAAATAACTAAATACTGTTTAAGCATAATACGGGGGATTCAAGCCCTTCTTCGAGCAGTCTGTCTAAGGGAGCAAATAAGGGAAGAGTGGCATGGGGGATGGGCATCAAAAATAAAGAAAGGCTTAGACAAAATTGGATTGGGGTATCTTAGGGAACAGAACATTACACGAAATAGTTGGAAAATAGTTAACAAACGTTTGTGAGATATTGATAGGCAAAATATTTTGTCTCAATGCGCAGAAAAAGTATCGCTTAACCTGCAGGCTCACATACATGCGGGGTGGCTGAGGTGACATTATTTAGATATCCGTGGCAAGGAAGAAGGAAATGGTTTCGCATGGTTCAGATTAGAAGCTTGGAAAGGAAACAAATCTCTCGGGGAAAGACTTTGCCCACTGTGCGGAGAAAGCGATACCTGGAGGCATATTTCGGCAGAATGTAGGGAAACGGAGATTTTAAGAAATGAGCATTTATCACCGCCATTTTTGAATTCCTATAGAAATTTGAACATTTGCCGGGTAGTTACACAATTTGATAATATTTCTAGCGAGGACCCGACAAAGAAGGTAAACGGCTATAATGAACAGGGGGGAGTTGAAGAGGGGGTGAGTAAATGGAAGGGGACTCAAGAGTAAGGACTCCATTCATATTAATGTATTTGTATATAACATTAATAATAGAATACGTAAATATATTGAAGTATTTGTATGTATGTATGTATGTATGTATGTATGTATGTATGTATGTATGTATGTATGTATGTATGTATGTATGTATGTATGTATGTATGTATGTATGTTATAAGGACGACATTAACAAGTACGGCCGTAAGGCCCATGGGACAGTTGTATTTTTTGAATGAATTCTAAAACTGATACAATAAAACGTCCATTACTACTTTTACTAATCTGCTGTAAAGCCGTAAAATAAACGTTTGCCCATTCTGAGAGACAGAAACTTGTATTTATACTACAACTCCTGAAGATGTGATTGAAATGTTTAAGAGTTTAACCAGATAAGTGGGGTAGCATTGGACGCCTTATTTAACCCGAGTAGTATATTTTATCACTTCTAAAAAAGTCAAAATTATCATAGGTACCACAAAAATAATTAATTATTCAGAATTACACGGAATTAAAGTGAACGGAAAATATGACTCTGTGATTATTCAATTCCTTATCATCCTCAGACAGAATGTAATGAACTTCTGTTTAAGTATGCAAAAGAAAAGCAAACTTTTAGGTTAAGTTCATGCGAATATTAAAACTTAAAGCTTATAGGAACGATAGAGCAGCATTCTTCTGTCTTGTATGTCATGAAGTAGATATAACCTTTGTGTTCCCTACGGCTAGCGAACTTTCGCTGACAATTGCCAACATTTGCAATAAAAAAAATGTTAGTAGTGTGCTAATCGCTTGTTGCGGTTGGAAACTGAGCTAGAACCTACCGAATTTGATCCTCTCATCTGCTATCAAATTTCAGAGCTATCTCCGCTTCGCCATCTGCTACGAATGAGCTTATATTTCCGATGTATTTCCCCTCAACGCGGAGGGGCAAATCCTTTTAATAGAGACGTTGCGTAATTCTTCTGTAATGGCTCAACGAGTTGTTCTATAGCAACGGGAAGAAACTGAAAATGGCTGACCGTTTATAGAATTAAACAAGAGAATCACGTGTCGCGTGCATATAGAGTAGATATTTGTGAGCCACGGTGTTTCATTTACCGCGTCATCGGGATTTCATGTAGCAAAGCAGGAGAGTTGGGAGCAGGGAAAAAAAGTAGAAGTATATAACCGGCGTCGAGCGGGGACTCTGTGGAGGGTGGAAAGAGAGGGGGAGGGCTTTTCGCTCAGCATCAGTTTGATGGACGGGAATCAATAATTCAAGATGGTATTAAAGTCGCTGGGGAATTCCGCCGTCCCAGCGTGTATATATATATATATATATATATATAGGTACATATATCTCTATATATATGAAGAATATTTGGTGAAAGACCATGCTGCAAGCACTGGCTATTATCAGCAAAGAGGAATGTTCTATCAGTCAGCAATTGCATAAAATCCTAATACGTGCTGTTCTCAGGTTCATACAAATTTTAATTAGCTGGTTATGTTATCTCGCACAGAGAGGAATAAAACGCTGACAGCAGAGGTTTCTTGTGTTTAAAATTATCTTGCAATAAGTTGAAAGTGCAGCCAGTAATAATTTGTGATTTAGTACATCTCCGCAATGACATTAGTAATATACAGCTATCTTATTGGAGTTTTGCAGACACAACGTTAAATACTCGTCACTGTGGAAAATCAGCTAGGCAAATTATTTTTGTTTCTCTGAGAGTACACCAAGGAAAGAGCATTGACTTTTATTTTGCAGCAAACACAGAAATAATATAATTGCTTGGGGTTACAGCCGTTAAAACGAAAATTAAGGGAAGTATGAAAGGCCTATCCTTGTAATGTAAAATTTACCAACTTCAGTACCCGTTTTCTCAAAGACTAATTAAAACTAGTGAAGTGAAACCTTTTCAACATACTGATGCACATAATTAAAAATGTCTGATCTATTTTCACTACTATACCATTACTTTGAAGTAAATTATAAATTATTTTCAATTATTTGCTATTTTTTTCCTATTTTTCCAGCATTTTATTTTTTTACATTGTCACATTTTGTCCTAGCTCTACCATAATACATGCACATCCTCACAATAATATCGTAAACAAGTGGTAAAAGTTTCAAAGTGATAACTTATACAAATCCTAAAAGGGGGAAACTTATGGACAAAAACTTCTTTTACAGAACTAAACTAAAACCCTCCACATTGTAAAACAATAAAGCACGATGCTAGAAAATAAATACTGTAAATTTATGAAATAGAATATTTTCTACCATTGAAGATAATTCACAGCCTTCTCGAGCGAATAGTTCCTGAGGTATAGACTTTTCACTGAACAAGTGTTCAGGAAATTTAAAATAAAAAATGGCTTCTGCAGTAACACAATTAAATTTTTTTTTTTAAAAATACTTATAACCAAGTCACATTAATGAAAATCATGTCAATTAAACAGAAAACTCCCAATATTAAAATGGTACAAAAACAAAAATATGGTGTTTGTCCCTCATTCTCTGGAACTAAGTTCGAAAAAGTTTAAATGCCATGCTTGTTCAGACATAAATATTTTTGACAGTGGCAGAATGATTTGCTTAGTTATGGATATCACAAGATGCAACAATTTTAGTGGTTTTGGGGTATTTTATTAAAGATTATTATGTTTTAAAAACTCCTACTGGAATGTACTATAAAGCGTGTTTTGCGAAGATATTCCGCTGTATTAACCCATTCAAAATGAAGGTTCTGTAATTGACGCAGAACTCTGTAACGCCTGAAGACCTCACCTTCCACCTTTAGACTGTACACTGCCCGATTGTCATCCCATGGCATCTGTCGTAGGTTCCCCTATGGATGAATGAGTTGATCCATTAATAAACGGAGATGCCCGCAATGCGTAGCTTTTTCAGAGAGGGAAGGCAAACGTTTTATCAAACCTCGCCCAAACAACTTATCGCAGCGGGGAACTGAATTTGATTCACAGTATGTACCTGTATATTTCTTCCCTTCTACAGCTAAACTGCACACAAATTTCAAATGCATCATGTAACAGCACTTATTTAAGGTATTAAAGTGTTGGATGTTATATGTTATCGGAAATAAAAGCTTTCAGATGAAATTTCTGAAAGGAAACAAACGACATTTTGAAAATGCATGACAAAACTGAAGAAAATGCCTTTATAGCATTCTCGAAATAGATCGATTTTACATTAAAGATACATAATAAATCGTAAACAAGCTACATTTTGTGGTTATCTACAAAAAAATCAATGCTTTTGAGCGATTATTAGTAATATATCCCAGATGACCACAAAAATTGTTTGTGATTTATTAAGTATCTTTAATGTGCATTCCATCTACACAAAATACCCTGACATTTTTATATTTGCTTGTCATAAAATATTAAGGTAGGCATTCGTTGTCATCAAGATATGTGCGTGTTTTTCTTTTGTTTTATAAACAAGCCATTGCAGCCAAATATTCTAATTATGTGTACAAAGCCTCAGATACAGAAAAGTTGTCTTAATCAATTTGTGCTTCATTATCATTTCTTTATTTTAACCTCTTGTAAATGTAAGTAGGGTTGTCACATTTCACATTAAAAATGCAACCTGAAGACGTGGCTCGAGCTATAGCCCTAAACAATAATGGGTGCAGTGTACGTTACATCCCAAATATAATGAATATGGCTAGAAGCACACAATCCATGGTACCATAGTCCGAGTGCTGCAAATCAAAATGAAGACAGGTATATGGTGTTGACATTTCTTAGGGAGGGCAACCTGCCAGCTATGATTGTAGCCCAGCAATTTGTTAACATGCATGGATGCCCGATTTTGGCCAAAAAAAGTTAGAGGAAGGTTGAAAGCAAGTGAACTGATATCAAGTAGACCTGCAACTGATCCTAGTTTGCCGAAAATGCACCGAGTCAAACGATTGCGTTCTGCAAATGATCATAGGGGTTGGAGAAATGAACAGTAGAGCTGTGTCTGTTCACAGACGTGACTGGTTTCAATCTGCGCTTATCTGATGGACGTGAAAGAGTTTGGAGAAGGAGGGGAGAATTATTTACACAACGCCGCATTTCTGAAAAGTTACCATTTGGATGTGGTGTAGTGATGGTTTGGGCAGGAGTGTCTATGGATGTACTGAGTTAGTTTTAGTAGAAAATGGAAGTCTAACTACTGATAAGTACATAAATGAAGGTTTGGCTAATCTTTGGCCCATTTAAAGGCGATAATTATCTTTAATACGTGACACTGCACGCGCGAATATTGCCCACGAGTTATCTTCAAGAAGTGGCAATCCATGTTTTACCAAGCCCAGCAAGGAGTCGCACGACGTGTTAAGACAAGACAGCCGCTGTCAGAAACTTTACAGGAGTTGAGGCGAGCACTTCTTGAAGAATGGGAGCATATTCCTCAAGAAACCTAACCTAACCTGATCGAAAGCATGCCAATACAGTTATTCAAGCCAGGGGGAGGACGCCCGTTATTAAAATGCTTTTTAATGTTTCATGCACCCAAAAATGTACTTACAGTTAAAACAAAACTTGTCATGTTTCGCGTTCTTTGTAACTTTTCTCACCAGAGTTAAGCTTTTGTTTCTTATGTTGTAAATTTAAGGTGCTTAATAAAATAATATTTTTAAATGAATATTCTTTCATTTTAAAGTAATGAAGAAGAAAATATAATGAAATATAAGAGTGTCCCGGTTTTTCTTCTCCCCCATTGTTTAGTCCCTTGGGTATGCGTTTTAATTACTATTGTGGTGGAATAAGGTTCTCTTTTTCGTACTTTTATGCTAATTAATTTCGTATTCTTTAATTTACCATGTTTTAAAATTCTTACATTCTGTACTTTACATTTGAGTCATTAGAAAATAACCAACATTAATCGTAGAAACTTCGTTCTGCATTTTTAATATTTTATTTATTTATTTGAGATTCTCAGGCATATTTACGTGCCAATAGCTACAAGTAGTTCCTGAAATGTCCTGTTTCACGTCCGTGGTTTCTATACTTAAATAAATCGTTGTAATAATCAAAAGATTTTTTGTTTTTGTTTTTTTTTTTTTTTTTGTAGTTTAGATTTTGAGCTACTAATATGATACTCAATGACACATTGCGATTATTACAACGCTTTATTTAAGCTTTATGGAGCTCGGACATGGAAAAGGAAATTCCAGAAACTAGCTAGTGGCACATAAACATACCTGAGAATATCAAATAAATAAATAAATAAACAAATAAACTATTATGCGTGCAGAACGAAGTTTCTGTGATCAATGTAGTTTATTTTCTGATGAGTCAAATGTAAAGCACAGAATATAAAACGTTAATTTGTGGTAATAGCATGAAAAAGAGGAATTTATTCTATCACAATGGTAAGAAAAATACCCAAGGTATAATAAGAGTTTGACACTAAATCAGAACAAATGTTTTCGCTGAATAAAATTCAACTATTCATTCTTTCCCTGCTTATTGAAATTTTCAACTAGAGGAGATGGACGTAATGAGCTGATAATCTGGAGGCCAGTGTTTAGCCACCAGCACACTCCGTTACTCACACATCCCTGGCCTGTCCACAGTTTTTCCTTGCCCTAAAAGCATGAATAGTCAAAAGAATTCCGGATTCAGCTGTTTAATTACTTCATCATTCCATTCATCGACTTGGTAAATCTACAGCACTTAGCAAAGTTGGGATCACCTTATTACAGGCATAAGAAAGAGACAGGAAGAGAGAAACGGCTTGTTATCTGCATCAAGGAAGCTGGATATAGGCAAATTCTACACATGTAACTGAGGGGTGTTAGTAATAGTAGCACGGCTACGGTGTTAGGTGCAGGCATTTTGATGTTGCTACCGGATTCTTATAGAACTGAAACTACTTTAGCCGATTTCTATGGGAAACTTACGCCGAGGGTGCCAAAAAACGTATACACTCTTTCACAATAGATATCTATTTAATATATTTCAAAGTTGAACCGAAAAACAACAGTAATGTGTAGTATGATGTTCTGTAAATAGATGTGACTCATATACATTATGGTAACGTTGCTACGTAACAAGTAAATCAACAATGAACAAATGAAGCCAATATTATCGTATAATGTTCTGTAAACAGATATAACTCACATTACGTTATACGCGTTGCTACAACAAAATGGAGCCAAGATTATCGTTTGAACAGCCGAAAGTAATTTTGAAGTGTTATTGGAAAATCGAGATTGTTGTTGAAGTTCAAAGACAATGTACAGAACAGAACCGCCAACGCAAGTAACAATTGCATGCATTCGAGACAAATTTGAGACTCGTGGTACCGTATGCGATGTTCACAAGGGCAGATCTGGGAGACCTCGCACAGCAAGAAGCCCCGCGTCCTCGGCTATTGCACTCACCGCAGAAAATTACAAAGCAATGTGCACTGAGACTGGGATTAGCAGAACCAGCGTGCGTCTTATTAAAACAGCAAAGTAGAAAGTTTTCATCCAAAGGCTTTTGCATGCAGATGACCCTGATCGGAGAATGCAGCACTGTGAGTCGTTTCGGAACATGGTGCAAGGGGATGAGGCCTTCGTACTCAGAAGTGTATCGACGCCGGTGGTGAGCATTTTGAACAACTGTTGTAACTGTAAAAGTGTAAGATGATTAGTGCTGATCATTTTATGTTTGTGTGAATTCAGTTTTGTTATGTTAACAGTTTTTTCTTTGTTTGAAGTGCGTGTACATTATGACTTCCTCTCTCTCTCTCTCTCTCTCTCTCCCTCTCTCTCTCTCTCTCTCTCTCTCTATATATATATATATATACATATATACTTTCCATACTGCACTTTAGGAGATAAGATAGTGAATATACAGACACAAAAGAATAATATAAGGCTCTGCTGATACGATGGTGGTTCCAATAGCAGAACAAGAGATCAGTCTTGCAATGCATTTTATTTTTCTACATAGTCCCGTGGAAGTTAAAGCATTTGCTCAAGCATTTCTCCAGGTTGAAGATTCCCTCGCGAAAATGAATTTCTTCGATGCCTCGTTTACCTCCTGTGTGGAGTTCATCGCCTTTTGATATCTTTCTAGTGAAATCGAACGGTTCCCTCTAGCAGGTCTATTAAAGACTAATGTAACATTCCAGTCAACGAGAAGAAAACGAAAATAATTCATTAATATAGAGGGTAGTGATTCTCCCATTCTTATTCCCCACCCCGGTCATTAGCGAATTCCCCATTGTGATTGTTTGAAGCATAGTTGGGGTGCTGTTCCCTGCTCGACGGGATCCCCAGGGAGATAGGCAGAACACACTGCTCCGCGACGCAACACGAAACCTAACACGCAGGATCCATTGAGGGACTGCACTTTTCTTTTTAGTATTAAAAAAAAAATCTCCCCTGTTAAATAGCGCTATGAAATATTAAGCCGAGAAAAGGCGAATGTTTCCTGCTTGCCAAAGAAGTTCATTCAGTGGAAAACGAGCTCGTCTATCTATATATTATTCATACATTTAATACGGCTATTCATTATCATAGCATGCCAAAAATCGCTCTCTAATACTTAATAGTTGGCATTTGTTGCAAGACTAGATAGATAATGACGTAAATAGATTATCAAAACAAGATAACAGTATTTGCATCTATTTTCATATACGTATAATTGTACTATTGCATCAATACAATTTTGTTTCCATTATAATTACTTCTTCATTATTAATCTAATTACTGATATATTGAGATATTCTATTTTTCATATGACTGAAAGAAATGTATGTATGTTTTTAGAACATCCTTAGCCTTCTTTATAACAGCAGTAATAAAAAATATGAAACTTAAGTAACAAATAGAAAATTTTACACAGAATAACAGTAAAGTGAATAAAAATATTATTACAAGATGTAACTCCATTAAAAGCTGGTTTTTCAATCTGCCCGTCCCAAAAATGCATGCACTTTCATAGCATCGCACGAAAACGGACAAAATGTCAAAGGTATGTTGAGGTCACGGTCTATCAACAACAAAAAATGCTCTCAATCACGGCCTTTGAGATTCAAATGTTGCCTGCAGTCACAGCCCATGAGAAGTTATAAGAAAAAGCAATATAAAAATTTCAATTATGCTATAAAATACTTTACATAGCACCGCTCAGAAGCAGGGTAAACGCTAAAGCTATATAAGGCAAGGTTCTTAACCTAACCTAACCTAACCTAACGTAAATTAATATTTATTTTACAAGTATCCTCGTGAAACTAAAATTTAATCAATAAGTTAGGTTTAAGTTTACGGTTAGTATTAGCGTACTTAAGGGTACTTTATATGTCTACTTCTACAATGCCATTACCATTGCAAAACAACGGTGTACGGCAAATGATACACCATTGGCAACACTTAAAAACAATCGACGAACCAATGCTCGGACCGTAATGCCAGTATCGATAGGACACAAAATGGCGACGATCGAGGTTCAAGCATGTTGCTACTATTAAAAACACGCGTTTGTTTACTTGGTTCATTGCAGTTGTGATTTATTACAATGTTTTATAGTTGGAAGTAAATCAATGTAGCGAGTTGATTCTTTTACTTTTTAAGTTAATAAGTATCAGGAAGTTGTGCTATAGAATCATCAGTCACTCTTGTTGTGTGCCCGGTTGCACCTCTAATTATGGCAGCATACCACATACTGCCATATTTAAATTTCTTAGAGAGCAGTCATTAAAGAAAAAGCTAATAAAGAGTACACCCGAGCAAATTATGAAGTTAATTGTAAAACTTTACTGTGTATTAAATATTTCGTACCAAAACACGTAGTTAGGGAGGACATTTTCCCTGTGCAACTTTCCTAATCTACCACCATATGTGAAGGATGGTAGATTAGCAAAGAAAGGAAGAACGTATTAAGCGGGTTTTGCAGGAAGATGAAGAGAGCTTTTATTAATGGTGAGGGCAGGATGTTATAGCATGTTTCGACTCCTTTGCAAGTGAGGCTAAGACAAGACAGATACATCCTATTATCAAGGAAGACTATTTCCTTTTCATTGAAATATGCGATGATAAATATTATGCTGTCCCAACTATGTCTATTGGGTTTAAGGTATTCATAAATTTGGAAGTTAGTGTGTATTATAAGGTTTTGTGCCTACCTGTAGAGAAGTTGTGTGCAATCTTGGGGAGCCGTAGAAGTAAGAAATTAAAATGTGACAAATGGAGAAAATTGGATTATTTCATGAGTTGTAAAACTAATTATTATAATAATGATATCTCGCTCATTGAAATAGTGACTTCATTAATAAATGCTGTCAAGGAAAGTTTACCACTAGATAATGATTTGGATATACAGAAAGCTGGTAAAACTAATTTTGCATTAGAATGATTGAATTTTTCTTATGATATTGAAATAACATTTTCAGCAGAGCTGCTGTAATGGATAGCAACTTTTTCGTGCACACATATAAGGCAAATTGTATTTTGCATTACATTTTCTTTTTTAGTAGCCTGTTTAAAATTATCGTTTAACTTGTAAAGAGCATTGCAATTAGATATAAATGGTTAACCACTTTAACGGATGATTTATATAAGATGAATTCATATTATTTAAATACAGAGGGTGCCAAAATGTATACACACTACAAGCAAAGAAAAAACTATGTTAACATAACAAAAGTGAATTCACACATTGAGCAACGTTTGCGAAAGTGTCCTCAGCGGTTGCAGTACATGCCGTTTCAATTTCTTCCCAAAGTGCTGCCAGTGTAGCTGGTTTTCTACGATATACAACATCCTTAAGAGTTCCCCATTGTAGAAGTGCAACGGAATTAGATTCGGAGAACGCGGTGGAAACTCAATCGGATCTCTTCGACCTATTCATTGCCTTGGAAAATTGTCATCATGGTACGCACGTACATCTCAGTGGTAATGTGGTGGTGCACCATCCTATTGGAAGTAAAATTCCTCATTTCAATACAGTGTATGAATGGATATATTAGGTACTCGCGTTGGCGGTTCTACTCTGTGCACAAGTCTCCATTGCATTCGAACTTCAACAACATTCTCGGTTTTCCAGTACCACTTCAAAACTGCTTTCCGCTGTTCAAACGATAATCTTGGCTTTTGTTATAGCAGCGCTAGCATAACGTAATGTGTGTCACATCTGTTTACAGAACATCATACTACACATTACTCTTGTTTTTCAGTCCAACATTGAAATAATTAAATAGATATCTACTGTGAAAGTATGTATACATTTTTGGCACCCTAGGTAGATGAGAAATATTGCTTGCAAACAATTTCAAATTCTTAAAAACCGTCGAAACATTTCATAGTGATAAACGATGTCCTCTTGTAAACATAAAACTGGTAAAATATTCGTGCTTGGTTTGGTAGTAGTAGAGCGAGGATAGCATTGAGGTCTGAGGTATTAGAGTACATGTCAAGCTACTTGTATGCATGCCAAGCAATGTCTAAGTCTAACTTAAAACCAGTCACATGACTTCACTCATTTCCTGTAATTTTAGATGTGTTTAAACTTCGGTTCAGGTACGTGCCAATATTCTAAGTTTCAATAAAGTTATGTGTATTATTTACTTTCCCTTAACCTAAAATAAGACACATTAAAGATGTAAAATACTTTACATGAAATATGATATGATCATTTCTGTAGTTCCTTTAACTTTCTTTTACCGAGCAGTTTATAAATGACACTTTGGCAAAAAGGTTTAGCACAATGAGAATTATCGCCTTCACAAAACCCTTATCAGGTGTCACATCTTATCTGTTAAGTAAATAATTGTGGCGGTAACTTCCGCTCCGCAGTGTTCAGTTGTTCAGATATGTTGCATAAAGAAGGCTATGTGTACAAGATTGTGACATGTTCAAAATGGAGTATCGAGCTATTATTAAGTTCTTCACAAAAGAAGGATTTACTTCAAATGAATTAAACAGCGACTGGGCCGTGTATATGGGGTAGCATCCCCCTCACATTCTACCGTAAAAGAATGGGTCGAGAAATCATTGAAGACGAAGAGCGTTCAGGTCGGCCCTTAGAGATGCTCACTCCTGAAAACATCGCTCTTGCGGAAGTAGAAATTATGGAAGACCGGCGGCTCAAAGTTACAGAAATAGCAGTAAGGATGGGTCTTTCTAAAATAATAAAGTCCTTCAAATTATTCATGAACATTTAAACATGAATAAGGTTAGTGACTAGATTTATTTACTCAGTCCAAAAGCAGCAACGAGTCATCTGTTGTCAGGCATTTTTGGAGCTCTGCCGTGGTTACGAGAGAGAAGTTGTGCAAACCATTGTTACAGAAGAGGACACTATGGTCCTATACTATGATCATTGTCCAAAAGAGAATCAATGCAATGGCGTAAACCTGGCGAAGAGCCGTCTTTAAAGGCCAAGTCATTCAGTCAACCAAGAAGCTCATGGTCACAATCTTTTGGGACTGTGAAGGAATACTCTTCATTGACTTCAAGGAGAGGAACACTACAGTAAATGGGGAGTACTATGCTGATCTATTGCACAGACTACGTGCTTCCATCAGAGAGAAAAGGCGAGGAAAGCTGAGTGGTCGTGTGCGCCTTCTTCACGACAACGCGCCTGTGCACACAACTCTTGTTGCAAAGGAAGATGTGAAGAAATGTGACTTCAAGGGGATCGACCATGTATCCTACAGCCCAGAAATAGCTCCCAGTGACTATTTCCTCTTCTCAAAACTCAAGAAAGACCTTCGAGGAAGGACATTTAAGTGTGAAGAAGGAATAATGGATATAATTCAAAGATGTGAGAAATGTTTGCAATAAGGGTAACTATATTAAAAAGTGAAATATAGTTTTTGTCTTTATCATACCTAGAAAATGGTTACACTGGAAACACATGGACCTACCCTCGTGTATTTCAGTAACATACACAAAATATTCCATTAAACTTTTAGACCACAATAAATGGTTATAGGCTTCTAATTAAAAACTAGCATGTTCTTAGTCTTATATAGTCAATTTTTTTCCAAATTGTATTAATTGCTATAATGTGGCTGTTTTAATTTTAGTTACGAACTAATTAATATATAATATAATTATTTATTAGTCACGTCAAACACATGCTATATCGGCGGACTGGTTTCCTTATATTTAAGAAATAGATAAGAATCCACAAAATATACCATAAATATAATTATGATAATCAGAAAAAAGTAATATTTTCAGAATTAATTTATATTTTTATGAAATAACAGTAATTAGAGTAGCAGAAATTAAAGTAATTAAAATAAGAATAATAATGGCATTTACCGCAAGTTTCTAATGTAAATATTTCTGAGCAATTGGTGTTAAAGTTGTACCCAATAAAAAAAAGTGAACAGTATGACGATAATTAAGAACTGTTTTTCAGTCTTTATTTTCTTTCAAATTAATAATCTGGAGCTATCTCACCATGTTAGCACTCAGTTCAGGAAGTACCACTGGGTCATAGATGTTCAAAATGGTTACCATTCGCTGCAACATAAGCTTCCAGTATTTGCTGTAGGGATTACTGCATTTTATACATTTCAGAAGAAACGAGAATGCAATTTATACGGTGCTGCATACTTTCTCCTAGAAAAAAATCAGGTGATCAGAAGTCATTTAAAATGTTTCACTCAGAACAGTAACAAACTCCCAAAAAGCTTAACAGAATAATAAATCAGAAACTGTGTAGTATACAACAGCTATAATTATTCTTAAGTATTGGTAGCTTGCTATTTTTCAAAGTGCATATATATATATATATATATATATAGTCGTATGTGTGTGTATTTCATGACTTAAAGGAAAGTTATTTTTACATGAAGCAATTTTTTAAAAATCAGTAATATTTTATTTTATGTTTTTATTAAGTTTAAAGTTATAACAATTTACAGGATCACAAAAAATTTTTCATTGCCTTTTTCTTTATCCCTATGCCATCAAATTTGAAACTATACCCAGATGGATTGCTTTTAGAAGTCCCCAATACATTTTTAAATAGATTTTCGTGAAACGGTTTAAGCCAAAAGCACTGAAAATTACTTTGATGAAAAATAATACATAAAATAGCTCTAAACTATGCTAAGTGGTATTTTAAAGAAATATTTTTGTTTTAACACTAAAATAGTGCTACTACAATAAAAATATGAAATGACTAAAGGAATGAAAACGTTTTAAATAACCAATTTATGGAAAGTGTTTTAAAAACGAATAGCAATTTCTAAACGAAAATAGCAATAATTACATCTTTAACTTTTATGACAAATTTTAGAATATTAAATTAAGTATTTACAAAATATTGTCGTAATTTTTTTTTTTTTTCAATTTGATTTACACTGTCAGAGAAGTTAGTATTTTTCATACTTTAGCGAAATTTTAGCACCTCAGCACAATATGCAGCAGGGTTCCTTTTCGTGTGTTTATCTTTGGTTACGGTCAATGTTGCTATTGTTTTGGGCCAGAAGAGTCCGTTGGGATGAAAGGAAATCACTTCTTCAACTCGTTTATATTTGTTGTGCGCTGGAAACATTATTGAGTTCCTGGGTTACAAAAACAGTGAGAGCTTGTAAGTCCATTTGGAGCTCCAGTTATTATACCAAACTTTCTCTAAACAAAACTTTTGTTGACCACGGTACAGATGGCAGTAAAACATCTTATTGATTTTAGTTATTTCTAGTAAAAATTAGGAAAATGATTTTTTTTTTTTTTTTTTGAACACTCCCAGGATTTTCTATTACTAAAACTATTTCGCTAAAGATCTTTTTTCAGTTTGACGCGATGTCTTACACACTACACTATGCTGTCATCAGTTAAATAGAAGTTTTGTGTATTTACTATAAGCACCTTCATCCCTAAGTGCTTGATATATGAAGTAACTTTTCTGTAATTTGTTCTGTTAGATGGATATTTTCCTTCTGTTCCAAGAGAGAATGGCGATGATAGAAGTCGTATTTTCGTAGGCATCCAATATATATATCTCAGGATAGTGACAATACTCGTATACTTAAAATAAATACGAGGGGTGATCAGAAACTGAGGCTAGAAGGCTGATATCCCGGGAGTTTCGTCTGTTATAGGAAAATTAATAGTGTGTAGTAATTCTAATACATGCGGTTGGAACTGTGCCGAGTTTCGGCCACCTACAGCGCTAGTTGTAGGTAAACACAAATGGCGACTCGTTTGGAAAACTGGTCTCGCGAGAAAATCCGTTCCGTTATTCGATTTCTATGGGCGAAACGCAACCGCGGCTGATATTCACCGGCAGGTGGTAGAGGTTTACGGAGAGACTGTAATGTCTTGTCAGTATGTCGTAGAATGGGGTCGAAAGTTTGCGGCCGGTAGAGAAAACGTCACCGACGAGGATCGCAGTGGCCGAACCAGCACGGCATCAACAGATTTGAACACAGCTCGCTTGGAGGAGCTGATTCAGGACAACAGGAGGATCAAGTTACGGTAGATGACGGTAAAATTGAGAATGTCGTTCGGAAGAGTTCGTCACATTGTTCTGTAGTACCGGAAAGTTTATTCCCGATGAGTTCCACGAAATCTGTGCAACCCAACAAAGAAAGGTGCATGGGGTCAAGTCTGCAACATTTGCAACCGTTCTCCAATGAAGGGAGCAGTTTTCTTCACCACATTGTCACGGGTGACGCAACATGGATCCACCACTACACCCCCAGCAGAAAGCGGCCGCCATCTGCCGGGAAGGTGATGGCCACAGGTTTTGGGACAGCACAGGTGTCATACTCGTGGAGTTTTTGGAAAGAGGGCACACAGTGACCGCTTACCAATTGCGCGAAACAATCAGGAGAAACAGTCAGGACTTTTCAGCGAGTGGGTCATCTTCCTTCACGACAACGCGCGACCTCATACAGCCCAGAAGATCACCATGCTGTTGAAGCAGCTTTGCTGGGACATCATCGACCACCCTCCCTACAGCCCAGACCTCGCTCCAATTGACTTCGCCTTTTCTCTCACTTGAAGGAGCATCTAGGAGGTCGACGATTCGCTTCAGACGAGGAGGTGAAACACTACGCGACAAGGTGACTGAACACGCAAGGACAGGAGTTTAACCAGGAGGGAATATTCAAACTCATCCCACGAAGCGACAAGTGCCTGAACGATTTGGAGACTATATCTAAAAATTACTTAATATATGCACTGTCAGTTGGTGGTATTGGTTGTATGAAATAAAATATACACGTCTCACTGCAGGCTTTGTAGCGTTAGTTTCCGACAACCCCTCGTATATCTATTCATTTTCACCCCCTAAGACCTATAAGCCAATGCCCAGATTAGTCGCGAAGGTATTACGAACAAGAAATACAGAAATGGAATGAAAATGAACATGATATGGAAGGTGAACTTCCAACCCGGCATTTGCCCTTTCTGATATGATTTATTTTTCTTTTATATAAAACCATCTATTTTATTTTGGTATCTTCTGTGTTGCTATATTTGCATTGTTGTTGTTGTTGTTTTTTCCCCCCCTTTTCAGCAGTTTGTCTTTAGATATAATCAAAATTACTTGTATCTAAAGCAAATATATCATTTATTAAAATTTCCTCCACGCTTTGGAAAAATTACAATTACGTTGGCGTTCTGCTAAGAGAAAACTTATCCTGCCAATTTTTATTCCATTCCATGCCTCTCCGGTAAAGCGTATGCTTACCGATAAAATGCTGATTACATAGCTTGGCAGTGTTCCATTAGAGAGATGCCACTTGCGCACTGCTGAGGTGGAGGGGAGAGTATGCCTTCTGCTATCTCCCTCGATTTTATGCGTGGATTTAAGCGGATTCGCTAATGGTCGGCCTATTTCATGTTAAAAACTACAATCAAAGCACCATCGCCCCTTTGCGCTCGCCTCCACTCTGTATGCACCTTTTCTACAGATTAGTGCATATTCCCGTCTGAGAACGAACTGAAAGGTCACATTCTAAACCCCAATATTTAAAAGTTATTACTCACGTCAAAATAGTTCAGGATTTATTCCAATCCTCCATAGGAACAGCTATTATCTAGATTTATTTAACTTTGGTTGGCAGTGTTTCTAAGGGTTTAGAGATGCATGCATAGATTTCCTTTCATGAACTCTTTTAGTAAACTCCTAAAGGAATGTAAGCTATTGCGATTGTACTAATAGATTCCTTTTTTAAATAACTTTCCAAATATCCATCGATCTTAACTAATAGGCACCGAAAAAGACAAATATATATAACATAAAGGAAATTTAAGGCAACACTATTAAAATGTGACTAAAATAACAATAATTAGAAAAACAGAAAAGGATAAAATACTTAGAAAAGTTACGCATTAGTAATAACTATATTTCGAATTGCTTGAATTCGTCTATGGCAAGAAGACTAGTTTTGTCTTACACCACCAGGACCAACAAGCATAAAATGATTGAGCACTAATCATCTTAGACTTTTACAGTAACAATCGGCGTCGATACACTTCTGAGTACGTTGAACTATTGATTAACAACGTTTGAGAAAGTGTCCTCAACAATTGCAGCACATGTCGTTTCAGTTTTTTCCCAAAGTGCTAGCAGTGTAGCTGGTTTTCTAAGAGTTCCACATGGGTAGAAGTACAACGGAGTTAGAACTGGAGAACGCGGTGGAAACTCAATCGGACACCCTTATACTATCCAGTGCCTTAGAATATTGTCGCTCCCAACCATAGCTGAGGACGCGAAGCATGTTGCTGTGCGAGGTCCTCCAGATTTTCCCATGAACACCTCACACGGTACCATGAGTCTCCAATTTGTCTCGAATGCGTGCAATTGTTACTCGCGTTGGCGGTTGTGTTGTGTACACACGTTTCCATTGCCTTGAACAACACTCGCGGTTTTCCAATACCACTTCAAAATTGCTTTCCGCTGTTCAAACGATAATCTTGGCTCCATTTTGTTGTAGCAACGCTAGCATAACGTAATGTGCGTCACATCTGTTTACAGAACGTCATACTACACATTACTGTTGTTTTTCTGACCAACATTGAAATATATTAAATAGAGATCTAATGGAAAAGGGTGTATACTTTTTTAGCACCTCGATGTGTGGTTGTTAACGCTCTAACGGTCGCAATTTTTGTTTTTCTCAACTAAACTCGGCATATAGACATCAATTAACAAAGGGTGTATCAAGTTCGTTAATCAGCAAATTTGGACTATTGGGGGTGGGAGATTAACCTAAAAAAAAATTTAATAAAGAAAAATTGAAAATTTTCTCTAGTGATCGTAATTTTTGCTTTTTCTCAACGAAACTCGGTAGATGCTTTTAAAATAAATTTATAAAATTAGTTTCCAAAAAGGAAAAGGGCAATCGGTAGATAGGAGTGGGAGTGTACCTGAAAAACAAGTGGAGGCTAAAGCGAAATTTTAAAATCCCTTCTAGTGGGCGGAATTCAATTATTTTTTAAAAAAAATCGGTATATGGCACAGAAATAAAGCAGGAAAAATAGTTTTCAAAATGCAGTGAAATCAGACTATTAGAAAAGGGATATATCTGAAACCCAAAATTTGAAATTCGCTCTAATATCATTAATATTCTTTTTTTCGCAACGTAACTCCACATACATCATTTGAAAAATAGAAAATATAGCTTGTGAAAATAAGTTAAATCCGGCAATTAAAAGGAGGGGGGTTAAGTTTAAACACAAAATTTAAAATTCGCCCGAATATATTCCCCAATATTTGTTTTAACAGCTAATCTCGGCATATACCATTTAAATCAAATAAGAAAAGTAATTTCTGAGGAAAATCGATGTGTTTGATTATCATATATAGTTAAACGAAAATTGAAAACAATCAGGTTTCCAAAATTTTCTAAGCATGAGATAGACATTCTTTTGGAACTAGCTATCTCATATTCCAATAAAATGGAAAATAAAAATATTCATTCTTTCTTTAAAGGAAAAGAAGGGAGCATGGAATGATTTAGCCCTGCACTTTAACATGACACGAGGTGAGTTCTAATTACCAAATAAATAAATTGCTAATTGTGTAAACAGCGTGAATCATGAAATGTAAAATTCTATTAATGGGCGAAACGGGGTGATTGTCGTTAGTGGGAAACTCTAACCTCTCAGTCATTTCTTTTACTAGCCACCACACTGTATCCTTTGATAAAATTTCCTATCCTCATAATCCTCAAAAGAATCACCTTTCCCAATGGTCCGGTTTTGACGCTGGTCCCCATTTAAGTTATCCAAGTATATTATCTCGTCCTCGATACCTTCAAGAAAATACAAACGAGCAGCCATTTTGCGTAATTTGACCGCAAACAACGGAGTTGATCGGTCCAATACCGGCGGTTAAAGTTGACCATAATCAACTATCTCAATTAACTTTGATCGTTGTCGATGCACCTAAAAATCGCATTGTACGAGGATGGTGTACATGGCCATAAGGTTAATTTAATTTTTTAATGGTAATTGGTCAGTTCTTGTGGGTCAATTTCGGGACATGCGCCCTCAGAATTCGAATTACTGTGATATTGAATTTAACTGCACTTAATAACTTCAGATGTCTGAAGAATAAGTGGTCAGCCTATCAATGCATTAGTGGTTAGTCAGAATGAAACAAAGGAAAGGCTTGCATCATGTCTTTAATAGCTGATATTTTTACAACCATTTTACAGGTTATCTAATAGATATTAATAATATGTTACCGTTTGTCAACTTTATTGAAATTACTATATTTATGTGTTTAAACTGGTAAATCTAACATTTATTGCTTACTAACAGTAAGCGGATAAACTTTTTAATTAAATATTTTATAAATTAACCTATTGATAAAATATGTTTATGTACACTCACCATCAAAAGAAATAATGACAATTACAGTTATGAAATAAATTTGCAATATTACTTGTAACTTAATGGTAAGATTAATAGCAGAAACCAAATTAAAGGATTAAATAAAAATAAGGTATAATGAACGTTTAATTTATAGGGTATTAGCTGCAATATCTTGCTTTGATTTAGTTTTAAATTGTGAAATGATCTGATAGTCTGGTCTGATATAAAGACTATGATGAGAAGATAATTTATAAAAATGACATTCCAGGTAACTTAGAATACCTAGAGGCGTTTAGGTTTAGTTTTATTATTTTTAAGAGTGCTCTTTAATATCATTGGTTATTAGCGTCCCGTTCAATTCAGAGCGTGAAAGAGCCAATAATTTTGATCAGAGGCCACTCCTTTCAGGTTTGGGGTTCTTTTATGTGTTAGAAATCTACGATTCGGGACCAAAGGCTTTATTACTTCCCTTAATAAGAAAGTCATACTTAGGATTTTTACTTCTTAAAAAAAGCCAACGACCCTTGACCTTGGGTTAACGAAGCAGATGTGTGAAGTATGTGATAAAGTAAGGTGAGAGACTGGAAAGTTCGTTTCTTAAGGCGGAGCCAAATTTTAATGTAAGAGATTGGGTGACATGTTCAGATGTTGCCATTGTAGCATATGCAAACATTATGAACATGTTAAAATTTCTAGGTTAAGTCGTCACTGAGGTTAATAAGAGAATTAAAGCACAATTAGTACATTAATGACATGAATCTCTACTAGGTTATAATTTGATGAAAATAAAACCCTAGGATAAAAGTACTTATTGATAACTTCGCGTTTGCGACTTCTAATCCGCATGTCCTGGGTTTAATTCTGGGCCAAACTTGTGGATAAGATTTATTAATTTATTTATCTGGAATTATTTTGTTTACCCCGAGAAGGTGAATGCATAATTGCATCCTTCTTTACAGAACAAACAAAAGCAGTCTGACCAAGGCAATATGTGTCAATTGTTATAGAATCTAAGATCACTACCCCATCAACACCTCGGCCCTAAGTTAGTATTTATTTTCACTTCAGATCTTGAACTTCGATATATACAAATTTCGTTAAGATGTTGTGAAGCAAGAATTAGGCAAACATTTCACAGGATATTTCGTGTAACTAGGTATCCTTCTTTACAGTGTACAGATCATATATTTAATATGTCTGGTATTCAAGAGGTAACCTGTACACTATAAAGAAGGACTTAGCTATCCGAAATATCGTGTGAATTGTGTGCCTCCTTGTTATTATTTTTAAGTGAACCTCACAACTTTTTAACAAACCGTATACATATTTTTTATAATTGCGTTTAAAACCCGCTTTATCTACTGAGGGACCGCCACGGGTGGCCGAGGTCGTTAAGGCGCGGACTCATGAGTGGGAGGTGTGGGGTTCGAATCCCGTATGACCGTCCTCCCTGACGGAAGTTCTTTCCAGGTTTTCCTCAGTCCTCTTCTTAAAATTCTTTTTCAATATATAATTTCGTTTAATATATCATCAGTGTCCACCCCCTGTGATGCCTAAGTAGTAAAAATGGCGTTAAACTCTATTAAAAAAACTACTGAGGTATCGAATGCGGTGGACACTGATGATACATGAGATGATATGATATATTGGGAAGGGATTTTTTTAAAAGAGGAAACATTGCGGGCCTAAGTTTTAGGGTACCTCCCCGGCATTTGCCACTTACGAAGACTGAGGAAAACGTAGAAAAAAAAACTGTCAGAGAGGCTAGTCCTGGTGAGAATGGAACCCCAGATCTTCCGCTCACCTAGGCCACCCGTAGCGGTATATTTATTTTAAGGGTGTTTTGTATATTTCCTTATGCACTACGTATACGTTATAAACACTGCAAAGGAACATCTGCGGTCAACAAAGAAAATGCAACTTTTAGTTATTTCTATTTCTGCAGTTGTTCCTCAGCGACTAGTAAATTCCGATACTATATATTTCACACGTAAACCAAGATTGGAGTGGCCGAAAAAGAAAACACTTGCGGGGTTGCATCTCCGAGCCACAACAAACGAGGCCGCTTCACCCAAATTAGACGCGCAAGAGAAGGCAAAGAGCATGTCGGATTTTTCGCTGCTATTGCTAATTTCCGCGAGGAGGGAAACCTGCGGATCAATGAACCCCAGCCCCGACTCTCCGCTGGTTCGCCTACTCCATAATCACATCCCGTTTGATGGACCCCGGGAAAAAATCGTTATTGAATTTTTTAAAGTCGGAAGAAACATACACATATAGAACACCATTACCAAGGGATCACAAAATACAGGAGATGGGCTAAACAATATGGAAAATTGCCGCTTACTGCTAAGCGCTTAGGCTTCTCTGCGCTTTCCGGCAGAAAGGGTATTTGGTTGAGGGGAAGAGGGACAAGAGAGTGAAGTTAAAAATCAGTCGGAAATCAAATCATTTCCTCCCGCCAACTGTGCAGCCTTTGATATATCCCTCTAAAACTGCGTGCTTGTTAAATTGCTAGTTCTGCAATTTCTTTGGCGGTATCCAATATGCCGTGATTTCCGACTCCCCACTTGATTACCTACTCACTGATTCGGAGCTGCGCGGGTAACTGATTTATTGGTCGCAACAGATGCAGCATAAAACAGGCACTCTTTTACGTTTTACTTAATCTGCAGTTAAGAATTTATAGGAGTGTTGTAAGGTTACTGATTACATCGCCCTATCTGAAGGAAAATAGCCCACTGTTGCTTTCAGAAACATTCTTAGTGTTTTGTTCAGAAGAATGCGTTGTATCTCTAGAGGGCATCAAAAAATGTATACACACTTAAAGCAAAGAAAAAACCGTGTTAACGTAGCAAAACTGAATTCACACAAACAGAAAATGATGAACACTAATCATCTTAGACTTTTACAGTTACAACAGTTGCTCAAAATGTCCACCATCGGCGTCGATACACTTCTAGAGTACGTTGAACGACTGATTGAGCAACGTTTGCGAAAGTGTCCTCATAGATTGCAGCACATGCGGTTTTAATTTCTTCCCGAAGTGTTGTCAGTGTAGCTGGTTTTCTACGGTATATAACATCCTTAAGAGTTCCTCATAGGTAGAAGTCCAACGGTGGTTCTGTTCTGTACACATGTCTCCATTGCCTTTGAACTTCAACAACATTCTCGGTTTTCCAATACCACTTCAAAATTGCGCTCCGCTGTTCAAACAATAATCTTAACTCAATTTTGTTGTAGCAACGTTAGCATAACGTAATGTGAGTCACGTCTGTTTACGGAACATCAGACGATAATCTTGACTTCATTTGTTCATTGTTGATTTACCTGTCACGTAACAACGCTATGATGTGAGTTGCATCTGTTTACAGAACATCATACTACACATTACTGTTGTTTTTCGGTCCAACTTTGAAATATATTTAGTGATTTTAGTATTTGTACTTAACAATTTCTATTCACCTCTGTATTAATATTACAATGTTATAACTAAATAACATTATATCCGTTTTATGTGCTAACTATAAACAAATTTGTATTTATACTATAGCAATATTTCGTAATGTCTACCTTTCATTTTCTTCTACCCTACGGAATTCACCACAGCCGCTTGTACTGCAGCGGTTTTGGTTGGTTGCGTGCTCCACGTTGGACACCAAATTATGAAACACAATTGTTGATTGTGATGATTGCCTCGGTTGTTGTCCACGCTACACGAGAAACAATATCTGAGGGTAGTTTTCCGTTATTTTGTTCAGTCGCTGCTCATAGGACTGAGAGAGGAGATCGGCTGTGTTAACAATCAAGCAATGCACTTAGTGTACACAGTAATTTATTAATCGTAATTCTTTTACAACTTCTGGTGATTCTGCGAACGATAGAGCTTGGTGTTATTGCGTTGACCTGCTCTCGACCTTAATACATTTACTGCGTCGCGGAGACGGTAGTTGGGATCCAGCCTGGGTCTTATGCTTCACGCGAGTACGCCCTCAACTTTAAGACTGTGTCTGCCTAAAGTACTGCCCATCAACATTCAAAATAAGAATCTGAGCATCTGAAGCTGAACCGCGTCTGAGTGAAACTGGAAATAAGAATTCAACTAGAACTGAGCGAAAACAGCTGAATCTAAACGCCTGCTTATACAAATATATATAATTCAATTCGTCCAAGCTTTGACATGATCAAGCCTTAGGGATCTACACATGCAAGTGCACGTTTCGCGTTGCACATAAAAAATGTAAAACATTTATTTATAATTGGTTAGTTTAAAGTGAACTGCCTAAAACGCAGTTTAGGCAGTTCACACAACAACGGCCTGGATTTCAACTGACCCTCACAAACGTTAGGTCATTCGATAAACGACATAACACTTGTCTATTGTGTTTACCCTTTTGTCAGTTCTTAAACATGGTTACTTTAAAATGTTTAAAAATACCCACACAGTATAGCTTTGTCTATCAGTGGTCATATATTAATCTAACTAATAGTATACTATTAATTTTGTGGTTTAATCTCAATATTAATTATTATTATTATTATTATTATTATTATTATTATTATTATTATTATTATTATAAAAGTGTTGTTTCTCATACTTATAAATTGCAAGAATTCTAATTTTGTTCCCCTAATACTACACAGTATATACATAACTTATTTCATTTCATTAATTAATTAATTTGAAGGACCATAATTTGGATTTTATATCCTCTTTTAAAGTTAATCTAATAGGTGAGAAATTCGCTTATTTTACGCAGCTCCTGGGTGACGAACTTTTTGATTTGAATATGCTGGTGTTTCACTAAAGTAATTTTTTCAGCTTGATTTCTATTCTAAATTGTATCTATTACAGTATGCTTTCCCTTCTAACAGACTTTCAATGATATTACTCTGAATAAGTGCTTTTTTAAAACTTTCCTCGGTTTGTAAGTATAATTGTAAAGTAATTTCAGATTCCGCTGCTTTCGGCAACTTTAGTTCATAATCTTGAAAACCTATAGCAGCCAGCTAAGGACGTTATACAAATTAATGCAGGTATTTAAAATGTCTTACTAGTGTTAAGACATTAATTATTCCTACGTTGACCATGTTGATAATTTTTAACAAAATAAATTGTTGGAAGAACATAAAAAATTACCTTCATTTCTACGGCGAATTATTAAAACAAAAATTATCCAAAATAATTTCAGCATTTTCAATTAGGTTGCTTTAGTGTTTTAAATTATTATCTGTATTATCATAAAATAAAATAAACAAACGTGATCAAAATATAAATATTACTAAATACTTAGAAACCTATGCACAGATTCATACATTTTTGTTTTGAAGCGTTTAGTACACAACACACAAAAACTACACCAACGGGAGCGTAAAGGAACCAAGTAGGAAAACTTCGAAAGTAGCAATGTGATTCACGGTCTCCTCAGAACTTAATTTAACGAAGGGCAAGTATACCTAGAAGGTAAAACTAGCGAAGGGGTGCATACTGGTGCATCAATTGTTAAAAAAAAAATACTCATATAACCGAAAAAGGGAGGCTTTATTGGTAATAACAGAAAAATCCCTAAAGGACAAAAAAATAAATAAATAAAATTCTAGCGAAATATCCAAAACCACAAAGAAAACTTACAAGGTCACTCCAAAAGTTTAAATACCTAAGTTTACAAAAGTGTGCGCTAAGGCGATAAAGACTAAATTTTATATAAAACTTTCAGAATTGGAAGCACAAAAACATATACGTAACAAACCAGAAATCTGTTCAACTTAAAAATAAATAAATAACACATTTTCTTGGTGAATTGTAGGTCTGCTGCCCATTAACAGTATTATGCTGCTTAAAGCCACGAATAAATGTTTGTCCGAAAGGCGTGATGAGCAAAACATTAAATTTAAATGCAAAAGTTTGAAGCCATAGTGAAAAATGACCGAATTTTCATAGGCACAGCAAGTCCGGAGTTCAATTGTTACTGGTCCAGTTGAAAGAGCTGTCCTTGAGTTTCTCCTCCGCTAGGCAGACTTTGACCTCTCGAGTAAATGAGGGAGAGGTGGCTGGGAGAATTCGCGTGTAGTATCTCACAATACATTAACTCCAAAATAATAATGTCATATTCGAATTTTGCGTCTCACAAAACCATTATATAGCGATTTTCGTTAGCATAAGAAGACATAACCTTCCCCCTAACTTTCGAAACTTCCACACCCTTAATTTTGAAATCATTAAAAACCAGGGAAAATTTCTATATACAATTACAAATTAATATGATTGTAAAGAGTAATGCTGTTATATGACAGAAGGAATGAAAATTTGCGAGTAATGGTTTATCGAAATGTTCAGCTAATAGTTTTTTCGTTGATTATTCATCTCATTTGGCGCTACAGCCCGCGGTGAACCTTGGCTTGTCGCAGCGACCTCTGCATCCTCTAACTTCGTCTTGCGACTTCATTGATCAGCATGCCGACACCCCGCCGGTCGCCCACATCTTTACAAAAGTTCGCTAAGATCGGTCAAAGGATTCAGGAATGTAGGATTGTATATGGGAAAATTTTGCATTCTAGTTTCTGTTTTTGTTAATATTATCATATGAATAATTTCAATCGTCACGAAACGACATTCCTCTGCAAATATTTTAGGAGTATTATTTACAATTTTACTCTAGCTCAGATGCATTACTTTGTAGTTCATCTTTGTTGCTTGGTACAGTTGCTTAAATTTCATTTTCAGATAACTTAATTACTAAGATTTAATCCTTCGTTTCTATATTTTGGAAATTCTTTAAACCTCCTGTGTGTATATTGTCACTGTGAATAATTCAGTTTATATATAGTAAATCCACAGCAGTGAGAGACTGTAAATTTGTTTAGTGTTTGATTACTTTCGATAAAAATTATAGCTCTATTCCGTGTTTTCTTCAAAACGTGAAAAATGTACTGAACTCTAAATATCTAAGTTAGTTATTTTCTAAATTTATTCTTGAAAACTTTCCTATTTCTAATAATTTTTGTTGTATATGACACGTACTTGAATGCTCCTCTTCTTAGCATTTGACAAGTGTGTAGCGCTCAATCTGTGCTCATAATAGTGCAAAATCTTCAAGCAGCTAATTCCGCTCTGTTCATTGCTGCAATGTTGCTGGATATAAACCTCTTTCTTCAATGACTGATATTTCCGTCTTGCTTCATTAAAACTTATCCGTCCACCTATTGAAAAATTAGAATATAATTATTTTGAAAATCCGGGATATACATGTTAGTATGACCCATTCACAATGGAAATGGCTACCGTACTTACCTCCTGCACCCAAGAACGCGGGTTCGCACCCGGCTAGGAACGATGGATTTTTTTGGGCGTAGAAATCCTAAGTATGGCTTCCTTCGGAAGGGAAGTAAAGCCGTGGGTCCCGTGTCGTACATTTACGGCAAGAAAAAGAACCTCAAGCCTGAAAGAGAGGCCTCTGAGCAAAACTTGGCAGTTTCATGCCCTGAGTTGAATGGAACGCTGATGACCTGAGATGTTAAAGAGCGGCCATAAATAAATTAATAAAAAAAAACAATGAAAATTAAACGTAAACATAATAAAATAAGACATAAACATTATCTTAGCAGTATGTAGGCATTCACAATGAAAAACGCAAACGTATGTATTAGCCAATCAAAAATAAGAATAAGCAAAGATCAACTAACAACTGACTGGAAATGGCTGCTTCTGAGCGTTTATGCATATGCAAAGTGCAGTAACTAATTTGTTTGGAGTAATATAAGCAAGGATAGCTTTTGTATAATGCAATTAATCTTTTTTCCATTGACGCCATTCTGTCTACAGAGTCATTGATCTCTCTACCGCCACGGGTGGCCGAGGTCGTTAAGTCTCGGACTCGTGAGCGGGAGGTCTGGGTTCGAATACCGCCAGGACCGTCCTTCCTGACTGAGGTTTTTTCCAGGTTTTCCTCAGTCTTCATAAATGGCAAGCAAATGCCGGGAGGTACCCTAAACTTAGGCCTGGAACGTTTCCTTCCTTAAAAAATCCTTTCCCAATTTATCAATTCATCTCATGCATCATCAGTGTCACCGCCTGTGGTGCCTCAGTAGTAAAAACGGGCGTTAAACACTAATAAAAAAATACCTATGCGTTGTCCTCCGTAATTTTAAATATAAATTGATGGGGGATTCTTAGGCAGATAGAATATTGTAACGGTAACAAATCTGGTTTTTATATGTAATGCTAATCTCGGGTAAATCCTATAAACAGGTGGATCCAGTGGTTTTTCGTAATTATAAATTAATAGGTGCGGGTAAATCACTGTAATGGTGGCAGATCTCCTTTGATTGCAGCAGAAAAAAATCATAAATATCAATTTATAGCGCATTCTGTGCGTGGTATTATTCACTTGAAAACCTTATTATTTAGCTATCTGTGGCACTACCTTCGGCTCTCTCCGCCGTCGCTCGGGATTTGAAGCAGCAAACAGCAAGAGCTGCATTAGATTTGCGTGTTCCTGTATGGATAAATTCTAGCATAGAGCTCTACAAACAGAGCAGCTGTGTTCTGATTGACTGATTTCTTAATTTTAAGTTAGACGTGAACGCAAAACCTTGGACCTTGCAAGCTTCTAAATTTACGTCTAATTGTACGTTTATTTTTATGTTTACGCGATTCATTGTGAATGGTTACAATACGTTAAGTTTACGTTTAAGTGAATTGGGCCTATCATTATCTAAACTGCATTTCCCAGAGTATTTTTTTCCGTACTTAATATTCGTTCAGATTGTCTTTGTAAATCTTATACTTTATATCAAAACTTTTCATCATACTCCATAGAGGGCGCTATGGAGCGAATTTAGTAATGGTTTACATATTAGGAATAAACTTATCTTTTTGTGGAAGGAAAACTACGAGAGTGTGCTATTATATTTGTCAATAAAGACAGAAACATTTTAATGTTTTTACAAAGAAAACGTGTACAAGGTTTTCGTTTTTATCTGAAAGTAATGGTGCACTGGGCAGAAAAAGAGGTAAACCCACTGCGTTGCTATAGCCACGGTACTTCTATCTATTGCATGCAGCTCTCTCGAAGTCACGTGACTCAAGAGGGTAGGAGGAGAGAGCAGGCTTCTCATCTCGTTCGCTATAAGCGGCTTGTGATGTTGCTGCTGCTGTGAGTCAGACAGGAGATTACTTCCTCCCTGTCTGTCTGAAGAGAGCGAGCGAGGTTTTTAAGAGCAAGGGGAAACGCTGCTTGCAGGTGGCTACTGCATGTCTCTCATTGCTTTTTAGAGGTGGCTTAGAGCATCCGTCCGACGCTAATCGATGCTGACGGCGACACCTAAGACGATAACTTTGATAATGGAATGGTTATAGACGCACAAATTTGGTTGTCAATGATATGATTTACAGGAACGAAAATAACACGTTTATTTCCAACTAGATGCATAATCCTACATTGTCCGGTTTTATAGTGCCACATAAAATAAATTGTTACAAGAGCCCATCCGTATAATTATCATCATGTTTCTCCCTCTAACCTTTCATATAAAGACTGTTCAAAACATTTCAGCAAATCCAACTATGTCTTTTTATAACTTTTACTAAATCTTAGGTTGGATTGGTTGATTTGTTTTATTTACGGACGCTCTTTAACATCTCAGGTCATCAGCGACCCATTCTATTCAGGGCGTGAAACGGCCGACAAATTTTGCTCAGAGGTCTCTTCTTTCAGGCTTCATGTTCTTTTTCGTGCCGTAAATGTACGACACGGGACCCACGGCTTTACTTTCCTTCCGAAGGAACTTAGGATTTTTACGTCCCGAAAAAATCCATCGATCCTGGCCGGGTTTGAACCCGCGATCTTGGGTTTAGTAGGCAAGCATGGTTACCACTACACTGTTAGGATCGACTAAAAATCTTCGGAATCTACTGACGGCTATCATAAATATTATCACACTCCGGGCTGAATGGGGTCCATTTTCCAAGAATATGTTTAACGAACAGGAATCAGAGTGTCAATGTGAATTCTAGGGCCCGCTCCCAAAGAAAATACCTGAATTATTTGCCATTTACTCTTCTCCCGGTCAACGTTTAAAACAAAATATGTATAAAAATAGCGATGAATAATCGATTAGTTCTTAATTGTATCTTACACAATAACAGCATTTCCTTTCCACTGTAGTAGCGGCAGCATGCGGGTCCTCCGTAGCGAGGGGAAGTTCTTGGGTCAGCAAAGGTTTAGAAAGTCTTATATTTGTCTTCCTCTTTCCTCCAAGAGGGGTTGTCCTTTCTGCTGCTTATTTTTTCTATCTCTTGGGCAGCGCTCGGTATTCTCTCTTTACTCAGGAACCAAATGTTGAGGAATTCTGACACCACTCATAACTACTAGTGGTTGCTTTCACACTGTTTTAAATTGGGTGGTTTCCTCGCTGTTTGTTAGTGGAAAGTTGACTTAAACTGTTAAGTTAAAATTTTTTATATATTTTGTGGCAATGAATAAAGTGAATGTTTTATTGAAGACTCCATCTTTGCTCTAAGTTTAATTGTTACGATTTGGACCTCATCAGCTAAAAGCTATAGGAGTTTACTCAGTAAGACGGTACAGAATTAGGAAGTTTTTATATAGTTTGAAAAAAAACACCTTGACGCACAGCGTATGAAGACATGTTATTTGTCTGTAAGAATGAGATTAGAAGAGAAATGGTAAATTTCGTTTCTGTGTAGGCCGACGAAACGATAGATTGTCACGATTTGCTGTGATATTACGATACATCAGTGGGAGTAAACCGATAGAAAGCTTCATAAAACTCATTGTCGTTTATGAATTGATTGCTTAAGGCGTACTTTAACAGCTGAATGAACAAAGTTCCATATAAATCATAAATTTATAGCACAAACGTGCGATGGCGCTGCAGTTATGAGAGAATGTTGGGTAGGAGTATAAATCTTGATAAGAGACCTTCACCCACGCCATTTGGGTGTCATGTATTTATGCCCCTGGTCCACCCTACAGGAGCCACGAGCCGCCACTGTTAAGGACTAATATGATATTTCTATTTCCAAGCCAAATTGTAAGGTAGTCTACAGGAAAAAAAAATTAATGTCATGTTGTGTTTCGTTTCCCAAATATTTATTTACTTTGAGAGAGAGTACAATATGAGTTTTCTCAATCCTACTTCTACTAGAAAATGAAAATATCTATTGGTTTTAAAGACAGTCCCAGGTTGGTTGAACACTCGAAAGAGAATTTTAATGTGTCATGTATCAAAGACAACGAAGTACGTTGGCCCAAAATTTCATATACTATGTTTATTTTTCTAGTTTTAAAAAGTAAGGGCACATAATGTCATTTAACTCGCTTAAGGCTCGACATATATAATATTCGATAAAAGCTGTGAAGCATATGTAAAAACAGTAACATCGAAAACAGACATACAATTCATTATATTTCCGATAGCTAAGTGTCCTTCTTCACAGTGTACCGATCGCCTCTTGAATACCAGATCAAAGGTCAATGTGACTGCCACCTTATTTGTAACGAAAGTTTAAAAAGATGATTAACTAATGTTTGATTCTATATGTGCGAAATGTGTCAAGAGTCCGCAACGCTTAGGGAACTGAACCCAGAATCTTTGTATTTTAGGCAGACACACTGACCACTAAACTACGGGGCCCTTCTAGAATTGCATACGGAGCATATGCACATATGCATAAATTCTGCTACGTCTTCTTGTCCCACAGCCCCTGGGAGAGTACAATATTTCAGAGAATAGTCAAAATTTTGTATTTATGTTATAGAGTTCACCAATGCTCATACTTGAAGCAGCAGACAAATATAGGACTTTTCAGAAATTTATGTTACACCTAAAATTTTTGCTTTATCTTATATCTTCATATATTTTGCTCTGTAAGTTTAAATGGCTCAATAATCCAATTTAAACATCATAAGTATAAAGTTTCCTAAATTCATTTTTTTTTTGTTTAACAAAAGATAATTTCAACAGTATATTTACAAAGACTATTTCACTCACGTAACGTGATCTTAAAATCGACCAATGAAACGAAACCAAACTTTGAATTATGACCAGTCACAGCCGGATTATCGAAAAAATTATCGAAAAAATTGTCAAATCCGTTTTATCACGCGACGTGCATTTGTCTTGTGGTCAGTGTAGCCAACTCTATACCTCCAGTATATAATTTCTGAACACGCATCACTGACCACTTTTGCTAGAGGTAGTCAAGAGCTATTATTATATTGATAGCAACAAAAGCTTGGACAATCGACAATCATAACGCAAAATGGAGGGTTCTTCAAAGCGTTTTGGTGATGCGTTTTTTTTTTTTTTTTTTTGATTGATTTATTTATGGACGCTCTTTAACAGCTCAGGTCATCAGCGTCCCATTCAACTCAGGGCATGAAACGGCCGACAAATTTTGCTCAGAGGCCTCTCTTTCAGGCTTGAGGTTCTTTTTCGTGCCGTAAATGTACGACACGGGACCCACGGCTTTACTTCCCTTCCGAAGGAAGCCATACTTAGGTTTTTACGCCCGAAAAAAATCCATCGGTCCTGGCCGGGTTCAAACCCGCGATCTTGGGTTTAGAAGGCAAGTATGGTAACCACTACACCACCAGGACCGACATTGGTGATGCGTCAAATGTACAAACTGGTCTTATCATTAGGAATTCCAAACCACAGAATATATAGAAAAATAGAGATACTGTATATTATCTTCTGTGTGTGTGTGTGTGTGTGTGTGTGTTAGAAAATAAAATGATAGCGATTGTAATAGTCCACATTTTGTCCATTTCAGTCTTATGTTTTCATTCAAAAGTATAGCATTTTATACAAGTGTTAATATTCTGTGCGCAAATTTCAAATATATCACTTTTATTTTATTATATTTATTAAATAGTCCTAAACCCGTATTTTGCTCTTCTCTATTGGCATTACTGACAATCGGCATTCTACGTCGCAAGATTGCTTGTAAAGGTTAAGTAGAAATATACAATTATTACAATTTTGTAAGCCAGTTTAGAGGAATTATATTTAAATTCTTATTTATTCGTGAAATAGTCCTAATGAATGTCACTCGAGGGTGTGAGCTTTCAAGGTAAATTCAGACCCTCTCGCGATATTACTTGTGATACATTTTAATACAAATGTTCAAATTACTTCGCTTCTCTCGCATTAAGCAGCATTTGAGCAGGATTAAGTCTGAATGGCTCCAAAATTCTGTTTTGGAGAGTTTCTAAATATTTTGGCTGTATTTGATTTTAAATCTCCTACAAGAACAACTCTAAACGTTCTTAACTGGAGATTACTTGTAGCTTTAATTTAAATTGTAACTAGAGATTAATCATCATTTCTGTTGCATAAAAATAACCTCAGAGTAAATAGCCTCGAGTTTGCAATAACTGTCAAACCTATGGCAACATAGCGAAATAATAGGGAAATTTGTGTTTACAGCGAGTTGATGTTCAGCTGTTCAAGCTAAGAAAAGCATTAATTATTTAGTTTTCCGGCCTTCTAGGTATGTTTTTTTTTTTTTTTTTTTTTTTCCCTCTGTATGTGTCTTCAAACAAGGATAAGAAACTGTCAAAGCAAATGCGAGCAAATTTTAGCAAATGTGGGAAGGATAGTATCGTTGATGTGGTACTAAAACATCAGAGAACAAATGAAAATTTAAAAAAAAATCAATCTCAAATAAGAATAAACAAATACATGAGGGATAATTCTATTCTGAAGAACTCATGCGATAAAATGGGTATGTGTGTGCGGTCTATAGCACCTAAAACTCCACGAAACATGCAATGTTATAGAAGCCTAACATCATTTTCCTTCCATCGCCCTATTCAGATGGAATTTGAATGAACTCAGGTCTCAAAGCTGCTATTGTCCAATAAGTATCTGGAAGTTCACTTTTGTATAGAACCTTAAAATTAATAGTATCATGAACACCGAATTCAGAGCATGATTTCGCTTAGTTTGTGATTGTAATTGGGAAGTAACATCTGTTCCAGTTCTTCAACAACATTTGCTGAGCGAAACCGCATTTTGAATTGTTTATGGTTCAGTTATAGGAACGGAATATTTCTCTCGTGAAATACACGAGGAGCACAGCGAAATTTATCATCGGATGAGATGTCGGGAATTAGAAGTATGTACAATGTACCGCTTGTAAGGTTATCTTAACATAATCTACAATTAAACGCAACTCTGTCTGTTGTTATTACGCGGAAATGAAAAGATAGGCATTGAAGAAACTTTTTAACCACTTTATGTATAAATAAAGTTATGCTTCTGTACTCTGATAAATGTTTTATTTAACAATTACTAAACTCTAGTTAGTGCTTTAACTTGAGAAATTTCGCCAGTTAGGTTTAATTTGAGGTTAAGAAGAAATAATCTTAGATTAATGTTTATACAACCAATATTTCCAAGTTAGGTATAACTGATAGTTAATTCTATGCCATAAATTCAACTTAATCTCTTACAACTAGCCTTAAGGGTGTCATACCTATGGAGAATGCGTAAAATTTTATTTATCAATTGATTACAATCCATCATTGAGAAATGTCCGGTTCAAAGGTTAATAACAATGTAGCAGTGTGCTAGTGCCCCATCCTGCTGAAATAACTTTCGCAGTCTATTTTGAGGAGATTAATTTTTTACAAGAATTTAACCAGAGACTGAGTTAACTTCAGAACTATGATTTTTGTTATGACTTCTTAAAGCATGTACCTAACATCTAAATTGTTATAACGTCTCGGGAAGAAAAGGGGAAATGCCACTTTTCTGTGAAAAATGAAATAATGATAACATTTGGATGTGTTTAGGTAGAAGAAGGTCTCACACTCAAACATGAAATAAAAGTGTGTGGTCACTGCAGTGTACTGCTTGATATTTTACTATACAAGAAGAAAAGGGGGAAGGTTCGAACGTGCAACTTGAGAGTATAAAGAACTAAATGTTGCACTATTGGCAACACTACTTTAATGAAAACCAAATTGTTGACTACCTATGTTCTTATTGAGTGATAATGTTATTCTTATTTGCGTTACTTCACAATATCTGAAATTAATTCGTGTGTGATGTCTAGCAAGACGAGAAAGAAAACAGGACGAGTCGAAAAGGCCATGAAAAAGTTGAGACAGGCTACTAATGAAACATTTGTAGATTGAGAGTACCAAAGACTTAAAAATTTGAAGAGGTGAGGGAATGATCGCGTGAATTCTAAGAATGAACAGGATTCTAATTTATGGAGTTTAATATCAGTTAATAGTAAATACTGTAAAGAGAAGGAATTGAAAAGTAGAAGAAGAGGCAATATTTCATGATAATTCATATAAGACATATGAAGATAAGGATAGTAAGAGGTGGCATATCACATTATTTCCTTATATGGATTTCGAAGGAGAGATAAGAGAGACAACAAAAAGCTCTCAAAAAGACTGGCAGATCTCCAAAGGGCACGAGGGGTAAACATGACAATACCATAGAAAAGTTCAGTTGAAACTAAAAGAAATGTAATGAACCATATTAAATGATTAAAGGGAAGAGAGAGTCACTGCAGATTGAAAAAAAAAGAAACAAAACAAAACCTTCCAATATATATAATATTAATGAAACATAAAAATAAAGAAACACTATTAACAATGTAACAAATTAACACTAATAATAAAAGTAGATAAAGATAAAACACAGAGAAAGAGTCACACTTGAAACTGCTATATTTCGAACTACTGCGAGTTCTTCAATGGCAAGAAGCTAGGCCATTGAAGAACTCGCAGTAGTTCGAAATATAGCAGTTTCAAGTGTGACTCTTTCTCTGTGTTTTATCTTTATCTACTTTTATTATTAGTGTTAATTTATATATATATATATATATATATATATCAGAAGATCTAAAAATTAAAAAATGCATGGAATGTTTTCTAAAGTGTCATATGAACATTACAATTTTTACATTGGATTTAGCTATCAAACATCTGACACATGCACATAAATTGAGTTGAAATTTCAAAAAAAAGAACTGATGTGCTTCAAGTTGTTTCAGAAGAATGTAATATTAGGGAGTTAAATGACAGAAATAAATTGCATAAGAAGAAGGTAGAAGTTTTTTTTTTATTCTAATAAGAAAGAGATCATTAAAAGGGCACACGGATGATTGATACAGAGAGAATTGCAATAAACTTTAAGACGAATCTTCCTCTTCCAAATATCACAAATAATGATGTCTACTACAGTAGTCAGTTGTCGTGTTGTTCATTTAACACACGCATATTATCAACAAATGAAGCAATATTTTATTGTTACGATGAAACAACAGGAAAGAAGGGTTTGGAGAAGTAATATATTTCTTGCGTCAGTTTATTTTCAACTTGCTGCAAAGTGAAATGAAACGTTTAGAAATCTTCTGTGATTCATGCTGTGGGCAAAATAAAAATTACAGCATGTTCAGGTAATTATATTCTAACAGCAAAATGACATATCCTATCAAGAATGGCTGCTGTGTGAAGATGCAAGTAGGAGCAGAAGGGATCAAATGATGGACTGGAGAGCTACAGAGGGGAGGGGAAGAGAACGAAGTATGGAAACTACGAAGTTTAATAAAATAGTGAAATTGTAAGCGTGTGGTATATGGTGAATAAATAACATAGCTATTGATTAGTTTAAATTGAAAGTTTAAATGTTTTCGGTTATAATTTGAACACTTTGGAGCGAAGTGAAGATAAGTGAGGTGTTGTTTTGGATAGAAGGTGGAAATGGAATTCAGTGAACATGGTGAAAGGGACATAAATAAAGTGAAAATAAATAGTTATTAAATATAAATATTTATAAACCAATAAAATTGATAAAGGGAACAGATAGATTAAATAAAATTTTAGATTATGGTTGCTGGTTAATATTAATATATCACATAACATTAACAATGTGGCTTTCACATTGTGACGTTTCACTTTCTCTTCACCATTTCTGAGACATTAATCCATCGTTGATTAAGACAGCAATATAATAATAGGACTCGTCTTATTTTCAACATAATGATTACCATTAACCCCCATTCAAAATGCATGTGATAAATTTCATTTGTCTCGTGGTTTTGAACTTTAAATTATATCTCCTTAAACTTTCGTAAATCTTGACATTTCCTCTTTTATTCCTGTAGTCTTCATACCCTGCTCCTGTTGACAGGTGTCTCGCACACAGTGAGCATAATGGCATGTGTTAAGGCGATTCACTACTCCAAGGTTAGAAAATCTTGCTACATCAGCTCACAAACTTCTGTTAGGAAACTGGAATATTAAAGTTATTTTCAATGCAACTCGTTGTGTATATCTCTAGGACACGTAGTCAATATAGGTTGAATAGGTCTAGCATATTCCTTTGAAAAGTTCTACGTACTAAATTGTTCAATATATCTGATTTTGTAAGGTTTTACCGATATACATAGATTTCATTCAACACCAGCCAACACAGTTATAGAATTATCACAAGTAATATTTCAAAAGGATCCGAGATCACCAATAAATTCACGAACGTAGTAGAAGGCCGAGACCTCGAGTGATATTTATTAGAAATATTTCACGAATAAAATTAAAAAATAAACATAATTCCATTAAATTGGCTTGTAAATTGTAATAATTGCATACATGCATCAACCCTCGGTTGCATTAAATCTCAGAATTGCGTATTATTTCGCAATCTTCCACAATACGGGCACGGAGACACTCTGCAACTTTATCAGAGATAGATAAGAACTTCCAAATTCCCCTACAAATAAAAGTCTACCGTCCTTCCTGACTGAAGTTTTTTCCAAGTTTTCCTCAGTCCTCATAAATGGCAAATGTCGGGGAGGACTGGAACGCTTCCTTCCTTAAAAAATATCCTTTCCCAATTTACCATTTCATTTCACGTATCAATAGTGTCCATAGCCTGTGGTGCCTCAGTGGTGATAACGGACGTAAAACACCATTAAAAAAAATGAATGTCTAGAGGCTTCAGATCAGGAGAAAACCAAGCCTGTGATGAATACTAATAAATAAATGCTTGTCAAGATCATAATGAACTCTAATAAACAGTTGACGATACGTGTGGAAGAGAGCTACATATCAGCATTGCCTTCGTTCAAATGGAACAAAAACTCTGGCGGCGAACCTAAGAATTACACTTAACTAGACTAATCAAGAGAGTATTTTGAACATTTCATCTAAGAAAGAGTTTCCTTTGGTATGCTGGTACGTTCTGTTCCTGTGTGTTTCCAATGATTAATGTACTATGAACAGTTGTAGAAAATAAACTCTTACATGGAAACAAAAGCGTTTCCGGACCATGTCCATATGACATAAATCTTCTTCTACGTCTGAGGAATGTGTTTTGAAAGTTTGGCCCTAACCTTATTTTTATATTCGGTATATTTTTCAAATACGCTTTAAAACCAGTTTATATACATAAAAATTGAAGAAAAATATACGGTTTTCTGTCCTCTTCTTGTACTTTGAGCACATGGACACCAACAAGGTCAAATGTTCGAAGTTAAAAAAATAATGCACTTGTGTTCCAGACCTCGTTTACATAATAAAATGCAAACATCTCAGAAAAGTTATATAATTATGAAATACATACAAACTATCTCGTTTTCTTCACATGTAACAAATGTTATATTATTAGCATTTTAACGCACTGAAACGTAACAGTTTAATGACTTCATGTTCATTTCTTTTTTAAACCAACATTTCATAAATTAGGATTTATTAAAAGTAGGTTCATTGACTTTGTGACCAGGTGTCTCTGCTGTGCAAACATCGCCTTGCAGACTGAGACAACATTTAACAAATGCACATAGTTTTCGCACAATGCCTTGATAAATTCGACAACCAACCTTAACTTTGTTAGACTCCTCAAAATTATGGAAATTCGCATAAAGTGGAACAATTTGATATTTTTGGATTGTACTCGTTGCCTGGTTTATCTTCTCATATTTTCCTTTGCATCGTTCTTTCTTTTCGAAAAGTTGTTTTCCTCCACGTAGCCTCTCTCTCTGCAGTAAATAATTAGGCAAGAATCCTGCAGGCGTTTTTTTTTTTTCTTATTCCAAAAATATTATTCACTTCCTAACAACAAAACTCGCACTTTTAAAGAAAGGTTTAATTTTGACATTTAAAAAAAAAGGCGGATAGTGGTTGTCGATTTGGAGGCAATTCAATTGCTTTATTTAATTGTTTAAGTCACTCACTAATAACAAACTTTTATAGGCACTGGGTATTTCTAACGACGAACGTTGGTGTAACGAACTGCAAATAAATGTAACATGGCCAAACAAGGAACTGATTACATGCTCGTGTATGGAAAGTTTCTCAGCTGACAGCGACACGTTTCGCATTTTCACGCTCAAGCCAGCTTGGGTTAAAATGCTTCCACTGTCATAAGAAATTTATCTTAAGAATGATTTATGATTGTAGGATTAAAACTGCTTTAAATACATGAAGTCTACAGATTCAACCATTTTCATGTGAGTACTTGTTCAGAATGTGATCTAAATATGTTACCATATCTTATTTTCCTTTGCACACGTCTCAAGCTATGACCTTTTATTTTAAAAAAATGCAAAAATCTCGAACATATGAACTCGGAATATGATATCAGATACCTACACCCCATGCTTTTCAATTTCTTGTTGAGTGTTAGTCTTCCAGCAAAAGTATTTAAAGATCATTGGAACTGCAAATTTTTCCAAAACTTTCGTAAGAATTGCGATCCAGTTTTGAGGTAAGCAACTCCTTTTCGTCGTATTTTGCAGAGACTGCTAATAGCTACAGTCCTAATTTATCTTAGCGTGAAATAGTTTATGCAAAACTGAACCTGTAGAGTTAATATTACACAAACGTATTGTAGTTTTGAAATTAGGGTTTTAAAAGGAACCTTTTTAGGACTTGAATATAACATATAAACTTCATGATTAATGAAGTTGTTTCTTGAAAAAACCATTGAAATCTTGTTGTTGTTGTTCTTCTTCTTCTTTTTCTTCTTCTTATTTTTCTTCTTCTTCTAGTAGTAAATGAAAGTCGTTTTATAACTGCAACTCTAATTTACGAACGTGTACTTTATAAATGGAATAACCTTATTGTCGCATAATTACCAAAAACTGAGTTCCAACGCTCCACTTTATCAATTATGTGTCAATTGTCATTGAATACAGTATGTCGGAAGTGCGGCTGCTCAAAGACAGTTTCAAACAGTCAATAAAGAAGAAGGTTGATGAGAATACGAGTAGGACATTTATTTAGTTTCTGGAAAGTTGACAGTCTTAACGAAAGGTACATCGAGTGCTTTGTTGTAATAGGTTACGAAACTTACAAGTAGCGCTGGTTTTCTTTTATGTAAGTGAATACTTCTAGAAATTGATTCCGTGAGCTCCAGAGCAGCACAAATTCACTTTCTGACACTATATATATATATATATATATATATATGTATATATATGTATGTATATATATGCGCGCAGGTGGGTAAAATCGTCTAAGCTCTATCATTTAACATTCAAAACAACATATCTTTGCAGAATTTTCCACTTGTTACTGACACATTGAATTTCATAAGCACATAGAGCCAGGTAACAGGCTGATAACATGACTATAAACAGATATTAGCTCAAATATTTAGTTATTAACTGATGACGGTATATAGTGGACTCGTTCGTCAAGTATGCCGGTCAAGAGAACAATCATACGATAACAGATATTAGCATACGTTAACGGCATGTGATCAGTACCTTGCTCAAATAGAACTAATAAGTAGTAGTAGTAGTAGTAGTAGTAGTAGTAGTAGTACTAGTAATAGTAGTAATAGTAGTAATATTAGCAGTAGTAGTATTAGTAGAAGTAGTAGTAGTAGTAATAGTAGTAATAATAATAGTAATAGTAGTATAGTAATAGTAGTAGTAATAGTAGTAGTAGTAATAGCAGTACTAATAGTAGTAGTAGTAGTAGTAATAGTAGTAGTAGTAATAGTAGTAATAGTAGTACTAATAATAGTAGCAGTAGTAGTAATAGTAGTAATAGCAGCAGTAATAGTAGCAGTAGTAGTAATAGCAGTACTAATAGTAATAGTAGTAATAGTAGTAGTAATAGTAGTAGTAGTAATAGTAGTAATAGTAGTAGTAATAGTAGCAGTAGTAGTAATAGTAGTAGTAGTAATAGTAGCAGTAGTAGTAATAGTAGTAGTAATAGTAGTAGTAATAGTAGCAGTAGTTATAGCAGTAGTAGTAATACTAGTAGTAGTAGTAGTAGTAGTAATTGCAGTACTAATAGTAGTAGTATTAGTAATTGCAGTACTGATAGTAGCAGTAATAGTAGTAGTAGTAATAGTAGCAGTAGTAGTAATAGCAGTACTAATAGTAGCAGTAGTAATAGTAGTAGTAATAGTAGTAGTAGCAGTATTAATAGTAGCAGTAGTAATAGTAGTAGTCATAGTAGTAGTAATAGAAGCAGTAGTAATAGTAGTAGTAATAGTAGTAGTAATAACAGTAGTAATAGTAGTAATAGTAGCAGTAGTAGTAGTAATAGTAGCAGTAATAGCAATAGTAATAGTAGTAATAGTAGCAGTAGTAGTAATAGCAGTAGTAGTAATAGTAGTAGTAATAGTAGTAGTAATAGTAGTAATAGTAGCAGTAGTAGTAGTAGTAGTAATAGTAGCAGTAATAGCAATAGTAATAGTAGTAATAGTAGCAGTAGTAGTAATAGCAGTAGTAGTAATAGTAGTAGTAATAGTAATAGTAATAGTAGTAGTAGTAATAGTAATAGTAGTAATAGCAGTAGTAGTAGTAATAGTAGTAGTAATAGTAGTAGTAGTAATAGTAATAGTAGTAATAGTAGTAGTAGTAGTAGTAGTACTAGTAATAGTAGTAATAGTAGTACTAATAGCAGTAGTAGTAGTAATAGTAGTAGTAATATTAGTAATAGTAGTAGTAATAGTAGTAGTAATAGTAGTAGTAATAGCAGTAGTAGTAGTAATAGTAGTAGTAATAGTAGTAGTAGTAATAGTAGTAGTAATAGTAGTAGTAATAGTAGTAGTAATAGCAGTACTAATAGTAGTAGTAATAGCAGTACTAATAGTAGTAGTAATAGTAGTAGTAATAGCAGTAGTAGTAATAGTAGTAGTAATAGTAGTAGTAGTAGTAGTAATAGCAGTAGTAGTAATAGTAATAGTAGTAGTAATAGTAATAGTAGTAGTAATAGTAGTAGTAGTAATAGTAATAGTAGTAATAGTAGTAGTAATAGTAGTAGTAATAGTAATAGTAGTACTAATAGTAGTAGTAATATAGTAGTAATAGTAGTAATAGTAATAGCAGTACTAATAGTAGTAGTAATAGCAGTACTAATAGTAGTAGTAATAGTAGTAGTAGTAATAGTAGTAGTAATAGCAATAGTAATAGTAGTAGTAATAGTAGTAGTAATAGTAGTACTAATAGTAGTAATAGTAGTAGTAATAGCAGTACTAATAGTAGTAGCAATAGTAGTAGTAATAGCAGTACTAATAGTAGTAGTAATAGTAGTAATAGCAGTAGTAGTAATAGTAATAGTAGTAGTAATAGTAGTAGTAATAGTAATAGTAGTAGTAATAGTAGTAGTAATAGTAATAGTAGTAGTAATAGTAGTAGTAATAGTAATAGTAGTACTAATAGTAGTACTAATAGTAGTAGTAATAGTAGTAGTAATAGTAGTAGTAGTAGTAGTAATAGCAGTACTAATAGTAGTAGTAAGAGCAGTAGTAGTAATAGTAGTAGTAATAGTAGTAGTAATAGCAGTACTAATAGTAGTAGTAGTAATAGTAGTAGTAGTACTAATAGTAGTAGTAATAGTAGTAGTAATAGTAGTAGTAATAGCAGTACTAATAGTAGTAGTAATAGTAGTAGTAATAGTAGTAGTAATAGCAGTAGTAATAGTAGTAGTAATAGTAGTAATAGTAGTAGTAATAGTAGTACTAATAGTAGTAGTAATAGTAGTAGTAATAGCAGTACTAATAGTAGTAGTAATAGTAGTAGTAGTAATAGCAGTACTAATAGTAGTAGTAATAGTAGTAGTAATAGTAGTAGTAATAGCAGTACTAATAGTAGTAGTAATAGTAGTAGTAGTAATAGCAGTACTAATAGTAGTAGTAATAGTAGTAGTAATAGCAGTACTAATAGTAATAGTAGTAGTAGTAATAGCAGTACTAATAGTAGTAGTAATAGTAGTAGTAATAGCAGTAGTAGTAGTAATAGTAGTAGTAATAGTAGTAGTAATAGTAGTAGTAATAGTAGTAGTAATAGTAGTAGTAATAGCAGTACTAATAGTAGTAGTAATAGTAGTAGTAATAGCAGTACTAATAGTAGTAGTAATAGTAGTAGTAATAGCAGTAGTAGTAGTAATAGTAGTAGTAGTAATAGTAGTAGTAATAGTAGTAGTAATAGTAGTAGTAATAGCAGTACTAATAGTAGTAATAGTAGTAGTAATAGCAGTACTAATAGTAGTAGTAATAGTAGTAGTAATAGCAGTAGTAGTAATAGTAGTAGTAATAGTAGTAGTAGTAGTAGTAATAGCAGTAGTAGTAATAGTAATAGTAGTAGTAATAGTAATAGTAGTAGTAATAGTAGTAGTAGTAGTAATAGTAATAGTAGTAATTGTAGTAGTAGTAATAGCAGTACTAATAGTAGTAGTAATAGTAGTAGTAATAGCAGTACTAATAGTAGTAGTAATAGTAGTAATAGCAGTAGTAGTAATAGTAATAGTAGTAGTAATAGTAGTAGTAATAGTAATAGTAGTAGTAATAGTAGTAGTAATAGTAATAGTAGTAGTAATAGTAGTAGTAATAGTAATAGTAGTACTAATAGTAGTACTAATAGTAGTAGTAATAGTAGTAGTAATAGTAGTAGTAGTAGTAATAGCAGTACTAATAGTAGTAGTAAGAGCAGTAGTAGTAATAGTAGTAGTAATAGTAGTAGTAATAGCAGTACTAATAGTAGTAGTAATAGTAGTAGTAATAGTAGTAGTAATAGCAGTACTAATAGTAGTAGTAATAGTAGTAGTAGTAATAGCAGTACTAATAGTAGTAGTAATAGTAGTAGTAATAGTAGTAGTAATAGCAGTACTAATAGTAGTAGTAATAGTAGTAGTAGTAATAGCAGTACTAATAGTAGTAGTAATAGTAGTAGTAATAGTAGTAGTAATAGCAGTACTAATAGTAATAGTAGTAGTAGTAATAGCAGTACTAATAGTAGTAGTAATAGTAGTAGTAATAGCAGTAGTAGTAGTAATAGTAGTTGTAATAGTAGTAGTAGTAATAGTAGTAGTAATAGTAGTAGTAATAGTAGTAGTAATAGCAGTACTAGTAGTAGTAGTAATAGTAGTAGTAATAGCAGTACTAATAGTAGTAGTAATAGTAGTAGTAATAGCAGTAGTAGTAGTAATAGTAGTAGTAATAGTAGTAGTAATAGTAGTAGTAATAGTAGTAGTAATAGTAGTAGTAATAGCAGTACTAATAGTAGTAATAGTAGTAGTAATAGCAGTACTAATAGTAGTAGTAATAGTAGTAGTAATAGCAGTAGTAGTAATAGTAGTAGTAATAGTAGTAGTAGTAATAGTAGTAGTAATAGTAACCGCCAGGACCGTTCTCCCTGAATGAGGTTTTTTCCCGGTTTCCTCAGTCCTCATAAATGGCAAATGCCGGGGAGGTACCCTAAACTTAGGCCTGGAACGTTTCCTTCCTTAAAATAAACCTTTCCCAATATATCATTTCATTTCATGTATCATCAGTGTCCACCGCCTGTGGTGTCTCTGTTGCAAAAACGGGTGTTAAACACATTTCATTCGTTCTCTTTATTAATATAATTTTTGCGTTTGTTTATTTTCACAAATATTAAGAGCAGTCATACATATTGGCTTCAGCAGTGGATCCCTTGTGTTGTTCGGTATTTACAAAGAATTCTCTTCTATCTAGTAGTAATTTAACACATGCATATTTTAATGACTTTCTTTAAGAATTATGAACCTTTTAAAAAGATTTTTTTCATATTATTTGAAAATAAGAACTAGTCATATATAAACATAAATTAATATTGCAAATCTTCACGACGGACAGCAGTTTTGTTTAAACCAAAAATGTAAATTGGCTAATAGTAGCAGTAAATTAAGAAGTGTGTATGTTCTCACTTAAGAAAGAAACGTACAGTAATACTCTTACAAATGCATTTGTCATGTGAATACTAGCACTTCATAGTTTCTCAAATAATGCAAGTGTCTATCTCACTAGGTATTTGGATCAGATACATTTTTACGGCATATATTTCAGTAATAAAATTACCATAATTATTCGATACTTTAAAAATATAACACGGTTTCTTTTTAACGAAACCACAAATTATTGTTCTGAAAAAAGTCTTCAGTTGTCAGTATTAGGAATGAAAGAAGTGTCGAAATTAGGTTAGTGACCTTATTTTTTGGGTTACTCCAAAAGTGATGATGGTCTGGGGGAGAGCATGAGCCGTGCTCAAGGCTGGCTCCAATAGGGGCATCTCCGGGAGGAAGGGACGTATTATTTGAAAATTTGGGACCACTTTCAAACTCTTGCCCTTGCGATGTCAGAGTGACCAAGTACTACTCTCAGAATTGCTACTGAGTAAACCTTGATGTTGGACACAAAAAGTAATCACATCAAGCAACGGATATTCCTATTATTCCTCTATTTGTAGTGTGAAATTTAGAATAATTACTTTCTTATGTGGTTAAGTGTGAAATTTCATTCTCCTGTCTCAAGGCCCTTTCCTTTAATACCGAGGGCACCAAAAAATGTATACACAGTTTCACAGTAGATATTTATTCAATATATTTCATAGTTGGACCGGAAAACAACAGTAATGTGTAGTATGATGTTCTGTAAACAGATGTGACTCACATACATTATGATAGCGTTGCTACGTGACAGGTAAATCAACAATGAACAAATGAAGTCAAGATTATCGTTTGAACAGCGGAAAGTAATTTTGAAGTGGTATTGGAAAGCCGAGAATGTTGCTGAAGTACAAAGATAATGGAGACGTGTGTACAGAACAGAACCGCCGTTGGACTTCTACCTATGGGGAACTCTTAAGGATGTTGTATACCGTAGAAAATCAGCTACACTGACAGCACTTCGGGAAGAAATTGAAAACGGCATGTGCTGCAATCGCTGAGGACACTTTCGCAAACGTTGCTCAGTCAGTAGTTCAACGTACTCAGAAGTGTATCGACGCCGATGGTGGGCAACTGATGTAACTGTAAAAGTCTAAGATAATTAGTGCTCATCGTTTTCTGTTTGTATGAATTCAGTTTTGTTATATTAACACAGTTTTTTCTTTGCTTGAAGTGTGTATACATTTTGGCACCCTCTCCGTATGTTGTATAATAAATATTACTAAAATTAAATATTTATGATTTTAGTGCAACAATATATAAAATTTGTTTCTAAGATCCCAACTATACCGTTCCGGTAAATGTATTACATGTTTCTGAACCAAAACATTGAATTAATCTTATTTTGGCACTGGAATAAGTATAATTTCAGTATTTCAGTTAACTTACATTGTCATTTGAAATAGTAGGCTAGGATCAAGCTTATAAAACACACTATAGGTAATTTTTTATTTCACTTATTGCAGGGATATCCTGCACGAAATTCCGGAAGCAATATTTCATACAGAGATTATAACTTGAAAAAGAAAATAAAAATGGAGAATGCTCTTTCAGTCACACAAATAATTCTACAGAATTCTTCACAAGGAAGTGGTAGGTTTTTTATGCAGTTTTATATTATACGCAGTTGTATGCCACAGAGAGAAATATGTGCAACCTGCAAGCAAGGCAAAGCTAGTGCGTCATCAATCAGTGTTCGCCATTGTTAACCACTTTCTACAGTGCACCTTGGTCAAACAATACAAAGTGACTGTCCCGTTAGTTGAGGTGTCAAAACGGTTCCTTGCTACTGCGAGCTCATTGTCCTCACAAATGGACCGGAAACCAATAGTTCGCCACTTCCTGAACATGGTCACAAAAGAATGAAACGCAAGAAATCTATTTGGACACAGTATTTTGACCGCGTGATGTTATATGGGTGTTTTATTTATGAGGCGTTTTGTAACATTTGTGCAGGGTGAAGTCGTAACAAGTGTTAATGTTTGTCTCCACCTGTGTCAACTCTGAATGAACTGTTTGGTCACATGCATTGAAGATATTCCTCAACTTTATGTCGGGTTTCCTGACCTGAGAGTCCTTCTTCCACAATAAGTGCAAATTGTAACATGAATTTCAAAATAGGAGGGAAAGGAACAAATAAATAAATAAACAAATCTGTAAGAAAAGTACGGGAACAGGAGCAAGGGCAGTTAGACACATAATACACACCATTAGCTGACGTATATTTTAAAGAACGGGTGTGTTCCTAAGCTTTTCAGAAAATGCATGAAACACATACTATTATTTTTAGTGTTGTGAATTTTAATATTAGATACTACTTCAAAATTACAGCTTCATAAATATTATAATTAACTTAGAGACAATGTAAAAAACACATCCCTATATTGAGATAAAAATGAGGTTCGTTTTTCATTTGTTGGTGAAGTTGGGTAGGAATAAATAGAAACTCACCTAAAATAACAGGAAAGTGAGTAGAAATATTATTAGGAGATGAAGTGAATTCGTTGAAAGTTTGCAATTCATCCACCACCCCGAAAAAGTGTTTCTAATTTTATATCTGAAACCCGATTAAGAAGAAGAAAATGGCGGCGTTGAACGATGGCGTCACGACTGAACCAACAGCAAACGATGCACTCTAGTGCAGCGCAATGTTGAGATGCAGAACGTCACACAACAAATGATATAGATGCAGGCATGCCAACAATATCAACAGAGGGAAAATGTGGGGCAAATACCGTATCTAAGTGAATATAATACGCCATCATGTAATGCACATCTCAAATAATTTGAAATTTAAAACCATAAAAAAAGTGTACTGTAGAGGTAAGCCCCTCCGATTCTAAAGACGACCGGAACAAAGAATTTATAAGTGAACTATTGTTACTTTTTGCAGCACGTAGGGCAAAATCTACCATTGCAGGACAGTTGGCGTAGGTCAAAGAGGAAACAGTTATTTCTTATGGTGTCACTAATTACAGATTGCCCGTTTTTCCTCCTTTTAAATACGAATTACAAAACTTTTCTTTCAATGTCAGGATGTCTTCCTTTGTGAGCACCAGTGAATTTCTTCCTACCAGCTCTAGATGCAAACAAAGTCAATTTCTGTTGTTGCCACATGCGAACGTTGCTCTCAGCAACTTAAACTCTCTTCCAGCCTTTTTGTTGTTGTTGTTATGTTTTAAAACATAAAAATTGCTTTACACTTATAAGTAGCATCATAAGATGTTTCTCTCCTTTTGCCTTCCATTTCGTGACTTCAAACGCTCTGGGCAATAACAGACCGACAATAAATGCAACAAAGCGAGAATTGCAGCAATGCATTATGACGTAATATACGATAAATTTGAATGAAGTCACCGACGAACTACGGAACCAATTTTCATTCGAATTTAATAGGCCATCAAATGTAATTCGCATCACAATTTTGAACACTACATTTGGACCAAAAATGCACATTAGATTTGCGTAAATACGAAAGTACAACCGGACAACTGGCTAATGTGAAATTCCTAATCAATTCATATACACACAAACTAACCTAAACATATCCTAAAAACCGGAGGATCCAGTGGTTAACTGGGGCTCTCTATGTCCTAACGGCCTCCTCTCGCCTCTTTTTCGTAAGATTAACATTAATTGCAAACTTGATATTGAGTTATGCAAATATGCATAGTAATTTCTCTTAATTGTACACATTCCCATAGTAGCCCGGGCTTAACGATATTTTAATACGTCTGTTTCTACAATTCCATTACCGTTGCCCCAAATTGTATATGGCAAAATTACAAAATAAAGGAGGAACCGCTGAAGGTGATGAACAGAGCCGCCCTGGTGGGAAAAAATGGAAGGTATATGCGTGAACATGGCGGTGTGGAATTTTGCTATATTAATAACTTCTGTCTATGTTTATGCGTGGGACCACGGACTCCAAACTGTTAAATTGGTACTCTTTTTATATCTCCACTCATTGTCATGTTATTTTAGAAAAGTTTCTACCGTTGCTTGTGCTCTCAACATATATAAATTTCATTAATGTTTAAATCAACAAAAGGGTAAGTACGGAATGAAAAAAGAAACAAACGTTTTTCACTGTTTCCACAGTATATAGGGCAGAGACGACCTGAGTATTTCGCGGGATTGAATTCTTAGTGCGCATGTCACGAAATTAATGGCATTCTTGTATTCTCCTTCAGATGGCTCTGAAATCAAAGGATGGCGCATTATTGAATGCAAACCGAGAACAATATTGCTTCTTTTTATACAAATTAAACAGCTGTTAGGCGTATATATCAGTCAAAACCTTAATATACTTAATGTCGAATGTAAACATTCTGAAATTTGTACTATTTACGCTAAATTTTAAGCCATCGGGTTGGTGGTGGTTGGCGACTATGTTGGCAATACCCACTCCTGTAAATCAAAGCCATCGCATACTTTTCTGGTTTCACAGATATTTTTCACTACTGGAATGTGTTAAAACCAAAGTGTTAATACTGATAGTAATACTCCAATACCAAATCGGGTAATCCTTTCTTCGTAATTATTATTTGAGGTTATGTTAGACGTTTTTATGTGGTAAAATACTGCTAACAAAATGAATACAGAAAAAAAAAAACAAACTAAAGGTGGTATTGTGCAGTGAAATTTGCTCCTGGACAATGGTTCGTTTTATATAGTAGCTTTGTAGAGTGTTATTTACATTTTACGATATTCTTCTCCCTAGCCCTCACTTCCATTATCGGGTAATAAATATCAAATGGTATAACTGCTGTAAAGCGCGGTAAACTTGTTTTCAATATTATTTATTATTCGGTGGAACACTTTTAATTGTTTTAATTCTTTCCAGTAGTAAAAAACATGAAACTTCTATAATCATTAAAGATGACTATAAAATTAACCTACGTTTGCTAGCCCCCCTTAACCTAACTTTTCTGTATCCCTGCAAAATTAAGAAAATTTATATTTCTCAGCTAATCATAAAGCAGGAATCTGAAAAAAGTAATAATAAAAACATTAATGGGGTAAAATGCTTGACTATCATTCAAAACTCACAAATAAACAAACAAAACACAAAATAAAATTTAAAAAAAAACTATTTACTCACTTTAATTAATGTAGTGGTCTACATAATTACCTTTTATTTCACTGACAAATATTGCAGTTTCATGCTTATTTTGAAAAGAATAAGTATATTTCAGTTAAAATGAACTTTTTTTAATTACTGAATATGTAACTTCTACTATTCGTTAAATTCGTTAAATAAATATGTCTGCTGTAGCGAATGCAGTGACATCTGATGGATTCATTAAGAAGTATGCCCAACCAGGAGCGGATTTTGGGAGCAGCTACTGATACAAGCTATCCCTACCGTATATACTGTGCTGCTACAGATTAAGTCGCAAGCCATAGTTCCATTAAATGAAATTCTCGCAAGCTAATAGCTATATATCGAAGGATAAAGAGTCATCGAGAAGTCGCTCCGCACATATTGCGTAGCCGAGATTTCAATAGGGAAGCAAATTCAGTAGCATTGACCGCGCGCAAAGCGAATAGTTGTGTTCACTTAACCAAGGCAAGCACACAATCCAAAGTTCAAACGTTAGCAACGGTAGCAGGAATACCGGTTACGAAGGAAGGAAGGTCAGAGATGTAGGAGTACCAACTTTCTCCTGTGCGATGCATATCACCCAAGTGCGGAGGAACTTGTCGATGACTTTTTATTATAATCGATTATCTTATTCACACACCGTTAATGGAATTCTATTAAACTGCTTTTTTTTTAGGGAATGTCGATAATTTTATATCTCGGCCCTATTTCAAAAAAATATACTCTAATATATTACAAGTGTATGGACTTGTAACTTGTAGTTTTTAGAACAATTCTGTTCCACCACGAAGGCTTCTGCTGCACTTGTACGTTACAATCCATATTTACAAGTGTACAAGTGATATTTCGTTGATCTATTCCATAGAAGTATTAGTATTAGTCGGCACTTGCAACCTGTATATATTGAGTAGGGACATTAGTAACTTTAAATATTAGTGCAAATTTTAATGTCTTTTTAATAATTTTGAGAATTAGTTCACCTAAATATGCAAAGTATTAGTGAACGTGAGGATGATAATGAGAATAAGAATATGTATTACAAGGCAATAAAAAAAGATTAATATTTGAATTTATTGTAAAAGTTAGGTGAAGTGCAAAAATTCCGCGACTGATATAGGCCTTTCCTGTTTCAAATGTATATTTAGTTTATGTTTTAAGATTCCCTCTACATGCCACTAAAATCATTTATTTCCATTTCTTATTCTCTTTTGGTGCCTCTTTCATTTTTTTTTTCTTTTAATGAAATACAAATTAATTTATATAAATGAACAAATGGACTAATAAAATAAAGATCGAACGCAAAGGGGTAACTCGATTTTTCTGCCATCTCTTGGCGATTGAAATTGATGCTCTAGTATCTATATATGATCGTCGTCTCAAAGTGAACTATTAAGCTTAAATAAAATATAATAAAATATTTAAAAATCACTTTTGCTGAAAAAAATGCAACATCCATTTAGCAGGAATAACAATAATCCGTTTTGTAAGTACATTAAAATTTGAATTCATTTTACTAAGGAGTGAACATAACCTAATTCAAGATGTGGCGACATGTGGCAAACAGCTGTTCCTCCATCTTGCTCTTATATGATGTCGCTTGTAACTTTTTACTAATACTTTACAAATGTACTTTCTCTCGTAAGTGTTGTACTCTCTTTCATGGAACAGAAAGTTACAAGTCCTTACTTTACAAGAACTTGTCATGTATTGTAATGTGGAATAGGACCCATGTGGCTGGCAAAGACAAGCTCAATTATATTTTCAAGCGAGTAAGAAAGGAATTTATCTGAGACTTTAACAGGGCTTTTATTGGTTTACATTAAAGGACTGCAGGGAAGTCTACTTTTATATAAAATAGACCGGCCACATGCCTAAAATCAATCTGCAAAATACGAAACGAAAATTATTTTCTAGTCATCCTATGGAATATGCAAAGTTATCCAGGACCTAGGTAAAGTACAAATAAATTACGAATATTAGAAAGCAATGCTAACAACAAAGTCAAGATAAATAATGTCACAATAGTGTATTTCCAATCAAATGCGACATCGTTGCTACCAGTTGTAAACGCAATTGATTGTGCATTGTTTTACAAGAGTTTGACCCACCATTACGTCACGTTTTTTCGATGAAATGTCGATTTCATGATGGCCTCAAGCTAAGAGTGATGTTTACAGTAACGTTTTTCAAATATGAAGAAGATTAATGGCTATGTGCACTATTCTCGATCAAATTTGTGCTGATCGAGGTTTACTGAAAGATGATCAAACTTTGACAACGATGAAATGTAGTTACTGTACGTCATAGTTATTTCTCGTTCAACGAACCGCCATCAGCTGACTGGGCGCTAGGTTGCTGAACGATCACATTCTACGATAATTACTCAAAGGAAAGCATCTAACTCTATAGCCAAAGAGGTTGTAGTACAATTACAATCTCCTTGTCTATATCGCTTGTTTTTGTTTCGTGTTTGATTACCATATGTAGGTAAACAAAATGGAAAACAAATAAAGGTTTCCAAATTTTCTCAGCATGAGATAGACATTCTATTGGAACAAGTTATATCATATTCCAACAGACTGGGAAATAAAATACTGATTCATGTTCTTAAAAAGGAAAAGGAGGGATATAATGGTTTAGCCATGCATTTCCATATGACATCAATTTAAAAACAAATAATTTTATATATTTCCATATTTTCTAAATATTCTGTAAAGTTGCAATTGGTACAGGATGTTTAAAAATACTTTTACAAACTTTGGTGGAGGGTTGCTCACACCAAAACAATAAAAATATTAACAAATTTTCGGAAATCATTAGTTTTTGAGTTACTAATTAAAGTTTACTTCAACGCATTTTAAGGTACAATTTAATAACTTAAGTTTGTAACCAAAAATAAAATTTGATAATTGGATGATGTTATTAATACAAGTCTGCTGATGTACTCGTTGTATCCTAGATGGTCATGTGTTGCCAAGGAGACTTTTTTACATTTGACATTTGGATACATTCGGGGTTAATCTGTTTCTCATGTTTCACATATGTTCCATGTTGTGTTGTGTTTAACCATGGCAGGATATCCATTTCGTGTCCTATGTGGTTTATGCACGATGGGGATTCAGCACATTTTAGCCTCATTGTTCGAGATGCACTGGCTGATACCTATCATGCCAGATGGATAGGTGGACGAGGACTAGTTCCATGGCCTCCACATTCCCACGGCCTTAATTCTTTGTATTTTTACCTATAGGTTCATCTAAAACAAATTGGTTTATACAGCAGACATTCCCAAAGTGTCATAGAAGCTTGCGAGACCGCTTGACACGATATGGGAGAGTTGGAAAGGGAGCAACAATACTTGATCCGACGAGTGTGTGACAACAAGAGGACATTTTGAACTTTTATAATGAGTTTTTGAGTTGACAATGTGTTTATTGGATTTTGTTTCTTGTTTTGGTAAAATTTCATTAATAGCTCGAAAACTAAGGGTTTCGAGACATATGTTAATATGGACCATTTTTTTTTCTTTCTTGTTTTGGTAAAATTTCATTAATAACTCAAAAACTAAGGGTTTCGGGACATATGTTTATATGAACGGTTTTTTTTTTTTGCGGTAAATTTTCATTAATAACTCAAATACTAAGGGTTTCGGGACATATGTTTGTATGAACTTTTTTTTCTTGTTTTGCTAAAATTTCATTATTAACTCAAAAACTAAGGGTTCCGGGACATATGTTTATATAGACTTTTTTTTCTTGTTTTCGTGTGATGAACCCGTCACCAAAATTTGTTAAATTATTTCTGAAACATCGTGCACACGCCAGTAATACTGACATTTAACTTCATGATTTCCTTCAACGACACAATGCTTAGTTTGAAAAATAAAAGCAAGGGGGGAAAATGAACATTTTTCAGAAAAAAATACTATAGTGAAAGAACTAGCTGATGTAGTAACAGAGAAGCAGAGAAGCTAGTTTAACGGAATTTGAAGATCTCAGTGATACAGACAGCTGAAGGGATTCTAGAGCACCAATGGAACAGGAAACCTTTTGGAATGAGGCCGATAAGGTAAATCGTATTATTTAAGGCTACCATTATATGCTATTTGCTCAAGCGATTGAGGTTTCAATCCCAGCTACATTTACCGTTTTTTTTGTTCTGTCCACGCATGCGCATTAGGAACCTGCTCCAACCTGATTGGCGGAGTCCTTATGAGAAAAGATCATGCCCTGAGCTTGTCCACATTATCATTTGAATCCAATAGCACCTTCTGTGTACAAATATTAAACTAATTCTTCCCTGCAACATTCGTGAAAAGAATGAAAATCCTTGGTTAAACAAGAAACGGGTTTTCTCACTGTTTCCAGTTTCCGTTAGGGTCCAGATTAGGCTTTGGTCAAGTGGGATGTTTTGAAAGCTGCCGCATTAAGCTTGTAATTCTATCTTAATGGAAATTGTATTTGCTTATAATTGTCCGAGCATTTAAAACGTGCCCTTCTTTGAGAATTCCATTAAAGGAGTTTATATGTTTGACAACTTTGTTTATTTCAGAGCAGGGTACTCAAAATGACATGAAGAGACTCACTTCTTTGTTGTGCATTAACATTCTGGGAATCCGAGGTATGACTGTACAAGATTTATTATTTCCTTTCCTCAGCTGGAAAGCTCAACGTCAATTCGTATCAGTAGTTTTCGTAAATATTATTGTTCATTCAGCATCAAGAGCTTCAATTATTTTTACTATAATCACTTTATGTGATTCTCTACTTTAATAATAATAATAATAATAATAATTATTATTATTATTATTATTATTATTATTATTATTTCGTTAAATACCGAAGGAACCAAAATGTATACACACTTTAACAGTAGATATCTACTTAATATATTTCAAAGTTGGACCGAAAAACAACAACAGTGTGTAGTATGATGTTCTGTAAACAGATGTGACTCACACTACGTTATGCTAGTGTTGCTACAAGAGTCAAGATTATCGTTTGAGCAGCATAAATCAATTTTGAAGCGGTATTGGAAAACCGAGAATGTTATTGAAGTTCAAAGGCAATGGAGACGCGTGTACAGAACAGAACCGCCAACGCGAGTAACAATTGCAAGCATTCAAGAACAAGTTTGAGACATACTTTCCGCTGATCATCCAAGACAATGAAATGCTGCGCATAATGAAACCTACTATTTATTCAAACACCTGTACTCTAAATCCACTAAGACTTAAGTTCTTATCGACATCATGAACATGAAAGGTTTAGACAGAAGAATTCCTGCCGTTTTAACCTCTTCAATTGAGTTCAAGATAGCAATGACATACGCCAAGTAACAATTTATTAACGAGAGAGGCGAGCATGTGAGTATAAGAAAAATGGCTGCTATTAATCTATCCCGCTAACGCCTAGTCTCATTCCCCCATATAAGTAAACGTTTCGCAATAATCATCGACCATTTTCAGATTGTGGGTTGTACTGCAAATCTTTAGCAGTTGGTGAGGCATACAATAAATTAAATTAGGAATACTGCATATTGTGTACGTTACATAACATAATTATGATACACTTTTCATTATTTTGTGACCTATTTCAAGTATACTACCACATAAAAAGATATATTTGCTTCCATATTTTATGCCTAAAAATCCTGGCCCTATTTATAACGCTTATTTTGAATTTATGGTAGTGTTTGTGATTGAATTACTAAATCTCTTAAAGGAGATTTCTAGCAGAAGCATGTTTGTTTCTCTCAAAGGTAAAATGCAACCTTAATCCAATAAAATGCTCTGCATTCAGAAACATTTCAAGTAAAGTTTAAAATTAGTATTATATACTATGGCTTCCGAGGTGCACTTTGAAACTATTCTGAAGATATCTTTAACCTTCTTATGCTGATCAACACGGCACTGATTATTTGCAAGACGTATATAAGCGTCTATGTGACTTTCGAAAAAAATTTAAGCTAAACATAATTTAATTTCGAAAATTATGCAACTAATAACCACTATTGCTGTTAAAGTTATATATAATTATAAGTGAATACGTAGACTAAAAGTGAAAAGTGAAATAATTCATATGGAACAGTATAAATAAAATTAATAACAACAATAGAGACGCAGAACACTGAAACACTCACATAAAACGTGCAAGATTCGCGCCTTGCTTTAAAAATTACAAATATACATTCATTATTGACTAGTTAAAATCCGCCCCCATTATTTCAAAGTTTAAAACTTATATACATTGGTTGGTTTAAAGTTAACTGTACAACCGAACAGCTAATTCCTTGCCTTAACGTAATCGAAAGCCTGGACTTTATTAATCTTTCGAATGGAAGAATTTTTAAGAAGTGGCATACACTTGTCCCTTTCCTTTGTACAGCGGCTTATGGTTTTTTGTTATTGCTTTAGACGCTTATGGACGCTTTTTAACATCTCAGGTCATCAGCGTCCGTGCAATTCAGGGCATGAAACGGTCGATAAATTGTGCTTACAGGTCTCTCCTTTCAGACTTGAGGTTCATTTATATGTCTTAAATATTCGACATAGGACGTACGGTTTTACTTCCCTTCCATAGGATTTAAAAAATTTTTGCCCCAAAAAATCCATTGATCCTGGCCAGGATTGAACCCGCGATCTTGGGTTTAGGAGATGTACCACCAGGATCGACACGCGGTTTATGGCCTCATTGACTCTGTCCCGTTTCTGGCTGGACTGCCGTAGACAGTTACACCAGAGAACTTTCTCTTTTCACGACATATAATTTAACGTATTAAAGTTATACATACACATATATATACATATATATATATATATATTTTGTGCATTACTAATTAAAGTGCACAAAATATTATGATTAGGCTTATATCATATTTATATTTCACTGGGGGTGGGATGTATGAACTGTTTCAAGACTTTTAAATGTTTATACTATAAATTATAATCTATCAGTTTTCTGCACATTAATTCCAAATTAAAATTGAAAATTTTAGAGCTCTAGTAGTAACAACAAACCTCTCTCAACAAAATATAAACCTCCGTACATACAATGACCATTTAATGAATTAAATTCAGCGTTTGCATTTATACATTATTAATATCTAAATGTAAAGATTGAAACTGACATATGAAAGATGGCGTTCTCAAATAACATGTAGACAAATATCTTAAATTAACAGGAAGCGTGTTCGTGGGTTGATACTTAACACCAACAAGTAAAGTTGGAGTAGCAACGGCGAACACACACACACAGTTGCAGTTCGAACTGTGGCGAGATACGAGGGTGTGCAACCCCTCGCAGATTAGAGTCAGGATTCCATTCAACAACGCTAATGAATCACAGCGCCAGCTTATCCTCCTCCACCCCCCTGCTCGCGCGCAGGCCTGCACACACACGCACTTGCGTTTCTTCTATTGGAGAACATCTTACCATCTCATGTTAAAACCTTCTTGAAACTTCATACACTTTTAAAACAAGCGCGCACGAAGTAATAACCGAGAACTCAACTGTAAATTGCTGAAATTAAAAACTGAGCCCCGGTGCTATGTAAAGAGAATTTAATCACGCCAGTTGAAGAGGCTTGAAGAGAACTGCAGAAAGGCTGCTAAACCATTGCTTCATTCAACTATAACTCGCAGCTAATTCATTATTTATAATGTGAGGTTACATTCTATTGCTACAAATTGTCCAAAACTCCAACACGAACTGATCAAAAACTCTTTTATTAGCGAAAAAAATTGCATGCATACTTACAAATATTCGTACTATCTCGAAATTTTGCAGCTTTGAGGTAATAATTCGTGGTTTTTTGTTGTTATAATTTGTAGAGTGCAAAGTAATAATAACGCATTCGTTAACGATTCATTTGATTAGAATTATAAGTATTTAAACATATAGTGAATAGCTCTGAGAAAATCAAGTCATAAGTTATTGATACCCCACTTCAAATGCACGATACAAGTTTTTTCTCTGTAGCAGGTGGTAAAAGTTAAGTGTCTAGATTGGTCTGTCCTATCTGTTAACCAAGACTGACTGCACTACTTACACCACAATGCGAATATCGATAGTGCTCAACATGGCAGCGATCGAGGCCCAAGCATGTTGCTGCACTTGGGTTTGTTTATTTGATTCGTTCCATTAAATATTTATTACAGTGGTTTATTGATGGAAGAAATCAACAGTAACTTGTTATTCTTTTGTTTTATTGCATATTATTAACATCATTTAATGAAATGACAACAGGAACTTGTGTAATAGAAAGAGTTTCGTCGCTCTTTTTGTGTGCCCAGTTGTACCCCTAATTATGACAGTGCACCGCATATTTAAATTTCTTTTAGAACAGTCATTAAAAGAAAAACGGATAAACAGTTTACGCCATGCAAATTTTGAAGTAAATGATAAAAATGAAGTGTGTATTAAACATTTCCAATCAATTTTTTTTTCTTATGCAAAATGGTGAATCGATTCCTGTTCCTTGAACAATTGCAAAAATAACTAAAGATGCCCATTCCACAAGTTTTCTTAATCTACCATCTTATGTGACAGTGAGGCTTAGCAATGAAAGAAAAGATCCGGAAGAACGTATGATGTGAGTTAGGAGCGAGTTAAAGAGAGCTTTAATGAATGTTGTGAGCAGGATGTTTTGGCTCTTCTGCAAGTAAGGTTAAGAAAAGATAGGTACGGTATATCCGTTTATAACTATTGCCAAGGAAGACTTGTGTTCTTTTCTTGAAAATAGATGATAATAAATATCGTGCTTGCCCATCTATGTCGATTAGTTTTAAGGTACCAGCAATTTGAAAGTTAATGTATTTTATAAAATTTGGTAAAGCTGTAAAGTGGAGAGAGTGTAATAAACAATTAGTTACAAGCCGATGATGATGATATCATCCTTGATGCTGACGGGAAGAAACTTTCCTTCTTACTTTAGAGAATTAAACAGAGATGGACTGAAAGGCCCGTCTGGCTTCATAATATGTTTGTGTTGTGAAATTTATCAACTTATGCAAGTGATGATGCAATAGTTATGAAACTGATTTTTTTTTTAAATTTAAAACGTCAAAGATATACTATGTTAACATTTGGTATTCGGTTTATTGAAAACCATGTTAAGTAATATGGATTGTATGCCCTTGTGGTATGTCTTTAATAAACATTGTAAGGAAGTATGCTAAAGTGTTAGCCAACATATTTATTAAAAACTATAGAAAAGTGTTAAAAGATGAAAATGTGACTAAGGATTTGACACCCAAAAATGACCTGGAAAATTAGAGAGCAAAAAGAAAATCCATGAACATACTTATTGGAGTACAAGTCAAGAATTATAAAGAGTTCAATAACTCAGAGTTACTATTATTTCACTCCCTTTTTGCTTTAGCGGGAGCAATAACCATTCTTCAGACATCTTAATCACTTTCCAGTCATAAATATATATCGAAGTTGTCAAAAAATGTATACACACTTTCAGAGTAGATGTCTATTTAATATATTTCAAATTTGGACCGAAAACCAACAATAGTGTGTAGTATGATGTTCTATAAACAGATGTGCCTCACATACATTATGATATCGTTGCTACGTGACAGGTAAACCAACAATGAATAAATGAAGCCAAGATTATCGTATGATGTTCTGTAAACAGATGTGACTCACATGTTATGCTAGTGTTGCTACAACAAAATGGAGCCTAGATTATCGTTTGAACAGCAATTTTGAAGTCGTATTAGAAAACAGAGAATATTGTTCAAGTTCAAAGGCAATGGAGACGTGTGTACAGAACAGAACCGCCAACGCGAGTAACAATTGCACGCATTCGAGACAAATTTGAGACTCATGGTACCGTATGCGATGTTCACAAGGACAGATCTGGACAGACAGCTACACTGGCAGCACTTCGGGAAGAAATCGCTGAAGACACTTTCGCAAACGTTGCTCAATCGGTTGTTCAGCGTACTCAGAAGTGCATCGAGGCCGATGGTGGGCATTTTGAGCAACTGTTGTAACTGTAAAAGTCTAAGATGGTTAATGCTCAACATTTTCTGTTTGTGTTAACTATGTTAACACAGTTTTTTCTTTGCTTGAAGCATGTAAAAAATACAATCTCTGTGTATTAGCCTAGCTTATTATTGATTATGGAGCTGTCTGAAGGAATCCATCGCGCGCATTTTGGCAGATATTCAAGAGCACAACTTAGACCGTTACTTGTACAAGAACAAAATGGGCGGCACATATCACATGTTGGATAAATCCTATTTTTTGGATAAAGGTGATGATGCGAAAATTTACCTTTCTTGTGTGATAAGCCAGTCAGAAATTTTAAGACTGTTACAAAACTAATGTTACCTCTTACTTTGAAAAATCGTGCCTGTAGGTACGGTTGAATTACAGGAATTTAAAAGAATTTCAATTTTTTCGCGTTGTCTCAATAATTAGAAAAATGAAATAACATGAAAGTGTGTGTTTTTAGCGAAGAAAAATTGGAAATATAATATTAACGAGGAACATTAGAGATGCTACAGTGACGTCACTTGCGCAGCAACCCGATTAATATGAATTGTTAATGGAGCCACCAATAAGTTTATTTAATAATTCACAAAAATTCCATATAAACACGTGTAACCATTGGAAATGGTAGTAAAAATTATCAAGAAGATATACATACAGTTTTCAGAGGAAAAAGATCGTATAATCAAAATACTGCAATATATTCCGAAGAAAAACATTTCATTCATGATATTTGCATTAGTAGTGACAACCAAACCTAATCGAAATACGAAAGAGTTTGTCTGTTAAACACTGCGCCATTTTATGTAGAAATAGGAAACAAAGATCGTTCTTGTAGAAAGAGTAACAAAATGATATAATGCATCGCTGAAATAACCTAACAAAGTTGTGCTTTTATTTCACAATAAATTACATGTATTTTAAAAGAAAAACGAAAAACTAGCATAAGCATTTACGTGATATTTTGAAGTTTAGGTACTTCGGAAATCAATTCAACTAGCCTAAAACTAACACGAACAAGAACAGCTAAGTATATTCACTGAATAAAAGTCGGTCCTAGTATACTTGCCTCCTAAACCCAAGATCGTGAGTTCAAACCCGGCCTGGATCGATGGATTTTTTCGGGGCGTAAAAATCCTACGTATGGCTTCCTTCGGAAGGGAAGTAAAGCCGTGGGTCCCGTGTCGTACATTTGCGGCACGATAAAGAACCTCAAGCCTGAAAGAAGAGACCTATGAACAAAGTTTGTCGGCCGTTTCACGCCCTGAGTTGAATGGGACGTTCATAACCTGAGATATTAAAGAGCGTCTATAAATAAACCAAATAAAAAAAATGAACATAAAGCTGGAATCAAGTCTTTTCAGACATTTCTATCTCCTAGCATTTGGATTAACAGTTTTATTTAAATATCCTCTCGAGAAGAAAAGCTGAACATTTTCACGCCCAAGCACACATGCACCTAGCGATGATGTAGAAAATTAGTATTAAATCAAGCTTGCAGGATTAACAGAAATACAAAATCTCGCATTGTTTTTGCTTCTTTTTTAATCCATTTCTAAATGAGTGGGTTGTTTTTAATCCCTCTGTTCGAAAATATGCTTCAATTTAGCTAATGCTCCTCACTTCTACGAAAATGTATATACACTTTGGTTTCCATTAGCACTCAATGTATTGCCGAGAGTAATTACCCTTGTCTGGCATTTCTGAGCGGATTTAAAATGAGCAGGCCCGGTACTATATTTATTAAGAACGTACTTATGTGCCTACCTTAGGGCAGACAAGGACTGGTTGAGGTGGATGGTGTTGAACAATTATAATGTTTTTCTTTAATGCTGTTTGATGCAACTTCTATTCCTGCCAATTTCTCCTTCGTCGTGCAACAACTGCATTAATGTTTACTTAGGTCAGTGATTTATCTGTTAACAGCTGAAACAGGTTACCTACGTTCTATCATTTGATATAAAACATAGTGTTATTTCCTCTGTCTTCATTGATAAGCTCTACTCTACAGCATTCTATCTTTCTTTATTCTCTGTCATGAATAGGGACATGCTTTATGCAAATCTATATTTCTTCTCTGCTGTCAGCAAGTATGTTCTCTTGGTATGTGAGTTAATTACTAAATTTCTAACTATTTAAACGTTTGCGAAAGTGTCCTCAGCGGTTGCAGAACATGATGTTTCAATTTCTTCCCGAAGTGCTGCCAGTGTAGCTGGTTTTCTACGGTATACAACATCCTTAAGAGTTTCCCATAGGTGGAAGTCCAACGGAGTTAGATCCGGAGAACGGTTCTGTTCTGTGCACACGTCTCCATTACCTTTGAACTTCAACAACATTCTCTGTTTTCCAATATCACTTCAAAATTGCTTTCCGTTGGTCAAACGATAATCTTGGCTCCATTTTGTTGTAGAAACACTAGCATAACGTAATTTGAGTCACATCTGTTTACAGAACATCATACGATAATCTTGAGTCACATCTGTTTACAGAACATCATACGATAATCTTGAGTCACATCTGTTTACAGAACATCATACGATAATCTTGAGTCACATCTGTTTACAGAACATTATACGATAATCTTGAGTGACATCTGTTTACAGAACATCACACGATAATCTTGAGTCACATCTGTTTACAGAACATCACACGATAATCTTGAGTCACATCTGTTTACAGAACATCATACGATAATCTTGAGTCACGTCGTTTATAGAACATCATACGATAATCTTGGCTTCATTTATTCATTGTTGATTTACCTGTCACGTAGCAACGCTATCATAATGTATGTGAGTCACATCTGTTAACAGAACATCATACTACACATTACTGTTGTTATTTGGTCCAACTTTGAAACATATTAAATAGATATCTACTGTAAAAGTGTGTATACATTTTTGGCACCCTCTGTAAAATGCCGATTTCGCCTGTTTTGTTAATAAGCATGATATTTCAGCAGTTTGTAAATTATGCTGCGTATTTATAGTTTTACATATTTATTTTATAAATATATATTTATTTTATTAATTTTATCTTCATATTTGATTTACAAACACGATATTTCCAAATAATATGTGTCATCGAGTAAGTCTTGAAACTTATCATCACTGATGATGGTTCACACACAACGCAATCAATAAGTCACTTCACATCTGTGAATCCCCGTCTTACATGGTCGTGGCCATTTCCTCATGATATGAAGGTGTTGTTAAGAAGTTTTTTGCCCATTTTAGCTACTGAGGCCCCACAGGGTGAACACTGATGACACTTATATGAAATGATAAATTAGAAAGAATTTTTTTTATTTAAGGAAGGAAGCGTTCTAGGTCTAACTTTAGGGTACCTCTACGGCATTTGCCATTTATGAGGACTGAGTTAAAATTCTATATATCAGAAACTATTTGCTCTAGATGGTTGTGGTTTTTCTTGAATAATAGGAAAAGTTGTTTTTCATAAATTGTCAGCGTTTGTTTCAATGATCTCATTTTTTGTTATTTACAATGTTGGGGGGTTTTAGCCGGTTTTTTCCCTCAAAAATTTGGTTTTTCTATAAAAACATTTTTGGTTGCAATTATTGAAAAAGTATATTTTTTTGCATAAGTTTCCCATATTTTTAGGATCTATATAAGCTATTATTTTGAAACGTTTACCTCTTTTTCATGATATTATTGTGATGATGTGAATATATTATGGTAGAATGAGGACAAAATATGACCATGTAAAAAAAACAAAATCTTGGGGAAAAAAACAAAAAAATAAACAATTGAAAACAGTTTACAATTTCCTTCAGAATCATGCTAAAGTAGCGAAAATTTCAGTAATGTGCCTCTATCTGTATGCTGTAAAAGTTTCATTTCATTAGCTTTAATAGTCCTTGAGTAAACGGGAATAAAGTTGGTAAATTTAACATTACATTACTCCGTTAAAAGGAATGATATAACTTCACGGTTTCGCTATGCATTGGTGGCTAATGCGTGATCCACTAGGTATAATTATGCATTTGTTTAAGATAAGATATTGTGCTTTCAATCCAAAAAAACACAAACACATACATTAACGCAGGCAGCATCACAAGGAAGCGCCCGAGATCATTTGTTCCTAGGTGCCTAGTTTTGGACCCACTTTCTAAATATATTTCCGTACTCTATATAGGTAAATACACTATTAAGTTCTTATATTTAACTGAATATTATACGTTTTTATTTTAGTTATTCATTATTTCCTCGCCTTTATTTTAATTAACAAATTAACGTCAGATTTTGCAGGCTATAGATAAATATAAAAGCGTTTTTACAAGATTACGGCTTTCTGCTCTCTCATATATAACTGCTGACAGATAAGAGATTACAAAAGCATAATACCTGAAAAGAGAAATATATTTAAATACTATATCAATACGTTAACTGTATTTTAAGTAATTTGTCATATGAATTTACTTTTAGCGATCAACTTTCATTTGTTTGAAGGTCTGATGGTGAAAAGCGAGGGCATTTAAATACTCATCAAAAACCTTCTTTCGCCTTAGCTCTTAACTTTACATGCACCTTTGCGTATTCAAAAATATTTTTACAAAAAAAAAAACTTCATTTAATTTAGCTTAATTTAGAAATTTTTGTTGTATAAACACTAATCTAAGATTATTTCGTCTTAACCTCAAATTAAATCTACCTCACGAAATTTCTTAAGTTAAATCAATAACTAGAGTTTGTTAATTATTATATAAAACATTTTTCAAAGTACAAAAGCACAACAAGTACATTTATAAATAAAATGGTTAGTTACGTTTATTTTAATTTCGTGCAGATAAAGTTTGACATTTTCATTTTCGCATAATAACACGGAGCTATGTTCAATTATAGGTTATGTTAGGCTAACCTTATAAGCGGTAATTTGTACACATATCTGGTTTCCGATATCTCATCCGATGATGCATTTCCCCGTGCTCCTCGTGTATTTCATGAAAGAAACAATCGTTTCTAGAAGTGAATGACAAAAATTCAAAATGCGATTTCGCTTAAGAAAAGTTGTCGAAGAAATAGAACAGATGTTACGTCCCCGATTACACTCACAAACTAAGAAAATCATGCTTTGAATTCGATATCCGTGAAAATATTAACTTTAAGGTTCTATGAGACAGAGGGCTTCCAAATAGTTACTGGAAGTATAATTAAAGTGCAGAAAGGTTCAATGTTTGATTTTTTGTTTTTTATTTACCGACGTTCTTTAACATCTCAAGGTCATCAGCGTGCCATCCAATTGAGCGCGTGAAACGGCCGGTAAATTTTGCTCAGAGGCCTCTTCTTTCAGGCTTGAGGCTCTTTTTTTTATGCGCTAAATCTACGACACAGTAACCACGGCTTTACTTCACTTCCGAGGGAAGTCATACGAACGGTCAGTGGAACCATCTATTAAGTTACTAGAGCAGTAACAGGTCCGAGATTTCAGTTCATCAAAATACCAACCAAAGACGGTAATGTAAGCAAAGTGATGCTAGGCTTGTATAACATTCGCAATTTTCCTGGAGTTTGAGGTGATATAGACTGCAAACACATACACATTATATCCCCTAGAGTAATAATGCAAACGTCTTCAGAATAGAATTATTATACTCTTTGGTAATTTCCCTCCATGGAGTTGCTTTATCCTTATTTGAGATGGAATTTTCCCCCTATTATTCCCTATTTTTAGAACTAGATCAATATTAATTAACTTCTCATGTTTGCTAAAATTTGCCGTCCTCATTCCCTTTTACTTTCTCACGTCCATGTTTGAGGACATATTTAAAGAGAGAGAGGAAAAAAAAAATATATCTAGTAGGCGGGAAAACTGAATAATTATTGATTTTCTCAGTTTGAACAGTTGAACATCAACTCGCTCTAAACACGAAATTCTGTATTATTTCGTGACGTCTCGGTTATTGCAAACTCGAGGTTATTTTTATATAACAGAAACTATGGGGGAAAAATCGTAACCTTAACCTTGCTACATTTTCTTGTTGGGAATTGAATTACTTATATTCAAATGACCATGTTTTGGGCCCTTTTCCGTACGAGAGGCGTTGTCTCTCAAATTCCCTTATGATATTACGTCTTCCATTCTTGCTTGAGAGCTACATCTTGTTTTCTTTCGTGTTCCTTTTCCCCAGTAGCTCTTCAATTCCCCTCGCATCTTCTTCTTTCGTAAACTTGAAGAGGAATAAGACAAAGAAGAACAAGAACCGTGTGGGAAAATTGAAACCCTTCTCGGTAAAAACAAAACTATACCTTACTCATAGGACTTTAAGCTCCCTCCGTACCTTTTCCCTCATAAATTGAACCAGAAGGATTCTTTCCTTGGGAGATTATATTTGATATATAGATATATACTTACGTGCTTCCTTGCAAGGTCCTTTTTGCTATATACAGACAACATGCGGAAACTAAGTAAAGAACTAATTAATTTTGTTGCTTTGAAAGCGCTCAGTTGAGCCGAGTATCATCAAATCATCATCAGCGGCATCATCGTCAACGTCGTGATGCTGCAGGAAGTGCCTGAATGTGGGAGTGAGGGAGAAGAGGATGGGGGTTGGCGGTGCTCTGTAAATGAGGCACTTGGTTGAAGAGGGGTTGGTTGGTTAAGGGGCTCTCTAGGGAATTTTAATGTTACAGGAGAGAGCGAAAGAGAAAGAGACAGAGGAAAATGAACTAGTTCTAACAAAACCGCATCTCCCAAACCTTAGGTTTCCAGGGTTGCCCAAAATTCAGGAAATTCTCTTGGGGAAGGCCATCAGACTGATGTGTAAAATCTTTTAGCCCTTTTAGCAGGTGAACCGCTAATAGCAGTGAAGAAATGTTGGATATTATATTTTTAAAATCAAAGTATTCATGTTTTATGTTTAGTTTAGCATGCGAAGCAGGTAAAATTTAACTTTGAAACAGCAAAAGTCACGTACAACTGAAAGCAAAAGACGAAATTTAAAAAAATGGAATCTAGTTGACAAGCACATATGAATTGAAATCTTTTAAATGTCATAGACCCGGAACAGTTTTAAATTACATTATTACTAGACTGTTACCCTCGTACATCTATGCCTGGGTCAGGAAAATAAAAACTACATCAAGAATAAAGTCAATGATATTTAAAAGGAATATATTTATATGTTTTAAACTGCTGTTGTTTTATTTGTTGGCACTTAAACATTCGCGGTTAGCCTATTACATTACAAGGGGATGAATAGACTGTTAAATTACACGTTTGTTCTACATTAACAGTAAAATAAATGCACATTTACAAGTAAAGACTGGAAAAGATGGATTTTAAATATAAGATACGTTCAGTGTTAAATTAGAATTGCGTAATTATAACGCCGCATGCGCAGAAACACTAGCCCTAGAAAGCGTTAAAACACGCTCTTATCTGTCCATCGTAACTTGATAGTAAAATGTTACTGCGCCACTTTGCCCCTCCCGTTTGTTGCGATTGGCTCTAGAATTTACCGCCACACTGACGCCTGTAAATTCTGCGATTATTTTATGAGTTCATCGTATGTTTTATTGGGATTCTTTCATAAAACATAAGTTCTTGCGAACCGGGGCGTGTTATGTGTAATAAAATTATTCTTTCGCGCTATAAGAACAAGGTGTAGAAATAACCGAGGGTGCCCAAAAAATGTATACACACTTTCACAGTAGATATCTATTTAATATATTTCAAAGTTGAACCGAAAAATAATAGTAACGTGTAGTACGATGTTCTGTAAACAGATGTGACTCACATATATTATGATAGCGTTGCTGCGTGACAGGAAAATTAACAATGAACAAATGAAGCCCAGATTACCGTACGATGTTCTGTAAACAGATGTGACTCACATTACATTATGCTAGCGTTGCTACAACAAAATGGAGTCAAGATTATCGTTTGAACAGCAGAAAGCAATTTTGAAGTGATATTGGAAAACCGAGAATGTTGTTGAAGTTCAAAGGCAATGGATATGTGTGTCCAGAACAGAACCGTCAACGCGAGTAACAATTGCACCCATTCGAGTCAAATTGGTACCGTATACCGTAGAAAACCAGCTACACTAGCAGCACTTCGGGAAGAAATTGAAACGATATGTGCTGCAATCGCTGAGGACATTTTCGCAAACGTTGCTCAATCAGTAGTTCAACGTACTCAGAAGTGTATCGACGCCGATGGTGGACATTTTGAGCAACTGTTGTAACTGTAAAAGTCTAAGATGATTAGTGCTCATCATTTTCTGTTTGTGCGAATTGAGTTTTGTTAAGTTAACACAGGTATTTCTTTGCATGAAGTGTGTATACATTTTTGACACCATCTGTATATGTTTAATAAGTTGTACTACTTAGCGAGCTAATTTGGCAGTACAAAGGCTAGTGTCACATGCTTTATTGACATTACTGTAAACTTAAGATACAAATAATAGTGCCAGTAAAAAGTTACGAACAATATTAAAAAAGTTGTTTACCCAAATGTGAAAAAATTTTGTTAATAAATGTCTTACACAGAGAGAGAGAGAGAGAGAGAGAGAGAGAGAGAGAGAGAGAGCACAACCCACGGAAATGATAAATGCTAATGGCATGTGTGGAGAGAAGTAGTTGCCAAAGTAAGCATTAAGAATGACGGGCTTTAAAAATATACGTTGAGAGCAAACACAAGAATATCGACTTCAGAAGAATGCCGATCTTATTCCTGCTGTTCGGCATTGTTTTAACGACTCATGAGGAAACGTGTGACCTGGCAAACATTCTAGGTATCGAACAGTGGAGGCTGACTCGCTGTAAGTTAAGTTTGCTAATTTGAATAGGAATAGGTTAGCATGTTGGGATCTTTTTGCGCTTGAAGACAACATGAAAAAGCTTGGTTCTTTTCTATGCAAAATTCATGGAATTAAGAGCATTTTTTTTTTTTTTGCAGTACATGGACTTTTTGAGAGTGAATGTGCTTGCGTGCGTGCGCATGATCAAGCAAATGAGTGTATATGGGGTGTGTGTTTGTACTTAGGTGATAATAACTGTAAATGTATTTGATTTTGAAGTGCAAATTCTTTTGCTACAGCTGTCTGTGTAGTGAATAACGAGTGCGAACGATGTACAAAAAAAAAGTACATTATTACAACTGCTACTCTAGACTTTCTGACACAACAATGTATGCTCAAGTCTCATTCCAAAGCCCATTGAAAACAACAACTCATAACAAGAAGTAGCTGCAGAATTTCATCACTTCTTATAGGATAATGCTCAGCCATATACCGCTCCTCGTATTATGTAGACAGTTCAGATATTAACATACAACATTCATTTCCACCTTCCTCATTCAGTGTCGCTTCCCATTGTTATTTTTTTTTCCTCTCTCCCTACTTTCAAGGTCTTTTAAGAGGGACAACATTTACCAGCTATAAAGAAGCCTTGCAATATGTAACAGATTGGATGTGGCTGCTGCCAAATGAAAAGGTTTCCAAAGAAATCAGGACCCTGCTGGACCGATAATACAATGCCTTACAAAAGGGGCGAACTGCATTGATAAAATCGATGACTTCCATTTTCTTTCCTGTATTCATAAAATTTAAATTAATAATCGAGTCCCTCCTATTTTAATTAATATAAATCAAGGTATTGGATAAAACGTGAAAAGGAATATTTAAAAGTGTAGAATACGATTATTATTATTATTATTATTATTATTATTATTAAATAGCCTTTGCAACGTTACAGTAAGTAATGACACTTTAATGGAAATAAGAAAACTATTCGAGAAGGAACTAATCAAAACACAAGATATCAAATAAAACAGCCTTTTTAGAATCGTATAATTTCTAAACAATTTCGAATAAAATGTGAATTTAATGTTACTATAGAGAATAAATCATTATAATTTATACTTACTTGACAAAGAATTTGTCCCGAGATATTTGGATATTATGAGAATATTTTATTTGTATAAATTTTGGTTTCGAAGCTTTTTTACTGAATGTATTATATTTTTATCAAGGAATAATTGTGTTAAAGTGCTGTTAAACACCACATTTAAAAATCTTTAATGTAGCATGAAATAACCATAGTGCAAAAACACACATTACAACGTTGTTTTGAATTGTTGTTGTTTTCATGGAAACGTCAAGAGATTCACTCTAAAGTACAATAGAAACTCTGGCTGACTTTACTTTGTACTTCCGTTTTAAATTTTTTTCTCAAACTGTAGTTTTCTAAAATCACAAAAATTGCATTATTATTTACATTATATTCCATGTTTATGTTTTTAAGCCAATACTGCTAGCATTAATAACTTTATTCCTTTTAGTAAATTAAAAATGTTTGGCGATATTTTTGAAAAGAAGTAAAATTTTAACTTTATTATGTGGATGATTGGAGATTAGATTTGTTTTCAGTAAAAAAATTAATAAATAAATAAATGAAGTTTCGCGCAATTGCTGCTTTTCAAAATATGTTGTGAATTTAACGAAGTACCAAAAAAAAAGTTATTTGTTTTACAAGCAATTATTTTACCTAAGGGCAAATACTTTCCCTTTTTATTGAATCTTAGGTAAAACTTTCTTACTACTGATAGGCTACGAGAGCAAAAACTTTCTTATTCTCTTTTGCTTCTTAATTTCTTTTTCTAACATTTTATTTGGGGGAGGAGAAGAGAGGAATTATTTCTTTAATAAAAGAGTCCGCAACGGAAGACGGTTTATTTTTAGAAAATAAAAAGGTATACGCGTTTAAAAAACCTGGAGAGGGATGGGTGCCGTTCCCTCCCTCACCGCAATTCCCCTCCTTCCTCTGAGGCTTGTGGCAAAATGCAAGTGACAGTAGTCTTATAAAAACTTAAAAACAAATAAAATAAAAATGGAAAGTATTAAACAACAAATTAAAGGATACAAAACCAATAGAATCAAATAACCACTCGCATAAACGATCTGTCACCTATACCCTTCATTTCAATTTTTTTTAAATAGTGTTCCGTTCTTTTTACCGCTGATGCATCATAGGCGGTGGATGCTAATAATACATGTAACGAAATTATAATTGGGAAAGAATTTTTTAAGGGAGGTATCGTTCCAGGCTAAATTATGTTATTTAGCATTCATGTGGGCTGAGGAACAAAAACTGGAAAAAAAAATAAAAAAAAAATAAAACCTCAGTCAGAGAAGGCGGTCCTGGCGGAAATCGAGTCCCACGCTTTTTATGGACCTGTGCATCTGTGTCGGTTTCATATCAGACGGAAGGATGCTTCGCTTCTTTACAAACGACTAGAAACAATTTCGAATGACCTGTTGTTTTAAACTGTTACAGTAAATCCTTAAAAGTAAGGAGATGTAATGAAATTTATCTCAAGATAATTTAAGTGTGTTGATGTTTAATTTTATACGACAGTTTATTGCAAGACATTTAGCTAGAGAACCACGTGGTATAAAAATATGCGACTTTTAGAGTGATCTCCTAGAAAAAACGCCGCTAATTTTCTACGCCGTTTCTTAGTTTCTAGATAAATAAGACAGATATTGACAAAAAAATAAAATAAAAATACGAAATCTCTAAGCATGCTATCAGCGGGGGCAATAGAGAGTTTCTTTGACTAATTAATTCATTTCTTATTGTCAAAAACAGGAAAGCTTGTAGCGCATGCGCAGACCAATTTTTTCAAACTTACACACGTATACATTGCTTTTCATTCGCGCCCAGAAGCTTATTTAGAAGGTTTTACCAGTCCAAAACCACAAGATATTGACCAGGATTTGCCACGCCGAGTCATTTTCGTTATCCTGTTCATTATCGATCGATGGAGTTACTTTATGACGACTCTGGAAAGCTATCCGCCACTAAGGAACGAAGTGATGCCGGTTGAAGTCCTCTAGTTTGACTCTACGTTGGCAACACTTGCTCACTATCTACTGCGTCAGTATTCAAAAATAAAAGCGAAGCCAGATTTAGATCGATAATCAGGCTGCCCAATTCAATTTATGCGTTTTCATTTAACTTGTGGACATATACAAGAGCACTGTGTCAGAAAATACAAAGGAATGAGGGAAGTTATTTGCGGTTGGCACATGTTAACAAAATATACGGCTGTTTTAAAGCATTTCATTTCTTTATTTTCAGCCAATATTGCATCGCTTCAGCGCTACTAGCCCTAGTACAATAGTATTCACTTTTCATAATCACCAAAATTCATGTTCTGAAGTTCAGATAATCAGGTGTTTGGAAGGTTTGATTTTAAAAATATCCATTATCTAGAAGACATCGGTTAAATATTCATCAAATTCTGATTCGTTTATTTCGGGGATATTCTTAAGAAACAAGCTACGAGAGGCGTTCTCGGCCTAACAAAATAAAAAAAAGGAAGAAAAGAAAAGGGAGGGGGAGAGAGAGAAAGGGGGGAGAGAGAAATATTTTTTAACATAGTTACCTCGCAAATCAATTTACCTAGTCCAACGACTGAACAACTTTATATTCCCTCAATAAAATAAGATTTTCCAACTGTAAAAAATTGGTATCAGTTTCAGCTTCAACCACATCATTTGATGTCAATCTTCGTCCACTCAGTCATTTCTTCAGGTTCGGTAACAAAAAGTAATCACTGGAAGCCAAATCTGGCGAATACGGAGGATGTGGAAACATTTGGAAGCGAAGGTCATACGGTTTTGCAGCAACAATCCCAGACACGTGTGAAGATATTTAAGGGAACTTTCTTTTTGGCAAGGTGTGGATGTTTAGACTGAATAGCATCCTTTAATTGGTCCAGTAGTGAAGCGTAATACTCCCTGGTGATGGTTCTGCCCTTCTGGAAGCAGTCCACGAACCCCACAACACTACAATCCCGGAAAACCATAGCCATGACTTTTCCTGCAGATGGAATCGTTTTTGCTTTCTTTGGTGCACCTTTCACTTGTTGCCACCCACCATTTGTATTGCTCCTTCATTTCTGGCGTATAGTGATGAATCCATGTTTTATCTACGTTATGAAATATCGGAGAAATTCGCTTTAAACAAGTCTAAACACTCTTACAAAACATCAAATCCAATGTGTTTTCGGTCCATTATTAACAAATGCGAAAAGCTCTCTCATACTCAAAACTTCATGTAAAATATAGTGAACACGGCCTATCGAGATCTCTGCAATTCTTTATCTTCAACCAGCGATCATTGAGCATGGTATTGTGAATTTTTGCTACAAATTCGTCTGTTTTGGGACGTCCTGAACGCTCAACATCTGGAATGGGTGTATGACCAAACTTAAATTCACCAGCCCACTTTTTAACCGTCAAAACGAAGGGAAAGAATCCTTTGATGTGGAATCTATCTCCTTTTGTATTTCTGGCATTAAACCCTTCACAACAAAGTACTTTATCACAGCTCGTATTTCAGTTTTATCCATTTTGTAGAATATATTTAACACTAGTTTGTTTACACGATCGTCACAAACAAGTGACTATACTTACGCGTTTGAAACCTTATAGCTTGCCATCTATGGGGTGGTATTTAACAATATCATTGTAATTTGGGCATCTTCACAACATCTAAGACTCATGGCGCTAACTTTTAGAATATCCTATGTATCTAGTCATTCTGGTCTAAATATTCATTCAGCATTTTGATAAAATTCAAATTTAATGATCAACATATTGCGGAATTTAAAAGTTAGTGTTTAAATTTTGTGCGTGTCTAAAATTTATTAAGGGAGTAGGCAGAAAAAAAATTAATTTATTACATTTTTCAAAAAATGACTTACAATAAATTTCCGAATTTTTAATTCTGTGACATAGTTTGTGTTTGACATATAGCTTAGAAGTAGAAAAAAGTACTCCAGAAATTCCCTAGAAATTTTCAGTGGCGTTTCTAGACATATCAATGAAGTTTCTGAAGCAATTTATTAAGAAATATTTATAGCCTAGGTATTATGGAAGATTTTGTATAATATTTTGAAAGAATCAGTCTTGAAATAAAAAGTATAATTATTATTCTAATGTTTAAATTCTAATAATTTTAATTCGGTACACAAATAAAATGTGTCAAAAGAAGCTGTCCAAATTTCAATATGTTATGCCACAGTAGAAACAAACTTAGCTAATTTAACATTGGTAAGATGTTCGGACTCTCGTCAAGAGTGCGAGGGTAGGTCCATAAGTTTCCGGCGTAACCATTTTCTAGATATGATAAAGACAAAATCTATATTTCATTTTTCAATATAGTTACCTTTATTGTAATACACTTCTCACATCTTTGAATTACATTTTAATCCACCCCCCCATAAAAATAGCCAGAAATCTTGTCAGCAATACGGACATAAACAGCATCCATCACTTCTCCGTCAAACTTAAATTTGGTTACTTGAAGGTCCTTCTTGAGTTTTGAGAAACTGGGAACGGAATCTGGACTACAGGGTGGGTGGTCCATCTCCTTGAAGCCACATTTCTTCACAGCTTCCTTTGCAACAAGAGCTGTGTGCACAGCCGCGTTGTCGTGAAGAAGGCGCACACCACCACTTAGCTTTCCTCGCCTTTTCTCTATGCACTACTGCACGTAGTCTGTGCAGTAGGACAGCATAGTACTCCCCATTTACTGTGGTGTTCCTCTCCTTGAAGTCAATGAAGAGTATTCCTTCACAGTCCTAAAAGATTTAACCATAATCTTCCTGGTTGACTGAGTGACCTTGGCCTTTAGAGGCGGTGCTTCGACAGGTTTACGCCACTCTATTGATTCTCTTTTGGACAAGGGATCATAGTGGAGGATCATAATTTCATCTGTCAACAGATGAAACAATGGTTTGCAGAACTTCTCTCTCGTTTCCCCGGCAGAGCTCTAAAAATGCCTGACAACAGATGACTCGTTACTGCTTTTGGAATGAGGAAAGAAGTCTAGGCACCCTTCTTGCGCTAACTTTATTAATGTTAAAATGTTCATGAATAATTCGAAGGACTGTTCTTTTACAAAGGCCCAAACTTGCTGCTATTTCTGTAATTTTGAGCCGCCGATCTTCCATAATTTCCAGCTCCCACAAGAGCGTGCGATGTTTTCAGGAGTGAGCATCTGCAAGGGCGGACCTCCACGCTCTTCGTCTTCAATGCTTTCTCGATACATTTGAAAAAGTTGGCCATTCTTTTAAGGTAGAATATGAGGGAGATGCTTCTCCATATATACCGTCCAATCGCTGCTTAATTTCATTTGGAGGAAGTTCTTCTTTTGTGAAGAACTTAATAACAACAGCTGGATACTCCATTTTGAACATGTCACAATCTTCCACACATAACCTTCTTTATACAGCGATATCTGAACAACTGAACGGAGCGAAAGTTACAGCTGCAATTATTTACTTAACAAATAAGGTGTGTCACCAGATATTTTTAAATTCCTTACGAATATAGGTTCATTAGTTTCCGGCCTCGCCGATAAGGATTATTGTCTTCACAAAATCCTAATTACTGTCATACCTTGGAGGAAAGGTGAGTGATGGTGTGCGCCTTATTCACGACAACGCTCCGGTGCACACAACTTTCGTTGCAAAGGAAGCTGTGAAGAAATGTGGCTTCAAGTAGATAGATCATCCAGATCTAGCTCCCAGTGTTTATTTTCTCTTCCCAAAACTCAAGAACGGCCATCCTGGAAGGAAATTTAAGTGTGACGAAGAAGTGGTGGATGCTGTTTTTGCCCATTTTGTAGACAAGATTTCTGACTATTTTTGGGGAGGAGGAATTGAAATGCTAATTCAAATATGTGAGAAATGTATTCCAATAAATTGTAACTATATTGAAAAATGAAATACAGTTTTTGTCTTTATCATATCTAGAAAATGGTTAGGCCGGAAACTTATGGACCTACCCTCGTACATTTGTTGACTTGGTCGTCACTGGAGTCTTCTGAATAAAGTTCTTCTTTGCTAGTACTGCTAGTTGCTTGTCTACAAACCTTTCCTCGACAATTACTCAAATCTATCAGCTGCACAAAACTACAAAGGTCCTTAGCGCTCACCGTGATAAGAAAACATGTTTCTCTTTACAGGCAAAATTTCTGCTTTTTGGAAGTACTCTCCTCTGTCCCTATCGTTCTTTCTCACCCGTAAGCATCGTTTAAAAACACAGATATAAGAATTTAATGAAAGTTTACCAAATGAATAGGTCCAACTTAGGAGAACCTTGGTGGTTCAAATTAGGCAAGTGGACATTATTGATTAAAATATGCCACTATATGAACCATGAAATTAAAACCTAGTTGCTTAATATGCACTCAATAGTCAATAAAATATCCTTCTAAAACAGTCTACACAATTTTGTTATTACTTACTCTTACTACATACTGTAGCTTAGGATCTGTTGCTTAGAAATGATAACTCAGACAATGAAAACACAGTAACACGAGTCTACTTAACAGTTAGGCAAAGAGCCACAAGCACACCACAGTGTCGTCAGTATATATAATATAAACTGAACTCATTAAAATATTTCTATATAGCGAAAACAAAGCTGGTCCAAAATAGGCAACGTGTCAATTTCGGATACTTTCCCCTACGTAGGCGACGAAATTGAAAAATAATGTTTATCTGATCACCAAGTTGTAATGGGATTTCTTCTCCAAATTTCGAAGCTGATCTCCGTTCTCAAAGATATCAATGCATACCTATTTTCTGCTTTCCCTATGATGATAATATAAGAAAGTCTTTAGTCAAAATAATATGTTTCGAAAGCAGTTTCTGCAAGCTAACTGTAAATATAATTGGCAATTCTCACACTTAACTATGTCGTAAAACTGAATTCACACAAACAAAAAATGGTGAGCACTAATCATCTTAGACTTTTACAGTTACAACAGTTGCTCAAAATGCCCACCATCGGCGTCGATATACTTCTGAGTACGTTGAACTACTGATTGAGCAAGTTTGCGAAAGTGTCCTCAGCGATTGCAGCACATGCCGTTTCAATTTCTTCCCGAAGTGCTGTCAGTGTAGCTGGTTTTCTGTGGTATACAACATCCTTAAGAGTTCCCCATAGGTAGAAGTCCAACGGCGGTTCTGTTCTGTACACACGTCTCCATTGCCTTTGAACTTCAACAACATTGTCGGTTTTCCATTACCACTTCAAAATTGCTTTCCCCTGTTCAAACGATAATCTTGTCTCCATTTTGTTGTAGCAACGCTATCATAATGTATGTGAGTCACATCTGTTTACAGAACATCATACTGCACATTACTGTTGTTTTTCGGTCCAACTTTGATATACATTAAATAGATGTCTACTGTGAAAGTGTGTATAATTTTTTGCCCCCTCTATATATGAGTTTGTTTTCCATAGCTTTAATTATGCAAAAAATGTCCATAAATGATTGAAAAAAAATCTAAAACAAATATTCTCGCATACGCCTTGATGTAAATGGATTTAAGTACGAGGCAATCTCAGGTGACATGATTACAAATGGCTTTTGGTGTACATTCGAACGATGGACACACTGCTTTGAAATGAATGGTGATCCTGTTGAATGAAGATATGAAGTAGCAAATGATTATGTCATCAAAATGGATTAAAACTTTTTCCACCTTGTATTTTAATGTATCGGAATTTATGTTAATTATATTATGTTTTCTGTGATTATGGATAGGCAAAAAATGGTTCCTTTGCAATTTGTTTCAATTTCCATATATGAAATATGGAAGAATTTTCATATAGTCGGCTTAAAGGTTTGTTTACTTATATTTTATTAAATTTGGACTTTACATCACTGCCTTACGACGCGAATGTAAGCAAATATAACCTGGTACACACATCTTCTTACTTACGAACTTTGTACAGCCAGCAGATTAAACGTATCACGAGGTCAGTGGTTGGAGAAAGACATCTGCTGACATAACAACGTCGCCAGATGTTGTCTGGTAAAATTAATTTGTTTCTCTAAAGCCGCAAGACATACAGGAGAATGTGTCAATATTGCTTTGTTCGTTTATTTCTACTCTATGATCAGTATATTTCGGTATTTGAGTTCAAACAAGGCGAGAATGCTTCGATTTACCATTGATTGAAAATGTATACAAAATGGGAAGGAATTTGTTGGGAAGTACAATCATGAACACTAACGTGTATGCGAAAAAAACTAACAATTCATGTTAGTTTCCATATCACGATATCAAAATCAATGAGATGGAGGGGGTATGATTTATTCTGGTACTAACCACTGTCTTAGGGTGCGGTACAGCTAAAATACACATGGTTTTTAAGAACAGTGATGCACATTTATTGATCACTCGAAGCCCTACTTTAACGCTACGGGTGGCCGAAGTCGTTAAGACGTGGACTCGTGAGCGAGAGGTCTGCGGTTCGAATCCCGCTAGGATCGTCCTCCCTGACTGAGATTATTTGCTGGTTTTCCTCAGTCCTCATAAATGGCAAATGTGGGGAGGTACTCTAAACGGAGGCTGGAACGTTTCCTTCCTTAAAAAAAATCCTTTCCTAATATATTATTTCATCTCATGTATCATCAGTTATCATCGCCTGCAATGTCTCAATAGTAAAAACGGGCGTTAAACATTAACAAAACACTGCTCTTTGGATTGCACTGTCTGTACCGAAGGAGAATTCTCCATACTTGACCTTGCTCATGGCTGGCCATTTGTGCCTGCACTCCCAATGGGGGCACGTCCAGGCGGACGGAGTCTACAAGCAATGCGCGGACACAGATGGAGTCTCTAACATGTTTCCAGATAGAACACCTTGACCTTCAAGAAGTACCGTCCCTCAGAAACCTTTCCATAGGGCAAGTCACCGCCACACCGCGCCTGCCCATCTCGCCCTGGCATGTAAAAGAATCAATGGAATGAAACAAAAGGAAATGGAAGAGCGGAAAATTCATGAGGAAAGTAAAAACCCATCAGCATTCGCCTAACTATGAAAAAACTCAAGGTCAGAATGGCCGTCCCAACGGGAATTGAAACCGGGACCACGTTAATGAGAATGTCAAGAGCTATCATATGAAGTAAACTGTTCGGTAAGCACAAATTTCATTATTCATGTGTCAAAGGAATTGAAACTAGACGAAGGGATTGCTTCTTAAAAATTTAATGTAGTTTGCAATTTTGGCTGGTAGTAAAGATTATCGTTACAGCGTTTCGTTTTGAAATCGACCAAAGGGTCTAGGAAATATTGGAGAACTTATATACCCACATGTATAATGTTTGCTATATTGCTGTATATGAGATACTTTATCTGACTTCGGAGTAAGCTGTAAGTGACAGTAAAAGCTGAGCTTACATAATATTTGGCTTGTTAAATCTTAAGAGTTTTCTGAAAAACATAAAAATGATACATATATGCACAATGTTAAGCAAAATATCTGAATGGAAAAACATTTTTTATACTGTTTCACGAATACAGTTCTTCAAGTCGGGGAAATTTCTTACTTTGTTTTTTACACTCCCAACTTGATAAACTTCAAAGTAAAAAGTCTCTAAGGGCGTCAAATTCGGTGAAGGTGAAATGGCCGTAATTTAGGTGAACCTTCACCTATCCACCTCTTGGGAAGTTGTCGGTTCAGGTATTCTCTCACACTCATAGCAAAATGGTCGATTAGTTCATCTTTTTAAAAGAAAACAGGGTTCAATATTCAATCAAAATTTCTGTTGCACCTCTGTGCATGTCAACCTCTCACCGAGCACTGTGAATAGCCACACGTTCCTCCATAAACTGTATTCTGATTGATAGTCAATTAAAAGGTAGGTCCATAAGTTTCCGGCGTAACCAATTTCTAGATATGATAAAGACAAAAACTATATTTCACTTTTCAATATAGTTACCCTTTATAGCATCTTTGAATTAATATTTCAACCCCCCCCCCCAAAAAAAAACAGTCAGAAGTCCTGTCTGCAAAATTGGCATAAACAGCATCCATCACTTCTTCGTCACACTCGAATTTCCTTCCTCAAACGTCCTTCTAGAGTTTTGAGAACAGCAAATATTACTGGGAGCTAGGTCTAGGCTGTAGAGTGGATGGTCGATCTTCTTGAAGCCACGTTTCTTCATAGCTTCCTTTGCAACAAGAGCTGTGTGCATAGGCGCGTTGTCGTGAAGATTTTTTATTAGTGTTTAACGCCCGTTTTTACTACTGAGACACCACAGGCGGTGAACACTGATGATACATGAAATGTAATGATAAATTGGGAAAGGTACTTTTAAGGAAGGAAACGTTCCAGGCCTAAGTTTAGGGTACCTCCACGGCATTTACCAGTTATGTAACCTGGAAAATTCCCAGTCAGGAAGGACGGTCCTGGCGGGATTCGAACCCCAGACCTCCCGCTCACGAGTCCGAGCCTTAACGACCTCGGCCACCCTTGGCGGTCAATCGTGAAGGCGCACACCATCACTCAGCTTACCTTGCCTTTTTTCTTTGATGGAAGCACGTAGTCTGTACAGTAGGCCAGCATAGTGCTCCCCATTTACTGCGGTGTTTATCTCCTTGAAGTCAATGAAGAGTATTCCTTCATAGTCCCAAAATATTGTGGTCATGATCTTCTTGGTTGATTGGGTGACCTTGACCTTTAGAGGCGGTGCTTCGTCAGGTTTACGTCACTCCATTCATTCTCTTTTGGACAAGGGATCATAGTAGAGGACCATAGTTTCATCTCTTGTAACAATGGTTTGCAGAACTTCTCTCTCGTTGCCACGGCAGAGCTCCAAAAATGCCTGACCTCAGATGACTCGTTGCTGCTTTTGGACTGAGGAAAGAAGTCTAGGCACCCACCCATCTTGCACCAACCTTATTCATGTTTAAAATGGTTATGAATAATTCGAAGGACTGTTGTTTTAGAAAGGCCCAACCTTGCTGCTATTTCTGTAACTTCGAGCCGCCGGTCTTCCATAATTTCTCCTTCCACAAGAGCGATGTTTTCAGGAGTGATCACCTCCAAGGGCCGACCTGCACGCTTTTCGTCTTCAATGCTTCCTTAACACAATCGAATCGAAAAAGTTTGACCCATTCTTTTACGGTAGAATATGAGGGGGATGCCGTCCAATCGCTGTTTAATTTCATTTAGAGTAGGTCCTTCTTTGGTAAGAACTTAATAACAGCTGCATACTTCATTTTGAACATGTCACAATCTTCTACACATAGCTTTCTTTACGCAACTATATCTGAACAACTGTACACAGGGGAGCGAAAGTTATAGCTGCAATTATTTAATTAAGAGATAATATATGATACCAGATAGGGATTTTGTGAAGGTGATATTTCTTACCGCGAGGCCGGAAACTTATGGATCTACCTTAGCATATACCAATATCTACGTACTGCATCTACATTTCTGTAAAGTTTAAGCACTAAAACTGTTATCTCATAAAAATTAATTCAAACTTGTATTAGAGCAGACAAAATGTCAGTAAAAACTTTTATCGTTTGACCAAAACAGCGTATTAAAGTCTCAGTGACATTAAATGGTTCTATTTAATTTATGACATATATCTATCACCACCTTTCTTTCTGCTCTAAAACACTTTCACTCTGACTTAATTTTTGTTGTTGTGCTGATAAACATACCACAAAGTAAAAATGCAAGAAAACAATAATTTTAAGACAGAAGATAGCACAAATATTAAAGACATTCATTCCGCAGCCCTAATTTATCCAGAGAATTTAACAGTTCTTCATTTGCTACCTGTTCTTCCAAGAACGTTGCATATATGTTATCTAGTAAGCTTTGTAAAGCATTTTATATTGGTTTAACTTCTACTGTTGTTTTGCTACTTATGAACAATCATAGACGTTCTGTTAAAACCAAGTCTCCCTTGCCGGTTGCCCAATATGCCTTATCTCACTGTTAGGATTTTGATGATGCTTTTAATTTAACACTTATTGATGCGCTACCTACACATAGCTCTGAAAGTATACTCAGAGATAGAGAAATGGCGCCTTAATTTTTACATAAAGCGTGCATACCGCCTGGTTTAAATCTTACGTATTAATTTTTTTCCCCACACACTCTCATTTCTAGTTTCATCTGTTTCCATGCATAACGTTACCTTCGATACTCAATATTTACTTTTATCACCTTCACTTGTCTTCTTGCTATAGAAGAACTCAAGCAGTTCGAAATATAGCGATTTCAAGTGTGACTTTCTCTAAGTGTTTTATCCTTTTCTGCTTTTATAATTACTGTTAATTTATTAATTTATATATATAAATTTTCCTCAGAATGTGAAAAGGGTTTTGTGTCATGAATAATATTCTTACTAAACTCCGGAATCGAATGCAAACAAAACACTCGTGTCTGTAATGTTTGTGATCATTAATGGGTCATGTCTAAAATATTTTCGTGCCGAGCGGTTTGCAGCAGAGGTTAAGAAGTGCATATCATTCTTTAACGAACACCCCATATAGAAAAGAGTCTGCCAGATTTTCGTCACATTCTGTAAATTTGGTGAGTGTATTTTCATTATTTAGAACATTATATCGATACAAAAAGTTTTTCTTTTCGACTTATTGCTATTATTAATCATTTTTATATAAGGTTATTGTTAGCATATTGCACTTAACTTCCCTCTTCCATAATCAAAACGTTTGATTCGCACCCTACGTGCATATCTCATTCGTATTAAAACTGCAAAATGTTTTTAAACGTCCTCTCTTGTAAACATTTTCTTCCGAACTGATGTATGGTAATTGCCTATCTGTGCAGTAGGACAGACGGTAAATGTTGGCAATCTTCCATTCGCAACTGACAATTTGTAAAGAAAAGAGCAGCCCATAACCAGCCGCCAGCCTACGCACGTCAATCAGTTTGCCTTCCTTTCCCGATGAAGGGCACGTGGCGGGAGATGCTCTGCTGGCAGAATAGACCTCATTTCTCTGGTTGATTAACCGCGGATCCTGTTTCATGGGAGAGCAATGGTAGAGGGGAAAGGAACGTAATTAATTAAGATACTTCAAAATATAATTCATTATACTAGCCGGCAAAGGGCGGTTGCTACTGGATTAACGTCCGCATGTAGCCCAAAGGAGGCTGGGCGAAGGGAGGGAGGGAGGCAGGGTTCTGCTAATATTCAGAGTAAAAGGGGAGGGGGTCAAGGCATCCCAAACTCACCGCCATCTAATTTAAGTTGAGCTATATGTGTAGGGGTCTCAAAACGTACGCCAACGCACCGAACTGAGCTGTTTGCGGATCTGTGATTATGACCACATAGCACTTAGTAGTGTTTGACTGTCAGGAAAGGAAAATTTGAAAATTTAGCGAAGACTTACTTGGTCGTCAGTGTCAGCAATATCTGCACATATACAGCTGACATTCAAAGCCCACTTACAAGATGATTTGATATTAAACAGAATAACTTCAACTTTCGACATATTTACCTCGGAGTTCATCGCACTTGTTTGAACGCTTCTCCAGGAGGGTTTCTTTAAAACACTCGCCTGCCTCTTGTATGGCCTCTTCATTTGATTTAAGTTTGTGTCCAGGCAGGGAAGCTTTGAATTTCCGGAACAGATGGTAACCCTAGGGAACGAAATCATCATTGCAGGAGCATTTCAAAATGAGCTTAGTCAATTTGTCCTGAATGATGCAGGTGAATGCGCCGGGGCACTGTCATGCTAAAACAACACCTTCTTTTTGGACATTTCTGAACGTTTTTCTGCGATGGCTGTCTTCAGTCATTCCAAAAGTAATGTGTACTGTTCTCCTGAAATGTTTTTCTCCTACTCCAAGGAATCAAGAAATTTCCTTTTGCGTTACAAAAAATTAATGTCATCACCTTTCCAGGGGAAGGAAAGCATTTCGCTCTGTGTGGTTTATTGATTAGACTGTTGTTTCGTTTTTGGTATATTGTAATGAATCCACGTTTCGCTCATAGTCACAAAATATCGTTGTTAAATATGTTCAAACAGTCGGTTTATGTTCGCATGGGATTTTGTTTTTGCTGCAAGTGAGCAAACGCGACACCCAAAGTTTTCTTGTGTAATTCATTATGCAAATTAAAACGAACCCGCCGTGGCCTCTGATAACTGGCGCACTTTCACTAGTCTGTCAGTCAAAACAATATCTTGGACTTTGTCGATTATTTTCAGCTGATTTTGGAGCTCCAGGAAGTGGTACGTCTTCGATTGTACTGCCATACTTGAACCTACTTACTCAAAGTCGAACGGTTTAATAGAAAGGGCATGCGTCAATCAATGAAGAAAAAGAAATTCTCTCATTCATTTCCTCTGCTATTTTCCTCTCTAGAAAAGAGAACGCCAAGAATTTCAATTTTATATATTTTTCACTGTCACTCCAAATGATTGTGTTTAATAAAGTGACAAACAATGAATCAACTTGTGATCACAGAATATTTATACATAGAAAACAACTTTTATGTTGCTGTTGCCCCTTTATTAGTATGCGAACCATTAGCTATCAAACTTCCTTGGTAAAAACCAAACAAAACGGGTTGTATCACTACGCGTTGGCTCCTTTCTGTCACGTGCTCAAGCAAGAAAATAAATATTGACTTATTGGTTATTAAATTTTTAAATGGGCAAAATTTATGCAGGAATAATGATGATAATAATAATAATAATAATAATAATAATAATAATAATAATAATAATAACAATGATTGCGTACTTCACAAATTACAGTTTAGAGAATAAGTGTGCTTACGTTATTCTGTGTCACTGTCAGGAAAAATGGCTACTTGTAAATTCACACTGTCATTTTCATCTTCAGAATTCGCTTTCACGTTAATCATAATGTGATCTATAACGGAGTCACAAAGCGCGTTCTTCTTCCTCTCTACTCCGAATGCGTGACGCATGTTGCGCTGGCACGTTGTAGGTGACAACCCGAGAATATCGCGTAAATACCTCACAATTTAAATGTTTTATTGCTCCTGGCTACGCAGTCCTTAATAAACGCCCATAATGGTTCTATTTTGTTGCTTGTGTTTCTATCGGCAAAAATTTTACACCTGTCACTGTCACAAAATGGCACATTATGCGACATCAACCTATGCATGATTTTCTGTTCTCACCACTAAGTGCTGGGAGATGCGACATTTGCAAGGATTGGGTTTTTACACCATTTAAAGGTTATCTATTGTGATTGTGAGGCTTTTAAGAAAAACGCATGCATACCTAACATGCATAAGTAACATGCTTAGCTTAATTCTGGCTTAGGTTTATTCCTTTCTTCCCTGCAACACTCCGATTTCCTTTAGCTCTTTACATGCAGATTGTTTTTTTTTTTGTTTTTTTTTTTTTTTTTGCTATTTATTTATATTCACGTGTAATTACATACAACACAAATGCCAATTTTAATGTTTTTGAACACCAAGAACATACTGTGCATGTCTTCCAATCTGTTACATTTAAATTAACAGTAATAATAAAAGCAGAAAAGGATAAGACACTAACGGAAAGTCACACTTGAAATCGCTATATGTCCAACTGCTAGAGTTCTTCTATAGCAAGAAGACAAGTGGCGGTGATAAAAGTAAATATTGAATATCGAAGGTAGCGTTATGCATGGAAACAGATGAAAGCAACAATAGTGTGTGGAGGAAAAAAATTAATACGTAAGATTTAAACAAGGCGGTATACGCGCTTTATGTAAAATTATAGCTGCCATTTCTCTATCTCTGAGTAAACTTTTAGAGTTATGTGTAGGTAATGCATCATTAAGTTTTAAATTAAAAACTTCATCAAAATCCTTACAGCGAGACAAGGCATGTTGGGCAACCGGCAAGGGAGACTTGGTTTTAACAGAACGTCTATGATTGTTCATACGTAGCGAAACAACAGTAGAAGTTAAACCAATATAAAATGATTTGCAAAGATCAACCCACTTCATGAATATTACAATATTAAAACTCAACTGTGTGTGTGTGTGTGTGTGTGTGTAGTTTTTTTTTTTTTTTTTTTTTTTTTTAACAAGATTTTGTTTTACTTGAATCTTTTAACTCAATTAAAAATTGTCCAACACTGCCATTCGTTGGGCTACTGAAGACCAACTAAATACTGAAAATGTCAAATGTTGGGGTTCAAAATTTTGCTCAGGGACATCTAGGATTGGAGGATCTTGGCCTGCGCCCTCCGTCATGCTGATGCAACAACAAACGATGGATTATAGTATCTGGAAGGCCCCAATTGTTACAGTTTGGGGACATCATCATGCCAATGCGATGTAGGTGCTTATTTGAAGATGTTGTTCACCAGTTGGTTCCACACACTCCGTTGGTAAGTGTTGAGTGCAGAATGTGGAATGTTGGACCAGATTCTGCGCCGATTGTATACCGGGTGTTGGAGAACCACCTTAGAGGTTGGCAATTAAAATAACCAGGCAACAGTATACAAGTCTCTGGTTGGCCATGTAGGTCGACAGGACAGTGTGCTATTAACTGAAACAGCTTCTTAACCTGGGTCGCCTGAATTGGCAACTCTCGAAGATCTGGTGGATTCTGGAGGCGGTGTTCCGATAGTCACTGGGTGAGAAACTGATGACTATAAGAATCGGCATAGTCTCCTAGATGTACCGGAAAAATAGACAAACAGCTTTCGCCTGTGGATCAATGGCATATAGACCCCGTTCAGAAGTTGGAAGTGTGAGTTGATTTATAGGGACTTGTAATAAGAAACCTTTCCATAAAAACTATCCTGTAGCTGATTTCAACTTAGTGCCAAAGGTGGGTGGTTACGGCAGAATCTGACTTACACACCATACCTTGGATAATGAAAATGTATTTACAAAATGAACACGCTGTAACAAATTTAGGGAACGAAATTAATGCTCTTGGAGAAATTTACGAACACTGTTAACAATACAATTCCAATTATATTGAATCGTCGCCGGTCGTAGATAGAAACGTAATACCCAATATTTTAACGGCAGAAGTCATAGATACCCATGAAGGGGGGACTATAGTAGTGGAGCCAACGAGCATAGATCTTTTTTATTCACATTAAGGATCGCTTCAGAATCTCTGCAATAATTATCCATAATCTCTTGATTAAGAGGAAGAACAGAACCACTTAAGATCATCAAAGTGACTTCATCAGTAAATGCTCTCTAATAAGAGAGCGAATATCAGAACGAAGGCACTGCTGTAATTTTCATGGGAGAGATTCGATTGATCACAAACAATTGCATAGCCGGTAGTAATATGTATCAGGGATTCCTAAGTGCATCACAGTTTGAACTATATAGCTAAGTTTCACTCGGTCAAATGCATGGTCAAAGTTCGAAGAGATCAAACGTTTCCCAACCCGTGAAATATGGGCGTCACTAAAAGCGTCACGAAGAGCACATAGGGCATACAGTATGTTCCCTCCGCGTCGTATTGACTGTTGTATCGGTGCACGAATATCAGTTATTATTAGTGATAAGCGGTGTTTAATAAAACGCATGAACATTTTATAATTAGTATTCAGCATTGTTAAAGGACGAAAGTCTTGTGTAGTATTGGGAATGGCTACGTTTAGGCACAAGGACCAGTATGCCCAGTATGGACAAATTCTGAGGGAATCAAAGTGGTACACAATAGCTCATTGAAAATTGCGAGAAGTGTGTTCTTCAGCAACAGCCAAAATGCAGAGTGAAATTCTGCAGGTAGGCCGTCTACTCCAGATGATTTATTTCGAGGATAAGGTCAGTCATGTTAAAAGGAGGAATAGTGTATAACCTGGGCCAGAAGAGGTTAGAACCTTAAGTAGAGCAAAATCGTTACTGATAAACCCAGCATCGCCACTTCTCGGCAAAGATTTCTTGAATATCTTTGTCAGAAAGAATCTGCACATTAAGTTTCCAGTAACCACGACTATACGAGGGAGAGGAGCATGGAAGTAATGATCAAAGAGCTCTGGGGAACATATATCCACAGTTCTAATACAAAGATCGCGGTCAACATAAATGATATCTAGTCGCGCTCCCGAGAGTTTGCATTGAAATGTGTAAAGCGGACGATCGCGATTCAGGACTTCCCATGTATCGGTAGCTTAGGTCATTGAACTAAATCTACTAATGCAGGACAAGGCAAGTAGACTCCTATGCAATCTTTAGGAGATAAAACAGTATTAAAATCGCCACCTAACAACACATACGGTGAATTAGAGAACAAAGAAGCTACTTCTTCAGCAAAAAATGTCTGTCTCCTTCCGCATATGGGTGGCAGAAGGGCCATAGACATTGGTAATATTGAGATTGCCTAGGATAAGGCTGATGCCTCGAAAATTTGCGGCCATGTGCACATCTGTATATTGCAAGTGATCTATAAACTAGATGGCAGTACCACGAGTAACAAAATCAGTATTAATTGCAGCATTATATCCATATAAGTGAGTTATTTACCTCTTGAAGAGCGATATCAACATCCAGGGAATGAAAAGTTTTTGCAAGAAGATGAAAATTTTCGGGAGTTTGGATATTACTAATTTCAGTGTAAGTATTTTATGTGTGTATGACATAAAGAGAAACAAGTGAATCTAAGTTCAATTAAAAAGAAATAAACAGCTAGAGGAGAGTAATAAGAAATTATTCTCCAGTCGTGAGCTCCATGAGACGTGTCTTCCGACATAGGCTCAGTAGGACTTTCAGATAATGTCAGAGATTTCCCAGATTTGTCTCTGTTAATTGGAAGTTTAGGAGCCAAGCTAATCGCGGATCTGGGAGTGAAATCCCTGGTTTATTATGAGCATCAAAGTCATTCAAAGGTGTCACCGTAGGTTGTGATCTTTCGCGTACTTTTTGTTTCTTAGCATTTGGTCCTATGTTTATGTCCTCTCCTTGCGATGTTGCAGGAGCTACCTTATCAGTGTTACTAGTGTTACAGTGTTACTAGTATGTCATGTATAAGGGAGATATGTCATGCCGTTGCGAAACAGCAAGGTCGAGTTCATAGGTCCCAGGCTCGGGAGAGGAGAGAGCCTCTGCCTGCTGATCAAGTCAAATGGGACTGGAAGCAGAAGTTTCCTGAAGAGTAAATAACATTAGATCTCTCATTAATGTTGCACGAGGGACTTGTGGGATCTTAGAGGTAAATTTCTTATAAGGACAACGATCACGGAAATGAGTGGTATCATCACATGTACTGCACGTGGGTGGTTGCCCTGCGTAACTAATGTAAGCCTCGTGACCAGCAATTATCAAATTAAATGAAATAGTTTTTTCAAATCAATTTGAATAGAACGAATTCCATTTTGCACCCGATACTTTTAGCCGAGAGACCAATGTTAATTTTCAGTATTAATTACAGAGCCATATACTTGTAAACCTTGGCGTATTTTATCATTTAATAATTCTGGGGTAAATTAAACGCACGGACATGGGGTGTATCCTGCACTGGCATCAGTAATTGTTACGGTTGTCACAGTTCGTCTTCAGTTACAAAGGGAGTTGTGCCCTGATGTACATTTAACAATTGTTCGGTAACCACTCTACTGTGTAACTTGATAAATACTGCATTTTGCTTACCAATTAATTGAAGGGTATCCAATTGATCCTTGGGTATATGTAGGGTAGTATCCAACCAGAGATGTATATCTAATGGCGCAGGCCGAGGTTTTCTTTTGTCGAAGGTGGCTTTCAATGTGTTTACTCGTGTGATCTTGTTCATAATTACAATGTACTGGGTAACTATGAAATTGTCCCCTAAAGGAATGTAAAGAAAAATGACGAATAAGAAAACACTGACAGAAACCGAATAGTACAAAACAAAGAGCAGTCAACCGGAATGTACGTCTGTACTCCATGCCACTCTGCAGCGAACTGCAGTATGACACTCGCAACATTGCTCAAGTTGCACAAGTATATTGTGCAGTTATTTACTCTGTCGGACTCAGAAAGAGTTGGAATTTCTTGCATTAGTTTTCTGAAAACCTTCAATGCTATTTTCTTTATCATTTTAATGGCTTACCTTTGGAATACTCTGCATTTCACCTGAGCTGTCGCTAACCATGCTGGCACTAGTAGAACACGCCACATTTTTAACTGCTTCTAAACAGGGGAGGTGGGGGAACATGCATAAAACAGCTGACGAAATGAGGCAACACACGCTTCCAATTTTTCACCTAATATGCTAATATACAACAGTATGTAACTGTTTTGATTTCATTTTTCATAATTACTGTAAAGCAATCATTAAATATTTACAGTACTACGTTTTATAGTGTGCTGCGGTCTTCAGTGAACCACAGGCTGGATGCTGTCATTTGTTTACAGCAAGTTTGGTTTTCTTATTTTGGATGGAAAATAGTACGATCAATTCATTTGTCCTAAATTTAAAGATCATAATGACGATAATTTTTCCGTTAAAGCAATGGAAACTTTATAAACAACTGTTGAAAAATAGATAAACGGTTTGAAGTGACATAGCAGCAGTTAATTAACCTTACAATATTTTAAACAAAAACAATATTTTTCAGAAAAAATTATTTCAATGAATATTTAAATATATTGGAGACTAGAATTAACATAAGTTTGCAAGAAACGTTGAACCGGGTGTTGCGACCAACAGCTTACGCTCATTCTTGAAAATATAATGGAAAAATATATTACATCTTGAATGAAAACATGCTGAAGTAACATTTCAGTGGAGGAAACCATTACACATTTCAGAACTATAGTAGTACTAATGTAGCTGAGATTGTAGAACCTCAAGCTTGAAAGAAGAGGCCTCTGAGCAAAATTTGTTGAATGAGACGCTGATGACCTGAGCGTTAAAGAAAGAGTAGCTGAACAGACCAGTGTTCAAATAGTTAAGTTTCATCTCCTAAGTGAAGAGTATCTTACAGAGCTATTATTCAGAAACTTATGAAAAACAACTGGTATCATGTGTACAAGGTTAACCCTTTAAGTTTACAAAAACAAAGAAAAAAAATCTATTTTTTCGAACAAACTGTTTTACTGCTTTTCAAAACATCCACCTTTAAGATTTATACACTGTTGCATGCGTTGAAACCAAATCTCGAAACACTTTTTTTTTTTTTTTTTTTTTTTTTTCCATTCCGAAGTTTGTATCTCGAAAACATGATGGTTTTAAAACAATTTAACAGCTCCTTGAGATGATCAAAATCGCTGTCCAGATATTTTTGTTTGATATTCGGATTAGGCGATAATCAAGTGAATACGGCCAATGAAACATTAATTCGATGTTTTTCTCTTTCAAATAAGCAATATTGTTTGACGTGTTGTGTGAGAGCTGGCATTGTCTTGATGAAGAATGATGCGACGTTTTCGGTTGTTTGTCCTGACTTCGTCAATGACTTCTGGCAAACAAATTGTTGCATACTATTCAACATTAACTGTTCTTGGATCCTCTACAGGAATGGTTGCGACATGTCCAGTACAACTGAAGAAACAAACGATCATAAACAATGGCTTATTGCTTAGTTTCCGGTTCATACGCATATATTCAAGTTTCGTCACCTGTTACGATGTTGTATGCAGATTTTGCAGTTCCTCAGTGGAATTTTTGAGCATTTCATTACACCAATTAACATGAGCTTGGGTCAAATTACACGGAGTCCAGAGAGAACAGCTAAATGTTCATGCAAATTCGAATTTACTGCAGACTTCGATATGCTTAAGGATGCCTCTATCTCACTAGAAGTCACATGCCGATCTTCTTCATTCATGTTGCGCACATGATCATGTTTTTGGAATGACAGCCGATTTTGGTCGACCTTCACGAAATTCATCATTGAGTATGCACGACCGACACGAAATTATGGGAACCAATTGTAAACAGGCTTTTCTGATGGTGCTTCATTACCAAAAGTTGAACGAAGCGATTCTGTCCATTGCTGTTGAGGTGGCCTTTACTAAAATGGTAAAGTTTTTGAGATACCAACTTCGGAGAGGAAAAAATGTTTCGAGTATTAGTTTGAACAAATGCAAAAGTATAAATCTTCAAGGTGAATATTTTGAAAACAATAAAACTGTTTATTTCTTTCCTAGTTTTTGTAACAACTTAAAAGATAACCCTCGTATGAAATTAAGGTAAGTGATGAGATAAAAGGTGAAACCTGGTGAGAGAAATTATAATGGTCTAAAAAATAATAAAATAAAATCTGCAATATTTTCCCTTAAAATGGACTAAAGAACAAGGAAGTCATTGGTCAGGTTAGTTGGCCACAGAGTTTGAGCCTAGAACCTCCAGAAGGCGTGTCCTAATCATCTGGCTGGGTGCAAAAAAAAAAAATTGAGGAGAAAAACTGTGGAAGCTAGGAAAGGTTTGATCGAAGATTTACAGTAATTGCAGATCAAAATATGAAAGAGAACGTTTGCAATTAAACACAATGAACGTACGCTAAATCTGCCTTCGGACTCTGTAGCTATCAAAAAAGGAATAAGAAGGAAAAAGAAGGTAAAATTAAGAGTAAAAAATTAAATAATGAGCAGTAGGGGAGAAGGGAGGCAAAGTAAGGATAACATGAAGAGGGGACAGAGAAAGGAGACTAATAATAATAATGGTAGGGAATTACAGAGCACAAAGTGAAGACTTTCATTTGGTAAATAGCCTGCAGAACACTTTGTATGTGATGTTACCTGTGCAGACGTTTGTTGTGGACTATTAGCCTAGCTTGTGGTGTTGGCGAAGGGGACTGCAGAATCAAACAAAGGGGTTGAAAGCAGCGACAATAGCTGACCCCCTTACCAGCTTATCTTGTGCATGCCGCCGATTAGCGAAGCACGATTAATACATTAATGGCTCGCTAATAGATTAGATGTGTAAGGGCAGAGAGGGGGGCGAGCCAGCTATCAGATTAGTTTTTATTTTCTTCTCTCTTTCATTTTTATATGTAAGTTTGCAAGATACAGCATAAAATTACATTCATAGGTTGTTGTAGTATTTATATAAGCTGACCGTCACTTCATTAATTCATTTCTCACGATTATTTTCTTCTACTGTTAAACAGAACACATGTTTTCAGGAAAATAAGGGTTTAAATTCTGCTTGAATATAACTAGCGGTGGTTTTATCATTAATAGTTTGGCATAAATGCTATTTCATTTTTAAAGCAAATATTCCTCACAAATTCCACATATTTCGAGAGAGGAGCAAAACATTAATTAATGGAATACTGGTGACACCCAATTTTCTTCGAGAACAAAGACACCAAAGCCCATATTTAAATTAAAACAAGAGCACATACTGATAATTATGACGATGGCGAAATGCCTACGAGAGTGCTCAAAATGAAAACAAAGTTCACAAATATCTGTCTCTCCCTTCCCACAAGAAACATTCTGGTAACTCCTGTATCTATGGCTCGATAGACAGGATATTTGGCACGGAGAAGAATCCTTTGGCATTCCGGTCTTTAACTTTTCCACAGACGGTAAGTACCAGATACCTGCAGGCTAGCGAGGACCATTCTTTTACCATCACACGAGGTTCCCCGAGGGGGTCTCTAGCCAGACTCTAGGATAGTAACTTTTCCCTAGCGCAAGCCACTGCTACGCCACACTGCACCATCTCGCATCGTCTCGCTTTCCAATGAAATAAAATGTATTAGGGGGTGAAATATACATGCCAGCATTCATCTTAATGACCATGGAAAATCACGAAAAAATCCAACACCATGAAGGCCAGACCCAAGAAATTTAAGCCAGGAATCTCCCGAATACATTGCTGCCTGAGCTGGTGTTGATGTTGGCGTTCGAAGGCTATAAACCAAACACCTTTTCTGTAATAGGTTTAGTTTTCGACACTATGAATATGCACAGTATATTCACCCTCAAAGGACAGGAACACATTTCTGAAGGACGTGTTTGGAGAAATATTTAAGAACCTATATCCTTCATTAAATACTATTTAGTTTTCCGAATATAATGCTTCAAAATTTATTTCCTGACCGCAGTGAATTTATCCACGATCCCCCAAGATTTCAAACCAGTTGCTTATTAATGTATACGTCTAAATACCATAAGCAATTAAACCTAAACATAAGACAGACTTGATTTATAACTCTTAATAATAAATAATATAAGCTGTCCCATTATTTATTTATTTTGTTTGTTTACGGGCGCTCTTTAACATCTCAGGTCATCGGCGTCCCATTCTAAGCTGGGCGTGAAACGGCCGATAAATTGTGCTCAGAGGTCTCTTATTCCAGACTTTAGGTTCT